>JAWNNU010000949.1:0-624000 GCA_035044585.1 Scaptomyza polygonia | reverse complement strand
CATTGTTGATGGTAGCCAGCTGTCGCAGGACATAATGCTGCTTGCACACGGGCACATAGTTGTTGGGAAAGCTGTCCAGAAACTGACAGCTCTCGCCTTCGTGACTATTTTCAAATAAGAGAAAGAAGGTCAAGTTAGTACAGTAAAGTAGAGTGAAATTAATGCAACTTACTCGCACTCTTCGATGAGTATGCCCTGTTTGAACTCATCCGTATTGACAATGTACTGCCAAGTGAGATCTAATCTCTGGCCAAGTTTTGGGTACAAGTATCTGACATGACTATTGCACAGATACTGCTCATCATCGTTCATTCGGAGACCGAATTCCGTTGGCACCGGTTGATCAACACGCAGGCTGGCAAATCTACTCGACATTAATATTTCCTTCAGTCCAGATATATCCGGATAATTGGCGACTTTGGTGCAGAATGAACGACTCTGATTGAATCCATCCGCACACTGTAGATCTCCAGTATCGATCTTTGGTGGCTGTGGTTGCGTGCTTGGCCGATACTTATCTATATAGTCGGGAAACACGATAACTGATGTTAGGCAAACAGTTGCCAAAAATAGTTGAACGTGAGTCGTGAGATCGTATGATTTAGTTTGTTATTTGTATTAGAATAATGTAATTTGAAAACTAGTATAATATTTACTTTATTAGTTGTATTAGCTACTTACCGTCTGAAATGGGGCGACGTGGACGCTGTGGTTGTTGTTGTTGCGGTTCCTTTGGTTGTTGTGTGTTACTCTGCAAAGATACGATGGGATCATTAAAGACAAGATTCAGCTTGCCATCCGGTGATCGCTGCACTTTAAACGACTGCTGTTGATGATTCAAACTTTGATATTGATGGTAGTGCTTGGACTTGTTCTCAGTCTCAGACACAGATAATGATTGTAACTGCGACTGCGACTGAGATTGAGACTCGGATTTAGATTTAGATTGAGACTCAGATGCCAGGTTGTCTGCCGGCTGATCGACAAGCATTGTGGGTATGGGCATGAAAGATGCAGCTTCGTTCGTTGTCGTCGTCGTCTGTGTGTGTAAATTTTGCGGTTAGTGTTTGTCTTAAGCCGAATAAAATTTGAAACACACACACACACACACAGAAACACACAAAAAACGGTTAGGATACGAAAAATAAATGATGCGGAATGATATGAAATGGGGATGCACTTAGAAAAAACTAAAATGGTTCCGAATAAAGAAAACAACTAAATTCTAAAACAAATAATAATAATGATTTCTTTTTTCTAGGCATAAATTCAGTTTTTTAATGCATGATCGTCAGTTTTTATATGAAAGCTGCGTTTTGTGTTCACTTACATTAAAAAGCATCACACCTTGGCCATCCTGCACGGTAAATATGGAACGAACGCGATCCTCAATATCCTCTGCGGGCAACTGAAGTGAAATGTCAAACGAAAAGTGTTGGGGGAAACGTTAAGTTCTCAGTTGGAAAAAAAGGAAAACAGAAAATGAGGACCCAAACCCAAAGAGCAAAACAAGCACAATAGAAACAACATTAAACGCATTCATTATTAATTTAAAGTAAAAAAAAAAAAATGAACCAAAGCAAGCACAATCCGATTGATTGACTTTCGCATGCATTTTCACACCTCCACCTCCACCTCGTCTGTATCCTGCTGATGCTGATGCTGTTGGTCCTTGGACTCCTGCTCCTGGGCAATCTTGCGCATGTTGTGTAATAGATGATCAGATACAAAGGAAGTTGTATTTGTTGCAGCAGCTGCCGCTGTTGCCTCAGCTTTAGCCTCACGTCTTTTTGCAATTTCGCTATTGATACAAACTATCTGAAAGATACATGTGGAAGGTATTTTTGTTTGCGTTTGATCAACATACTCAAAAGCCGAAGTCTAGCATAGACGTGGAAAGTAAATATTCATTTAAATTTTTGTGACAAGCTACTACAGATGACGATACTAAATCCTTTCTCAAACACAATTCGTTTCGGCAATAACACCACAACAAACAGCTACAAATTCACACTTGAGTAAGCAATTTGTGAACATATATTTTTTTTTTTTCGGTTACTAAAATAAGCTATGATTGTTGGTGTACAACTATTCTACAGAGTTTTACGCGAAATGATTTAATAATTATTTCAAGCTTTAAATGGTCTTCTTTGTCATTATTATTTGAATCACATGCCTTTATTACAGCTGCTCAAAAGAGTCAACACACAGCACTCAAAACACTTGCCAGTATGTGTCTAAATATGAATTTGTTTAAAGACTCATTTATAATTGCTTTGTACGCTCGCTCACAAATGTTATTTGTTCAAGTTGTGCCTGGGATTTTGGGCTATAAATGTTATAGCAGGGCCGTGGTGTTGCCAGCCCTATAAAAAATTACTACTTACTTGCCCAGCACAGTCTATAAATAAAACCAAGTGCTTGCAATTCTTGGTAGATGCCATTTATATCTTGGAATTTTTTCCCATGCAAATATCTTCTAATATGTTTTGTTAAATTCTCGTGAATTATTACTTTTTTATTTATTTAGCAATATTATTAATTTTCTAATTATCAGTTAGTTTGTCTTACACTCCTTCTCGCTCTGTCTTTTTCTGTGCACTTAATTTCCGTTCTAAATTGGTATAATAATTATTTTTATTTAAAAGTCATCACCTCTGATCCCGTTTTGCTTTTGTTTGGGGTCGGTTTTAAATGGAGCTCAGTGATAAGCTACTTTAAAAACTAATCTGCTTGTCAACAGAGAACGGCAATTTGAAAATATTAGGCATTCGTATTGTATAAATCAAAAAAAAAATCCAATGTCGTGCTCCAACTGTCTGATATTTGCAAAATATTGTTACAATACTCGTTTAATTGTGCATTAATTAAATATCTAGGTAGCAGTAGTATTGGGAAATGAAAAATATTTCAATTCGTTGCACTTCAAAAGCGTGTTTTAAAACTGTCTAATATCAAATTTACATAGTATATGCCCTTCGGCTTAAACAAATTTTAAACCGGGTGTTTTGTGTTGTGGAATGACATGGAATGTATGATATTGAATAAAGCAATGTTTTGTTAATTAAACATTAATAATTTGTTAGGCTACAACCACAATTACTGTGCATAAGTATGGAAAGCAAGCATTAAGCATTATTTATAAATATACCCTTAAATAAAAGCTTGAGCGTTTTATGAATTAAACAATAATAGAGCAAAAATGTACTCACCGTTGCGAAAAGTGCGAAAAGCAGCAACATTATTTTGATCAGTTTCCACCACATGGGAGGCATATTTATTGTTTATGGGATTTATACAAGTATATACAAGAGTATTTCACTAATTACAGGGTAGCTATTAGTCGTAATTCGGCGTAAGTCGTGCGTACGCTTGTGTGCTTTAGTGTTTTTTTCTGCGCTATACGTAGTACATATGTATATTAAATAAATAAACTGGCACGACTAAAAAATTATAGCCGGGCTTTATTGGCCCGCTTGTGTGGTAGTTGTTGTTTATTTTGTTGTTGTTGCGGTACCCGTTTTATATTTTTCTTTTCTGCTTCTTCTTTATTTTAATGTAGTTGGTGTCGAAGCTGCTGTTTGTGTCAACGGAGTTGTTGTTGTTTATAAATGTTTTTTTTTTTTTGCCTCCTCTTGCGATGAGTCGCTTATTCCGCTTTGTTTGTTTCCTTTGCACAGTGTCTGCGAACAGCAACTGACACTTCAATTAGTCGCTTTGCTTTTCACTTTAGTCGGGTTCTTTTTTAATACCGTTAACATGTGTCGAGCTTGAATATTGTATATAAAGATCCGTTTCTTTAAAGCTTTTATCGAAGGCAACTAAGGAGCTGTGATGTGCTGCCTGTTTTGACCTTGCCTAAAATGAAGCACAGTGAGCACGATGCAAGCGTTTTTAAGCAATCCCGTTGGTTTATTTCGTAATCTTGCGTCCCCTGACTCTCTTTTTCTTTTCCGCTCTTTCCGTCACACACTCTGAGAGCGCGCGGGAATTTTCCGGTATGGAAAAAAAACACAATTAGTTGTGGGAGACGCGCGTCTTGGAACCAAAGTTAATAATTAATTTCTGATGCACATTAAGTTTCAATTGGCAGACAGCTGCGCACGCGAGCAAGAGTGAGAGCACACGACAACTACACACACGCTAATCGATGCGTGCGACGTAAAAGCAACTGAACAAAAAGATTGAGCAAGACGCTAACTTAAGCTCACGACAGCGTACAATTGCAGCTTTAACCGAAGCTTGCCGAGCAACACAAAGAGAGTGAGAGCGGCAGATCAAAGTCACTCGCCGGCAAAGAGCGCACATGCTTTGTTTTTTACAGCTGTTTTGTATTTGTTTTTGTTAGTTGTATTAAGTAAAGCAAAAGAAGAAGATAAACCCTTTGAAAACTATCAAGCATTTGCATACCAGAACTCACTCTCCATTATAGATCAGCTGTTAAGCATCGGATAGCAAAAGTTTAGTTCCAGTCCAAAAGCTTTTTATTTAATTTTATTGCCTTTAAAAAAGCCTCTCATGCAAGTTGAATCATTTCATACAATCTTACATACTTAGTATTGACCATATGTCAAGCACGCGTCACTTTAACAATTGGCCAATGATCTTAATCGATGTTGGCTGTATGTGTGTGTGTGTGTGGACACGTAAGTGCTACACTGTCTGAAGCTGCTATTCGGGTTCTGTCCATTGGGAAAGACTATGACTCGTGGGAATATCCAAGCTAAATGATAAACCGCGTATAAGTTAAGGTCGATATTTTTATTGGAAGCACTGACGGATGCCTTAAAATTAAAATTTAAAATACGTACTTAATAATATTGCGAATCAAGTCATAAAATGTTCGTTTTGTAGAGCTGAGTCATAATTAAAGAATCAGCATTTTGATGAATGCGTGGAATAAAAATTCTATACAAATTTTCATATTTTATTTATAAAACTATTTTTATATTGTTTATTGACTATTTATTTGAAAAGTTTATTAAAAATTTAACAAATAATATTGGCTTGTTTTATATCTTTAAATTTGTATCTGCTTTTTTTTGGTGAGTTTCCAAGTTTTTTAATTTTTATTGATAAATTGTATTGGTACTCAAAACATTCTAAATATGTTAACTTAACCTTTTTTCAAGTATACTTTTATTGCGCTTCGTAACATGTTGCATATTTTTAGGATGACCACAAAAAAGTTGCAAAATAAATTTTGTTGCATAACAAGTCATTAGAAAACTTTTGGCCTTACATATTATATTATTTTATTTTATTTCATTTTCGTTAGCCAAAATTAGCTTAAAAACCATTTTAATACGATGTACCCGTTAACTAAAAACACAAAAAACTAAAAACATAAAAAAGCCATATACTAATTTAAACGACTTGCTAAACATTTAAGTATTTTAACAATTATCTTAAACTGACAACTCATACAGCCTATGCCCCCAAACTATTTCGTCTAAATCGTTATAAATTACCTAGGAAATGACTCAATTATGGCTTTGACCGAACAGCTCATTAATTAGTTTAGTTGCACAGCTTCCAGGCAGCAAGTCGACACCTAAGTGTCTTAACTCAAGCACAAACGCGCTTAGGTCAAGTTATCGAGAAATGGCGTAATATTCGTAATACAAAATTGTCGTATTATGTGCATATTTATGCGATTCGACATCAAAATTATAAATAACAATAAAATTGCATTGCGCACTTAGTGCTATTATTAATTATAATAATAAAAAAATAAAAAAATCGTAAGCATTATTAAAAAAAAAAAAAACAAGCTTCAACGTCAGCTGGTAAAACTTGTATAGGCAACACTTGCACCGTGAGTGTGTTAGTGTGTGTCGTGTGGCAACAAATGCAATTCCAGCCATGACAGCAGCACAACCAACGAAGACACGCAACGATGCCGCTGTCCAGGTGCTATATTTGGCCGATGCCAGACGACATTTACGTATACAACAGCTCTGCAATAAATTCAACAGCCAAAAAAATATATACAAAAAACAAAATTTGCAATTTAAAGAAAGAATATCGAAGTTAGGCACACAGAAGATATCATACACTTATATAAATTCATTAAATCATTAAGGCCTGCAAACCATTTTTAATCCAACAAAAGCATATGAAATCTATATACAATAATAAGTTTAGCTTTTATTAAGATTTAACTCAAAAATCACCTTAATTTGTGGGGCGACTTAAGAATTTTGGCGCTATATCCTTGCTTTGAAGAAGCTATGATTGAAATAATCATGTGATGGTTTATGATATCTTTTTCAGATACATTAAACGAAAGGATATCGATTTATCTTCCGTTTTAGACAAGCACTCATAATTCGATTCGTTTATCTTATCAAATAAACACTTCATTACGAAACATAATAACACCACACTGGTAAGAGTATTAAAAAGCTGTTTGGTACGAGGCCAGGATGCCACTACTCTGCAGCAGCAGCAGCAGCAGCTACTCAATTTGTCAGGCTACAAATTGCTGGATTGTATACATTGATTGCATTCATTGCGTTTGCTACCCAGATTTCTGTGTGGCAATGCAAGAGGCAACATTTGAGTCGATGCGGTCACATCTAATGTGAATTTCCTTGGCAGTCGCATCCGCGGAATGCCGTCACCTAAACCTACAATAACAACAACAACAACAAAAAGTGTTGAATAAATAATGCATTACGCTTGCTCTGCTCTGTTGACTGGACTTTATTGAGTTGGCGTGTGAGCTTTCACTTTTTTGCGAATCTTTTGCTCCTTGGCTAGCTCCAGCTGCACGATCCTACAGACACACTTACTGTTGTTAGGCGCCGGCTGTTTGCAGTTGAAATATGCGACGATTGGGATGGCGGCGATGGAGGCACACAGCTTCCGCTAATGCCAAAAACAAGTCCATTTCCGATTTTTAATTTTATTTCGATGTTTTGTCGTTCGCACTGGAACGCGATTTTTGAAGTTGAAGTTCATTGCGCAACAGACAAGATAACAGATGCAAGCAACTGCAGCGTTTTGCAGGAAGTCAACGAAGTCAACGAGGATGCCGTTACAAATACGTTACTATCTTATTTCGATAAATTTTTTTTGTTTGTTTGAATATTGCAACATATTGCAAATGCTGTCAAACGTTCACCCAGCCTGTTATCGCATTTCTCGTTACACTCTGGAAACTTTTCACAGAAATTATTTTTTTGTTTTTTTTTTCGTTTTATTTCCACGTTTATTTGCTTTTTGAGTTTGCAACACCGACAATTAAGAAAACGAGTAAGTGTAAAATTTAATATCTGCAATTGAGACTGCTGTATATGAGATACTCAAACCGAATAATAGTTGATTTTAAATCCATTATAACTTTGAATGCCATTCTGATTTATAACGTTTTTGACATTAATTTACAAATTTACAAAGGAGATATTCATTAAGCTAAGTTTAGTGTAAGAAAAACTTAATAAAAATGAAGTTTTTAATATGACAGGAAATTAAAAAATTAGGTATCCTACTAAAACAGTACTGTTAAATTCAAAAATAACTATCTTAGAGTTTTATTTCTGAGTTTGCTTCTTTTGTGTTGTAAAATATGGTGCCAGTTTTAGATTAAAAAAAATAATCTCACTCGTTACACATAAGTTTGTAGTTAGTGAATAAATTTCTCAGAAATAAACTAGCGCTTTTCCTTTTTTCCTAAGCCACTTCCTTCCTGTTTCAATTTTCAACCGGCTTATCGGTGTCGTATACGTAATTCCAATAATTTTTTGTATGCCATTCTTGTATCGGTTTGTTATGTTGGTCGTTATTGAACATGTGGAGCGATAATTTCATTATTATTACTATTTATCATAACTCCATATGCAATCAAGCCGAACTAATGGCATATGCCGACTCACTCGCTCGTTAAGCGACCTGTTTTATTCAACAAAAAAATATTCGGTTTTCAAACTGCCTGCCACGTCGTGTTTAGCATGACAATTGTTGACAATAAAATAAACAGGGGTCGAAGTCAAACTTTTAAAAGCTTAAGCAAATATTGATGGAGTTGGAAAATGATTTTAATATATTCAAATTCGTACCTTAACTTGCTTTTAAGCTTATTGCAGCTTCTTGTTAATGTGAACATATTGTGCCGCTTTAAATGTACATTTATGTATGTGTGTGGGTTAGCTGCAGTGCTTGTTACATGAGAGGCCTTTTTCATAGTTGTAACATTTTTATTTTTTATTTTCATTTACTTTGCCATTTTCCTTTTGGTTTTTAGCAAGTTTACAGTACTCAAGTATTGTGTTTTGGCTTAAGTTTTCCATGTTTTCATTTGTTGCAGTTGTTGCTGTTGTCTGCGCCCATTTCACTTTTAGTTAGATAACAAGTCGGGTCCGCAGTTTAACTGCAGTTCATAAATTGTGCTCTGAACACTCCACTGCGTAGGACAATGACAGTAGTCACAATGCCCATTATGCCCAGTCATTGCCAATGGATGCCCTCTTTGGCAACAGCTAACAACTTTGGGCAAACTGGCAACTAACTGACTGAAATGGGAGCAGTTCACGTCACTTGCACTTGAGGGCACAGATCTCGACGTATTTTTGGGGCATGTTAGAGGTTGTTATTAATCGTTTGTTCATGCGTATTGTGTTTTTTTTTTTGTTGTTTGTTGCTTTAATTGTTGACTTTGAACGTGCGTTAGGTGACACATTGTGTCCCTTCGGCACAGTGACAGTGAACTACACTGAAACATTTGTTCACAACGTTAGTTAACAAATGCCCTGACCTATGCTTTGTCACTTGATCTATGTGCGGTTTGGTTTGGCTGCAGTGCAATGAAACTTGGGTCAAGGCTGTTTATGTAATCGAAAATGCAATATTAA
Source organism: Scaptomyza polygonia (assembly GCA_035044585.1). Classification (NCBI taxonomy): domain Eukaryota; kingdom Metazoa; phylum Arthropoda; class Insecta; order Diptera; family Drosophilidae; genus Scaptomyza; species Scaptomyza polygonia. The sequence continues at coordinate 615,145 of JAWNNU010000949.1, read as the reverse complement.
AGCTTAGTTTGTTTTATGGATGGGCAGATAAGTCTAGACCCTACAACAAGTAATGAAATCGGAAGCAGTAACAAACAAATTACTAATAAATAAAATTAATGAGTTCACCTATTTATTGAAACAAAACACATGAAATACTTATCTCTTTTTGAAAAGTTAAGCTTGGGCAAGATTTTGTTTCTACGTAAAAATACTATATTTTCCAACTTTGAACTTACCATGGAAACTGATTTTAAAATATTGAAAAAGATTCACGCATTTAAGGCGTTCCGGCATAATTTGAGTCATATTTAAATATTTTGTTTCTAAATTTTAACATTATTCGAACAACAAAAAGCCACTCACGTAAACACTCAAAGTCAAACTTAATTCCCATGCAACTGTAAGCTAAACTTATTTAAAAGATTTTACAATTGTTCTAGTTGTCATTTAACCGCTTAAAGTCACTCAAAATGCAACAGGTTCGTTGCCTAAGTCTTTAGTTTTTTGGTCATGCGACGAAAGCGAATACAAATCAAAACAAATAGCCAAGTCGTGGCAATTAAACACGTCAAAGTCAACTATTTAATGAGCCGGCTGCACATTTATGTATCCAAACGCATTGAACTCGGCAACTCAACGCCAACCCACCCCTCGCTCTCAGCTGATCTCTACAAGCTGCCAACAAAAGAGTCAAACGTCGCTGATGCTGCTGCCAAAAAAATAAGTAAATAAAGTCTAATGCGCCTTGTAATTGAATAGTGACCGAATGAGGCGAAGGCAAAAGCAACAACAACAACAGAAACAAAGACTCTTCGCAGTGCTCCTAAGAGCAACCAAATAATAAAAAATAAAAAATTCAATATTCGGAGCCGAATGCAACCGGGGGCCTCAGTTCGCTCTCAACGAACAAATTTTCTTTAAAAGAGCCACACATTGGGATTTTCGACTACAGTTCGAGCTAAGTCGTCGCCGAGGAGCCACCTACAGTTAGTTTCCCCTACACGAAAATCGGAGCCAAGCGAGCAGCGCAGAAAGAAAGTCGACGCGAAGCGCGCGAGTGAAATCTCAGTGTGTGCAAGAAATAAAGAGAGAGGGAGAGAGAGAGCGATAAAGAGTGTGTGCTCAAACGAAAGATCCCAAAAAATAAAATAAAGCCATACGAAAACAAAAGCTAAAACGATTCGAAGAAGTGTGTTGCCAATTGCAAGTGTGTTCAGTGAGGAAAGTTGTAAATACAAATATCTATAACAAACAAACGAGCTCAATACCAAGCAAGTATTATTCGCTTGTTCCATTGATTAGCCGCATAGCTAATCAACAAATAAAATCAAATCAAAAATCAAACACAAAACAACTTCATCAACAACTACACAATCACAATATGAATATGATGGTAAGTTTTTAGCAATGTGTGTGTGTGTGTGTGTGTGTGCAGTGAAAGTGGCATCGTGCCAATAACCAAATGACCAAATTAGCTTATACATCTTCGCATTTTATGCAACAGCTACTTTTTATTTCTATACATTATTTTTTTGGTCCAAACAAGTTCAAGTGCAGGCATCAGCGCATTCACATCGGGAAACTCGTTTCGCTTCGCCAAATACTTTTCGTATTAGCTAAACAAACATCAGATAGTTGCAACTGTTTTTATAATTTTTATTATGTTATGTAAGTCATAAGACATAGCATAATCCAAAAATCTCAATTCGTGTTGCACTTGAGCCATCCGCTGCTCGTTTGTGCATGAAGAGCATATTTTAAATTTAAATACGTAAGAAATTCACTCGAGCCAGAGTTCATAGCCACAAGATTATTATGTCATTTGAGTGCTCGATCAAAAGAAACGCGACCCAGTTTAATTAGTTTGATGAAGGTAAAAATGCTATGCATAATTATTATGCTATTATGTCAGATGATGTCTAGCCACTTTAAAGTTGTTGTTGTTATTTGTTGTCGTTATTGTTGCGGCTTTCGAAAATTGTGTAAAAATTTAAAAGCCAAATGTTTGCGTCTAGCATAGCAAAGCAAATAAATGAATAATCACATGTATGGCTTTAAAACATTTGAAAAACCATTAAAAGCTGACCAATACTAAAACAACAGTAAAGAATAATTGTAAAGGGCACAATGAACTTTCAATACTCTTGTAAATATTTGATCGATTTAGGTAGAATATTGGTGGAATACAAAAAATATATTAAATCATACAGTAGCTCCTAATGCATCACTAAAAGCTTTTAAAAAAATGTATTTAAATATTGTTTTTAAAGATTCTAGCACAATTTTGATTATTTTTTCCTATTTTTATAGATAATAATATGTATAGGTAGTATATTATATTATTACTTAAAAAAACAATCAAAATTATTTCTTCTCCAAAAATTTATCCAATTGAAACTAGAAGTAAAATGTCTATTTGTTCTAGTTACTAAAAATAAAGTAAAATCTTAAGTTAAAAAGATTTTAAAGGCTTGAAAAAATACCAAAGAAATAAAGAAAATAATAAATCAAGATGTCAAAAGACAAACTTAACAAAGACTCAATATATTAAGAATATTTGTAAAGTTAAGACTTCAAAATTTAAGCTTTATCCGTATTAAAAAGTGAATTATTAAGTGTGCATACTGAACCTACCACAATTATTTCAACAACTAAACGATTTACTTGCGTACTGGGCACAGATATAAATAAACATTGTTGTTTTGTGTTAACAATTGAGCAACATGCTAATTGAATTAAGCCCACAAAAACCACAAATGTGAACAGAAAATAAGAGAGAGAGAGAAGAGTAGGCGAGCTGACTAAAAACCGCAAATACTTTCACTCTCTTTATGTTTGTTTTACTCATTTGACGCTTCTCCAACTCAGCCACACTGCGATGACAGCACACAAATCCAAATTACACGCTCCGAGTGGCTAAAAAAAATAAATAAATAATTGAGTCTGGCATCGAATTGGCATCGATATGGAGTTCAATATGCCATTGATCTGATTAAGTGAGTGGCAATTAATTTTGGCCAAACAAAAATAGCAAACAGTCGAAAAGAAAAGCAATGCAATTTATGTTTATTTGCGCTCAGTTATGAAATGTTTGCCTTCAATAGATTGGAATTTTTATCAATTCCAAAATTCCTCATGGCTCAATGCAAAAAACATCGAATTAATAACCGAATGCAGCAGTTCAAAACAATAAGTTTATTACGACCTAGGCATTTATGGATTTAATTGAGTTTTTTTTTTCGTTAATTTGTGCATTTGTATGCAAACGGAACTATTAATTGAAGCCGTGTGAGGGCTAAAGCAATTAGGCTTTAAAGAAACCCAAACAAAATTATATATTTGGAGTCCACAAATCACCAGCATTGAAATTGAGTAATAAGCTGCAACAAGAAATGGATTTCGATTAACTTTTTTATGTGCCGCAAGGGCAATCAAAATATAAATGGGCTAAAAATTAAAATCAATACATTTAGTGGCATATTTCTCAAGTGCTTTTGTGACCCAAATTTGCGTTTTTATCATTAAGAGTTCAATTTATAGATAAAATCGTGTTAGGCTTTGCAAATCATTGCTCAAAATAGTATTAAATGACTTAACAGTCAAAAAGTATGCCGTTATATATGTCAAGCATTTCATATTCTTTGAAAAATATCGCTATTGTGAAAATCGTAGAAATTTGTGGTTTATAATAAAGCAATTTGCATATTTATTGATTTCGCATTCAAGTCAAATCAAGTTGTTCAGAGACTTGTCCATCAGACTTGTTGTTTGATGGCCCATGAAACAGATGTTAAACGCTTAAACAGTCACAGCCACACCGCCTCCAAGAAAACCCGCACATGCCCCTTATAGCAACCATGTGGCAACTGCAACAAAATGCTCTCAGCTGTAACGTGTATTATGTATGACAACTGTCGTTCGAGTTTGAGTATATAATGTGAACTGAATATTACTATTTTTTTTGGCTAGTTAAAATCAAAATGCGTGCAAAATTTTAAGTGGCAAATTGCGTTAGATGTTGACAAATGAATGCATGGCTGAAATCAGTTAATGTCTGCCACATGCCACTAGCCTACCCGGCTGCCCGGCAGCAATGATGCAATGCTGCAATTCGCCAATTGAATTCAGTGAAAAGAGCTTAATGAATTTGCAGCTGTCACATTTTGCATACATGCAACCAACGAATAAAATGATTATGTAACACACACACACAACTAACTCTATCTGCTCCGTCCTCTTTGCAGTTCAACTGTTTGTGCCTATTGCTGCTGTTTGGTGCATGCCACGCCTATCCCGCAGCAGACAAATCGCTATCACTGGAGGACACCGACTTGGACAACGAACAGGGCGAAAGCGTTAAGGAATCACAAATAGCGAAACGTTCAGGCAGCTTTGATTATGTGGCACATTTAAAGTCTGGCCTGCTGTCTAGCATTGGTCAGGCTTCCGCGTCCATTGCCTCGGGCAGCTCCGGTGGCAGCAGCGGAGGCGAAAGCTACAAATCCCACGAGGTTCATGTGCATCATGTAAGTAAAATGGAGACACTTTTGTTCAATTGAGACTTAAATATTTTCTATCAAAACTCAATTTAATGATTGTTTATCAAACTTTTTGAGTTTTAATTAACAACAAAGTCCATTTGTGATATTTCCCAGTGCAAACATTTTATGCCACAAATCAGTTTCGATTAGTTAAACTAATAAATTCAGATATATTTATTTGCCATTAATTACATTTTTTTTTTTTTGCATTTGCAGGGCAACTCCGTTGATTATGATCCTTGGTCATTTAAGAAGTCTGTGCTCAATACCATTTTCCAGGCGGTCAAGGCAATCACGGGCGGTGTCACGGCGCTCAAGGGTCAACTGATTAAGGGCAGTGGCTATGCGTTGAGTGCTGGTGGCACTCTGGTTGCTGCCGGCGGTGACAAGGTCACCGATGTGGGTAAAGCCATAATCAATTCAGCGCACATCAATTCGCACACTTATGCCACAAGTCACTCGAGCGGCGGTGGATTTGTGCATCCATTTGCCAAGTTTAGCTCACTATCCGGTGCCTCGTCGGGCGGCAGCAGTGGCAGCAAACATCCGTCATCGGCGCCTGGTCCCGTGCTCCACACAGAGAGTGAGTATGCCCGCCAGCTCCTGCAAAACATCAATTTTCTTGTCTTCTGAGCGAGCGAGAGAGAGAGAAAGAGAGAGAGACAATGAGATACACGCCCCTAGCTCTATTGGACCATGAAATATAAACTAAGGTCATTATGTAACTTCGTCAATATGCCGGCTGTTGAACTACTACTACATGTAAACATGTATAAGTTAGATGTATGAATTATAATTAAAGCGTTCGCTAACATATAACATTGAAAGTTTAAACGAACTGGTCGCTGGTCGCTGGTCAACGGAAGAGTCAACTCCAACAGCAGCAATTGCAAAAACAAATCGAGTGCCGAGCATTGAACTCCATCGACATCCAGCAAAACATCAGCAGAAACAGCAGCAGCATTTCCACTTTCATTTTTGTTACGAGCCCGTTTTTTATTTGCTTTGCTTTTTTTTTTTGTTCGGACGTTAGGCGTTCGCATGTTTTAGCCTATTTCAGTTTGTCTCTTGACTTCGCACACAACTCACTTGAAACGTTGTCTCTCGTTGCAGCGATCACGACATACGAGATACCCACGGGACACGCCAGCTATGGTCCACCATCGAAGCCGCCATCGTATAGCAGTGCCACACATCAATATCTGCCGCCGGGGGGCTCCAATTATGTGGGTGGTGGTGGCGGTGGTGCGCCCTTTAGCATTAATCATGCCGCATTTGAGGCGCCACAGAGCAACTATCTGCCATCACCCTACGGACAAGACGGTGCGTAGTATGCCAAGTCCATACCAAGAGAACTTTCCTTTCCCACTGTATATACTTGTAAATTTCCCATCTCATGTTACTAAACCCAAACAAATCAAACTCAAATCTAAACAACAATGACATGGCGTCAATAACATTCGATAATTAAAACATCAACTACTGTTGTTTAACACTCCTTAAAACACTCTAACGAGCCCTCACTTCCGTACAAGCTGTTGAAACCAGTTGAAAGTGAAAGCATTTTGCTGACGAATTGCTGACAAAAATGTAAATAAACAGATTTAAGCTTAACTAAGATAACACAAAAACAAAACCTCACACTCTTCACTGTACGAACTACATATGTATATATTATATCTGTAAATGCACTCTTTAGCCCATTCAACCCGCAACGTGTATATTTCTTTGACACACTTCTACACACTACTTGGCCCAAAAAATATGGCAACAACTTTCAGTTTCAACAGCTATTTTGTCTTACACAATTTGAATGGCATTACGCAAGCTGCCAAATGGTAGCGTTAATTGATTTACATGCATATATGCGTTAATAATAATCGTTTTAAACTGCAACACGTCATCTATATAGATATTGTTGTATATACGTCCAGTCTAAGCACCAAGGGTCATTAAATGCGACATCATGTCGCATACTTAATATTTCTGTATACATTTAGCCATAAAATACTTAACAGATAATAATTTTGTGCTGTGAAAGCCATGAATATAAATATGTGTATATACGTCTATCCATATTTTTATCTGTTTGTACATACTTATATAAATATTTTTTTTAAGATCTAAAATATTATAGTCCAACTAATTCAAAATTTAAAACTTTTATAACTAAAAATAAGTTGTACAAACTTAAGAAACAATATTAAATACAAATATATATTCGGTTTGCCGAATTCTTAATACCCATGACGAATGTTTTATGTCCTTTTCGGTATTTGGAAGCTAAACTAAAAATAAATTCCAGACCGACAAAATTTACTTTGTCCGATTGTTTGTTTAACGTCTAACTGAATCAAAATATATCTATTATCAAATATTAAGCTAAATAGAATCAATATAGCTTTAAAACTAACTGAATAACATGCATAGAAAATTAAGGGTTTAATGATAAGATCTCATTAGAACATCAAAAATTATATTTATTATATCAACGACAGGGTTTTGTGTTCATGAATAACATTAAAGCCATCAGAGCATCTGTACAAAAATCAATCTCACACTTAAAACATACACACTCTCACACATAAATACACACATACTCACATTTAGCCAACAGTTAAACAAAATTCATTAGCCATTCAATGAGTTGTAAATAGAAACATTTTAAATGCAAATAATATTTAAAATTGGTCTGATCTTTTAAAATCTCATTCTTTGCATACACAACAACAACTGATACACAAACAATCAAACACATCCACACAACAACAACTTTACAAATTTACCAATCAATAAATTATTACAACGACATAGTGAGCAGCTCCAGCCACGCCGATGACTTCAGCATCAACTATGGACGACACAAAAAACTCTCGGACGATGAGGCGCGCAGGGCAGCGGCACAGCTGCAGGAAATCTTGAGCATGTTGCCCAATGGCAAGACGGAATACACTGCCTCCAAGACAGTGTCACTGGATACGAGCAATGCTTCACCGACTGGTGTTGAGCAAGCGGATCTGTACAACAGCTATGGTGTGCCTTTGCCTCATAATCTGGGCACACTGGAGTCTCTATCGCACACGGAGTCCATTACAGCTGCATATACGCCACCAAGGCAGGGAGCTGCCGATATTTACCATCAAATGGCCAAAAAGCCACAGTCCCCAGAGGAAGCATACATTCAGAAGCATCCAAACGAGGGTTACGACTATCAGCCACATCCAGAATCTGGACCACCTGCACCATCTTCGACCAATGAATATCGTGTTGACAACTATCATGCTGGCAAGAGTAATGCTTTGAAGGATCTCACGCCAATAATTGCCGCATTGGAGGTGGCTAAGCAGAAAGGTTCCAATGGCAGTGGGAGCACTGGACCCGTTACCTACTCAATTGAGAAACAGGTGCAGAAGACAGCACCATTTCAATATCTGCCACCAGTGGTGCAGAAATCCAAATATATTTATAGCGCGCCACCACCACCGAGGAACAGTTATAGCGGTGGCTACAAGGTGCGACGACATGTGGGAGCTAAGAGATTTGGCAGCTCCAATACTCGGGCGCAGGATTATGAGATACATGATCCGTTAATGTTCAATCGATTGCTGGAAGTGTAATCGCCGGGCAAAATGCAATATACCATTAATCCCTCTAGTTTATAGTGCTCTAAGTCATATGCAGCATTTATCGATAGTTCGTCTTAACATAATTTATTCATGTTATATATCTCAAACATTATTTATTGAACCCCCGACAAACTCGAGACAAAAAGAGAGGCAATAAACGAGTTTCAACAAACCAAATCAAAACAAGCACAGCATGCAAAACCTTCTCTTAGCACCCTCTGTTAGCTCTCTTAATTTTTTTGTCGCACCGCTTTTATGTACTCTTTATCCACTGCACTTTACCACTACCCATACCCTACCACCGGGCAACTGAATCTATCCAAGCTAAATAACACAATCAATCACTTCTTTTGACCTGACGCTCTCTTTACAGTCTACCTGCAGTAGTCGCTTCAGCAGAGGACGCAGCTCTTCCGGCCTGCCAAAAAGAATGCCTGGGCAGTAGCTGTGGACCCGCACGCCCCATTCAGTTTTACAGCACTTTCGGCTCTTTAGTTTTTAGCAAAAACGATCTTTCTCACATTTCATCTCTCGCTCCAAAACGATGCTCAACATCTAAAAAGTATTCACTAAAATCTTTTGGCTGAAAAATTCATCATCGAAATTTATTCTATCGTAGTGTTAAGTATTTAAAGTAACTAATATAAAATAAATAAATAATCGTTGAATAACATTCATCAACGTCGATGTTTTACTTTTTATGACTGCCTAAAAGTATGCTACACAAATTTGTGTTGGGACAAGTTTAATAGTATGCAGTTGACGTTTTAACATAACTTTAAAAATTTTTAAGTTTAATTTAAACTTTATATATATACATATGTAAAAAAAATCATTTAAATGAATTGAATTTTCTATTTTTATAAAATTTTGAGCTCTTGCTTAAGGAATTTAAATCTTCAAATCAACATAACCTTTGCTACCAGAACAGAATCCTGCCCACCAGTTTCTCTAAATGGCTCGACCCTGCCGTCGGAGCACACAGTTAAATACCTTGGCTTAACCTTGGACAGGCGGCTGACTTGGTCGGCACACATAAAGGCAAAGCGTAAGCAGCTCTCCTTAAAGCACAGACAACTGATGTGGCTCCTTGGACGTACATCCCAACTCGACCTAGAAAACAAACTGCTGCTATACAAGGCTATTCTAAAACCGATATGGACATATGGGATCCAGCTTTGGGGTACAGCCTCAACATCCAACATCGAGATACTGCAGAGATTTCAAAACATAGCTCTTCGCAGACTGGTAAACGCACCATTTTATGTTAAAAATCTGGTGATCCATAGGGACCTTGGAGTTCCCACTGTCTCCGAAGAGGTAAGCCGTTACAGCCAAAGATACATAGACAGGCTCGAGTCTCACTGCAACCACCTAGCTATTAACCTGCTAGATAACAGCACCCAGACTCGCCGACTCAAGAGGCACCACCCTTTGGACCTTCCTTTTAGGCCGCCTAAAGCATGGTAACATTAAGATATTATAACTATCCCCATAAATGAAAAATTCCCCTGTAAATGTTTCCTCATAAAATTTACTTATTATCTATAAGATAGATTGTAAATAAAAATATATAATAAAAAAAAAAAAAAAAATTTATTCTTCTCTCAAAACTATGTTGCGAGAAACGGTAAACAAATTCAAAAATTACTCAAAATCGAACATCACTTCCTGCTTTTTAATATTTCTAATACACGATTATATAATAGATTTAAGAAGAATTTATCGAATTGAAATCTTCAATATTCACAAATTACACAAAATTTTTAACCAAACATAAAAAGCTGACAATATACTGTTTACATTTTTATTAAATTACAAAAACATCGACCATAAAATCTCACAAATGGAATATACATATAGATTACAGTTTCTAGAATCTAGAAGCAAGGAATCACTGGCGTTTTTTTGTTGCAGATTAAGTAAATTGAAACAGAGACTATTACAAAATGGTGAAAGGGTTTCGATTAGCCTTTTCATTTAATGCACCTGACTCAATTAAGCGACTTCAACTGCGCCGTTTTAACCATCCAGTACGAGTTCCTCAGCCTTATTGCCCTCGCTCCTAGTAGTAGCCGAAGGTGATGTCATGCAGAGGCTGGGCATTGCCTTGGGGCAGAGCATAGTCCCTAGCCAGTTGATCGAGCAGGCTGCCACCAGCACGTCCCTGAGACTGGGGCTGGTAGCTGCGCTGAGGCTGATGCTGTTGGGGTTGGGCCTGCTGCACCGGCTGTGCATGGGGTCCCTGGGTGGGCCCAAAATGCACCGGTTCCAGCAAAGGTCGTCCACCCGAAGCAGGAGCCAAGAAGCCTTGAGCACGAGCGCTGCTCGGTGCTGGAGATGCGGGAGGCAGGGCATAGACGGGACGTGAAATCCGGACATTGGATGGTCCTTCTCCGAAGCTCTGCGACTGGGAGTAATCGGCTTCGGGACGAGATGGACGCTGCAGTGGCGAGTAAAGCACATCCGTGGTGCGTTGTGCACCAGGCACCTGTAGACGTGGTGGTCCTGGACCCACCGAAGGCTGAGGTGCATACTGAACACGACGCTGTTGCTCCTCCTCCTCGTCATACTGCGCATATTGTGGCTGTGGCTGGGGTTGTGGACGTGGTGCAGGCTGTGGGCGTGGCTGATGATGCTGTTGCTGCTGTTGTTGCTGCTGAGGACGTTGCACGCGCTGACGGTCAAGATAAAGCGAAATACATTTAAAAAAAAAAAGCTTTAAAACATTTTATATATTCTTACATAGGGTCTCTGAGGACGCTGCAGTGGCTCTTCATCGTAATCGGGTTCCTCCTTGGCGGACTCATCGACCAGTGTGGGTGGTGCAACAGTGATTCCCTCACCCGATGGCTGGAAGCCATACTTATTGGCCCCATATTCCACAACGCGCACCTTGCCATCGGCATCGACATAACCATACTTGCCCTTCACTTCACCGGTGGCCAGTTTGGTTTCGATTTTGAAGGAACCATCGGCACCCTCATAGCCATATGTGTAGGAACCATCCTCATTGTGCCTGTTAAAAATAAGTAGCAGTCATAAACATATTTGAATAATATAAAATTCAATTCGATTTGGAATTAGAACAGTAAGTAAGTAACTAGCCATGGTTACAATAAGATTGAAGACAACTTACTTGTTGATTTGCTTTAGAATGGCCACTGGTTCGGCACGCGGTGCCTCCTGCTGTTGACTGGATTGAAGTCGATGTGGTGCTGCTCTGGGCACTGCACTCGGCTGCTGATAGTCCTGATAATCCTGAGCGCTGATCAGGCTGCCAAACAGACAGCCGATTAGCAGTAAACGTTGTAGCTAAAAGCAAGCCAAGAGGTAGTAGACATTATGGTAAGAAAGAGCGGGTAGAGATAGATTACAACTGGTTTGGTAATTGCAACAGACAAGCAATGAGTTGTACACCTTGACAGTGTGCACAGATCGAAGGCGGCGGCATTTAGAATATGCAACAAGAGACGTAGACTGTAAACCTTTCACTTTTATTTTTGCTTCCTCGCTTGGCCAATGACACCGGACAATGGTTGGCTGCTTGTCATTGTGGCGGAGGGCATTCAATGCCAAACAGGAACCGATGTGGCCAAATAGATACGCGACCATTAACTATACACCTTTAAACAGTTATTCAGTTATATTGCAACGTTGCATAAAAGCTTGGGGCGTGCTAAGAGTGTGAGTGTGACACGCGATATGCCGCAAAGCGATAACATTCCCAATAATTGAATATATATCCATCCGCACACACACTATCGCACACAGGTGAAATGCATGAAAATCCATAAATAAAATAGCAAAAAACAACTCTCATTGAATGCAGCGATTGAATAATTCGAGTGCTTGGCTCCACAAATTATGTGAACTGTGCGGGAAACATGCAAAGCGCATTCCGTAAAAATTTTGTAAGCACCACAGCATAAAGTATGTAGAAGCACACGAAAAATTTCCCACACAAGCCCAAACGAAAGAAATGTTGCAAGAAGTATGTTTGCATCTTGGAAAAAATATGCATCGCAAGCATGCAAAATCCTATAGAAATTATACAGCAGCTGTTGTTGAGTGGAAGTAGAAAGGCGACGACGAACGAATTGGCAAGCACTTGTTTGCTAAGTTGATTTAAATTGTAACTAGAAACTTAATAAAGCTATATTGAATCACATAAACTTATGTTAGAGGCATCTTTCATAGTAATATCTGGTCCTTAGCACCTACTTGACTTCGCAGAATCTATTTGAAGCAAAGTGGGATTCGCCATCGTTGTCGTCTTTTGTTCGGTCATTCCACAGTGCGAAAACCTTTCACTGCACAGAGCTTCATATGTCATATGGCCAATAAGCCAATAAAGCCTTGGCTAACGTCTACCCGTACAAAGTTGTTGGCAGATTGCCAACTGGACACCGACTCGGGGCCCAAAGACTACTACTACGTTTTGAGTTCAGTTGATGCCAACTTTGTGTTGTGTTTTTTGTGTGTCTAGTCGTCAGGCAACTGGCCGAATTAAAGTTGGCTACTAGTCGTCGCAGCGTGTGAACTAAGCCAATGGGAATCTAGACTTGAAGTTAGTTGCCAAAAATACGTAGCCTTTGATATTTTCGCTCTTAGCTGGAGGTGCTCGAAAGAAGAACGAACGGGTGGTGGGTGGGGGGGGGGGGTATTGGGATCGCAATTTGAAGTGCGCTTGTTAGTGTAACTATTTTTTTTTTCGTATTGAAGTTCCTGCAACTTTTTTCCATAGAATGCTTGGCAATTACTTGACACACACGAACTGGCAGCTGTGCTCATAAATTATGTTAGCTTAAAAAATCCAGTTACCAAATTGGGTGCACAAAAGTGTAACAATCTTTGTTGCAATTGCTCGACAACTTGCTTTGCTCGCTCTGCTCGTTTGGGCTGGCATCAGTAAATTAACGGTTTGACTCTCAATTTGCATAGCAAATTATGCGATATTTTCACATCATATAATACTCTATAGAGTTAGTACATGATGTCTATGACGTAACCAGCAAGACAGGCAACGATCAGCGATTACAATAAACAGCAGCAACAACAACAACAACAATCACCTGATTGGCTTGAAACGCATTCAGGCTCAACTTTAACCTTTTGCAAGTGCATATTGTTCAAATAGCTTGTCTGTTAAATGCCTGTTTAGTTAGTGGTTAGCACATATCCTCTTTAACCTACCACTTTCATTTCAGCTTGATCTCGCTTTGTTGTTTCTTTTGTTCACAACTATTACGAATCGATTATAGACCAAAAAAAAAAACTTGATTATTGCAATAACTTTGAAAGACCTTCGCTGGCAAAACACCCAGCCCCAATAACTGACAACAACAATATACCAAAATTCACTTTCAATTGATCTAATGAACCGGGACTGAAACTGAAATTGAAACTATTGCTGTAGCTGTTGAGTTGAAGTAGGTTTTTCTATATATATATATTTATTTATTTTTTATTCACGATTAGCGGTGCGCTAACATTAACTTGAGACCGACAGCAACTGAGCCGCCCAAGTTGTTGTATTTCGCTTTATATACAGCGCTCATAGCTGGAGGAAAACCTTTTCCATACCAATGGACCAACAATCAACACCAACACAGCGACACAGCAACACAACAACTTCACCAACGAGTCAGCGGCGCATGCGCAAAAAGGACAGATACCAACCAGCAACAACAACAATTGAGCATAACTTGGCTGCTTCGGCAAGTTTGGCTCTTTTGCGGCTTATCGACGGTTCTCTCTCTCTCTCTGTGCTTTTGTGTGAGCTTTTTTTGTTTTGCGCCACCACAACAACAACAACACCGGGAATGGCCAAGAAGTGATAAATGCTGCAAAAGAGCCACTTTTTCATTCAAGATAGATGTAAAACTTTATAAGATTAAAATATTTAAGTATTTAATCGATTACTTACTAGGGTTTCAAAAACTTCAACAGTTTTTTAAAGTAATCTTACTAGAAATCTAAAGGTCATTAATAAATTATTTTCAAATAATTAAATCCTTTATTGTATCCTTTGTTGTTTTTTGTAACCTTATCACTAATAAGCACTCCAAACCAGTTCAATTTATTCAAATATAAGAAATTCATAATAAATAAAAAAACACATTGAAGTAACTTCTCCAAATACTCACACGCTATAAAAATAAATTGCCGAAAAATACTCAAACCTAGTCATTGCGATACAATTAATCAAAAACGAGCTCCATAAATGTGAAAAATTACCTAAATTGACAGGCGGCTTTGCTAATGAATGAATGAATGAATGAATGGGTGAATGGGCAGACAAAGTTAAATGAATTCAACTAAGGTGAATAGTAAAATATTAAGCAAAAAAATACTTGAATATTACACAAGGAACTTAATAAGTAATTGCTTTGCAATTTTAATGGAAGACAAATACATTAAGCTATTTTATAATACTTATGGGAAACTCTTAACAAAACAACAAATAAAACTTGTCCAGTAGTTTTTAATGCCCAACAGAGTTAACAATAACAATAACGATTTATATCTCAATTTGCTTTTAAGCAACAGAGTGTCAACCTTAAGAAGCCGCATATTAATTCTACGCCTTTTTAATGCTGTTCGATGCCTGACCAACTGTGCGTATGCTTAATGAAAACATTTCCGTTGGTTTGTCTTTGTCTGCATGTTAATGAGCAAGTAGTTGCCCGGTATGGCTGGAGGTATGTATTTTACAAAATTGAAAGCTGCTCCGATCAGCCCCCACACACACACACACATGTACACACAAAGTGTATGCGAATTTATCTCTCACACACACGCACACACATTTGCAGTCGGCATGGCCTTGCCGTTGCGTTGGAATAACTCGTAATGACAGAGCAAGCTATACGCAGACCACCGTTATTGTTGTAGCTACAAAATATTCATGCATGTATGTTTTCATGTATGTTAATGTTTGTTCCATGGGATAGTTAAACTTGTTGACCAGGCCCAGATGCCAACGCCTTGACATGCAATGTATGCAACGCAAGTCTAGGAAACCAACAGGTCTCAGGCCTGACCCATGACGCAAACAATTATTCTTACGCTATGCGTATTGGATTTATCAAAGCTTGAAAGTCAAGTCTTTTAACTGGTTTTCTCATACATTACTACATAACAAGAGTTGAAAAGGGACAGAGCTAGATAGTTTCAATTGCGTTTGCACCTGAACTTGGACGCATGTCTACGCAACAATCAAGGTCATAAATGACCATAAAAATTTCTCAAGAATTCAAAATATGCCTACGCAATTTAAGGCTTTAGCGGTTTAAGCGGTATAATGGAAAAAAAAAACAAATTACAGTTATTTAGTATAATTAAAAAAGATTTGGCTGCAGAAAAGGTGACTTGTATTAATCACTAAGCGCCTTTAAATATTTAATTTAATAAGGTTTTGATTTATCATTTTATATTTTTGAAAAAGCAAAGCTCAGTAGAAGGTACTTAATTCAACCAAAATCAATTAACTACAATTGTATTTTTTTTTGATAATTGTGATTTCAAACTTGTTCTCAAAAGACAACTAAATCAAAGTTTCTCTTATCTATTTAATACACACTCAATCAAAGTGATAGTCTCTTAAAGACTTAAGCTGTTTAATTGCTCAAACAAAACCCAATCGGTGCTATTTTGTTTTGACAAACTCTTAAAGTTGCCAAGTTAGACAAAACTCAAATAGAAAATAAATTCAAGCTTAAGCCAATTGCAAAAACAACCCTTCATTTACGTTCAAAAGCTATTTTGATGTATAGTTTTATTTTTTCTTGTTCCTAAGTACTGAGAGTGTCGTAGAAACGAAGCCTTTCTTTCCTCTGTCAGCTGAAACTTGTAAATGTTTTAATACCCTCTTATGGTTTGCCTTGTAATTGTGACTCAAGTTCTATGAATGCAGATGCCTTAGACAGCAGCAGCTGCTGCTGCTGCTTCTGTTAACTGTTCACAATCAAAAATATACAGAAATAAATAAAATACTTGCAAACCATAATGTGCCAGGAAATTCTTGAGCCATGGCAACAAGCCGTGGCAGCGCCCAGACAAGTTTCACTTTCATGACAGCAACAGCACAAAACAGCTAACAATAACAGCATTTGCTCTACAAATTATATAAATGCTTGCAAAAATAATTCCATTGCCACAAACTGCTGTGTGTGTGTGTGTTCGTTTGTATTTGTGGTACATGCTGTTTTTAATAGGTGCAGTCAACTAGCATTTGATTCTTTGTACTGTTTGTTGGCAACAAAGCATTTCAAGTATGACCCACCAAAGTCGCACATTGCAAGAAAACTTGCTGTGTGCCATAACAAGCTCAAGAAAAACGTTGCAATTTGCTCAGTTATTAAATAACAAATACCCTATTTAACTGATTTATTGTATTTCCACATCAAAGCAATTTGTCGTCACAGCTATTTTACAAAGAAATTTTAGCAATCAAAAAATACTCGAAACAAATATAAAGAAAAAGAACTAACAGCAAAATCTAAAAACAAAGAAAAATATATGTATAATCTGTATATGTTTTTCGTTGCATATATAAATTCTTAGCTTCCGAATTTTCAACAGCAAAGCCATACTTTAAGTTTCTTAATCTTAATACTTTACTATTAAATCAAAATAGAAAAACTCATCAATCTTATAAAAACCCAATTTAAAAATTTCAAGTTCTTTTGCAAGAAAAATTCCATGGAGCCGCTGCATAAGTGCAACAACACTAATGTTGGTATATTGATTTCAAAAAATATATACTTCAAATGATTTTTCATAAGCTTTTCGCTACTGTGCGAATCTAAACAGCTGCTGACACAACACAAACAACAACAACAGCTAAAGCAAACGCCCCTACACAAAATGTATGTATATGTATGTATGTATGTTTATTCATTCGAGCACTGGAGGTGCCGAGATGGAGTTGAGTCTGTTGTCCAGTGCCCGTGCCCAACAACAAACTGAACTGGTTGCTGTTTGTCTGTGCGGCGGTGCATTTGAAAGTGGTTTTGGCCCATTGCATAAGTGCACCAAATTCCAACAACAAGTTGGCCACAAGCAACAGCAACAACAACAATAACATCAACAACAACCAGACCTGGTTTCTAATGGTATCTAAATCGTTAACTATTTTTACAATATCATTCTTTGGCCCGTCCATTTTTTTATATGCTGCACAATGTGTTGACGTAATGCTTGCGATTATTGCTGGATAGTTTATTTGGACTCTGATTGAGTTGGCCTAATTGAAGCGGAACCCAAATATGGCTTAACAAAGACAAGGGATATAATTTGATCTCTTCGTGGGTTAATCGGCACTTTATTGAGTTTTAGTTTTTATGTTTTGTTTTCTTAAGGTGCTGCAACAGAAAATTTCGACAGTAAATTGTAATTAAGTACATACATACACATACACCTACACATACACATATTTACATATAGCATATATCTATATATATATATTTAGAGATTGATATCCGTTATCGGACTGTTATGACTGATTTATTTGGCAATAACAAATTGATATATGTATTTTGTCCGCGGACATCAGTCGCTGTATGTTTCCCTCTGAGCCAGACAGAATATACTCATAAATTTAAAACCAAGATTATTTGCATTCTACTTTCGGCCCGTATAATCGATGCTGTATGAGCCCGTATAGATATTCAGATTACGCAAAGCGGGATGATGTTGCTCCGGTTGTCCATTATATGGCTGATGCTGCTGCTGTTGTTGTTGTGGTGCATAGTAAGGCTGCGGTGCAGATGGTTGATAGTAGCGGGGCTGTGGTGCCGGTGCATTATAGTACTGTGGCGTTGGATTGTAATAGGGTCGAGCTGGAGCTGGAGCAGGAGCAGGTGCAGGTGCATATTGTGGCTGCTGTTGTTGTTGCTGCTGGTAGCCGCGTCCAAAGTCATTCAAACTAAACTTACTGGCAGCGATCGGACGATTGTATTTCTGATCCTTGAAGTAGACAGCAGGATCCTCACGATACTGACCATCATCTAGCTCATTGGGTCCCAGTGGATAGGGATTGTTGTTTGTTAGTGTTGGTGGCGGCACATTGATGTGACTGCCAGCTGGCTCGAATCCTCGTTTACTTGCCCCATACTCAATCTCACGAACTTTGCCCTGATCATCGACATAGCCATATTTGCCATAGACCTCACCATTCGCATACTTCGTTTCGATCTTAAAACTCTTATCCGCCGCCTCATAGCCATACGTATAAGAACCATCATCGTTATGTTTGTCAATCTGTTTTAGTATAGGCACAGGCGTTGTATATTGCTGTTGTTGCGCATACGCAATGTGCGCCAACAGCAAAAGCAGAAGGTAATCTCTGACATGCTAAAATGGAAAACAATAAATTTAAATACCTAAAGTTTTTAGAATTTATAAATATTTCAGCTCTTCGAGATAAAATCGTTTAATAGCTAACTTTTAAGCTTTTATTTCTATAGCAGGTTTTTATCGTTTTATATTCATTTTTAAAATGTTTTTTGTTTTTTGGCCTAGTGTGATTTGATTCTTCTTTTATTTAAAACGCATTTTTTATTGATTATTGATCTTTAACAATTGAAGACAATTTAAAACAATACTCTTAGAGCTCGTTTTTTAATCTGCCTAACCAATTATCATGATTTAATTGCTAAGCGTTTGTTTTTGTTAAGCTAAGTCAATAGCAATATGCTCAAGGGCGTTTGCTTAGCAAAACAAAAAGACCTGCAATTAACGTCCATTTAATCAAATGCATAAATCTCAAAACACTTGCAGCACAATTTTGTTGACCGAAACCGGTTTTGGCAACATTTAAATCTTGCTTGATTCTGTCTAACTTTCAAGGGTTCGAACTGCAAATATTTTTTCTGTTCGTTTGTTTATTTTTGTTTTGCTCACCAATTTTAGCATTTTAATAAATTAAACTGTCAAATCGTTTTCACCAATCTCACGTTAAATGCAAAATTCAACTCTTTTCCAAATCAACAATTGCACACGAGACTCTGCGCAACGAAACGACAACTCAAAAGAAAATCAGGGCGTACAACGCTTTTATACCACGAGCAACATTTCGAAAAGCGCGGCAAAGCAAGTATAAAAAAGTATCTACACGTATATATAAACGTAATTTTCAAGTAAAACGTTATGCCGAAGGCGGCCGAGAGTAAATTACATGCAGGTGCAGAGGGATTTGCAGGGGAACAATCAACGATCAGCTGCGATATACGAAGCTTTAGCACGAACAAGAATCGAGTGGAGCTTGGAATTTCGCATAGAAATCGAAAGCGTTGTTCGAACAGTCAGCGTACCATGTATCCACCCCTTGCGCTCTGTCTCTCACATACCTTAAAGCTTAAGAGAATTCCATAAGCAATCAGGTTATTAATATTTAAAACAAAATTTTTAACTGACAATTTATGCTGGTAATCCGCACACACAGTCTTACGCATAAGGAATGAGTAACCATCTAGAATGCAAAAAATTAAGTGGTTTGATTGATGCGGAAGTCTTATTTTATAGACTGATTGCAGGTCTGTTGTAAACATATCAATTATGCCAAAGTTGTTGAATGTTTTACAACACAAAATGAAATAACAAAGAATCACTGCAACCATTGCCTAGATTAATAGCAGAATATTTAAGTTATTACTCACTTTATTTATTAAATTTTTTTTATTTTTTGCAGTGCATCAAATGCAGTCTACTGACCTAGTGAATGATTGACAAACTTAACCGAAACAGGTTGACTGCAAAGCACCAAAGAAATTTAAATTGTGTCGTTTACTTAATATTCGCATAGCTAAATGTTCATAAAAAGGAGTTAACTAACACAAAGTAATAAAAGTTTCGCCAAAATTAATGTTTTATTTTTCAAATGCAAAATGAATATACCCTGCAAACATATTTTAGTAAGTTAAACCCCATTTCCCCAACATCAAGTAGCTAAGCTGAAGAAGAAGCGAACTTTACGAACTAACAGAAAGATTAGTTAGTATAAATAAGAAATAGCTAGTGAGCTATATAGCTAAATTTCACTACTTTTTCGATTGGCTTTGAAACTTAAAGAAAACAGGGTATTCTTAAGTAAGGCTTATTTTTAATAACACTTTTACTTGTATTTTCATCCATCTACAATCAAAAACATTTGCATAAAATATGTATTTAATTTCGGTGACGTACATGCGGTTATGGTGATATTATATATTCTAACAACTTATCTAAGCAAATGACATAAATAACTCAGCTTAAATGTTACGAAAAGTCTGCAAAGAAAAACTTTGCTGGTACAAAATGAAAGATTTTTGTGAATCGATCAAGTAGCACCGTATCAAAGGTTTGTGTTAACACCGGACGCAGTATGTCGAACAGGACGCGCCAGTTTTCATTGAAAAGTTCGTTTGCGCTCTTTTCGAGCTCCTTGTTGCCATTAAATAGATTCGATAGATTCACCCGAACCTTGTCAATGCGGGCAATATCCGTTTTAATGGCAGTGACATTCATGAACGCTAATCCCTCTGCGAGCTGAGTTTGCATTTTAAGTGCCACATAGAACTCCAAGTTATCTGAAAATTTATTTAGCTTTAAATGTGAAATTTGTTGCACACAGGACTTCAACTTACCCAGATCAGCTCGCAGCATGCCCGAGCTGTTTAAGTTTAAAAGCAGAACGTGTCCTTTTAGTCTATAGTTGCTTTTGATGTTAATATGTGAAAGTTGCACATGAAAACCAAGTGAATAATACCCAGACTTAAACAGTGTGCTACAAACATAGATAATTTGTGTAATATATTTTATAAACAACATTTAAACGACGTGCTGCTTACGTGCTGTTCAGTATTTTGGCCCCGCTTAGACCAACTGTAGTCATATTTTTTAGGCCAACCTGCACATCCAAATTGGGTGGCACACGCTGAGTGATGCGTATTTTGCCCAATCGAAAAGGATCCAGAGCGCCAACGCCCTTCAAGCCAGGCACGCCTTTTAGTTAAAGTAGTAAAGAGTTTTAAAATTAATGTTAACGCTATTGAAAATCAACAAAACACTTTATTAACTCACCATTACGCCAGTGCTGAAAAATGTTCTCTATGTTGCCGGCCAAACAATCACCACTACTCGCACCTTTTAAAGGACATGGCTTGAAAAAGGTGGCTGCATTTTCAAAAAAAAACATAAGTCATAAAGTCAAATAAGTCAATAAGTTTTCTACTAACGTTGCTCCTTGAGAAACGAATGTTGTGCTTGCACAACAGCAAAACACAAAGTCGAAACAATGAGAAACCACCTCAGTGGGGCTATTGTTGTTTGGAGCTGCATTGCAACCGCTTGAGTTGGCTGCTAGCCGTGGACTGGTCATCAACTTGGTGAACTATTCAAGCAGAGCATTCGACAATGGCTTAAAAACTAAAAACAACAAAAAAACACTTTGTACATATCGCCTTGGATTCATGCTTGCATATGTTGTAACAAGAGCGAGAGTTTATCAACCCGCCAAGCGCAAACCTTGATCTGTCCGGTCAAGAGCTTTGTACAAATATATATACTAACTACAGTCAATTGGCGATAAATACTTAATTGAAATAAAACACATATTCTAAATACAAAAAAGTTTTTTATGTTAAATTTATATTTGAAGCTCTCTTAACATAAACAAATATTTCAAGTGCAGATTATATAAAAGTCGAGGTCAATGTGTAGCTAAAAAAAAATTCGCTTAAGTGTCAAGGTCAACGGGAGCGATAAAAATTCGCTCGTCACACAACGATAACAGCATCCGGACGGTTAACAAAAACCAAGCTTACTCTTTTGGAACACAAAACAAAACATCACCCTGTTTGTGGTAGACAAGTCTAATGCAGAAAAACTTGTTTACTGTTTGCTTAACTGATCCAAAAAACTGTGAACATCAAAAAAAACCACTCATTAAAATTATGTATATTAATTAAAATAAGTATATAAATAAGGCTTTGTAAATATTTATTGCTTTATCTGGATTTGTGTATTTAATTTAAAATATATAATATATAATGACTGCAAGAAAAAACTTTAGAACATTCGGTGCTTTCAAGCCAAGCTAACGTTTCTAGCTCTCAGCCAACTTTTGGAAGTCACACTGCCAAAAATGCAAACTCAAATTTGGATATCACTGGGATTTTGGCTGCTCAGCATATCAGCGGCTAAAGCTGCCAAATATTTGGCTGACAA
Organism: Scaptomyza polygonia; assembly: GCA_035044585.1. NCBI lineage: Eukaryota > Metazoa > Arthropoda > Insecta > Diptera > Drosophilidae > Scaptomyza > Scaptomyza polygonia. The sequence continues at coordinate 592,785 of JAWNNU010000949.1, read as the reverse complement.
ACGTAAGAAAGCTATAATAGTCACTTTAATTTATTGCTAATTTTTTTCACATTTCATTTTAGCAAATTTCCTAACGCCCTGTGTTTTGGAGGATTCCAACTTTAACAAATGTTTGGCAAAGAATTTGCAAGGAATGTTCGTACAATGGAGTGCTGGTTTGCCTGGTACAAATATAATTGGTTCATTTGATCCACTTTTTCTTAAACGTGTCAAATTCTCACAAAATGATAACAGCGCAATTACTATTAATGCGGATTTGCAAAACGTTTCTGTTATTGGCGGCAGTAAATTAACTGTGAAGGAAGCCAGGTAAGTAAGATAAATTAACAAAAGTTTTTCCTAACTTACATTTCAATACACTTCTAGTTACAATCCTTCCAAGTATGTGGCAAAAGCTTATGCGTTTGTGCCAAAACTGCGTTTCGATTTCGATTACAAGCTTAAAGGTCATGTTTTGGCACTCAATCTCAATGGACATGGCAAGGGTAACTTTGAAAGTGGTAAGCAAAGCAAATATCAAATACATCTGACAATCTTCAACTTAATCCTTTCCTACTTACAGACAATGTTGTTATTGGTATTGAAATGCTTGTCAAGTCGCGTAGCGCACCCGAAGGAACTTTTGCCGAGGTGCAGCGTGTCAAAGTGACTTTCCGGGAAATTGGAAGTTTCCACATAAGGCTACATGATTTGTTTGCTGAAAATGCAGAGCTAGATAAAACAGCACATGAGCTCTTTAATGGTAGCTGGCGTCAGTTTTACGATCTTCTGAGACCAGCTATTGAACAGACTTTTGAGGCAGTTTTGTTGGATCGCACTAAAAAGATATTTGCTTATGTGCCGGCCACCTATTTTATTAAGAACTTTCATTGATTTAATAAGTGACCAACATATGAATTCAACATGTTAAAAATAAACCCACACAAAGACACCCACTAAATAGAAAATTTCTATTATACAACTAAAAACTTACATTTATTTAGATAACTTCTATCTTAATTAATTTTACTAATTATTGGGTGTTATAAACTTTACAACGTAATAACACACTATAAAGATAAACAATATTAAAACTTAATTTCTAATATGTATACTCGTCTTGTCAGACTTGTTCCCGCTGACTTCTAGGTCTCCCCAATAGCCTTTACATGCGCTTGACATAAACAAGGTTTATTAACAAGCTTAGCTCAAAGCTCAGCAGTGAGAATTTTTTTCATTATAAGTGTACTTCTATCTAATTTTAATATCTTGATGTATCTGAGTAGCTCTGAATAGCAACGTATTTAGATACTCACTAGCTGCCAACATGAACGTCTCGAAACAAAGTTGCTGTTCGCTTCGATTTTGCGGTGCAATCTTAGTGTTTTTCAATGCGATCGCCTTTAATGTGACTGCAGTTGAATACTATACAGTGAAGCGTGAGTATTTTTTTTTTTTATAGTTAAGTATTATTTTAATTAAAAATCCGAAATATTATTAGCAACATTTTTGCCATCGTGTCGTATTTATGAGCCTGGCTTTACGAACTGCTCCACGAACAGCGTACAAAAGCTGATCGATCAGCTGGCTATTGGAATACCAGAGATTGTGGAAGCTTACGGAACATTTGATCCAATGCATATTAGAGATATTGTGTTTAAGCAGGATAATAATGAAGTAGCTACCATACGATCGAATCTAACAAATGTGATTATTAAAGGTTTCTCCAATGCTAAGATACGGGAAAGTCGGTAAGCTTTTTATTATTTTAATTTGCGTTAATCAAAATATGCTAAACATCAACTTTTTTATCTACTTTCAGTGTCAGTAAAAAGGACTTTAACTGGCAAACCAAACTCTACCTACCCAAAATGCGTTTGGATGCCAAATATCGAATGGAGGGACGTATACTCTTAATACCACTGAATGGTGCTGGCAAAATATTCATAGAAATTGGTAAGTTATTGGAAAAAAGTGTGAATTGGATATATAGTTGTTGTCTTATGCAGAGGATCTAGAAATTCTGATGCTGACCAAAACGAAGCTGTATGAAAAGGGTGGCTTTACCTTTTACAACGTCACTGATGTTCGAGTGCAATTAAATATGTCTCGAGTTAATACTCATTTGGACAATCTGTTCAATGGACGCAGCAAAGAAGTGGAGCGCAGTACAAATCAATTCTTCAACGATAATTGGCGTGATTTCTATGAGGCACTGAAGCCGCTCATTGTCGATACGGTCGAGAATATATTTAAGGATATAATGGGAAAGGTATTCCATCTGACACCAGCTAACTTCTTTGTTGAGGATATCCCAACACCACAGCAACTTTATGGCAAAATATAACTGATAAATAAAAATTGAAATTGCTTGTTATAAATATTATGAAAAATATAAGAAAATTTTAAAATTATGTAAGAAAGTTAAAGTGATTTAGTTTAAGAACACAATAAATCATTTTGGAATATTGTCAATAGACTTTCAAAAATCTGGTAAAACTTAAGCTTACAAAGTAATAATATGAGTAAACATTTATTAATAGAAAAGAAATGATGATTAGCACAATAATTTGTCAGTCATAACAATGTTCAAGAAAAGTAGCATCAGGACCTTATAACATTAACTTTGTTTGCCGAAAAGTAAACGCCATATTTTTGTTCTGTAATAATAATAAGAAAGAAATGCTTGTGAGTATTAATATTGATATGTTGTTGAAATATGTACATAATACCTTTATCTTCAATGCTGTAAGCACGTTGTTTAAATATGTAAAAAACCGAGCATATGAATAACGCCAGAACCAAAGAAACGGCTATTAGAACCAAGAATAACCAATTTTTAACAAAAGCATTTATGTTGCCCGTTCGACTGGCATTTTCTGTATCTACAGAGATCGAACAATTAAAGCCATCTCTAGGCAAAGTTCCATCTAAGCAGACGCATACATCTGGATATGCACAATAGGCTTCAATGCACTCCTTTACGCACACGGGAAAGCAAACTAGTCGAGTATTGTTAATCAAATCTTCAACCTTTAATCTATAGTTTACGTCACAAGTGCATTCACCATCAATGCAGATTCCATTTACACATTGTTTTTCGCATTCATTCTCCCGTTTGCCGTCATCTTTGACAGAAATATCCTCTTCCGTTTCTGTCAGTTTTGTTGTACTAGACACTTCAAGGCTTTTGCTAGGTATACAAATGTTTTCTATTGTGATGTACCCATCGTTGCAGCTACATTTATTGGGAGATTCACAAAAACCATTAGGACATTCCGATTCACATACTGGGACACAGCTATTGTTACTTAATTTGCTGTAGCCTTCATAGCAGCTGCATTCTTGCGGTGCAATGCAAAATCCGTTCTCACATTCATCTGAACAAACTGGATAACAACTATTCTTACTGAGTTTGGCGTAACCTTCATGGCAGGTACATATTCCGGGTGAAGAACAGATACCGTTTTCACAACCGTTCTCACAAAACGGCAAACAGTTATTCTCGTTTTGATTGAAATATCCATCGTTACAGCTGCATTTTTCAGGAGCACTGCAAAAACCATTCACGCATCCATCTTTACAAACAGGTCCACAGCTCAGATCAGTTACTTTCGTGTACCCATCGTTACAAGAACATACTCCAGGTGTAGTACAGAAACCGTTTTCACATCCATCCTCACATACTGGAGCACAACTATTCTCCCCTTCCTTACTGTAGCCTTCATTACAGATGCATTCTCCAGGAGCGGAACAGTAGCCATTCTCACATCCATTCTCACATACTGGGTCACAGCTGTTTTGATTCTTCTTGGTATATCCATCGTTGCAAGAGCATTCTTCCGGCCTACTACAGAATCCGTTCTTACAGCCATCTCTACATACTGGTTCACATCTGCTCCCAGTTAGTTTTAAGTACCCATCGTAACAGGTGCATTCTTCCGGAGCCGAGCAGTATCCGTTTTCACATCCGTCTCTACAAACTGGAGCACAAGTTGTTTTATTCAATTTAGAATAACCGTCAAAGCAGGTGCACAGTTGAGGGGCAGAACAAAAACCCTTCTCACATTCAATCTCACAAATCGGAAAACAGCTGTTTTGACCCATTTTTGCATAGCCATCGTTGCAAGAGCATTCTTCCGGCGCAGTACAGAATCCGTTTTCACACCCATCACTGCAAACTGGAGTGCAACTGTATTTTGCCATCTTGCTATAGCCTGTATTACATGAGCATTCGTCAGGAGCGGAACAAAAGCCGTTCTCACATCTTTCATTACATTCTGGATGACAGCTGACTTCATTAAGTTTGCTAAATCCTTTATAACAGGTGCACTCTCCGGGAGCGGAACAAAATCCGTTCTCACATCCATCATTACAAGTTGGCCCACATTTGCTCTCAGCTATTTTTGAATACCCATCAAAACAGGAGCATTCTCCCGGAGCTGAGCAGAATCCGTTTTCACATCCATCGATACATACTGGAGCGCAACTCGTTTTGCTTTCCCTTACATAGCCATTGTTACAGGAACATTCTCCTGGTGCTGAACAAAATCCATTCTCACATCCATCTTTACAAACCGGGCTGCAACTTTTTTCCGTTGTCTTAGAGTATCCATCGAAACAGGTACATTCTTCTGGAGCTGAGCAGAATCCGTTCTCGCATCCATCTTTACAAACCGGACTACAACTGTTCTCCGTTGTTTTTGAGTATCCATCATTGCAGGTACATTCTTCAGGAGCTGAGCAGAATCCATTCTCACATTCATTTTTGCAAACCGGAGAACATTGTTTTTCACTTGTTAAACTGAAGCCCTCGTTACAGCTACATTCGTTTGGGGCACTACAGAATCCGTTCACACAGCCATTGCTGCAGTCTGGCAAACACATTGATTGACTAATTTTCAAGTATCCCGTGAGGCATTCACAATTTCCTGGCGACGTACATTTGCCGTTTATGCAACCGTCTTGGCATACAGGCACACATTTGTTATCGGCGTCTTTCTGATAATTTGAATCGCATTTACAAATTTCCGGCGTGGCACAAAAGCCGTTATCGCAGCCCTTGCTGCAAACGGGATGACACACATTGAGGGTGACATTTAATTCGTAGCCCTCCTGGCACTGGGGTTGACAGATTTGATTTTTGGTATTTAACGTGAATCCCTCGTTGCAGACACAATTTCCGGGCGATTTGCAATATCCATTTGGACAGCCGCTGCCGCAGATTGGTAGACAATGACCAGTTTGTTTATCAAGCTCGTAGTTCTTGGCACATTTACACACCCAGGGGGAAACACAGCGGCCATTTTTACATCCGCCCTCGCACTTGGGCACACAGCTGCCAAACAGAAAGAATTATTAAGATTTATGAAATTCACAATCTTGAAAGCAAAACTTACCGATTCGAAGGCACATGGTTGAGATTCTCGTAGCCATCGAGACAAGTGCATACGGCCGGCTTGAGGCATTTTCCACTTCCACAACCGTGACTGCATTGCGGTACACATTGAAGAGCTCTTCCACTAAGACGCTTATAACCCTTGCAGCACACTTTTGTTATAGTTGACTACATTTAACAAATATAGGATTTGACTCTTGAAAATATAATTTAAATGGATGACTTACAATTCGTTTGTTTTTTATAGTTTTAAATTCTGTTTTTAAGCAAATCTGTGCCAGCATATATGTGGGAAATAGTATAAATATAAATATATTTCGGACGAGCATAGTGCATTAATTACTCCGTTCCACTAAGCAATAAGACTGAAATTGTCGCGCAAATAATATATTGTAGAAGCGGGAAGTATTCACACAGTGTACAGAACATTGTCATGGTGTTAGTAAAGACATTACACTTGGAGAAAATTATGACACTTAAAATAGTTGATGTACCGAATTTCACTCATAATCACAGTGAAATTATAAATTCACACATTAATCTTATTAATATATTCTTAAGTACACTTACATTTTCTCTCTGTGTACTTGTGTTTGTGGTTATCGCAAATTTAACCATGCGAACAATGCCTGAACTTTGCTTCTCATATCTTCAATGTGTTTTAAGAGAACATAAAAATTTTAAAGACTCTTTCTTAATGTACTTTATTTCTTTCTGAATGATGTGTCGCATATAGCTCAATGCAAATCAATTGTTAAGTTAAGTATATTTTTAAGGCTTTTTGTACATAAACACAAAACTAATACCAAATATATACAACCCGATTTGTATAGAGTGATCATTAAAATATTAGAGAAACTGCAATAAAGTTCTTTATATTATTTTTTGCAAGTATGTCACAATATAAGAATCTTTAGACAAAGTTGGTCATGGATCATGTGTAGTATTATCGCATACACATATGAAAAAATAAAGCATTTGAATTATAAACTAATAATTAATCTTTGCTTGAAATGGTAAATAAACAAAATCAAGTTATATTATTTAAATGAAATCAGCTTACTAGGCTGATGGAATTTCCATACAACGTCATATTCGTATAAGTAGTTCGGAAATTAAGCTCTACTGTGGAGTAAGTGTAAAGAAAACAAAGCAAAAGATAATCAAACATGCCATTATATATGCTTAAGTGCATGTTATTAAACAATAACATATTATTTCATAAAATACAAACCTCAATATGCAGATTATTTAAAGCTACTTTCATTCATTCATTTATATGTGTAAATATACCGTATTTATCTTCGCTTTGAAATAGTGTTAAAAATAAAAATTCTTTTAATAGAACATATTAATATAACGGCATGATTAACAATATTTATTTTCAATTCTTCATTTAAAATAAGTCTTAACAACGCATCATACCCTTTATAAGTGTAGGTATTCAAACATATTAAACACTTAGATAATGTTGCTTAACTAGTCAACGGATTTTCCAGAAATATATTTACTTTTTAGTACGAGATAAACTAGAGTCAGCCTTAACCGGCACTCGCAACTAGAAAAACAAAAGCTAATAGCTTTAGCATATCGCGTGCATGTATTGAGCCGTATTCATTAATGCAGCAGAATTGAGCTCGAATTGTTGCATATATAGGCCATATATAATACAGCATCATGCTGAAATATCTCTCATTTGTTCGCGACTAACTCGATTGAACAGTGACGGTAACTGTGACAGTAACAAGTAGCAACTTTTTACGATGCTTAAATCGCTTAAAATCCGATTAAACGTAATTGGCTTATTCTGTGTGGGCCTGGCCTATGTTGGGGCCCTTGAATATTATACAGAAAAGCGTAAGTGCATCAGAACATAATTTTTTCTAAAGCGATTTAATTACTGTGCGCAGGTTAATTAAATGGACAGTGCGTGTTTTTGTATTTTGGCTGCCTGTTTTTATACCCTGAACCCATAAAATGGGTAAATCAGGGTATAATGGCTTTGTGCAAAAGTATGTAACAGGCAGAAGGAAGCATCGCCGACCCCATAAAGTATACACATTCTTGATCAGCATCACAAGCCGAGTCGATATTGCCATGTCCGTTTGTCCGTACGTCTGTCCTTCTGTATGAACACGTAGATCTCAGAGACTACAAGAGCTAGAGAGTTCAGATTTGAATATAAGTTCTCCTATACCATGAGCAGAAAAAGTTTGTTTCAAATTATCGATAACTATTCTGATTTCCGATATACACGTGGAATCGCTTACAGAAAAATAAAAGTATTTTTTTTTTTGCAACTGGGTTCAGGGTATCTTCTAGTCGGGCTCTCCCGACTAGATCTTTCTTACTTTTTAGAGTTAACTAAACTCTAAGTTAAATGTTAAACAATGTTTTTGATTTATTTTTAGCCTCATATATTGAGTCGTGTCGCATTAATAAGGCCGACTTTACTAACTGCTCAACGCGTTCCATACAGGCTTTCCTTAAAGCTGTCATCAAAGGTCAGCAGCGAATTGAATTAATAGTTCTAAAGGCCGCATCATTTATATGTATTGAGTTAATTTAAAGGTATACCCGAGATTGAGGAATCGTTTGGACCTTTAGATCCCATGAAACAAGATCAGCTTACGTTTAAGCAGGAAAACAGTGATATTGCCACAATCTCTGCAAACATAACCAATTTGATAATACGGGGCTTCGGCAATATGGTCGTCAAGGAAAGCAAGTGAGTATAAATTATCTCATGATATTTCCCAGCTCACACGTATTTCTCTATTTATAGTATATCCAGTTAATGAATAATGAATGCAGCTGAATAAAGTTAGCGCTGTTAAGGTCGTAGTTTGTTATCTAAAGAACTGTGTAAATCGTCAATGATTATCACGCTCCGATCTAGTACACATTCTGTACTATATACTGGGAATACAAGTTTTATTCTCTCCGCTTTCTGAATAGTAATGCAGGTTGACAGATAGACATATTGATTGGTATACAAAAGTATGTACAGATAGGGCTTACAAGATTAAGTTGCACTACAATTTTCAAAATATTTTAACTACAAATAGAAATTGAATGATAATCTTAACAAAAAAAGACAGATTTCTAATTTATCTAATAGGCAACAGATCGAAATAGGCAACAAAGCTTGCTTCTCGGTGTTTTAACTGGTAAGATTTACTATTGAGGTTTACGAATTATATACGATTAAAAAGATTTCGACTCGATTTGATTTCAATTAACGCAAATAAATCAGTTCAAAAGTAATTCTTTATCTTAAGGCCAATAATCCTATACTTTTGAGTTTGATTAAGAATCTTTTTATATGTTTCAATGTAACAGTAGCTCATATTTAACATTATTTTAGGGTCAGCAAAAAAGACTTTAGCTGGAAAACTCACATTTATATACCAAAAATGAGCATGAATGGCAATTATCAAATGCTTGGACGTATTTTACTCATACCCCTACATGGATCTGGCACCATATTGCTTGAAATAGGTATACTATCCAAGAATTAAGTAACATTCTAACTTATTCCCCATTACACTTCACAGATGATCTCGATATTAATATGTATACAAAGACGCGACTCTATGAGAAGGGCGGTTACACCTTCTACAATGTGACGGAGGTGAGCGTTAAACTGGAAGTGGGCCGTGTCCGGACCTATATGGACAATCTATTCAATGGTCATAGCAAGGAGGTGGAACGCAGCACAAATGAGTTCTTCAATGAGAACTGGCGTGAATTCTACGAGGCACTGAAGCCACTCATTGTCGAAACGGTGCAACGCACATTGCTCGATTTGCTTAGGAAAATGTTTCACTTGATGCCCGCCAATTTCTTTGTTGAGGATATACCCAATTCATTGGCTTTGTATGGTCGCAAAACACGCCTGATTTCTTAGAATTATTTACTTATTGAGAATGAGCAGCTTACAGCAAATTGTTAAAGTTAATTAATAAATGCGAAAGAGCTACAATATTAACTAATTAAGCATGGCACAGAGCATTCCGGGCACCTTCTAGCTCTGCTCAATAGAACCAATCGTATTTGAGATAGTCGCTCTCGTTCATCAGTGCCGCAATCGATGTGTGACGCACGTGTCCTGTCCGTGCAAAAATTCGACGATTTCCAACGGGCTGTAATGTACGGAAGTTGTCCACCAAAGCGCCATCTTGTGTATCCGACAGTTGGCGGAAACGTGAAATCTGCAAAAGCATTTTTGTAAATTTGTTTCCCTACATGTGAGTGTGTGTTTGTGAACTCACCTGCTTTGGTGAAATTGGTATGGGATCAGGAAACAAAATCCAGGTAACGGCCTCCGAACAGGGCGGCGTTGTTAGCGAGCCTGCAAAAAGAAGCCAACAAAAAAGACGTGACATGACAGTCAAACATGTTCGGGGTGTCATCTAATCAACAGTCAATTCAATTTTGCAACAGCTCGAAGGAGTCGACAACCCAATATCGCTGCATCCAAATTAAATTGAATTACGCTATGCAAGTGCATTTTGTGTTTAGATGGGGAAGTTTAGTTTTTCAGTTACGTTTGGCTTATGAGTTAGACTTATATTCTTTAGATGAATTTGGTAAAGATTACATATGTCCTACAGAGTATAAAAACCAGTTAATTAAGGGCTGATTAAATATGTTCTAACGAACTAAATGTTTTTGTTTATGGCTTTGAATTTATTCAGTACAGAAAACCCAGCCATTTTATATTGGAAAAATCTAAAAAGGCCTTTCAAGAAAACCAAATTATTAAAAAATATTTGTGCGTGTTCAAAACAAAAAATTTAAATACATATAAAAAACTTTATAAACACTTTCCGGAATAGTCTAAGAAATCAATTTTATGATGACAAATTTCATTAATAAAGTTTATTGACTACTCTAAACCTGTGTTCTCCCTTTTGTTGGTAGCTGTGCCAACAAAATCAATTTAATGCATCGCCAAAGTGCCACTTACCCTTATATGTGTAGAATTTGTCGACATCCACGTTGGCTATTAGCGAGGATAGGGAAAAGGTGACATTAAGCGATGCTTCCTGATTTGCATCAGCGATCAAATGCAAATGACGATTGATGGTTACCAGACCCTGGCCCTCGTCTTCATCCAGCTGTGTAATGTCATAGTTTAGTATAAGCGCAACTGAGCCACATTTGCATAACATTCCCTTTCACCCACACACCCCCCTACTCACGTTGAAGAAGAAGCCTAGGACAGCCGCACCATCCGGATGGCTAAGTGCCTCACCCAGTGTGGCATACTTCTTGTTGCGATGCACAATATGCATTTCCATGGTGTAGCGTATGTCATTGATAACATGCTCGGAGCCTCGATTGTTCTTGTCACCCCAATGGAAATGCAATCCCTCCACCTCGAACTCTCCGGGCAACTTGGCACCTCGCACATACGGCAGAAATTCCTCTGACTCTGAGCTCGTATTTCCCTTGGGTATGCTAATGGAGACTGCAAATTTTGCGATGACATGCCAATGTGTAATTAATCAACGTTATTAAAGTTGGCCATATTCTGCAATTACAACTTACCGGTGTGACCATTGTTTATCATTTTCAACGGATACGGCAACAGATTGTGATATCCAATCATGTCTACAGCAGGCATATGAACGGGTATTGTCTGAAACCGATATTGATTTGTAAGCAGTTAGCAAAGAGTTGTAGTTAGTTGCAGTTTACATGGCTAGAGGTGATGGCAATGGGTGACTGCGTCTTTCCCGCACAATGATTATGATGACGTGCCCAGCGCCGCTGATTGGGCTCTGAGTAGCCAAACACATGACTGCTGACAACTGCAAGTGAACGAGAAATAAAGTTTAGAATTTAAAACAAACTTAACAGGAACTAAGCATTGATTATTCAATATTAATATTAAATTAATCCTCTGGCGAATTATTAATTGATTTATTAAAATTGATTCAACTGTTTCAATTTAATAAGTTTTTCAAAATTATTGATCTTGATAGTATTAGTTTTATCTATCTAAAATTTCACCCTATTTTAATAACGACAATTCTGATATATTTTATGATTTGGGCTCAATTCTAATTAATATTCAAGTGACTACTGTAAAGTGCTGTGTCCACTGATTAGAGTTGAATGCTTTTTTAGATCACGTGCTCTATAGTATAATAGATGCGACACCTTCGATATACAGTCCGAACAAAAAGAGAGTGGAGCTTATCACAGACAGATACGAGCACTTGTGAATTGTGGCAAATAAATGGAAGAGCAAACAAATGTTAGCTGTTTGCTGCTTAGAAAATAGATAAATCAATAAATACATTTTTAATAAAAATACAAGTCACGCAAGGTCACGCTAAACACAATTGATATATCGATATCGATATTGATATAGAGATAATGAGCGCCTTAAAGTTTGTTCAAGTTTCGCAGACTGTTATGCAAGCCAAATAAAACTAGCTGACATATATGTTTGCAGTGATAATTGGTTAGGTTTTTATTTAAAACGCTAAACAGTCAGTCTATTAGCAGGTTCTTTATCATATGATACTTCCATATTGATGGAGCAATATTATAATAAAATTAGCATTCATTGAGGAATATATGTATAATGTTCCAGATTAAAGTTGCAGACGTGTCAGATCATACAGAAGATATGTATATTTTTTTTTTTTAAATTTGTACTGCACTTAATCAAAATCAATCGTCAGCAATAAATGCATTAATTAGAATTCATGAAATCAAAAGTTACGTGTCACATAAGTACAATTAAAGCAATGCTATAAATGTGTAAAGTGTTTACTTAGAACACTGATATCACAAGTAGGTAGGTATATAAATGACTCTTAAACTATTTTGGCTGCGTGTGATTCATGCAACCTGGGAACTTCAAAAGCGTAGAAAGTTTATTGGGGATCGCACGCTCTTAAGTTTTGAACTTGAATATAAACATGCTGACACGTTAAGTGGAAATTCACTTGAAATTGATTAGATTTTAATATTAATATTAACACTTTTGCTTACTCGTTTGATTTATTTAGCTGTGAGATTTTTGACATAATGGCAAATGTACCACACGGTGCAGTTTATGTCACCTAGGTCAAATAAGTACCCTTTATTGTTGGATATACTTTACCTTGAGACCAGCAGATAACTAGAAAAGATGCTTGTAGTATTAATAATTTCATTGTTGATTCTTTGCCAATTCCTTTCAACTATTAATCCTGCTTTCTTATTTGTGTGTGGTAAGCACTCGTCAGATTGCAACACCTTGCGGCTGGGTGGCTGATTCTAAACTGCGCGAGAGTTTGGCGTTTGAAACACCTTCACAACTTCCTCAGCGTCAACGAACTAATTGAAAATTCGTAAGCTCAAATTCCCGCGCAAAGCGCGTGCTTCACACTATAAAAATAAAATATACACACATACGCCAACAGAGACACACAATCGGAATCGTCGCACGAACGAAGCCGGACGTCAGACGACTGACGGAGCACACACGATCAATCGATCGGTTTTGTCTGGTGGTATTGAAGTATTGTGTTGTTGGAGCTTTGTCACTAAGTCACCCACTTAATGTAATCGAATTTGAAGTAGTAGCATTAGTTTTTGCCATCTACCATACCAGCAATATTGACAATAATTGAAACACACACGAATCAAAACTATAACAACTCGTCATAATTTGCAATAAGTTAATGCTTAATGCAAACAAAAGGGGAAAACTGGCTTCAATCAATTGATCATATTTGTATACTAAGGCTTATGCATAGGTATATTTGTTTTTGCCCTTTACCATACCAGCAATATTGACATAATAATTCAGAAAGCTTCTAATACATCGCGATCCAACTAAATGCAAAGAACGAACGAATTCATTGACTGATTATTGCCAGTTTTTTCATCGTTTTATTATAAACTTATACGTGCGAACAAATATTATTGTATATGCATGTTTATTCAAAGCTAATAAGTACGCTTATGCCTTGTGGATTATTAAAATCAATACATCAAATGTCACTTCAAAATATTTAGGCGTGATTATGTTGAAGTCATTAGTCTGATTATAAAATTACTTTAAATTTTAATTGGCAATAAAAAGTTTATCATATTCGTGGCACACGCTTTTTGTTTAGCATGCGATATATTAAAAATACATGTGTATAACAAACTCGTGATGAACATAACGAATGTTGAATAAATAAATGATATATAGAACTTGAAAAGCGTTATATTTGTGCATTTGGATCGTTCACATTTAACAACATAAAAAGCTGATGCGTTTCAATACTTAATTTAATTAAGCTTATAACTTTAATGAAGCGGGAGCACAGAAATCAGATCAACTACCCAGCCTTTAAGTTAACATGGCTGTAATGGAAGGTTTAGTACAGAATTGTTGTTTTGCTTGGTTGTTACTTTGGGATCATGAGTTCATTCTATTGGTATTATAAATTAAATTATTTTTAATTTTATTCCTTTGAAGCTTTGTGTTGTGCGCATCTCGCTAACAGATCATGTTTTATAGTTATTAGATAATCATGCTTCAAACAGGTTTGCCGTATAAATTTTAGCCAAATTTGCAATACGAGAAATAAGCCAATATTTTGTATTTCAGTATAGATGTTTTTAAATTAAGATAACAACGAAAATTACTTATTAGCAAATCAATTAGCTCATCAGTCAAATGTGCGACATGTCGAGCTACCCAAATGATCATTCAGAATGAATTAATACCACACACCAGATAAAAAGAAGTATCGAACTGTTTCGATAAAATCGTATAAATAATTATAAACAGATTACAAAGCTCTTAGCTTTTTTTAATTAAAACATGTTATGTTCTCTTATGTTTAGTAAGGATTACTAAAAATAAAAAAGGTTGTTGGGTTGGTTTGATGAATTGTGCTTTGGTGCTACCATAATCATTAGGCATTCATTGCGTGTTACATCCGAAACGACAAGCACATTAAAACACAATTATTCGGATATTAAGAAAGCCATCGAATAGAATAGATGCTATTCAAAAAATACTTTTTGTTTTTACTGGCTTATATTTAAAAAGCTATAAATGCAAAAATCTATAAACAAAAACGGCGCTGAAATCAGCGGATGTGATTGTCATACAAAGTACTTAGCCAGAGACACGCGAATATATTTTTGCTTTTCAAATCTAGAAAACGAGACCTGAGCAGCATTCCAAGTAGCCAAAATGTGCACTATACTTTTATCAATTAAAAACATCTTGATTCGATACATGTGCTTCGTTCATGTTCTAATTTGTTATCTTCACAAAGCTGGCGTCATTTCAGGTGAGGTGCTGGGCATGTCTTAAAGTGAGAGAGCGATAGCCATGGTTTATTTTAAGACAAACGTTCCCAATCATTTAGCATCGTACATTATTCTGTCTGTCTGAGGTAAGCTTATAAACATTATCATTCTACACGTAGCTTATAACTTATAATTGATAGCAAGATAAACTATGTCAACAAACGTCCATGCACAAGTGCTGCCTAAGCGTTATCTTTGTCAACAAACATATAACAATATTCATATTTTATACAAAATGTTTATTGAATTTCAACGAATTTGTAAATAACTAAAAAATAATAAACAGATCAAATATCAAGTATATTGAAATACAGTGGTCTTTTCAATTTAAGAATAAGAATTAACTTCTTGAGTCAAGGAACAAATTATATTTTAAATGTTAAATATTACTTTCAATGCAAAAATATTACAATCATAATTTACTTTTGTATTTAAATTATTTGAAAAGTATTATGTATGTGTGTGGTATTTAACATAAAATACCTTTATTAGTTTTTCTCAAATCAAAGCATACAAATATCGAAAAAGCTAAAAGCTTTAACTAAATAACGCAACAAACTTAATATTTAATGTACGCTACAACAATTTGTGTGTTTTGAAAAATAAATTTTGGTATTCTTTAGTTAATAAATATGGGCTTTGGCAAACGAATGGCGTACTTTGGTAAATGAAGTAATAAATAAAGCTCAGTTCACACGCTTCGATAACTGTGTGCATTTTAAATAATTGGGATGTGGACATTTTATAAACAGTCCTTTCTTATATAGTAGGATATAAAAATTGTCAAGTAGAAAAGAGATTTCACCAGTTATCTGGCACGTATGGTTATTTTGTTCACATAATTCATAAATGCGTCAAAACATAATGGAAACCTAATATTCGATGTCTTTGCACTTATGGCCAGTGTTTCTTGTACTGTATGTATGTGATTGATATAATTCATGTTTGTATGTATGTATGGGATGATATCCAATGTTGATAAGGCAAACTTCAGTTATTCTTACTGCATGCCTTAGCTGCTTGTTGTTTATTCCTCTTTCTGCTCCTTGGCTGACAAGAAGAGTTTTTGGCACGTGAATGTCATCGAATCTAAGTTAAAAAATATATATATATAAATATATAAGTTATTCATGTGTTCGTGTTAAACGGTCAATTTAAAAGTGTGGCGTCAGCGAAAAACGCTGAAACTCATTGTAATTTATACACACCAATCGCGTGCTGCACCCAGTTTGGTTTGTTCTTCCACACGACGCCGACGTAATAGAATGGTATGCCAATGAGCGTTATAAGCAGGCCCATTGCGACCTCGTATGGGGCAACATAAACGGGAACGACCACCAAAAAGGCACACACAATGACAAACACAGTCGGTATCCACAAAGAGACCTGTAAAAGCAATGAATATTATACAAGTAAATCAATTTTTAAAGAAGCTCACTTTAATTGGACGTTCCATGTCGGGGCGCTTATAGCGAAAGTACAAAACAGCCGACACCGAAAGCATAATAAAGAATGATTCCACAATGCTGCTATATGTAATCAAAACATATACATCGCTAATAAGCAACATCACGATCGAGAGTAGGCACTGCAAACAAACAAGTATCACATCTTTTGTTTACTAATTTGTAACGGAACTCACCAGAAAAGCAAGCGAGGGCAGCGGCGTGAAGCTCTTAACGCTGATGTGTGACAGCAGCGCTGGCATGTGTCCGTTGCGGGCGCCAACGAAGCACATACGCGACGAGGTCATAATATGCACGGAGAGACCACCAAATGCTGAGATGGCCACCATAATGGGTATTATCAATGCAAAGCGGCCCATTATCTTGTTGCCGAAGGTCTGCAAAGGAAAAATACAATGAATTAAGCGTTAAACAGTTTAGTTAAAATCGTTTTCTACATACCACTGCAATAGCATTGGAGGCGATCATCTCTGGAGCAGAAAGCACCGCCAAATAGGCCATATTGGCCAACACATAAATACCCGTTACGAGAGGCAGTGAAATATAAATAGCACGCGGTAAATTGCGATACGGATCACGCAGTTCTTCTGTCATAAAATTTAAATAATTCCAGCCAGCATAGGAGAAGATGCCGGAGTAAAATGCAACCGACAGCTTGCCGGGATCGGTCTCAGTATTATCAAAGGGCTGGTTAAAGTTCTCCACATTGCCCATGAGCATCCAAACTAGACCGACAACAATGATCAGTACCAGTGCCGCAATTTTTGTGAACATTATAATGTTTTGCATTTTCGTTGTGATCTTCATATAATAACTATTCAAATAGGTCAAAAAACAGATGGTGACCGCTGCCAACAATTGCAAAGCAAGTTTCGGGATCTCACAGCCATCTTCAAAGAAAGGCTGTAGCACATACGAGGCGAACGTCAGGCCCATAATCGCATTGGTAGTCGGCCTGCAAAATAACGAAATTTTTATATGTAGATAAAGACATCAGGCATATAAGTCCCAGATAATTTTCGCCGAACATTTGAGTATTGTCAATTTTAATGGAATTATTTATGAATGCAGGTTTGGTTCGCATAAGTTTTCTTTTTTTTTTTGTGTATTATACCCTGTAGCAATAGAGAATATGGAAAAATTAAATAATAAATGTGTGGTGTTTACTTAAATAAACACAAATGCGCTTTATGTTGATAGCTTCGACATAGAGCTTTACACTTTAAAGTAGTATTATAGTTGAAGGTAACTCCTTATCGATCATCTGTAGGCTAGAGCACATTTACTTGATTTGCCAAACAGTTATCCCATTGAATAAATAAACAACCCATTGCGATAACAAATAATAAAAGTAATTAATGCAATGCAATACGCTTATTAATGTATACAAGTGCCAGGCGGACCTGCATAAACATCACTTTTCCGATAAGAATCGGAGATAAGCAGGTTTTTATTTGCCCGAGAAAGTGAAGTGAAAAAAGACCGCATTGCTGCATAAGCCCAATGAAGGGAATACTGAAGAATTTTTAATTGATTTTATCAATTGTAACTCAAAACAATTTCATAAACCGATCGTTTAACCCAATAAAAATGGGGTTAAGCTTGAGCAATTCAATCAAAAGCGAACGCTTAAATAATACTTACACAAAAATCATCATGGCATCCCACAGATACAGAAAGGCTGGCAGCGATCCGTATGCCTCAAAGATGTATGCATAATCACCGCCAGATTTGGGTATGGCTGTCCCCAGTTCCGCATAGCATAGGGCACCGATCATTGAGAGCAGCCCGCATAGCACCCAAATGATGAGGGACGTGCCCACTGCCTCCACCTCACGGATGACACCCTTGGGTGAGACAAATATGCCCGACCCAAAGATAATGCCCAGAATGATGGCCACACCCTCGAGCAAGCCCAATTGTTTTTTCATCACAACACGACTGCTGTCCGATTCCGCAGATCCCTCTCGCAATTCATCCTTATTTTTGCCGGCTACTCCAGCTGATATTATATTTGGTGGATTTTCTGTGTTTGGTGTGAGGAGCACCATTTCGCTCGTTGGTGATTGCAATTCGCTAGCTGGCATTGTGACGTACCGTTAAACGTTTGCCACGCACGCTACGCTTAAAGTACAGAAGCAGACTGAGACCACGTTACGGACTGTTGGACTGTTCGCTTGTGGTGTGTCCAGCTAAGTGATTAAGCTCCAGAGGAGTGCCGCGTCGTTATTCACTTTTGATTAGAACGATGTTAGAGTGTGAGTGTGAGACTGTATGTGGGTGTAGATGTATGTACGTTGGCTTATCATGAATAAATGTCTGCTTCTCCTACATTCGCTAATCCGTAGCCGGTTTGCGTTTTTTCTTTGTTCACTCATTCATTGTTTTGCTAACCCACTTCGCTTTATGTACTTCGTGCTCTTTCTAGCCAGCGCACGATTGACTCAAACTGTGTTACTGTCTCGCTCACTTTTCGCGCACATGTAATTTTTGGCAAAATAATATTTTTGCTAATTTAATTTGTACTTTTCAGTTTTGATTTTACTCATAGCCGGCTTATTGTGTTAACAACTAAAAAGTAAATAACTGGATAATATTATGGTTACACGAGTCAAAGCATAATTTAATTGAATATTTAGCCAATAAGCACGCTATGCGGAATATGAAAAAAGAAATTGTTTATATCATTCAATATATCGATACCTGTAAAAAGGTGATAATTATAGGCAAATGATTTTTGCGATATCAGTTCGATTACTCTTATCGACTATGAAAATTAATGCGGGAAACGTTAGCGATTGTGTCTTCAAAATTAAACTACCTTAAATTTATATTTTAAATAATTGTTTACGTTGTTAATAAACGAAAATAAATAATAGTTACTGCTAAAAAGTTTTTATTCATAAAATTCACATTTCCTTGGGCATTCTTAATTTCAGTGTTGCTTTAAATGCAACATTTCGGTTGTAATTTTATAAGAATTTCAAGATTACAGCATTAGGGACAAGTTATTTACAATTAAAAATGTGATAATTTCTTAATTTCAGTGTTGCTTTAAATGCAACATTTCGGTTGTAATTTTATAAGAATTTCAAGATTACAGCATTAGGGACAAGTTATTTACAATTAAAAATGTGATATTAAAATTTGTTTAAATTACCAAACTTTACTTCTTGTCTTTAGCTTGCAGTTTTGAATGAATCATGTCCTTAAATTGTGTCAATATTTTATTTTCTCGCTTCTGCCGCTCCTCCTTGCTAAACATAGCTAAAGCACGCTTCTCATCAGCTGAATACAATTGATTTTCCTTTCGAATACGAACAGCTTCCATGCGCCGATGTCGGCTACCACTCATCACATAGCCAACTGACTCAAAGTTTGCTATCTCGTCCGATGTCAGTCCTATCTCACCACGTCGCGGTATGCGCTTGCCCTCGGCAATATATGCAGCCATGGCCGCACCCTCTCCTGGCAACAGGGCACGACCAAAGTCTTTTTGGTTTAAGCTGCCGCCACTCCGCAGAGATGGGCCCACATCCTCATCGTTGTTGGCGGCACCTGACTTTGACCTGGACTTGCTGGCACCAGATGAGGATTTTTTCTGTCTATCAGAGTCGGATTTGCGTTTCTTCTTTTTCTTCTTGTGCTTCTTATGGCTGCTCTTCTTGTCTCTCTTTTTGATTGGCTTTTTAATGCCATCCGAAGTCTTTTCCAGCCACTGTTCTTCGTCTTCATCGCTGTCCGAACTGTCATCGCTTGTGGAGCTGTCTTCGCTGCTGGAACTTGATGATGCTGAAGATGAACTGCTTTCGGAGGAGCTGCTGTCTCTATTTTTTTTCTTTTTCTTTGTCGTCGATTTTTTTGCTTTCTTTTTCGATTTTTTGCTGCTCTTCTTTTGACTCTTCTTCTTCTTTTTCTTTTTGTTGGGACCCACAAAGGAGCCTTTAACAAGCGTCACATCACGGTCATGCGTTCGTGTGGGACTGGAGCCCCACACTTCGGAAACACCCTCTTCGCCAATGCGAACGCGTTGTTGCCGTCTAGCATTTAAGGCTTTGGAATCGCCCCTGGCCTGACCGCCGCCACTTCTATGGTTGCTCCGTCCTGTACGCTCAGCTGGATCATTAATAAAGCTGCCTTCAGGTGCACGTCCTCTGAATGGATTTCTATCGTTGTTGTCATGGTAACGATCATTGGGCCAGCGCTCAACAGGTTTCTGTTTTTCTTTTAATCTACTTCGGCTGTGGCGTGACACAGAACTTCTGCTGCTGCTACTCCCGCTGCTGGTTTCACTGCTGCTGCTGCTGCTACTGCTGCTGTCCGTGCTAGATGAGCGGGAGCGCGATCGCTGACGTCGTTCTGTTTTTCGTTTCTTTGTGGGCGACAGCGAAGAGTTTTCATGACCATTTCTTTCCCGTTTCTGCTCTCTGTGCTTAGACTCTGGTCGGCGGTGTGCCACCGGCATGTGTGCATCTCGCCTGTCTGACCGCACATGGGATCTGCTGCTTACACGTTCTTCGCGATGGCGATCTCTACGTATGCTGCGTGAGCGACTTCTGCTACGCGAGCGCATCTTTTGTTTATCTTTACTACTTTTTCTCGTGCATGAAATAAATTTTCTGATATACGTTTGACTACATTGTTATCGCAGAAGTGTATCGATGTATTCGATAAAATGACGATAAGTTTAGAGGGAATATTGCTTTTGCACCAAAACATCTGCTTTGGGGCTTGCAACGTTTACAATTGAATGGTTATTTACATCTTCTTGCTGTGTAGTGTGACGTGTACGCAGATCGAAAAACCAAAGTTTTATTGCAAAATTTCACAATTCAACTCAACTTATAAACGATTAAGAAGCAAATTTCTTAACAATGGGTTCATTTCGTCGCGAAAAGGATGAAGAAGAGGATGGTAAGTAACCTCCCAACAGCTGAAATATTATTAACAGTGGAGCGCCGGAGCGGCAAACTTAACAACTGCCAACACTGGTCACCAGAAGGTGCTCTGCTGGCAGCCCACTATACACACAAACAAAACGGGGGAAAAAAAATTAATAATTGATAATACTCGAGCAATAACATACACACAAAAATTTGTTTTTAATACACTTGCCTACCGCCCGGTTGAACAAAATGAAATATTTTACTTCAAACTCGCAAAAAAAACGCACAGGTCCGACGAACCCGTACCAAAATCTGGAGAAGACCTCCGTGCTGCAGGAGACGCGCACATTCAACGAGACGCCGGTGAATGCACGAAAATGTATCCAGATTCTCACCAAGATCCTCTATCTGATCAATCAGGGTGAGCAGCTCGTGGCACGCGAGGCGACCGATTGCTTCTTCGCCATGACTAAGCTATTCCAATCGAAGGACATTGTGCTGCGTCGCATGGTTTATCTGGGCATCAAGGAGCTGAGCTCCATTGCTGAGGACGTGATCATTGTCACCAGTTCGCTTACCAAGGACATGACCGGCAAAGAGGATCTTTATCGTGCCGCAGCCATTCGCGCCCTCTGTAGCATCACCGATCACACCATGCTCCAGGCCGTCGAACGTTACATGAAGCAGTGCATTGTGGATAAAAACGCAGCTGTCTCTTGTGCGGCTCTGGTTAGCTCCCTGCGTCTGGCCAGCACCGCTGGCGATGTTGTCAAGCGTTGGGCTAACGAAGCCCAGGAGGCCATGAACAGCGACAATGTTATGGTCCAATATCATGCTCTCGGCCTGCTTTATCACATCCGCAAGTCCGATCGACTGGCCGTTTCAAAGTTGGTAAACAAACTGACGCGCGGCTCGCTCAAGAGTCCCTATGCCGTTTGCATGCTGGTAAGCAATATCTTGACTGTCATTTCCTTCAAACCTTCACATAAAGACTTATCAATTCCTATACAGATTCGCATTTCTTGCAAACTGATCGAGGAGGAAGATTTGCCGGCTGAAGAGCTGTCGGATTCACCGTTATACACTTTCATTGAAACGTGTCTGCGTCACAAGAGCGAAATGGTCATCTATGAGGCGGCTCATGCCATTGTCAATATGAAGAACACAAATCCACGCATGCTTTCACCAGCCTTCTCCATATTGCAGCTGTTTTGTGGATCGCCAAAGGCAACGCTTCGTTTCGCCGCTGTGCGCACTCTTAACAAGGTGGCCATGACGCATCCAGCAGCTGTGACCACATGCAACTTGGATTTGGAAGGTCTCATCACCGATTCAAATCGTTCGGTAGCCACCTTGGCAATTACTACACTGCTTAAAACTGGCGCAGAATCTTCTGTGGAACGTCTAATGAAACAAATATCCACGTTCGTTGCCGAAATCTCAGATGAGTTCAAGGTGGTGGTAGTCCAGGCCATTTGTGCACTGTGTGCTAAGTATCCGCGCAAGCACACCGTTCTGATGAACTTCCTGAGTGGCATGCTGCGCGAAGAGGGTGGTCTGGAGTACAAAACATCCATTGTGGACACCATTATAACAATTATTGAGGAGAATGCCGATGCCAAGGAATCAGGTCTGTCGCATCTCTGTGAGTTCATTGAGGACTGTGAGCATGTATCGCTAGCCGTGCGCATTCTGCACCTGCTGGGCAAGGAGGGTCCATTTGCCGCCACACCTTCCAAATACATACGCTTTATTTACAATCGTGTCATCCTTGAGAGTCCAATTGTGCGCGCCGCAGCTGTCACAGCGTTGGCCCAATTCGGTGCATCGTGCCCAGCCTTGCTTGGCAATATTCTAGTGCTGCTCGGTCGTTGCCAAATGGATCCCGATGATGAGGTGCGTGATCGTGCGACCTATTATTTGACCATACTCAACACAGCCAAACCGGAGCTCTATAAAAATTATATTATCGAGCGCGAGAATTGCTCATTGGCGCTGCTCGAGAAGGCGTTGACAGAGCATTTGAACGGCGATCTGCAGAAACACTTTGATATTTCCGTTGTGCCCAAGGCCGCCATTGTTAAGCAAGAGGTTAACAATGATATCATGATGGTCACAAGCGCACCACGTGCTCCGAAAATCACACGAGAAGAGGAAAGTGCTGCTCGTCTCGCTCAGCTGCCGGGCATTCAGGTGCTGGGTCCCATACACCGAAGCAATGCACCCATACAGCTGACCGAAAGCGAGACGGAGTACACCGTACAGTGCACCAAGCACATTTTCGCACACCATGTTGTATTCCAATTTGATTGCCTTAACACGCTATCCGAGCAATTTCTGGAGAATGTGCGCGTTGAACTCACGCTGCCCGAGGGCTATACAACACGCGCCGTCATTCCTTGTCCGAAATTGGCCTACAACGACTTACAAACAACATTCGTAATTGTCGAGTTTCCTCCGGATCCTAGCAGTTCAATAGGTAATGTTTGCAACTATGCTTGAACTTATCAAATATAAAATTTGTGCTCATTTTGCAGCTACATTTGGTGCCACATTGCGTTTCGTGGTCAAGGACTGTGATCCTGTGACAGGCGAGCCAGATTCGGATGAGGGGTACGATGATGAATATATGCTGGAGGATTTAGAAATCACAGTCGCCGACCAAATACAAAAAACAAAGAAGAACAACTTCCAGGTGGCCTGGGATGCTGCCGATAGCGAGGGTGAGTTCTTATAAAAGAATTTACATTCAACCAACTAGTAATTTATTTACATATATTTCTTACAGAATGGCTACAAGCCGAGGACACATTTGTACTTTCTGCTGTTACCAATTTACAGGATGCTGTCAATACGATCATTAAAATATTGGGCTTAGGTGCAGCAAATCTCTCCGAAAAAGTGCCGGAGGGCACGCATCTGCACACCGTACACTGCTCAGGTACGGCAAAGGAAAACAAGAATCGTACCTAATATACTTATATTTGTTCATTTACATTTGGTAGGCACATTCCGAGGCGGCGTCGAGGTGTTGGTGCGTGCAAAATTAGCACTCTCCGAGGGCGTAACACTTAATCTGACGGTGCGTAGCACAGATCAGGACGTGGCCGAGCTTATAACGGCAGCTATCGGATAAAATTGCGAGCCATGCAGAGACCCAATAGGGTTTTTGCGTGCTTTAAATATATTATAAATAAGAAAGTATACAAAACCTGAAAAAGATATAAGTAATCAAAAAATATATAATGTTGTAGCTATAAGCAGCGCCTTCCTTTGCTGAAACATATGTAATCATTAATTTTGGGCCTTTGCTGAGCGAGTTTCTAAAGGAATATTATTATGTTGTTGCCATAAGCAGAAAGGAAACTCATTTAAAATCTATACACTTCAATATATTTTCAAACGTAACAGCATGTGCAAGTTTCGTTTCAGAATTCCTTGAAACTTAATTGAAATACACACACATTTGCAATAATAATTAGGATATTAATTAAACTGAGTTCAGACGATCTAAAGATTTGTGTTTGCAGATGGGTGAGCTGTGGGTTAATGCTCGACCAAGTGGGAATGTAGTAAAAACGACCAAGTTTTCAACTTATTTTGTATGTATTTTTATTTAATTATAAATAACTTAAGTTGCAATTTATACAGTTTTTATTTTCTTTCACGCGTTAACATGTGAATGCTTTAATAAGTTCATGTTGCTGCATTCATATTAATTTCTTGTGCTTCTTTTGTTCGCAATCAATTTTAAACTCGCACCTTTTGACCTTAAATATTTTGTAATTACAGTTCTTGTTAAACCAATCGATGCATTAATACTCCTTTGTTTAGTGTTCATATTATGTATTTTTGTTTATAAAACAATGTCGTGGTAAATTGACGCAAGAGTAAAAAAAAAAACACCACGCAAAGGATTTTGTTTATGTTGTTGTGGATTCTTATTTTTTGTTTGTTACATGCACAAAATTGAAAACAATTTCACACAGTTAATTTCTGTTCGTTAAATTTGATGCTCATTGTCAGATAGATAATTAGATTTTTAAAGGTATCTTATTTATATGTATGTATGTATATAATATGCAATCAATCACGCTTAAAACGCTAATAATTCGAAAACAAATGTAAAATTATCTTTTTCGTGTTCTCCTTACACATTTTTGTGTCCGTTTTCTTTTTGGGACTGCATTTCTTTCTAACTTTCTTTCTTTCTTTTTCTTGCATTAACACATCATTAGCGCTAATTTTCATTTCATAATTCTCATAATTTTGCTTTTTATTATACACACTAATAGATTGATATATGCGTTCGTTATCATCTAAACATGTTTCGACGGTATCATTCTTCTATTCAAAGTGAATTTCTGTTGTTTTTTTTTTTTATTTTAGCCATTTTCACTAAGGTTGCTTATCTCTCTTTGCTCAAGCTGGCAACAGCGCATCGTTTCACATACCATACATATATATATTGATTTGTTTATGTATGTATGTAAATGTACTAGACTATAGTATATTACAATTAGCATACATATTTTGTGATCAACTATTAGTTTTTTATTTCTTTTTTTTGTTGTTTAGTTTAAGGTTTGATTTGATTTGAAGGATGCGCGTTTTGAGCCTGGCCGAAGCGACAAATTCACAACACTGCTCCGGCCATTTATGTAGTAGTATTTATATAACTATATGTATGCTTGTATGTATGTATTTATATAGTGAGTGAGTCGCATTTTCTTTAAAAATTGTTGGATTCGTTGGGGACCGTTTGACTATTGAGCGCATATTGTTATTGAATGGTACCCTAAACTGCTTAAACACTAGCTTTAAAATAGTTAATGCTTGAATATTTATACAGAGTGAATGAGTGTTAGCTGGTGGTGGTTGTTTTTGTTTTGATGCCGGTTAATTGTTTGTAATCTTTGCTTAGAAGGCAGATTTTCAGCATTTAAACTTGACCATAGGTATATGCTTAGAAGACACACACTTGTCACAGCACCACTCAGCAAACACCTCCTTGTTGAGCATTTGAAAGGCCGCTTCCGTTAGACCCACGCAGGTTCTAACAAAATAGAAAGTTTACATTAAAATTTGACTTTTCTTGAATATGCGTAAGTAGTTTAGCTTACCTGTGGAAAAAGAAGTTACAACCGGATTCACAGAAAACAGCTTCGTCATTGTCGTTGACCTCTTTGTGGCACATGCCACATGGGTATATGGGTGGCGCATTGGGATTCTGCGGATTGAAGACCATTGGTTGTCCAGGTGGATACATTTTGCCCCCGCTCATTGTCATCGGTTTGCCCATTGGACCTCCCATGTTGCCCATGGGGCCGCCCATTGGACTGGGGCCTATATTGCCCATTGGACCTGGACCCATAGGGCCGCCACCACCAAACATATTTGGGCCGCCCATCGGACTGTGTCCGTGACCATGATGATGCGGGTGCGTATGTGCGTGGTGAGGTGGCATTCCATGGTGCGGTGGTGGTCCATTCATGCCGCCTGGTCCCGGACCCGGTCCCGGCACACCACCCATATGCCCATGACCCATATGTGGGCCCGTATTGCCGTGTGGTCCCATCATGTGCGGATTACCACCACCACCACCACCCATGTGCGGCGGCATGCCACCTGGGCCAGGACCATGCATTCCCGGTCCCGGGCCCATCATGTGATGCGGCGGATGCGGACCGCCTGGATGTGAGTGATGCGGGTGTGGATGATTCATGAGCTGCGGGTGCGGTGGTCCTCCAAGATGTGGCGGTTGCTGTGGCGGCAGCATTTGATTCATGCCCATACCCATGGGACCACCAGGCCCATGACCACCAGGTCCATGACCACCAGGTCCACCAGGCGGTCCACCCAAATGAACTCCCATGGGACCGTGCTGTTGCTGATGATGATGTTGTTGCTGCTGTTGATGTTGTTGCTGCTGCTGTTGTTGTTGTTGCTGCTGTTGTTGTTGTTGCTGCTGCTGTTGCTGCTGTTGTTGCTGCTGTTGTTGTTGTTGCTGTTGTTGTTGTTGCTGCTGCTGCATAGGAACATTAGGGTTCATTTGCTGGCCCATCATGGGACAATTGTTGTTCATGTTGTTGTTGTTGCCACCAGCACCACTTAGCGCTGGAGATTGCAGCGGACTGGGTCCGGAGTTGGGCATACCCGGACTGGGTCCAGCACTATTGAGCGCATGATGCGGTGACATGGCGGGAGGCGCTGGTGAGGATGTAGGCACTGATGTGGTCGCCGTTACCGACGTTGACGTCGTCGTCGCTGTTGACGATGCCGATGATGATGACGACGCTGGCAATGGACCGTTGGATTGCATCGAATTGGGTAGACCACCTCCACCCAAACGGCCACCGGCCGACGCTGGCGACAGATGCGGATGAGGATTTTGATTGTTGTTGCTATTGTTTGGGTTGTTTCCACTACTGTTGTTGTTGTTATTACTGTTGTTGCTGTTATTGCTGTTGGACGCATTGCCACCCATCATGTTGCTGTTGTTGTTGCTATTGGCTGGCGACATGCCACCGGGTCCCACTAATCCAGGACCTGGCCCCGGACCGGGTCCGCCAGACATATGACTGTGATTTGTTGGCCCATTGCCTAGTGGACTGTGCAAGGGCGGGGGACCCATTTGTCCATTGTTCATGTGAGTCTGTTGCGGGTTTTGCGACTGCTGTTGCGATCCTTGTGGTTGTTGCCCAGGACCTGGCCCAGGACCGGGGCCAAGTGGACTGCCAATTTGATTGCCCATAGGCGAGCCCATTGGCAGCGAGTTCATTGGCGAGTTCTGGCCCGGCATCGGTCCTCCACCGCTGCCCATTGGTGAGCCCTGCATTGCACGCGGGTTGGGCCCATTGGGACCACCCATGGGTGACAAACCACCCATACCCATATGATGCGGTGATATGCTTGGTCCACCCATATTGCCCATGGGACTCATGCCTCCCATGCCAGCCATAGCACCCATCGGACTGCCCATTGGCACTCCACCGGCACGACCGTGATTCATGTGCGGCAGCAGTCCAATGCCAGGCCCCATTCCATGTGAATGTGGATGTCCACCAGGTCCCAAAGGGCTCATGCCTCGCATGGGTGGGGGCCCACCCATATGATGAGGTCCGTGAGGCCCATGTCCCATGGGTCCACCACCAGCTCCCGGATGATGTGGATGCATATGGGGATGCATGCCCATACCCATGCGCTCCTCCCAATGCGGATGTGGTCCAAAGTGTCCCGGTCCCCCAGCGCCGCCCATTTGATTCATGGCCGCCATTGCAGCGGCCGCCGAGCTAGACATGGCCGACACCTGGGGGCTATCATCAAACGGATTGGAAGCGATGATCGTGTCACCGAAACCACCCATCGGTGGCGGCGGCAATAGATCCTGTGGCGTTGGCGGCGCCGACTGCTGCTGTTGCATGGAATTAGCAGCGGCAGCTGCCGCAGCAGCCGCGGCCGCCGCAGCAGCCGCTGCTGAGTTTGCGGCATTCGATGTTTTTCGTCGCTTCTTTGGATTACTCGGCGCCGAGATGATATCCGTCGGAGGCGGCGGCTTAAAATCAGGCGGGCAGAGACCGCCTGCTGGAC
Organism: Scaptomyza polygonia; assembly: GCA_035044585.1. Classification (NCBI taxonomy): domain Eukaryota; kingdom Metazoa; phylum Arthropoda; class Insecta; order Diptera; family Drosophilidae; genus Scaptomyza; species Scaptomyza polygonia. The sequence goes on along the minus strand of JAWNNU010000949.1, from coordinate 564,145 downwards.
CCGGCAAACGATATGGCGCCATACCGATATTGTGGGTCATATTAGAAGTGTTTTTCTTCCGAATGGTGGCAGCTTTTCTTTAACTATGGGGCGAACGAAAATTTCTATCTAATGGCGTCGTCGATCCACTGGATCACGACGCGTGTATCAATACTTAGAGGTGTTGAAATATGCGTGTTGCAAATGGTCTTCTTTAGTCCTGCGCGTTGTTAAAATGGGACGCCGGGCTGTATCTGAAAAAAGTAATCCAATAAGTATTTAAATGCATTTATTAATTAATTGCATTGATAACACTTACCAGTTCAATCCTGTTCGATAAGTGTTTAGTTTAATATAAATAAACCTCTTTAATGCTAATTTCGGAGTTGGCAACTCTAGGCGCGCATGTCGTCAGCGTTGGCAGCACCTGCAGCACAACTACAAGGAAATCGCGCTCAGGTGGCGGAAAGTACAAAGAAGCTAGGCTGCCCGTTCAAATAATTAAAAGTTTTTTGATATGATAAATTGATTTTGATGGTGTCGCGCGATTTTAGCGATAGGCGCACGCCACAGCGTTGTTTTTTTGTTGTTTTATTTTACTTTTCTCACTTAGCGGCTCTTCTTCTTGCCACCGATTTTATGTTCTTTTTGCACCACCACCGCAATGCAGCGGCAGCTATTTTGGCTGCTGCTTTAGTAATTAACTACACATTAACTTGTAAGCGCATTTCAATGGTAGTAATATTTTAAATTATGTTCACGTTTTTTAAATTTACCATGCGATCTTGCAGTTTGCGCACGCAAATTTGCTTCGTCGTTTTCGTTTTTGTTGATGGCCGCGGTGCCAGGCTATATTTTTATGGGAAATCGGTTGCTGCGTAACCATTTGGACTGTAATTGTACACAACTGTGCCCCGTTGAGCACTACACTTTGTCATTAGGTCGAAAATAATTATGATTTGGGCTAAAACTACAATAATTTGCCAATCTTCGAATGCGTAGCGTCGTGGATTCTAAAATATAAATAATTTTCCTCGCCTGCCTGCCAGGGTGACCGTAATTTGTCAACAAGAAATACCGAAATTCCATTCTTCATTTTGAAACTAGGGTAACCATCACTTTGGAAATCGATAGTACGATAAATATTATAGATTGGAATCAACAACCATTTTAAAACTCAATTAACTAATTAAAACATAATTTAAATAATTCCTTTACCCAAACATTACAATTTTGTAAGATAAAACCCAAATTCAATAGTTTACAAAACTATTCATTAGCTATCTATAGTTTTATATCGATCTTATTGTTGAATTTGCATCACTACTGTCAACAGAGTGACGCGCTGATTTGGCGCTGGCTGGTTTAAATATTTTTCTTAGCGACTTATAAATATGTGGAGCAACTTTGAAGCATCCGTGGTTGAGGATGAAACCATTTCCAATGCCTTCTCTTCGCGTAGTATTTTCAAAATAGGCAGCGAGGATGCGGTAAGTGCCTTACAAATCCATACAGCGAACAATTGTTCATTGTTTTGTTTGTTTTGTTTTATTGGTTATTGTTAGGTTACGAAATACCCTTCGATTCAAGCTTCTGTGCAAAGTGGCAAAATGGTCATATCCATTGACAAAAGTCTACTGCTACTCGAAGACGAGCTGGTGGCCAAGTGCAGTTTCCTAAGTTTTGGCGCGCACATCGATGCCATCGCCATATCAAACAGTGGCAACCTAATTGTCTGCGGTCTTACGGACGGTGAAGTTCATGGCGTCTACATCAAGGGATTGCTGCTTTTCAGTGTGTGCATCAAGCTTGAAGATGTCAGCATAACAAGCGGCACGTTTACAAACATTCAGCAGTTGGGTCAACATTTTTACCTGACATGCAGAAATGGTAGCGTCTACTGGTAAGTGTTTTCCAAACATACATACATTCATTCATATTGTTTTTAATTTAGTCTCAGTGAAATTGCTGAAGCTTCACTCGAGTCCGTGACGAATATCACTGTTAGGGATAGTGAAAACATGGCTGCACTGCTTGATGATGTTTCAATAGAGCGCATATCCTCTGGTGGGCGTGCTCTCAATAATGTGGACAGCACTCTGTTGCTCAAGCAGCCGACTGTCCACAATTTTGCTGACAACAATCAGGAGACACCACGGGCTGATCATGAGCTGATTATATCTGGCTCACAGGGCTCATTAATTTATAGGTCTTCTTCCAATGATGTGACTCGCATTAATTTGCCATCGCATTTCGGCAGCATCAAGGATATCTACAATGTAGATCATTATATGTAGGCTTTAATTACTTATTTTAAACTCAATTTTGTAAAAAAAAAAACACTATCTCTTCAGTATTGCTTTGACCCAATCTGGCCACTTGCTGCAGATTTGTCCATTCACTCGAACGGTCAGCGTGTGCCAGGCAGCTCAGAGCAACAAGCTGCTTGTCGAGGACATGCTGGTCATGGAGTGCAGCGAAGAGCATGTTGAGCTCCTGATACTTACGAAACCCACCGCAGACGGAGAACGTTTCATTAAGATTGTCGAATATCCTTGTAAGATTTGTTTGTTCAATATGTCTCTTAATTAGAAATAATTTTTTGTGTGATATTTCAAGCATTGAAATGCAAAAACGAGGTAGAGGTTCCTCTACACGCATGGCTTATACGTCAGCCTAAAAGCGCCGTCAATTTGTATTATCTGGCAGCCAAGACGCTTGGAGATGGCGAAATTCCAAAGGAGGTGGAAATGATGATGGTTTCAGAGACGGATCCCAGTGATCGCTTAAAAAAACTTATCGCCAAGGGACGTCTGGAAGAGGCTGAGGTAGGGAACTGTTCTTAATTTAACACTTCTGTTTTAACAGCCATCTTTTACCGCTACAGGATTTTGGCAAGCAATTCGAGCTGTGCCTGCAGCCCATCTACGAGGCAAGAGCCAAACGTGTGCTTGTCGAGTTGTGCAATGCTAATGTACAAAACGCGCGTTTGGACGAGCTGGAAGAAAAGTTTCAAATGCTGCTGAATCTGCTGGGTCAGATTGAAAGCAAAGCATTTATCAAAAACAATCGCATGGTTAACTTAGGATCTCGTCAAATCTTGGAGCGCTATTTAAATGAAATACATAAAAGATTGGATTTTGAGGTAAGCCGGTTTGTTAAGCGATTGCCCAACCATACTAATCAGAAAAAATGCAGGAGGATGAGACGCATATACTTGAAATAGACGAGCAATTGCATCGCTTAAAAACTCTGGCTATCATTGATCCTTATGAGTGTAATACAGAGTGGCAAAAGTTTGTCTACAACAAGAATCTGGTAAAAGTGGTGAAGAGCATGTTTAGCACGGATATGCCAACCGCCTGTCTAATCTGGCGACGACACTCGAGCAGCATTTTGCCTCATCTTAACGATGATGAATTGCGTACTTTGCTGGGCTTCATACCCAGCAGCACTGAGCCACTTAATGTGGTGCAGTGGTTGCGCCAATTTGTGCCAATGGTCAGCAATACACATCCCACAATTATGCCGTTTATAACCGATTGGAGCATTGAAATGACTCGCAAACTGCAGTATGGTGATCATTGGCCAGATATTGGTTTGGAATTTGCAGGCAATATATTGGACATTTTTGAGGAAGTTCAATTTATTTACTCGTAAGTAAAAAGAAATAATATTCATTTGTTTTATTAAGAATATAATTTTTTTCCAAAGTGATGTTGGTCGTCAGCAGGAGCGTAATACTAGCAAATTGCGTGATTTGGTTAATGCATTGCAGGATCTATCTGTTTTAAAGAAGAGCTACAAATTAAGCTTTACTCTAGACAATTACATGCAAGATTCGATAGACGCGACAGCGCTGCGTATATTGCAGCGTGCACATTTAGACAATTTACAAAGCCTGGTCAAGGACTTTCTCTATCCAATTTATCAGGAGAAAGGACGCCAGCCTCTAAATGTTATCAAGCAGTATATAACACAACTGGTTGCCAATCGTCACTCGCTTAGCAATTGGTTAGAACGAGCGATGGCCTGCATTGAACTGCTGCATAACGAAGATACCCGGTTGGAGTGTGCTCTTTCAATACTACAGAACGCGGCAGTACCATGGCCGGATACGTTAGCTCCGTTGATCAAGTTGCGCAACTCTACACACCCGTTGAGCTTGAAGATCAATGCCGAGTACGAGATACAAGTGATCAAGATAATGAAAGTTAAATATGGCTGGCCAGCGGACAGTGCTGCTGACATCAATCTAGAGCTGTTTATGATGCGCATTGTTAAGCTAAATTTACCTGATATGCTGGATGATATAAGCACGTTGACCAAAGCGGCCCCCGATATATCTACAAGCGCCAATTTCAACTGTTGCTATCAGATGGCGAGACGTGGTCAAATCGAGATGGCATACGAGTTTTTCAAGTCACTCAACAGCCATAAAAATAACTCCAAGCATGGAAGCGATGTTGTTGATATACTGGCCAATATGCTTGAGATGAGCTCCGGCTCGTTTGCAAATGCGGCCAAAATGCAAGAGCATTTAAATCAGTTAGAGCTCTTTAAGCTTATGCTGCCCCATGTTGACCCCGTTTACAAGCAACGTTATTTGCTTATTAAACATTGCTTCCAGCTGCGTCAAAAGTTCAATTTACATCTGAACTGCAGCAGTGATCTGATTTCGCTGCAAAGGCGGCTCGAACTGCTCGATGAGGGCATTGAGCTGATCATCTCACAAGCCCAGGCCACATTGAATGTGTGCGCATTCATTGTCAATGAAATGGGTGAACTATGCGCTGCACTTGATCTGCAAAAGGTGCGTGGACTATTGCGCATTAGCCAGAAAGTTGGATGTCTAACGCTCAGCTGCGCTCTGGCTTATCACGCTATTGAATTCATCGACTGTGTGCCGGCCAACAGTTTAGATTTTATTAACTTTGGCATTGAGCTGCTGGTTCAGCAAATCTCTGAAGCCAAAAGTCGTGGACATGGTAAGACCTACTAAGTATTTGTTTAAACATATATATTAAAATCATAACTTATCTACAGACACACATTCTTCGATGCAATTGCTGACCGAAAGTGATCCCTTGAGCTTTCCGCTCGCTTATGAGCTACTTACCGAGGCACTGATGCATGAGCGCAGTCGTCAGCGTGATCTTAATGAGCTGATCAAGTATGTACGCGTTGCTGTCATACACTATCCAACGGATGCCATAGAAGCGCATTATCTTGGTAAAGGTCAATATGTAAACGAGCAAATATGCCGCGCCTTAGATGGCGCACCCATTGCTTTGGGCGAAACAACGCTCAATTTCTCGACAGCGCTCAACAATTCAATTGACGTTAAAGTAAATGTTGAGCCACCGACCAAAAAGCGTTATTCAGTGTCCATGTTCGATGATGTGGATGTTAAGCCGCAGCAACAACCACAGCAGAAGGTACATTTTAACTAATTCGAAAACTCTATTGCAATTTAAATTCATATACTTTTTAGATACGCATTAGCGGCAGCCTGCCAATTGTTAAGTTCTTGGCACGCACACTTCTCCTCATGACAATTGAGTCGGAGCCAAATAACTCGATATTGCTTCAACTGCAGAAAACCTTACCATCCGATGTCAAAGAGGATATTGATCGTGCACGCGCTGATTTCTTTTTGTCTTTGGAGCATTTGACCAAGGCCAAGGAGCACGATGTTTGGTATATTATGGCACAGTATCTACTTGAATATCAGAAACTAAATCGCAGTAAGAAGATCATCAACGAGGGTTTCGTTACGCTACAGTTGCGTCGCATTCTTCGCAATGCCATGAACAACAAGGATGCAAACTTAATTGGTAAAAATTCAAAAATGTTGAATAATATCTCAGTTGCTTTTTACATCTATTTGTTTTACAGAACTATTTACAATGCTGGTAGCGGATAGCGAATCTCGGGCCTTGTTGGATAAACTGTCAATGGAGGTGAAAACTGATCAGCAAAAGATTCATTTTCTTACGCTCTCCGCCATGTATAACGAGCACATTGACGAAATGGACCATGTGCAAATATTGCGTGCCAAGTAAGCTTATAATGTCACAAATTCGTTGTTAGTTTGACTAAATATCCTTAATTTTCAAGACGCAACAAGCTGTATTACTATTTGGAGTTCTGCCAGCAGGATCCCAGCATTAAGGGTAAATTTAATGCAGATGTGGATAATATTGATCAATTGCTGAAAGAGTTCCACAACAAACGGCTTAATGTGCAGCTGTTGGAGCGCATGAGTACTGATTTCGGCTTGGACTATCAGAAAATGCTCATTACACAAATTCTTAGCATTTTGAATGCCCAGGAGCTGCGCTATGAGATAAAGACCGATACATTTGGTGACGAGGAGGTTGTCGTGTTGAGCAGCGTGCAGGAGATTCGTGATTTATGCCAGCCCTACATTACCGAGATTAAGAATGTGGAGCTGTTTACCTCCAAGCTATATCAGTTCATTGAGGAGGTGAGTTCAATTACAAAGCCACAAACTTTCCATCTAAATAAAATGTGTTTTCTTTTTTTTTTTTTGTTACTTTAGATCAACATTTACTTTTATGAGCTGTATATGTGCGTGATAGAGATACTCATGTTTTTTGATGCCGCGCCCAAGCAAATGGAAACCTGGATAAATATTTTACATTTTCTGCGCCACAAAATGATCACAAGGCGACGCAATCGCGCTGGTCAACTGGAGACGGATATGTGGCTGCAGTCACAAAAAGAGAATGGTGTCCTGCCAAAGATTGCACGGTATCGCCTGCCCTTCAAGCCCATTGTGGAGAAGCCACTTAAAGATATTCTCGGTGCGTTGTAGCGAAAAATATTAATTTATACATTTCTTTCAATAGTTTGGATGGTTTAATTAATGTAGATAGCGAACTGAATGTAGACAACTGTCAGAGCTGGTTTCCGCTTATTCTTATGTGCACCGAGTTGAAAAACTCCAAAGATGTTTCACAAAACTGCGACTATTTTTGCATGGCGGCTGTGAAGAACTCTATAGCTGAATACAAGTCCAAGAACGATTCGGAATCATGGAGTCTTCATCCGACCAATAATGCCTTTCTTAAATCGGTAAAAAACTCATCTACAGTATTTAATGTTATCAGTTGAATTATACCGATCTATGTATTTGATTGCAGATCTTGCGTTTGGTTAAGAACGTGCACAGTCCCAGCAAAGTGTTTCTCATATTATATTTTGTTGCCGGCTATGCGCCAGAGGGTGCTGATCAGGTAGAAGCCTCCTACGAGTGCTGGAAATATGCCAAGGAGCACGAGTCGCTGTACAAGGATCCCAAGTGCCAGGATCAACTGACCAAAATAAAGCGCAGATATCCCATACAAAAGACACAACATTTGCTCTATGTTTATGGCATGACCGATGAGAAACTGCTGCGCCTTGTAGAACATCCCACAGAGCTTATACATTGTCTTTATCATCACGAATTGATTCTCAAATCCAGCAAAGTAGACATTAATGCGCTGGTCAAGGAGATTTGCATGTTACATGAAATAAGTCTGGAGGGAATACAGTTTAAACTGTTGCAGAAATGGTTGTCGGTGACAATGGAGCCTGCTGATGGCACCATATTGGAGGAGACGTTTCTCGAAGATCACAGCTGGCCCGAAAATGGTAGTGGCAACAACGGTTGCGATGACACCGCAAATGCCAGCGAGAATGTCGTTCGTGCCTTTTACATTCTCAGCAGCTGGCCTAAATCAGAAGCGGTTCAGTTTTTGGTGGGTCTAATCTTTAAGGGCGGGTAAGTTTAAATTAATACGCAAAAGAGTTTCCCTTCTAATGTGCCACATTTAAAAACCTTCAGTGCGGTAAACACCTCCACGCAACTGCAGATGTACGAGTGTTATTCCAAGCTTAATGATGGTAGCAATTCATTCAGCAACACTATTAGCCAGCGCCAGTTCATCACCATCAAGTGTGTCCATGAATTAAAAGCTCTGGGCTACAATTTGAATATTGCAAAGTTTGCAGATGATAGTTGCGACAAGATTAGCATACTGAAGATGATGTGGCAGCGCAATGCACAGAATCCTCTCTCACTTGAGGTAATGGCAGACATTTGTCTGGGTTTCAATATACATTTACCTAAGATCTGGAATGGCATACTCAAGCGCATGGTTATATTTAATATGGTGCGTGAACTAAACGCACTAGTCGATGTGATTAGCTGCAAGCCGCAACTGCTTCATCTGGACGGGCTTGCTTTGGCCTTTGACTGTGTGCTATCCCATCCTTTGAAGAATGCTGGAGAAACTCGCTCTATTGTACAGGAGGAGCGTTTACAGAAAACATTGCTGCGTCTCCAGGGGTGTCCGGTTGTGCATGCGCTCAATCTATATCAATTTGCTGAGCACTGCGTGCTCATACATCGTCCACATATGGCTGCCACGGTGCTCATCTTTTGCCAAAGCGCCGAACAGCGCAATAGAATAGTAAAGGTGAGTTTAATTGTATACTAAATCAGTTTCTTTACATTAGTTTTGATGTAATTTGCAGCTCATCAAATCACGACCAGTTGACAACTTGCGCCAGCAGGTTTTAGAGCTGGAAGACGCGGGTTTACTTCCCATGGTTCTTAACTTTGCGCTCAAGGAATTGAATATCTAATTGTTTATTTTATTTAACTTATAGAACTAACATTTAATACCTCAAATACATATGAAATACCTATTAATAGTGAAACATAACATAACATAACATAGAACATTAAGTAAAAGTAAAAGTAATTTGATCTTCGAAAAGATATTTGATTGATCTTTTTTAAATACACTAGTAGACTCTTTATTTACCTTATAATTTCTTCTGAGAGCAATTAGAATAAGCAATTAGCTTGATAAATCGGGTATTCTTAGTTAAGCGAATTCATCAATGATTAGTTACATATGTTCGTATGTATGTATGAATGTGCCGATATCACTAATCGCAAATGTACACAGCCTGCAAACAAATGTACCTGTTATTTACTTTTGATATAAATATAATTGCCTTTAATCATAAACATGAACATGCTTATATTAAAGATAAGCATTAACAGCAGCGATTAACAAAACATATTTCAAATGTTACGCTCGTGCGCCTTTGAAGTAATTCACGATGGTTGCGCGGCCCACTGTGCGCAGTCTAAAATCAGCTGTTCGACATACACAACTTTATAATATATACGATATAATATATATGTATATGTAAGTAAGTACGTATGTGTGTGCATGTCTGTGCAAAATGAATTTTGAGTTCTGGGTCAAGAATTAGTATCGCCATTTGTGAAATTTCATATTGTTAAAATGTTGCGTTCATTGGTAAGAGCACAAAAGTGTTTAAATCTGTTTAATGGACCATTAAACAAACCAAAAATTTATTTAAATAATGTGTCACCATTGGCCTTAACGCTATCCATGTAAGTAGAGTAAGAAAAAAATGAATGTTGATAATTCAATTACAATTATTTTTTGTACAGACGAAATTATTCACCACCCACGCATATTAAACAATCGGCGGTGCCCAATGATTCAGGCACCATGTCTGAGGGTAAGTTAATAACTACTTTATCACTGGAAAACAAAACAATCCAAGTTTCTTACGTTGCAGTCAAGCTGGAGATGATGAAGCGTTTGGGCCTGGATCATGGTTATCAGCCGCTGCCCAAATCACGCGAGCATTTGCTTAAATATCAGCCAAAGTTGGAGGATTTGCCAGCGCGTGCCATGCAGGATTCTTTTACGTCAGCCATTATACCTCTTGGGACCGATCCTTTGCTGCAGGACAAATATGTGACATATTTGGGTAATGTACGCATGGGCAGGCTGCTCGAGGATATGGACATGTTTGCCGGTTAGTAGCATCGAAAACTCCCTCTATTTAAAAAGCTTATCATTGTTAATACCTTGCAGCTTGGTGCTGCCATAGGCATTTGATGGTGCCGCAGCTGCCAGTTGATGTGCATCTTCCATATACCTTTGTAACGATACTTGTGGATCGCATTGATTTCACCAATATCCTGGCTTCTGGCACCGAAGATATTCGTCTTTCTGGGCACGTCTCGTGGGTTGGCACCAGTTCCATGGAGGTGGTCGTTTGGCTTGAGCAGATGCAAAATGGCAGCTACGAGAAACTGACTCGAGCACTGTTTCTAATGGCAGCACGCAATGCTACGAATACGGCTGCATCGCCTGTTAACCCCATCCAGCCGGCCAACGAGGAGGAGAAAGTGATTTTAGCTGGTGGCAAGGATCGCAAGCGACAGCGTCAATTGCTCGGTGCTCAGTCCATCTTTAAAGTGGAGCCCAACGATCCTGAACAGACGCTTATGTACGAGCTATATAAACGCACCACGCCCAGCGACACCATGGAGCTGAACAAACGCATATTGCCACCAAACTGCCGCTGGATGTCGGACTCATACCAGATGAGCACCATACCCTCGTTTCCCGAGAATCGTAATCATCACAATCGCGTCTTTGGGGGTTTTCTCATGCGCACCGCCACCGAAATAAGCTGGGCAGCTGCAGTGCTTTACTGCAAGACACGTACCAAGTTGGAGCACATTGCCGACATTACCTTCGAGAAGCCAGTGAGCGTTGATTCGTTTATTAAGATGACCGCCTATGTGGTGTACACCAAACTAAACTATGTGCAGATTATGACCGTAGCTGAAGTGCTGGACACTCATACTGGCAACCAGGTTACCACAAATACCTTCTACTACACATTCTCGGCACCCAACACCGTTACGGAAGTTTTGCCACGATCTTATCATGAGACAATGTGGTATATTCAGGGTCGTCGCAAGTTCGAATACAGCATGGGACTAAACAAAACATAAACGAGAGAAAGATACTAGATAATTTAATACGAAAAATTATTATGTATGATAAGCAGTTACTACCTTGAGAATACTAGCAGATGCAGTGAAGCTAGCTTTTCTTAGCTTGTAACTCAATATTCAAATGCCATGATGATGCTTTCAAAACCATTAATGTAATGTCGATCAGGGGAAGGCAGTATTCACTGTATGTATGTACTTGTATTAGTTTGTTCTCTGTGTTTCGTGTTGTAATATACAAATATATGTGTATTTATTTATACTATATCAAACTTGGCATTTAAATGGTAAACGAATAACTAGTAGTTGACCGAGACACAAAAATGGCCCGAAGAGAGAAATTGCCAAAATACACACTCTCGGAATCGAAATCGGAATGGATAACAACCTTCGTACCTTTTTCGCGTTCGCTGCGTAATATCTACTTTGTCTAGTGCTCAGTGCAAAAATTATCAATTTACATTTTATAACGCGGACATTTTGGTTATCTTTTTTTTAAACAAAATCTATAGTATTTTCTCAAATTAATTGCACTGCATCCGAATGCAACAAATGTTGCGTTTGGGCTTCCTAATACCAGGAAGATGGCAAAATTTATCCAGGTTAGTAATGCATAGCTATAATTGAAAATCTTTTCAAACTATCGCAAGTTCAAGGAATCGTTGGCCATTAATTTATAATGCTGTGAGACATTATGAAATGGGTGAATTCTTAAAAAACAACAAGGATCATTATTCGGGTACAATGGCGGAAGGTGAGAAAATAATGTAGTACAATATACCCAAGTCTTTTTTACTTACTTTTAACTCTTGCAGTTGTTGGTAAGATACGCAAGCGGACTGGAGTTGCAATAGGTTATCATGTTGTACCCCAATCGCGAGATTATTTGTTGAAATATCAGCCCAAACCGGAACAGTTACCGCCACGCAGCATGCAAGATTCTTATACAACAGTAAAGCTGCCGTTAAGTGCAAATGAGTTAATTCGGGAGCGGTATATTAATCATATGGGTCGAGTTCGAATGGGTCGCCTAATGGAAGATATGGATATGTTTGCAGGTAAGTAACATTAATTAATTACATGAAACCACTTAAAAGTAACATAAACTTATGAGTTGTAGTATGGCTTTGCCATCGTCATATTAAGATGCCCGATCTCCCTGAAGATGTGCCTTTGCCATATACTTTTGTCACATTGCTGGTGGATCGAGTGGACTTTTCTCATATTAAATTGCTACAGATTAACATGGACATTGAGTTAAGTGGGTTTGTATCCTTCGCCGGTCGCACTTCCATGGAAATTACCCTCTATGTGCGTCAACTGGTGGATGGCAAGTATCTGAACGTAACGAAAGCCCTCTTTTTGATGGTGGCGCGTAATGCCACAAACACGGGTTCGGCACCAGTGAATCCACTTAAACCTGCCAATGAAATGGAGCAGCGTTGCTTTGACGAAGCACTAAAGCGACAAAATAATCGCAAATCCGCAAATGCTGAAAGTGTGTTCATATCTCCACCGCTGGAGCATGAGCAGGCTATTATGTATAACTTGCTGCAGCGCACAACGCCACCAGATTGTTTTGAGTTGAATAAGCGCGTTTTGCCGCCAAGATGCCGTTGGATGGTAGATAGCCAGAGGTCAACAATGATGAATCCGTTTCCCGAGAACCGAAATGCCCAGAACACCATATTCGGTGGCTATCTAATGCGACAGGCCGTTGAGCTAAGCTTCATAATGGCCAGCATCTATGTGAGCAGTCGACCCATTTTGAAATGCATATCGGACATTAGTTTCATGCGACCCGTAAAGGTCAATGCATTTCTGGAGATGACCGCCTATGTAGTCTACACGGCCCAAAACTATGTCCAGCTGATGACTGTGGCCCAAAATACGGATGCTAAGAGTGGGGAGATAACGACAACAAACGTATTTTATCTCACCTATAGGGTGGATGATATTGTGGATGAGGTGCTGCCTGGTTCGTATCGTGAGATGCTCTGGTATATACATGGAAGACGCAAATTAATTGCTGCGCTCAACTTACAGCTGGACTTGCCGTTTCCAGACAAGTTAGAAAAGTCGGAGTCGACTGGAAAATAATAAACACGCTAACGAATGTTATTTTAAACCTCGACACAGAGTTCCGAATTTTGTATGGTTTATTCTACAAATGTTTCTGTTATCAGCGGGGCTTGTACAAAGTATTTAAAAATCCTTAAACTGAAGTTGCATTTGGGTCATCAAGCAGCGTCATTTAAAAACGCAGACGATGTGGGTATTGGGATGAGTGCAGAGCGAACATGTTCTGCAAGTACTTCTTGAAGAATTTACCCTCGGGATGTGCGTTGATAACCTTCAGTAGAGCGCTGTCGATCTCCTTCTGGTCCTTCTTGCGCAACTCGTTGGGCACGAAGCGCTCCTTTTTGGCAGCAAAAATGTCAGCCTCACCACCCTTCTTCTGCTTCTTGGCTTTTAGACGACGGAAGTAGGCGTCGTTCACGTGCTCGGGTACCTTGAAGTTGCTCAAGTCCACGCGCGACGATGTACCGATGACAAAGCGCTGGGAAACGCGACGCAATGGGCACGAGTTGAGGGCAAAGGGACCGGTGACCAGCAGCAGGCCAGAGGTCAGAGTCTTGAGGAGAACGACACGCTTGCCCTGATGACGGCCAGCCAGCAGGATAAGGACAGTGCCGGGCTTCAGGTTGTGACGCGTGTTGCGCTTATGTTCGCTGAAGTTAGCCTTGCCCAGACGCTTCTTGACGAAAGTCTTGGTTGGGAAGTTGGCCTTGGGCTTGTTCAGGTAGACGGTACGCTCACCACCGTTCTTGGGACCACCGATTTTCTTTACCTTTTTGATGGGCACCTTCTCCTTCTGAACGACGGGGTGCTTCTTATCCTTCAGACGGTAAAGCGCACGGCGCTTGTACATCTGTAAATCAAAAAGTTGACAAAATCAGAAAGATGTCCAAACACAGACACTAACACAAAAACACGCTGTCAAAGCAGAAACGAAAATGAAGGCGCCGTCACACAACAATGCCAACTTTGTCAGCATCATTTTGTATGTGTTTTTATTAGTTTTTACCTGGGCTTTGGAGTAACGCAAGATACCGCCCTTGAGGTACGAGTTGATGGGGTGTTTCTTGCCTTTTTTGGCCGATTTGGCGACCTTTTTAGCTTTTTCGACGGGTGCCATTGTGGAGAACACGTGTACACAGCACAAAAATTATTTAGAAAAGGAAGGTTATGTATCACGGTGTTGCCAGCACCACGAAGAAAACATTGCATGCGGTACATCGATATATTTCTGTGGCAGCTCTGGATTCTGTAATTTTCAGCACTGTTTTTAACAACACTGGCGATGAATGATTATCGATAACAAGTATAAGACGATAACATTGATTCACAAAAGTGCTGGAACTTAAAAGAAAACAAATACAATTGTTTACAATTTAATAATACTTTTTCCATTTATTTGTTGTAATGTGTATACAATGAATTAGATCACGATTTTTGATGTTCTCAAACAGCTCTCTCCGTTTTTTACACGATCTCCAGTTATTTGACTTAATTGTTCATTTGCTTGCAACGAATCATTTAAATAATGAATAAGTTAAATAATGAATGATAGATAATTTATAGGTAATGATTTTTTGTAGTTCTAATTTCAAATTAAAACTATAAAAAATATTTTTCAAAGTCAATGAAATGTTTTTGCTTTGCATTTTGAACGCAAAATAAGCTCTAACTTAATGTCCCTTTGCGAAATAGAACTAAAAATAAATTAAGTCAAAATACAGTATATAAGCGGCGCTTAAAGGTACTAGTAAGAATAATAATAATATAATCTGCTTTGTGTGAATGTCGATCTTATGAATGATTCGTTTTTCTTGCAAATATTTTACTAACTCCGCGCTAAATACATGTAAAATTTGCTATCTTTAAAATACATAAATTTCAAAATATCCGACTGCTCAGCAGAGTTGACGGCTTACTTGTTCTGCATTGTAGAAAGTCTTAAATCTATACATCTTCTTCTTTGTTACTTTTACATTTTTTTTGCTTATTTGTCGCTTGCCATTTTAAAAAGTAAGACTAAGTTGTAAATGTTTTTTGCAGTCTGGCAATGAACACACAGTTTTTCCCATCTTGCTTAAATATTATTTTTAGTTTTCGCCATAATCACATTTGCGGCATTATTGTGATGTATAAAATTTGTTAGCTTAATTAAAAAAAGAACATGAGTATTGCCATGGTTGTTTTAAAAAGTTTTCAAGAATTTTCTCAAAATAGAATAAAAACTATTGCACATTCAATTATCGTCATGTATGTAAATAGTTCGAAATTGTACATCAAAAATGTTTTATTTACATTTGCAAGTGTGCAGAGTGCGCTCGCAATAGACTGATTTGCTTTTGTATTTGATTGAGCTGGGAATGTACTCACATTTGGTCAGACGAAATATAGAGAGAGAGATCCGGCCATCGGGCTGTGGTTTGTCCACGGGCGGCGGGATTCTTCTAGTCTGGCTGTTCGGCTGCACACACACAATAACACACACAAACAAAAGTAAAAAAAACATTTTTGATTTGGTTGCGAATATTAATCAGAAATTGTATGCCACTGTGCACAGTGACACGCGCATTTATTTAAATTTACACAAAATATGTTTATCGAAAATAGTTTTCGATATTTCATTTGCATTTAAAATTGTGTGTGTTTTCACTTTAATATAAAATTTAAGAAATTGTCAATTTGTTTGTCATTCTGCGGATAGTTCTTGCACAAGTTTTCTTTGCTTTCTTATTAGTTTGATTACTGCACTCCATTTGAGGAGCCTGATTCTTCGTGTTTCTTATTTTTGCCGTGTATATATATTCTTTCTAATGCATCATAATCTTTAATCAGAGAGCCGCGCTTCAATTTTAAATCATAATGTAAGAGATAGTTACTTATTGGTGCTGCGGTTTGTTGTTTTGCTGGTTTGCTTTTTAGGTTTCACTATAAGCTATGTATAGTATTATTATAAAATCTATCGTTTATTTAGTACAACGAATGATTTTGGGGTTGTTTGTTTTAATATTTTTGTTTTGTTTTTACAAGTTGTTTATAATAAATAATGTTCATTAAGTAATTTATCAAAAAAGAAAGTGAACTGTTGGTGTTAATGTACTCCACAGGGTGTGGTGGGTGGTAGTTTCTCAAAAAATCTTGTATGTTTATCGTTGTTAAACAAATAACAAATTCATTATATTGAAAAAATAATGAATGCTTTCTCTCATTTTCTTTTTTGTTATATATAAATCAAAGGACTGTCGACTACAAAAAACTACATACTTGTTTTTTTTTATAGTTTTGTTATTAATTATTTACTGTTATTGTTACGAATTCTTAGTTATAGGTTCATCAATTCTGAGCGCGGCCAAAATGATGAACAAATTTATGGTTTTCTTATGGGGAGTTTTTTTTTTTTTTTTTGAACAATTAACTTATAGTTTAATAGTCTGTCTATAATTAATGAATTTTTGTACTTTTTTAGATTTTTTGTTGATTTTTTTTGTAGTGTTATCTTTTTGTTTTGTTTTTTTGCTAATGCTCGTGGGTCCACCATATATTTCTGTTTAAGTTATAAAGAGTTTACAAAATACAAACATGGAGAACAAAAAATATTTAAATTAATTTATATTGGGGGATACTTGTTTTTTTTTGCATTTCAATTTAAGTTTTTTTTCTTTTTTAATTGCAAGCTTACGCCGACAAAAAATTGCTGTTCTATTCCGTACGCCTGGGGAGGTTTGTTGTTGGGTCGTTATCAATTGGTTTTTTCATTTACCGATCTTAAAAATGGTCCGGAACGACATCAATCTTTTGTATGATGGTCCGCAGCATTCTTTTTGGGTATTTAAATATATATATATTTTTTTGTGATTTTCTTTTAGCATTTGTTTGTTTTTTTTTTTTAACGTTTTTTTGTCTTGCCGCAAATAAATCGAAAAATGTCGCCTAATGCAACGAATCGCTAGCTGACTTTGCATTTTTCATAGATTTCTCTTAAATGGTAGAACCAGCGTAAATAATATATATATATATTATAATGCATATGCTAAACGAATTATGATGCATTCCAGCAATATATACACACGCACACCCATTTTTGCACACACGCTCACAAATTGTGCTCAAATTGTTGCCTCGTTGTGAGCTCCTTTACTCCTCTTGAATTGGGTCACGGGATATGTGTCTGATGTTTTGTTGTTGTCCAACTGGTACGGCTTGCCACAAATTTGTGTGTCGGTGTGCGAATATAGATGATTCCTGCCTGTTGCCGCTGCTGCTGCTTCATTCATGCCCCACAAATTGTTGTATGTTTCGGGGGCTGCTGTTTGCTTGGATGCTGCTTACTGCTTACTTGCTGCTGGGTGCTACTAACATTGTTCGAAAATTGGAATAATGGGTGAAGTTGGCCAGTCCTCTTCCTCCTCAGAGCTAATGCTCTCGGTTCTAAAAAGAGATCAATTAACACAGAAGCATTATTTATTTTGCTATACAAATCGAATGGTAAATTTCAAGTTGAAGGCTATCGCTTTTATCTACTTGATCAGCTGATATAAGCTAACACACACTCACACAACACCTTTGCACAAGTGCAATATCATTATTGACGCAGTGCGACAGTTGGTTGAACGGTGCATTGAACTCTTAATGTTTATGACTAATTTAAACAACAGATAACAAACAAAAAATAAGCACAAGCACAAGGCCATTAAAATTCACAAGCATCAAATTGTTATTGCTTTGAAATTTTAATACTCTGCCAAAAAATAAATGGAAATATGTAGTATAAAGAATATTTATTTTTAGTTAACATTGTTCAATGTATGCCAAGAACTGTAAATGCTCAATGTCAAGTTCATAATAGCCTTAAAATTGTTGAAAACAACCTTCAACCTGTAAATATAATCATTATGATACTTGTTAATCTATATAAGTTATCACCATTGACAAGCCTATTTTTTTTTTAAATGTAAACAAATTCAATTCACGTAACAAATTGAATCTTTTTACTGATAGAGCATGTAAGAGAAATTATCAATTTTATAAACAAAAACTGATTAGCACCTGCTTGTAGTCGAATTTAATAATTTCTCCTAATAAAACTCTTGAAACGACCCTCGTCAAGAACTTAAGTATGCCCTTATACCCTGCCCCTTGCTTTCATCACGTTTGGGCTGCCTGGCTGTTGCTTTTCTCTGATTAGGTTGTTGTCAAAAATATAAAAAGCAGCAACACCACACGCACATCCACAGCGACAAAAACAAAGTTCATACAAATAAATGTACATATGCTTTTGTAAATACATATATATAAACATGACTGGGTGCTTAACTGTTTGTGTGAGTTGATGTCAGACCACTTTTCGCAAATGCCTCGAATTAGGCAACCAAAAAATAACAGAAACAAAGTAAAAAAAAACCAGCCACTAGGTCTCATGATTTTCTATGCGAGTTTTTGTTGTTTGATTTTTTTGTTGACCGCTAGCAATTTTGTTGTTGTTGTGATAATGAAATTGCTTTAATTCTAGAAACTTGTTTACGCCAAACTCAACACACACACACACACACACAAAGATTCGACATAATAATGCTAAAAATAGATAACGGACACTCTGAGGCCTTTGTTTAAATTTGTATGAAACAAAGAAAGTAATCATATTCAGTTTTTTAGCTAAACATATTTGCTATCTGTTTGGGATGTTTAACACAATGGTTATTTCATGTTGAACTCACCTTGATCGCAGGCCATCGTCGAGGGCATTTGATATGCCCTCTTCAATGGTGGCTAAATCGGATGAAAAGCGATTGATTGGGCGTAGGACACGCAGCGTGCGACTGGATAATTTCCAGACAAGCCGCTGCTTGTAGGGTGCCTTATTCTGTCCATTATAATGGGACAGAATGCCCGAGACAATGCTAAAACCACAGGTGAAAACGCGATCAGGAATCTGCAAGGCAAAACCACAGTTCATTAAATCTGAATACGTCAACAAATTCTTCAGTTTATTGATGCTTACCCTCATGTACTGCTGCAGAAAGAGTATGTACTCAAAGACATGTTTTAGCTCGGGACTGCCACGTGTGTACGACTCCTTGATATGGAAATCCAGATGCAGGCAAATGAGCACTAGTGCCAATGTCGCTGGAGTAATCACCGTTGTCTTGACATCGCACAACAAAATCTCCAAACGATTCTCCAGCTCCTCGAGCTTGATCAGATGCTGAAAGAACTTGAAGAAATCACCGCCAATCTCCTTCGCCAAGTTGCGGAAGAGTGCGTAATAGATGCGCAGGTAGCTAACGGATGTGATGGGTGCATGACCCATCTGTACGCCCAGTTTGTTGGCAATAACACCGGCCATGCGTTCCAGATCGCCAGCGGTACAACCACACTGCCAAAACAAATAAACAATAGAACCATTTAGCTGTGTGTTTTGTGTTTTTGTTTGGGCACAATATTAAAAAACATACCTGAGATATTGTAACCAAATCGTCGGCAGGTATGGGCTTCAAGTCTAGCTGCTTGATGGCCAAATGGAATGAGGCAACGCTCATACAGGCCATATGCTTTGGCTTGACGGCCATGCGATCAAGAAAGCGATCCACCAGGCTCATGGCCGAGAACAGCACATCAGACGGCAGTTCGTACCACATCTTTAAACAGCGCAGCACATATGCTGAGCCATCACGTCCGCCAGCGGTCACCTCACGCTATCATCAAGAAACATTGCAATTAGCTCATCTTTCATTATAAAGTTATCAACTGTTTCTTAAACTTACCCTCGACTCTTTTGGTAGCAGCAATACAGTATGATATTTATCCTGTAGTACATCGTACTCCTTTAGAGTCTCGTACAACTCATCCGAGCTCATGGCATGCAATTGGTCCTCCAGTTTCTTCAATGCTGATTGCTCAGTGGCAGTGCCTGTGGCTGCTCCAGATTCAGTTTCCAGTGTTGATTGTTGTTGTTGTTCGTACTTTTGATATTCCAAGCCAGCAGCACCCGGTGTCCCATACCGACCCTCGTCCGCAATCCTCATCCAATCAGTTGGCATCTCTGCTACATTGTGATCATCGTCGATGCCATTACCTAATTTGCCCCGCAGTATAGTTGCCGCTGCCTGAGCCGATGTTGATGGTTGCTCATCATCGACCAGGATGGCATTAATGCTAATTGCATCCATACTATTATTGTTGTTGTTGTGAGCGTTGTTTATGGGCAAATCAAATCCTGACATCACCGACGACGACGACATTAACATCGATGACCTCTGCTGCATCAACTGCTGCTGCTGCTGCCGCACCGCCTCCGCCTGCTGCTGTTGCTCTTCCTCTAGCTGCTGTTGCAATTGGCAATACAATAGAGCCGCCTCCTCTTCTTGCTCCTGTTCGTATTGCTGCTGCTGCTGCTGATGATGATACTGCTGCAGTTGCTGCTGTTCGAGTTCGAATTGTTGCTGCTGGCGTTGCTGATATAGCTGTTGCTGTTGTTGTTCGTGGTATTGCTCTTCTTGGGTTAGAGTATTATCCAAACCACTATCAACAACGGCGGCGTATTCGGCGGCAGCAGAGTAGCGTACAGGGACAGACATTGTGAGGGCTGGCCTAGTACCTGTATATGGCAAGGTTTTTTTTTGGGATTTGGATTTTTGTTTCGTTATGTTATATAAAACGCAAAAGACAAATCTCGTTGCGTTTATAGGCCAAATTAAATTACTTCTTTGTCCCTTATTCAACTTGTTTGAAATGTGATTTTATTTTCAGTAAAGCCCAAAACTAATTTCAAGCCAACTTATTATTATTATTTTTTTTAACCAAGATATCAGCGAGTGTACTTCTAAAGAAACAGAAAGTACTCTCTCAATCTGTAGCTCGAAATTAAAGCTGAAAATGCAGCGCTTCAGGGACTATCACTATCAAATAGTATATTAAATTATAATCCACTGGTAGCGCAAATGCAACCGAAAATAAAACAAACTGTTTGCTACTTGTGCTGCACACACCGGTTCAAGGAGCCCAAAGCAAGAAAATATATATAATTGATAAACAAGTCGATAAAACTAGTTTAGTGCTTTGTTAACAGTCCCAAAAACCTTAATGCAATTCTTTCAACAATTTGCAAACAGTTAACAAACAAAAACGCCCTCAACAATGATTTTTATACATATATGTTTTGAACACAATATATTATATATGTATGTATATTGACAATTATTTGCAGTGTACAAACGACAATAACGATAACAATTTTAATATATATATGTAGATATATTTCTTGTCTATCAGTCAGTCAAAACGTACGCTGATCTTTTGTTTAAATTGTCTTGTCTATTTTTTTCAAGTGGAAAAAATTAATAAAAAATATCAACTTCGAACGTCAATGTGGTTTATTATGTGTTCGCTCAATGCTTGTTACGATAATAAACGCAAGACGCTGAAATTGTTTACAGTGTATGTAAATAGTTGCTCGTAGTGAAGAGCTTTTTGGGTTTCTCTTGTAGAGGTTTGGATTTTCGCGTAGTGGAAAACAGTTTTCTGCTAAAATATATAAAACTTACGCGCTGCAAAAATGGCGCAATTAAATTAAAAAAATTGTTAATAAAATAAAAACATAAATTAAATAAATGTGTAAAATAAATATCGTATAAAATTGTATAGTATAAATTACATAGGCAGAGTGATAAATGTCAAATTAAGTTAAATTATGTGGATATGGAATGTTCATTTTAATATTGTAATTCTGTTGTTATTTTGTAAATCGAGCGTTGCTCTTTTCTTGTTATTGTCAAAAAAAAAAAACAATGTTGAACTGTATGCAATACGTTGAACGAACTTTAATTGAGTAAAACAGAGTGAGCGTTTGAGTATAATTAATTTTTTCAGACACCTGCACAGTGTGACTACATATTGCGTGCAATGTGCACACAAGTTGACATTGGTATAAATTTTATTTATTTCTTGAGTGCGCTGCTGACCTCAAAATAACATAAATTGTTTACAGCTTTATTCAAATCACAATCATGACATGAAGGCTGGCTGTGGACGATTTTTTTGGGGGGCGGGCAGCTGTCGTTGATCGTTGATCTTTCAAGGCAAACCACAAATAAATAAATAGCCTGCGTACTTTACAAAAATTCACACAAATTGTTTGAGAACTTTCAACAAAATTGACTTCCCTAAGTTCCCAACAATGTTTGATTACCGATTGACAGACCAAAAAGAACAAAAGACAAAAAATAAATAAAATTGAAAAGCTCGCCCTACTCGCACTTGAGTAAACAAAGTGGCCGCCATCTTGTTCCAATTCAGTGTTCGTCTTACAAACACAATCAAAACAAACACACACGCACACAGAATCGGCCACGCTGGGGTTGAGAGATAACACAAGCGCCAGGGCTGGGGCAAAATTTCTCTGATGCTAAGTAATTGCCATTAAGGAAGAGGAAGAGAAATATAGAATAACTTTAAAAGAGCTGCTGGCAGATGTATGACGTAAAACTAACACTACGAACATTACAGCACAGAAAACATTTCAAAATCCAGCTAGTACTTTTAACGAGCAGTGAAAAAAGAAATGCTGCATTTGACAGATGAAATTCTGTAAGAAGCAGCGGGGTACAAAGTTTAAGAAAATTTGAATTGCTT
Source organism: Scaptomyza polygonia (assembly GCA_035044585.1). Classification (NCBI taxonomy): domain Eukaryota; kingdom Metazoa; phylum Arthropoda; class Insecta; order Diptera; family Drosophilidae; genus Scaptomyza; species Scaptomyza polygonia. Next base: position 541,593 of record JAWNNU010000949.1, on the reverse strand, counting down.
GCTATTTATAGTATAGAACAAAATCTATAATGTAAACAACATTCAACCCTGACGCGTCCGATCGTTAAACAAGTACATATATTAACAAAACAGTTGTCATTAACCTGCTTTATAACCAGCTTAAGACACTGTTTACAAGGCCTAACACAACGAGTTAAAATTATCAAGCTAAGAATAGTATCCAAAATGAGCAATACTTCTTTGTGTTCGAATGGAGTTCAACTGGTTTTGAGTGTGAATCAAATATGTATGAGTGTGTCAGTTCAGAACGAAACAAACTTTCGCCAAAATGACCGCACCTTTATCATATTTCTAAACATATTTATGAACGTGAATCAGCCAAGCGATGAGAGTGAATCCATGAAAACATACGATACATATCTGACGCATTTATGCAAACTATCAAAAACATCAACAACATGTATTTTTAAAACAAAAATGAAAACACGACAGATTATGCCTTTGACTTCCGTTTATAAAGCAACACAAAGAAATCACAAACTTTGGATGCCAAGTGTTTGAATTCAAGGTCGTCCACCCACAAAACTAGTTTTCAATATTTTTTCGAGCATGACAGTGCATCGACTGAGGCTACAGCCAGCCTTCCTAATTGCCATCGGTTTGAAAAAAAAAACACCAGACAAAATCAGCAAACTAACGCAAGCGAGCAGGTTAAAGTTTAACTTTACGCTGTGCCGCAGACTTGAAACCTTCACAAAGCGTAAGCGAAAACTGAAGCTTGTTTTTTTCCATTAGTAGTTGTTCTTATTTCTTTGGTATTTGTGGTGTGAGTTCCCAACAATTCCAATCGTTCTATTGATCTCTTTCAAGGATTTAAATAAATTTTATATTATATTTCAATGCAGATAAACAAAAATTCAGATGTATGTTTGAACATATTATTATGTATATACAAACTTGATTTGACAGATTATTAAGCATTTTGCTTGTTTTTTTCGCGAATATTGTATGTAGATTTTGTTATTGGTTTTTGGTTAAAAAATATATTACGCGCGCTGCTGACGCAAAGCACGTACACGTACACGTAAACATACACACACACGCACACTTACACTCTGATATGGAATGTAGAAGCATGTGTGTAAAGATGTATTTATTTATACTTTAGCTGTACCTAGGCTAGTTGTTGTTGCTGCTACTGTTATTATTGTTATTGGTGTACGCTGCTCAAAAACAACTTGGCCAACATTCGCTCGAGCGCTTGTGAAAAAAGTTTCACTTTTTGGCTCTTTTTTCGCAACAGCGAAACGCGCTTTAAACAAAGATGGGCGAATTGGGGAGGCGTGGCTGCCTGCTCAGGTGTGAAATACTTCCATATGCATAAGTATTTGTATTTGCGTTTACCGTTTAAAAGCATGAACAATAACATTGCATGTAATGCAACCAAAATAATTTTTAAAAAAGTGAAAATAAATTTACCTACAGCTGCACAAACTTAAAAAAAAAAAATGAAAGTGAACTATGCCGCCTCTGTTTGTCAATTCTTTGTTTTTTTTTTTTTTTAACTCAAAACAAATCCAAACAAAGGCAAGCTAAAAAGCTTGCAAATATTATTCATCACATTTATTTGTGTCCCTAATTAATTAGTAGACGCAGAAGCGCAAGTGCAAAAGGGATGAGCATAGTCTCCAAAAAATAACACCTACTTGAGAGGGAGATGGCGCTTGTTTATTAGCAAAATATTTTTTTTTTCGCTTTTGTTGTTTTCAGTTTTAGCTTTTTACTGTGTTCAACGGTTTATTCATTTATCAGCGCTTAATTGATGATGGGGCTGCGTATTTAAAGCTGAAAGCTGAAGGTCAACAAAGGACAAGACACTTGTGGCAACCGTTCACATCTTGCAGAAGACCTTTCTAGAGGAAGAGCCCGCTGACTTCAATAACTGGCTGGAAGCAGTAACAACAATTGCATCAGCCAGCAACATGGAAATTTCTGCGTTGCCTTGCGTCACACTGCACACGCAGACGCTCAAGTCAAACGTGACGCCAAACAGGTACACACACACACACATATATACAGACCAGGCTTAAAACTGACGCCTACACAATTCGAATCGAATGGTGTCTTGTGCCAATACCACTATTCCACCATTATGCATATGCCCAACAACCCTTGAGTTCAAAAAATAACAACATTAGCTTTGATGAAATTACCAAACAAAATTGTGCAACGAGTTGTTAAGGGCAAACAATTTTTAGCAACCACTACCCTAGTGTGTTCATAATGTTTTTCAACCCCACTTTAAGCACACAAAACACATGCATACATACAAATAGACTGTATGTAAATATCGTTGGCGGTGCATAGCGCTGGAAATGCGGAAGTATAGAACGTTTTTTGGACAGCAGCGCAAGCGCAGCACAAAATAAGCAGCTGCTTTTGTCTTGTGGCATGCGCTGCGAGTTATATTATCTGATTTCTGTTGAACAAAACACAAACATTTGTGCACTGATTGAAAAATTTACAGCAACAAATTTTTTGTTTAAGAGAACTTGACAAAACTCTTCTATTTACATATACAGTAAGTAAACAAATTCGTTTGTTTATGTAAACAAAAATGTACAAAACAAAAAATACAGCATACTAAACGTATTGATAAGTCAGACAGTAGCGTCCGTTCGGTATAAAATTGAGGGCATTGTACTCACGTTTCTATCAATTATTCTACTATCACACTTTCTTTGTCTGTCTAAATGCATTTGAAAAAGTTGATCCAAAATCAAGTGACGAACTTGGGATTTCATTAGTTCAGCAATTCACGCACCCAGTTCCGTCTTGTCTAGTTCACCACTATCTATGTAGTGCTTGCCCCTGTCTATTGCCTGTCTCGATTATCTGTCAATGGACTCGTTTTTTTTTTTTTTAAATAGCATTGAAATAGATTTGCATTTCAATTTTCGCTCGACAAACACACTGTAGATTATTAGGCACTTACTCAGAACAAAGAAAAAACCCGAAATGACTAAAATTAGTTTTCATTATCGCATATGGCCGTTTAGACGAGGCTTTCAATTTCGAGGTAATTGTTTAAAAAGCGAACAAGTGTAGATAATCGTCTATTTGTCAAAAACTCGACTGCACTTTGTACCCGATTGGGAGAAACAAAAATAATAGATAATAGCACAAACAGGTTTGCAATCTATGTAAATGCTTGTAATCTTCCAAATCAAAATCTATAGTTGATTTTTATGACAGGCAAAACGCCCACTGGATACGACAATAAGATAGTTGGTGTTACCGCACTTAATAAATGGCAATTGATGACATATGAGGGTGCATTGTAATGGACTTTACTCTTATCAATAGATATTGTGTTTATACATTCCATGACGTAAACTGAGATTAACGACAAGTTCGGTTTTATCTCTTTCTCTCTTCTTTCAGTTTTCACCGTTCCATTTTGAATTGAATTGGAATGATTATATATCACGGCAGCTGCCAAGTCAGAGAGCAGCTGCTGCTTGAAACCTGGTATTGGAATGTGTCAGCACCACTTCTCAATCGAATAGCAAACGCACCTTCAATAGTAAAGGCAAATCCAAAATTTAACAAATAAAAGGGGTGGACAACGTCGTTTGAGCTTGGCACGAGCTGACGACCATTTTTGCCAGTGGCAACTCGAATTACCAGGGAGGTTGCAAACGTTCCTTTTTTTTATTACTTTTTGGACGGGGTCTAGGCATTACAATAGATTAACTTTCGCTGTCAGCATTTTAAAATGCTTATTGAGCTTGTTTACGCTTTGCCAGCGGTTGATGGTGGTTGGATACGTAGATAAAAGCAATAATCAGCGTTTTTGGGTAATGCTTCGCCTTACGGGTATGGTGTTTCCAACAAAAAGGCCAAACAGCTGTCCAGTAAGGTTTTACCCCTAACTGAAGAGTTTATTTTTATTTGGCAGCTACTCAAATTTCACTTAAGGTTGACGCGACAGTTGTCGGAAATTTGCAATACAGTAATGGGATATTTTAATTTTCAACTAGTAACCGAATATACAGGTAGACTGTGCATAACTGTGCATCTCTACAAGTGAAATCTCAATTGGCGAGACATCAATTGTGAAATGGATTGACATGACAGGCTGATCAATATGGCTACTCTCTCCCTCCTTAGCTCACTCTTTTCTGTAAAACTATTACGCACACTTGCAGACGCATGACCCGAGGAAGCTACAAATCATTCTGTAAAACTACTATAAAAAAACACACACACACATAATAAGCACCAACGCCTAGGTAACAATAAAGACGATGGTCGAAGGAAAAGTTAGAAAATTAAATGTTAAGAGGGACGTTATAAAGGATGGAATAAACAGAAATGAAATAAATCGGGTATGAAAAGCAGCTTCACCCACTACAAGTAACATACACACATACATATAAATGAGTGTATAAGTGGAAGCTATTATGGAGGTTATCGAAATACATATGACAAAACACAAAATACATTTGCAATTGTATGTGTTTGTTGCTTGCACTGCCGCTCAATATGCTGGACGACACCAACAAATTTAAATCAACAAATATGACCCAGAAAACAAACTACGCTGAAGGTGAAATCAAGACAGAGACTAAAATCAAACAGATGCATAGTACGCAGACACAGCCAAGATTTGCGTGGAACCAAAATATTTACTGTGCATAAACAAAATTTTATAAAACAAGTTAAAGGCTGGCTAAAACTTTTGGGCATGTAAATACATACATATGGGTTTATGTTTTTAGTTTTAAAATATATTTTCAATTGGCTGACGCAATTTCAAGCTCGCACACATACTGTTAACTATTAGCTTGGTATTGGTGAAAGAAAACAGCGAAATCCAAATGGGAACATGAAAATACGCACACATGCAAAAGTCTTTGTTTGCCCACTGCCTGTGCATGTGTGTATGAGAGAGAGATAGCGAAACACTTTGGAATTGAAACACTGTTATAATTGTTGGAGCTCGCTCAGTGCGTCGATTACAAAAATGGCCATAAAAACCAATTGAAGGCAAAATTAAGAAAAAAACACTAACAGGTTAAATAAATACACAAACATAGGATTCATAAAGGGCAGTCAAATTGCCAACATAGATAGCATAACAACTGGTGGGCATAGTTGTTTGGGTAACTGTACTAGTGGGGTACCAGCATTCATAGTTTCTCTCCCCATCAACCTATGAATAGCAGCTACTCAGTTAGTCACACACATATACACATGTTTTATGCGCGCACGCACACTCTTACATGTTTATGCTCAAACAGCTGGGAAACGGATTGAGAGGTGAAACAAACACGTAAATTGTTTCTTTTTTCAGCTTTTGCATTCAAACAAATGCATACACACATTACACGCATACATACTTACACTAAAGTATGTCCCAATGTGTACACACACTGGTTAAAAAAAGCAACTGACTAATGGACAAAGTAAAGGCCTTTTAAACGCAATAAAATTCTTTGTTTAAATTTTTATATGCTTACATTTTTACAGCCATTTTGTTGTTTATATGTTGCGCAGGAATGTTGAGATGAATTAGTTACTTGAGAATCTTGTCGAAAATCTTATTGCACTTGAAAATAAGTGAACAGTTGATGTTGTTGTCGATTGGCTATGCTAAGTTTTTAACTAATTTGTACTGCAAAATATATCACAGTTATCTTGTTGTTGTTGTAAGTGTCCCGCTTAAGCCAACATTTTCTATTTCTTTGCAAACAGTTTGTGGATCGATTTTTCCCACGCACTAGTTTAAAAGTGGTAGGTTACTTTTCATCAGCTGCACATCGTAGCCTCGTATAATTGACTTAGCTATTGTATAGTTTTTATAAACACATTTGTTCTTGCATTAAGTGCTATATAATAAATTTAGATTCAAATTATACAAAATTTTATGCAAACACACACACATGCAAATACACGCGCACACTCCCTATTATAGTCCAAACGGTTCTTCGCTTTGTTGCTTCCAAATGTAAACTGACGTTGAAAAAGAGCAGTGACCAGTTTAAATACAAAACAGTTGAAACATAATGGAAATGGGAAATGACTTCTTTCTCTTTGAATCGATTAACCCTGCTTGCTTAAAAACTTTGCTCTTTACACTGCTTGTAAACACTGCTTGCACAAATCTTCACCCCATCAGAAAGTAAAGTAAAAGTTATGTTTTATTAGTAGATCTATTTCCTGTAGCCTATAATAAATGTAAAAGGTTAAGCGCGAGAAAGAAATCAAAAATACCCAAAAAGTGCAAACTCCTCAAAAACATAACATAATGTTGGCTCACTTGTTTGCGTGTTGACTCACGAAATAAAACGTTGCAGCGCTTTTGCCTAGACACATTTGTTGTTTAAAATACTGCAGGCTTGCCAAAATGAGTATTTGTATTTTTAAATATATTGCCACTTGTTAAAAATTTATTTGGCGGGCCTTTTGAATTAATTTTTAACAGAGAAATTTAGCATAAGTGCAGATTCAAAATATTTGAATGCACACTAAATTCTAAAATGTACATATATGTATATATATATACATATATATATCACCATCATACAATATTGATATATCTTTTAATTTCCAATATTTAATTTGATATTGAACTTTTAAGTTATTTTCTTCATCAGTTACAGTTTGTATATGCCAATGTTAAACATTTGTGTACATATAATAAAACTATCTGTTGCCAAGGGATTTAGTGAATGAGCTAGCGGGAGCGACGTAAGTGTGTGTGGAATTTCACATAGAAACACGCACACACACAACTAACATCTAAACATACGCTTTTGTATGTGTGCTTCCAGAAATTTTCAGCAACAAGCTGGTTTTGTAAATTCGTTTTACAACAAAGACAAAATTGATGTAGAAGTAACAAACGTTAAAATACAAACTTCTTTACCTTTGAGTCAAATGTTCAATTAATTTAACATATAAATTGTCAAATAACCAATAACCTTCATTTTCCGATTTCGTCACAGCACACACACACACACATTCATATGTACATATGTACTTATTAAAAGAAACGCGTGGCGCAGGCTATTAACTTTCTCAGTCAACTTTACTTCAATTAAGTCGTTTTTTGTATCGAATGACAGTTCAAAGTGAATGAAATGGATTAATATAACACTTTTTTAATAACTTACCCGGATGCCTCTGCGTTTTATCAGTATTTGGCTTCTTTTTTTGAACTGCGACACGACCAAATATATGTAAATATCTAAATAAAATGAGCCGGAGCAGGGCTGTCAGGGTTGCCAGCTCAGTGAGCTAGTTCATTTGAACATTTTTAAGACTTGACTCCAGTTCGATTAAAAGACTATGAACTATTTGCGGCTCACAATTTGTGTTGCCATATTTCAAAATGCTAAAAAAGCTAGACCAAATAAAATTAGCAAAAACAAAGCTGAATTCCAAAAATAAATTAAAAATTAAGGAGATTTTTATCATTTTTTTTAAATATTAATTCAATTTAATTTATGTTATCAATTTTATTAAAAAAAGTTATGAATTCTAAAATTTAGTCTAACGATTCGGCGTCGTCGCTTGGAAAAAAATCTTTTTTGCATAATGCAGTTATGCAGCTCGATTTTACCCCGGTAGTTATGACAACATTGTTATGACGGCTCGATCCGTATTTAAAATTTGAAATAATAATATATATATTCAGATCAAATAAATTGAAATATATACCTTATGGTCAAATAGAATTCAATGTATCGACTTTCATCCTATTCCTGATTTTAGTTTTTATAAGATTGACTTGGCTATAATCACTAAGCTTAGTGATAATATGTTATGCAAAGACACACAAAAACAAGCACATACAGGCGCATACTCCCACTTATAGTCCGGTTAAACGGTTCTTTCATAAACGAATTAACATTATTAGTCTATACTATAGACTATAGACTCTATAGTATTGAATAGTATTGATATTGTAATGCCCTGATAGTTACAGTGCTCACGTACAAAAGCCTTTTGTTATGAAACTATGTATTTGATAGATTTAATCGAGTTATAAAGAGGCAGAGACTAGCACACCTAGTGATTAGATTGAATTTGATTTTCAAATTAATCATTGTCACAAAATGAGCTTCAAGCTACAGCCAAAAAGTTTCGCGACAAAAGCCATACATGCTGGCCAGGATCCAGATCAGTGGAACAGTGCCTGTGTTATACCGCCTATAACATTAAGCACGAATTTTAAACTGGATGAGCCAGGCAAAAATCGGGGATATGTCTATTCCAGGGGTGGCAATCCAACACGCAATGTACTACAGCAGTGTTTGGCTGCGCTAGACAACGCCAAATATGGTTTAACATTCTCATCGGGATTGGGAGCAACAACGGCTGTGATCTCAATGCTCAGCAATGGTGATCATATTGTAATGGGCGATGATGTTTATGGGGGCACAAATCGTTTGATTCGTCAGGTGGCAACGCGTTTCGGAATAAACGCTACTTTTGTGGATCCCACCAACTTGGATAGTTTTCGTGCCGCACTTAGGCCAGAAACAAAACTCGTGTGGATCGAATCCCCAACCAATCCACTTTTAAAAGTTGTGGACATCCAAGCTATTGTCCAGGTCTGTCGGAGTATGGGCGACTTAATTGTTGCCGTGGATAATACATTTTTGACCTCCTATTTCCAACGACCCTTGGAATTTGGTGCCGATTTGGTTTGTTACTCCCTAACGAAGTACATGAATGGCCACACAGATGTTGTCATGGGCGGCATAACAATGAATTCCGATGATCTTTACAATAGATTGAAATTCCTGCAAAACTCAATGGGTATCGTTGCATCGCCGTTTGATTGTTATCAAGTTAATCGCAGTCTGAAGACCTTATCGCTGCGCATGCAACAACACCAAAAGAATGCAGTTTGTGTTGCCAAGTATTTGGAGTCACATGACTTTGTTGATAAAGTATTGCATCCAGGGTTGCCATCGCATCCACAGCACGAACTAGCTCTACGACAGACCTATGGCTACAGTGGAGTCTTCTCATTTTACATCAAAGGTGGATTGAAACAATCGACGGCATTTTTAAAGGCTCTCAAAGTTTTTACTTTAGCTGAGAGTCTTGGTGGATATGAGAGCTTAGCTGAATTACCCTCAATAATGACACATGCGTCGGTTCCTTTCGAAGATCGTCAAGCCTTGGGCATTACAGATGCTCTAATCCGCCTCTCAGTAGGTCTTGAGGATGCTGACGATTTGATTGATGACTTGAAAAATGCCTTGGAGATTGCAGCTAAAGCTTAATTTAAATAACTATGTACAGTATATACTTGTTTAATATATTTTTGATTAATAACTATTTGTAGAATCTATAATTATATAGAACAAAGACACGACTAGTTTTTATTTAAACTACTTAAACATTTGATTATAAGATTATTGGGCGCTGTAATGTGGTCCGGGAGTAGGAACGCTTTTCAATGGTGAATCAAAGTCTACCGGTGGCTGGTCAATTACAGGCATTTCTGGCACTGACGCTGATCCAATGCGCTCCTGTAGCATCTCGTATAGCTTGTGAATTTGCTCATTATGTGCCGTTGTCGGTTGCATGGCCTTCATAAGAGTTGCCAAACGACCAACGGGCAACTTATTGTAAACATACCACAACAGCTTTAGCATGTGTCGAGAGGTTACATTTTCACGCGTTAATCCCGCGAATATGAACTCATCGAAGAGTGTGGTGCAAAAGTCCTCTGTGGCAAACTCCTCGCTCATGGGTATCAGCAGGGCAATTAGCGAGTGCAGGAAGGGATCCTCGTAGGCGCGATCACCCTTGCAGGCCGATAAAATAGCCAGGACCCGCAGCAGACCAACACGATCCTTGTTGCGGGCCGTGTGCAGCGTGTAGTACATGGCCAGTATGCTGGCTACCGAACTCTCCTGTATGTAGGCCTCCACGGCGTCCGGCGCCGGACCTGAATGCTCGATGACAGTCAAAGCAGACTCTCGCTCATCGGGCGGCAATTTGGCGTGTAAGCCACGGCACTGGTCATCCACCATGAGGGACATGAGAGCTGGCAAAAACTTAGTCACCACTTGGCTATCTAGTTTGGGCTCCTTAAAGTCCTGCGAATCGATCATTACCCAGGCGCTCAGTCCCAGGGCCAGCATGCGTAGAAGCAAGATTAATATCTGATTATCCCGTGGAACGCTCTCGTTGTTGATCAGATGCTGCAGTATCTTGATGGCTGATGTGGCCAGAAAGTTAATGGCATAGGGATCGCAGAGAGTCATTGAGAGATCGCCCAGCACTTGCTCCTGGCCGCGTTTGATGTTGTCCAGGAAGCCCTGCAATTCGCGCGAACGTTTTATGTCAACATTCTTCTCACGGATACAGGCATCCAAGCACCAAGTGAATTTGTGACATGGATCAATCGAAATGATTTCCTGCACCTCCAGATCGTGCAGTGCCATTAAAAGCTCCGCCCGCAAAGTACAATAGTGAACATTGCGTGTGCGTAAGAACAGCGTTCGGAGGAACTGCAGCACCATGTCATACAGTTTGACGCTGTTTCCAATCATGTTGGCCAGCTTTTGGACAACCTCGCCCTGCCTGCGCACCTTTGGCGTCGGCTGAAAGAACAGATTATTGAGATTGGTGTGATCAAACAGAATGTGCTCTTTTTCTCGAATATACTGCGATAGCAGCGGTGACACCTCATCCCCAAACAGTGATTGATTATCGCGCCATATCTGGCGCTTCACCTCGGTATCAGTGTCAGCATAGAGTTCACGATCGCGCACCAAAATTCGTAGGTACTTGTCATCGATGTGCTGCGTATTCCTTAAAATGGCCATCACAACGGGTCGCAAGTGTTTAACACGCACCACTGGGAAACTCTTCACCAGCAGATCCTTCAGTTTCTTTTCGCGCTCTCTTGGATCTTTTTGGCCTAGTTCGTTGATATGTGCGATAAGCTTGTCGCGCAGTTCCTCCATCAGTGACGTGTGAAAGTCTAGACGACGCACGCCGTGCAAATCTAAAAGCGGCAGCATTGGACGCAGTGATGGCAATAAGACCCCATTTTCCAGCTGGAAACTCTCGATGGCTTTTAGCGGATCTGTGCAGGACGTGAGGGCCTCGCGTAGAAAAGCCTGACCCGGTATATTGACGTCTTCTAGGCCAGTCCCATTGTTTTTAGCAGGCGTGCTCATTGTAAATACAAGCAAATGTTTCCTTTCGTTTTGTTGCGGGTAAAAGCGAATAAGAACAAGATAAATTATGTACCAGGGCTACCAAAAGCGAGAGTTACCACAACAGCCAGCAAGATTTACCACTATAAGCAATGAAAATGTCGATAAAATTTTGTGTCTCTTTTTATGAAATGATAAACTACAAAATGTGTAATTATGACATTGTTTTTAATATGTTGCCACAAGTCTTTGATTATTGCTTCCAAAACATAGAACCAATCATTACAAAACTCAAATATCACTGCCTCCAGTGACTAGATACTTGTAACAATTAGCAGTTACGACTGCAAATATCTCACATCTCTAGAAAGAGCACAAGCACAGCAAAAGCAAATTGGGTGGAAAACTGGCTATGGATGTGCGGAAAATTATTAAGTGCATTAATAGTGCCGAAAATTAGGGCGCTGTAATTATTAAAAGTACAAATGTGCGATTAGAAATAAATAAAGCCGCAGTCATAAAAACACAACTCGGTTTGTGCGTGTGCTTGTGCAAGATTCTGTGTTGCTGCTGCTACCGGACGTTTTGGGTGAATTAGTCGAAAGAGAAGAGGAGGAGAAGTAAGAGTAGAAGCAGAACTCCTGCTGCAAAGAAAAGCCTCGCTGTTGCCATAATTACAGGCAGCTTTGTGGGAGTTCAAGTTTAACAGCGCGCGCGTCTGTGTGTGTGTGTGTTTGTGTTCACAGAACATTTTCAATGTGTGCGTAGCACCCCCAAAGGCGCTCTCTTTTTGCACTTAATGTTGTAAAGTAACAACAACAACGACAACAACAAGAACGGCTTTACAGCGTTGGCAGTAGAGTTTGAGCGCAACAAAAACGGTCGCTGACTTTTCGTTTGTTTTGTGCGCACATTCGCGTGCTTCTTGTCTTTGTTTGCTGCAATTCAGTTGGCGCTGCTTGTGTGCAACGCTTTTGGGCCAGCTTCGCTTTGTGGCCATCAGCTGGATACGGATTTTGTGACGGCGGCGACACCAACAACGCCGAAGTGGATGCCCATGCACGCGGTGGTCTGGGCATTGCCCAGGACTTTGGCATGGCCGGGGCGGCTACTGGACCGCCTGCACATATGTACGGCGCCATAGCGCAACAGGATAGTAAGTTAACTAAAGCCAGGGGCTGTCACATTGCGTAAATGTATTTTCCATTGTCTGCAATTAAAAATTAGAAAGTTATTGAAACACAAAAACAAAACGTTATACTAACAATAAAATATTTTTACCAAGTGGCACCCGCAAGCTATTTGTCCAGTTCTTAACCTTTGCTAATCTGGAACTCTTTCTTTGTTTAGTCATAGTACGTGATATGGTACAAATGCCTCCGCCGCCGCCCTCAAATGCGCCCACCTCAGCGGATGCCTGTTTGAGCATTGTGCACTCGCTGATGTGCCATCGGCAGGGCGGGGAGAGCGAGGGATTTGCGAAGCGTGCCATCGAGTCGCTCGTTAAAAAGCTGAAGGAGAAACGTGACGAATTGGACTCGCTGATAACGGCAATAACAACAAACGGCGCCCATCCCAGCAAATGCGTCACCATTCAGCGCACGCTTGACGGCCGCCTGCAGGTGAGGCGAGGCGCTAGTTTCGCCCTTATCTCTTAATGTAGAGGGTCTAAATTATATGTATTTGTTTGTTTGTTTATTTTGTGGCATTTCCGGTATTTGCGATAGGCGACCATTTGTGTTTGACTATTGTCAATTGTTAATTTAATTTCTTTTGATTACAGGTTGCCGGTCGCAAGGGCTTCCCGCATGTTATCTATGCACGCATCTGGCGCTGGCCCGATCTGCACAAGAACGAGCTTAAGCACGTCAAGTACTGCGCCTTTGCGTTCGATCTCAAATGTGACTCGGTGTGCGTGAATCCCTACCACTATGAGCGCGTCGTCTCGCCAGGCATCGATTTGTCTGGTCTCAGTTTGCAGTCGGGTCCTAGTCGCCTCGTTAAGGATGAATACTCAGCTGGCTCACTCGTTGGCAGCATGGACATCGATGGCAACGACATCGGCACCATACAGCATCATCCCACGCAAATGGTCGGCCCGGGTGGCTATGGCTATCCGCCACAGGGTCCAGGTCCCGGTGAATACGGTATGGTCAAGTATAAATTACTCCTTGCACTTTGTCAAGAAAATCGGTAATTCTTTTCAAGAAGTCGATTCGCTCGATGATCTTTTATTTGCATTAGTGATAAGTTATTCAAAATTTTTTGTTGCTTAAAGTTTTACGTTTACCTTATGTTTTTGGCTTCATTTGTTTGGTTTTGTAGTCACCGATGGGAATCAAATGAGTGCAATGTTTGCTGCCGGGCGGACAATACCAAAAATTGAGCCAACAGACGGCGCTGTGCAACGCAGTTCGTGGATGGTGCAGCAGCCACAGCCGCCGCCTCGGCTCAGTCAGGCTGCACAGCAGCAGCAGGCAGCGCCGCAACAGCAGCAGCAACCACAATCCCAATCCCAGCCAGCGCCGCACACTCTTTGTAAGCTTTCATTTATGTTGATGTTCTTGATACATACGGATTATTTTATATATAAGCATTGATAACACTTTTATTATACTTTAACGTGTCTTTGTGTTTTTTGTATTGCAGCCGTACCTCATGGCATGCCGGGCATGGGTGCCATGAATCCTGGCCCCGGTCCAGTTATGGCTCCGCCACCCCCGCCCACACAAGCACAGAACGCCCAAGGCAATGGCGTGCATCATGCTCAGACCAGCTCACCCACAGACGCCGCCACGCTGGCAGCCATGCAGCAGCAACAGCAGCCACCGCCTGGCGGTGGACCCAATGGACCCAATAGCGTCGCCAATAATTCCACTGGATCTGCTGGCACTGGCGGTCAATACTATGGAGCGCCGCCCACAGGCGCACAAATGCAAAATGTCGGCAACGATGTGAGCAAGTTTGGCGGCAATGCGGGTGGCAACAACACTGGTCCAACAACAGTACACGCGCAACAACAACAACAGAACGGCTATGTGTCGCAATCGAATACCCAGGGCACTGGTGCTGGTAGCTATGGCTCGACGCAACCTACATCTGCTCAACAACAACAGGCAACGGCTGGCAATCAGCCGAATACAGGTGGAGCTGTTGGACAGGCTAGTGGTGGTGGCAGCGCAGGTGGGGGTGGTGGCGGCGGTGGCACTGGCGGCACCTGGACTGGACCCAATACACTTACCTACACACAGTCTATGCAGCCGCCAGATCCACGTTCATTGCCTGGTAGCTACTGTAAGTGAACAATTATCGAAAATGATAGTCAGTCTAATCCTGTTAATTTGCACAGGGAACTCAACATTGCCGAGTGACCTTGGTTCCCCACAACAGGCGCCGCAACAACAGCAGCAGCAACAACAGCAGCAGCCACGTTTGCTGTCACGTCAACCGGCACCAGAGTACTGGTGTTCCATAGCTTACTTTGAACTGGACACACAGGTGGGCGAGACATTCAAAGTGCCGTCTGCCAAGCCAAATGTTATCATCGATGGCTATGTAGATCCCTCGGGTGGCAATCGTTTTTGTCTGGGTGCCCTCAGCAATGTGCATCGCACGGAGCAGTCCGAGCGCGCCAGGTGAAGCACTTACTAATCGATATAGAGATCATAATTTTTAATATCGCTAGTTTTACTAACAGATTGCATATTGGCAAGGGCGTTCAATTGGATTTGCGTGGCGAGGGAGATGTTTGGCTGCGCTGCCTTAGCGATAACTCTGTGTTCGTACAAAGCTACTATCTGGATCGTGAGGCGGGTCGAACGCCGGGCGACGCAGTGCACAAAATTTATCCAGCCGCATGCATCAAAGTAATAAACATTAACATTCTTATACGTTTTTAACTAATAAATCTCATTTGACTTGACAGGTGTTTGACTTGCGTCAGTGTCATCAACAGATGCATTCGCTGGCCACCAACGCACAAGCTGCTGCTGCAGCGCAAGCAGCTGCCGTGGCAGGTGTCTCCAATCAACAAATGAGCGGCGGTGGCAGAAGTAAGTGCAATACACAGATAAAGTTAATGAGTTTGTTAATCATCAACTAATGTATATTATTCGTTTATTTATAAAAGGCATGACAGCTGCCGCTGGCATTGGAGTGGATGATCTGCGTCGATTGTGCATACTGCGACTGAGCTTTGTTAAAGGCTGGGGACCTGATTATCCGAGGCAATCGATTAAGGAGACGCCCTGCTGGATTGAGGTGCATTTGCATCGTGCACTCCAGCTGCTTGACGAGGTGCTGCATGCTATGCCCATCGATGGAGCCGCTGCCTAAAACAAAGGCTGCTTTTCACATACACATAAAACACAAAGCATATTTATTACTCATAGCAGCGCAAAAAGCAAGAGGAAAGTGAATTAAAAAGAAAGCACACCACGTCTAAGTGTTAGTTTAAGATTTTAAGTTTTGAGCAGCTATTGTTATGTTAAGAGCAAAGTGCAAACAGAAAAAAGTATGAAATATTTAGCTTTGATTTGCAATTACAGTTATGATTATGTTTGCCTTTAATTATTTAATAATGATTTTTATAAAAAATGTAAACATCAGCTGTAAAACGTTAAGCAATTAGTTTTACGCAACATATTCAGATACACATCCACATACATGCATCTATATATACGCATATATACACATAGATATATATTTGATAACTGACCCACACATCATTTGATGCCACTCCTTCACCTTAAACATACACAAACCCACACACAGCATTACAAAACGACTACAGCCACAACAAAACATTGAATGAAATATCAAATGCAAGTAAAGAAAGTAGTTGTAATATAAATGTAATAAACAGAGCATAAACTAAACATGGCTTAACGTGGCCTAAGTCACTATTATTTTGAGTCGTTGACATTATCATAAATCTCAGCTCTTAGTTGAACCTGGGCATCTAGCCACGAGAGCCAGTCATCTGTAACGATCCTTTCTAGGGTTATCTCGTGAAAAACTTCCACGCGACACACCTCAACAAACTGAAAACTCTTAAACAAATGCAGCGATATTGCGTTGTCCATGTCAATCTTCACCTCGAATTTGGCCACTGGAAGATGCTGTTGCGCATATTTAAACATAAGAAGCATAGCCTCGCGGCCAAATCCTTTACCACGAGCCTCGAGCGTTGCTATCATGACTTCCGCTTCGGCGACATATTGGCTTGGGCTTCCTTCGTCGTTTTGCAGGAAGAGATTTGTGTCGCCCACCATGGCAGCAATTTCGTCATTGGTCTTCGCATATGTGTCAGCGCATAGGACAATAAATGTCAGCTTGTCATTGTCCTGCCGCCAACTCTGTTGCATTGCGTACTCCTCACTGAGGGTCAGTTCATCCGAGGCGGTTAGGCTGCGCAGTTCAGCGTTACTCATCCATTCGTGATACTTGGGCACATGCCGCGCCTCGTAGGGCACCAGCACGACGCGTTGGCCAGTCAATTTGGTTTGCTCATTAAGTCGCATGAGCACTTAAATTATAATGACTGCAGTTATTGAGGCTGATTTTTATTTGCAATCAGCCAACTTAAGCTAATCCCTTGTTCGCTGATTTACTCCCCGTTGTTAATGCGCGTTGTGGTCTGTAAAAATTAAAAAAAAATTATAAAATAAATAAAAATCTACAAATTTTGATATTAAAATAAAATTTTAACCTTACCCCAAAATCATGAAAAACGACAAAGCCAGAAATAAATCACCACAAATTAATAAATGGAAGCACACATTACAAAATTCTTCGTTTTTACTGGCAGACCGCCAGTCTTCTTCTTTCTCCAATAGAATCAACAAACAACACGCACTTGCACGCACACGTTGTACATATAATCAGTGTGGTACAAAATGTATCGATATATCGATATTTAAAAATCACAATAGCAATATCTGCAAAATGCGCGCTGCTGAAAGTAATAAACAGCTGATCGCAGCCAACGACGCGAATTGTTAGGAAGATAAATATTGTAAATTAAATCTTGATTTTATAATATGCATTAAAAATGTCGGCACGTTGTCGTACCTGTGGCAAGATTATTTTTTGTAAGGAGCTCAATGATCTCTTCCAACAGCCCGAAAACATTATGTTGCATCAAATTGAGGCCTTAACAGGACTTTTTGTAAGCAATTATTCTCCCAATTTTAAACGAAAGAGTTAACACCACTTTTATATATTATTGATAGTTACTAGAGCAGTTGGATTTTCCGGTGCATATATGTGGACCATGCAAAGTGGCGTTACGAGCAGCTATTGTGTTTCGTGAGCGCGTTATCAGGACACAGAAACTGCTCTTAAACAGAAACAGCAGTGATGATGCACTTGATTTAGAGGACACGCAGAGCCTTAATCTGGAGATAAATGACGTGGATGAAATGTATTTGTCCAATACCTATGAAGAAAACCCCGTATCTGATTATGACGACCATGAATATGACACATTAGAACAGCAACAGAAATACGTTAATGAGATATCGGTGGATGATAATAAAGATGAGTCTGTGCTAAAAATAGAGACCGATCAGCCAATTATCGTATCGCCTTCGTCGGCAGCAGCTCCAGTGGAATATGTGGAACGCAAATTTGGCAGACCACAATCCAAACTCTATGCAGCTGTGAATTTCGCCATCGATTCTAGGAACACGCCCCGAATAAACTGGAGCAAGTTATCGGAGGATGAAATAGTGACGCTTAAACGTGAACGTCGAAAGCGTGACTGTATCTGTGAACTGTGCGGCAGGCACTTTACATGCCCTAGCAATTTTAAAGTGCATCTGCTGCGACACAGCGGTGTCAAGAGTTTCTGCTGTAAGCAGTGTCCCTTAAAGTTCTACACACCGCATTTATTGCGCCGTCACGAGTTGGCACATCTATGCAAGAAGCCATATTCCTGCCAATTTTGTGAACAAACATTCGCTGATCACAGTGGACGCATTCAGCACGAGCGCAAGTAAGTCGAATAAGTATAAAATATTTGCATACTAAGCATGCCTCTTTTCCAGTCGCCACACAAACTATCGGCCATACAAATGCACCAAATGTGATAAGTCCTTTGCGGTGAGCAACAAGCTAAAGAGACATATGTTCAGCCATTCTGGCGTTCGGAGTTTTCAGTAAGTATAAAACTTTGCTGTAATTATTTCTTCAAAAAGATAAAATACAAATGTTCATGTATAACAGCTGCGAAATTTGCAAAGTGTCTTTTATGCGTCGCCCGCATTTGGAAGCCCACTATCGATCCAAGGGTCACGAGCAAAACGCCCAAAATTACGCAGAAATACCCAAATATGTGGACATCGATATAGAAAATGTTAAGTTTCATAGTTAATTAGTTTTTGGCTTACAATCAAACCTTTTAATTGTCGTATTTTAATTCATGTTGAATGTTCAATACTAAATTGTTAAAATTTCCAGAGACAGTTCAGTTAAAGCATCTAAAAGTAATGAAATAAGAATTAGAATTAGAATTTCTTACAAGAAATTGAAACTTTGAGCCACTGATTGTGACTTTTGTCTAAACTAATAGAGTTGAACATTCAACAGGTTAACAAAAAATAAAGTGACAAAGTATTTTGGAGTGTTGCTAGACTCACAGATGGTTTAAAGTAAAATACATGGCTTACTTTACTAAAAATAAAATAAACACCTACACCCGTTTCTCGAACGGTCAAGAAAAGCGTTATTGGAGCACTCTTTTAATAAAAAATGGTAAGCTTTTATTTTGAATTGTGTGCGACCTATCGTTGGTTTGTCCCAAAGCACGAGGTTGGTGAAGCTAAAGCGATATGGCAGCACTGCTGCAGCTTATAACAGCTGTTTTTTTTTATTAAATGTCCGAGCGTGGCCTCCGTTGCAGCGTTTTTTGTTATTAAGTTACTTAATCATATATATATTTTTTTCATAATGCAATCAAATGATAATAATTAAAAACGGCGCGTAGTGATGCGGGTGTAGCATCTTTTGCCTTGGTGTTTTGTTTGACATAGTAACCATTGCGAAAGCAGTTAACCAAGTGCTGCCGGCATCAATTGCAACACCAATGAACACCAGCAACACCAGCAACAATTATAAGATTAAGAAAACGCGTTTATTCAAACGCATGCTCTAATAAAATTTTAAAGTGCGTTTGATACACAAGTAGAAGTTGTAAAACAGCATAAGAGTTATTAAGCGAATCATAGATTGGGTTTTCTAGCTTAACCAATGTGGCACTTCCAATGAAAAATCAATTCGAAATCGTTGGATGTTCTCAGTATTGGTTATTGGCCAGGTGAACCCAAACACAGCTATAAAAAGTAAAACCAATTTTCAATTAGCATAAGTTTTAAAGTTCAACATACATACCATAAATACCTTAAATGGCTAAGTCAAATCTGCTAGCTGCAGCGCCATCTATGGATGGGTGTGCTGCCTCTCGGGCACTCAAACGTCCAAATGTGGATATAGAGGAGCAAGAGCTTAAGGTGGCTGGCTTTTCCCTCAGCGCAATTAAGGAAATGCGACAAACACGTGATGCCGAGCTTATGTCAGAGCCAATGGATCAGCAGCTGCGCCAGTTTCAGGTGCTCGACGAGGTAGCCACTGCCAGTGAGGATGATGACTCAAGTAAGCGATGATTAGCACACACATATACACCCGCACACACATTTATTGTTGACTTATTCGGCACATAGTGTTAGCTATAAAAAAAAACAACAGCTTCTATACAAGTTGTTATCTTAAGATCTTGCCAGGGCTTATCATTGTCTAAATAAAACCTGATAAAGCATTAAGTTGACAGCTTGTGTGTGCGGCTGTGTGGATGTACAAAGTTACCAAGCGCATTTGCTTAAGTAATTTCAAGCTGCTAGCTTGCTGCAATTTAATGACAAAACTTCTGTGATAAATGATCCCTGGTCTGTCCCGTCCGTGGAGCTGCTTTATTTAACGATGCGCATGCTACCGATTCTTCGCCTGGAGTTAAGCGACCACATATCATTTAAAACAAGTACAAACTGATCCCATAATATTCAAAAGATCACTGCGTAAACTTATGGACGGGCTACCCTAAATAACTATTATTTTAATACAATTTATTGAGGTTTATTTGCTTAACTGTATCTTTAACTTTGCTTCGCAGATGATAACAGCGAAAAATTGAATGGCGACAATTACTCGGACGATGATGACGGCGATGGAGAAGCTGGTGACTATGATTCATCTGATTTTGATGACGAGGAAATTGAACAACTGTTGGATGAGAAGTTGCCCGACGATTTACGTGAGTCAAAGCGACCAAAATACGAGCAACGCTTCAAGACTGTGCTAGAAGGTTAGTGAACTTAATTCATTTAACATCAGATTATATTGTAATAGTTATCTCTTCGCTAACAGAGAAGCGTCACAATCATTTTGAAGTTCTGCCAGAGGGCTGGGTGCAGGTAACGCATAATAGTGGCATGCCGCTCTTTTTGCATCGAAAGTCGCGTGTCTGTTGCGCGGCACGACCCTATTTCTTAGGCACGGGCAGTGTACGCAAACATGCTGTGCCGCTGGGCGCAATACCCTGTTTAAATTATCGACGCGCACTAGACGAAGAGGCTGGACTTATAGAGCAGCCCGCAACGGAAGAGTTGAATCAGAAAGCGGAGAGTCCAGATGAACCGATGCCCCCAGGAGTTTGTCCTATGGAGCATACTGCAGGACCACAACCCATGGAGCCGACCAACAAAGAGAACAAAGACGCTTCTGCCGCTCAACCAAGTACAAGTGACACTCCCGCAACTGAGACACTAAAGTCGATCATTCCGGCTGCAAAAATCGTGACTGTCAAGGAGAACACACAAAAGGAGTCGGTGACACCGGATCAGCTGAACACGTACTGCCAGAAACTGTTCAAATTCAAGGTGATTCGCGTGCTCCGCTTTCGCAGCTGGAATGCACGTCGCAGGTTTACCAAAAATCGCAAGCTCATCAAGAACATACAACGACCAACGCTGCCCGATGGTACCAAACTCATCAAGTTTCCTATTTTAGCAGCCAGCGGTACAGGTGGTGGAACGAATCCGCGTGGTCGTGGGGAATGGATCATGAATCCCAATGGCAAAAGTTATGTTTGTATATTACATGAGTATGTGCAGCATGCACTAAAGACTCAGCCCACGTATGAGTTCAAGGAATTGCAAAACGCTGCAACGCCGTATTCGGCAACGGTTTCCGTTAACAATCTGAAGTATGGCACTGGCTATGGCACCAGCAAAAAGCAGGCTAAATCGGAGGCAGCAAGAGAAACTTTGGAGATACTCATTCCCGATGTGAAGGACAAAATAACGGGCAACAACAAGGATCAGAAGTCTGGAACTGTGAAGAAGACTCAAAGTGATCTGTCCGTAAGTGTTGTTCACTTTTTGGCTTTACTCATTCAACTGACAATTATTATTTCTAGGTTTTTGATGATATTCGCATTCAAGATCCGCGTGTCACTGAATTCTGTAACAAGACAACGGAGCCATCGCCAAATGCCATTCTATTGACATGCCTGCAGCGGAATTATGGCAGTGATGTACAGATTACTCAAGAGATAAATCGTACGGCTAACAACAAAAATGAGTTCACCATGACCGTGGGCAAGCATACAGCCAAAGTGGTTTGCAAAAATAAGCGCGAAGGCAAACAACTGGCATCGCAGGCTATTTTACAGGTGAGATGCAGAGTTCAGTTTAATATCTATATTCCGATCCAAAGCATTCATAAATATGTGGTAATATTTGTAGCACTTTGATATATGGTTAATAATTTTAAATTTCCTTTCTAGATATTGCATCCGCATATACAAACTTGGGGCTCACTGTTACGCCTGTATGGCAACAATTCGATCAAAACGTTTAAGGAAAAGAAACTTGAGGAGCAGGAGATTACCGTGCTGCAAAGCAAAGCGGCTGTTAACCAACCAAACTATGCCATTCTCGACAAACTCAAATGCGAAATGTTAAAACTCAGCGCTAAGCATGAGGGCGTTCACACTATGGGCACTTTTGTGCCACCCAGCGATGTTGATTTGCCCACATCCTCCGGCTCCAATTTACACAACGTTGAATTATAGTTGAAGGCCTCATCGTCGTCGTCATTAAGTTTTCAGCTATCTAACGTTCATGACAAACTTTGACACAGTTACTCTATGTGATCCATCAAAATATGACAAAATTGTTTACAGCATCGCAAAGTATAACCATTGAGAACGTTGCAGTCGGGCACAACCGACTGTGCAATACTCTGATAAGTACCAGTGACAAAGTCAGTGATAAAGGTTAGAAAGAAGTTCGAGCAGTTGTAGTGAATTAACCAAATTAAAAAAAAAATGTTCTTTAATGTTAAATTTTGTCAATATTTTGGCTTATTTTCTTAATTTGTTTAACCACGCTTTTAGTTTATTTTTTACAAAATGTTGCTTTATTTACCATAAATTTCGATGCTTTCATCAATTATTATGAAAATTTCGAGGGAAAACCAAGCTTATTTTTTACCTCGGTAACCAGAGTAAACAAATCAGTTTAAATATAGTGCAACATATATATAACGATCTTAATGATGATTGTTATAAATTCCACGTTATATTTGCCAAAATGCTAATTACTATAAATACTTACTACTTATATACAAATCTTGCAAACGTACTTTAACTTGCTTTTCAAACCAAAAATTTTAAAAACTTAAACTGTTTTAATGGCTTGTTACAAATTCCCATGGATTTTAAATTTAAAACTTTAAGAATATATGTACTCTTGAGAATTCAAGGGGTAATTTTCGTAGCTATTAAGGTATAAAAATTATATTAAAAATGATAAATGCATAAAAAAATAAACATGAAATATTTGAATTTGCCTTATAAAGATGAGAGTTCGTAACAGGTAAGTTGCCATAAATTCATACAAATTTCAAATAAAAACAATTTGCATTGGTTTCTACGTTCATGCCGTGAGTATATATGTCTGTGTGTATTAATGTGTGCGTGCAATTATTTAAAAGACAATGCAGTCATAAATTATGCTACATTTTCATTTCATTCTAACGCTTCGTTTTTTATCGCATTCCTCGGACGCACGCACACATACACACGAACACAAACACACACATCCCAACCAGAATAGGCACGCGCAAGCGAATTCGCCGCGCTGGGCAGCACTGTTTACTGCGCAACGAGAGCGCGCAGCATCGTAAGTTCAAAGACGAACGCAAAAAGAAGAACATTTTGCCGTTGTTCCTTTAACCGTTGCCTATTTCTTCAGTATTTGTTCGTTGCGTGTCGAGTGCATAAGCGGGCAGCTGGTCCGTGAGCGCTGTGCCGCCAAATCCGTATTAATTAAAACACTTTGAATTGAAAACACACACATAAATCGAATTGCAGCAGGTGCCAAATGGAATAAACAATCGCATAATCAATGTGAGTGGGTCAATTGATGATCTATCGTTACGTTCAATTAATGACCAAAGCGGAATTATACCATTATACTAATAATAATATGACAGACATTCGCGCTTTCGGTTAAAATTTACAGTTTTTGCGAAATTGGGTCTCGCGTGAAAAACGAAAAAGAAAATAAACGGGTATACATTTCGTTATCGTTGCGGTTCCCGTTGCCGCTGTCCTATTCCTATTGTGTTGTTGTTGCCCCATCTATCATTATTACACATACACACACACACACACACGCTCACACAGCGTTATACATATATGTTCATACGCGAATAATGCTCGGCCTGCGCTATTCAAATACATGTAAATTATGTAAAAAGCGATTGGAATTTTGAAAACGCAACGCCCGCATCGAAATCAGCAACATTACCAGCAAACAACAACAAAAACAACAACAACTACAACAAGAGCAACAACAGAAACATCAACAACTAATACACACAAGGTAAGTGGGGCGCATCAGGCGCCAAGTGTCAGTCAAATGTTGGAAAATTCAATAATCCGACAGAGGGCGCCAATAGCGCCGCATTCCCCCCATTTATATCAAATGGTTCGCTTTGCATTCGTTGTGGATGTCTGTTGCGTCGTTTAAAAACTAGGTTGACTTTTGGTTTTGCTTTGTTTGTCAATTCGCGCAATTTCAATTTTCGGTTTCGATTTCACTTCCAGCTAATTTCAGTAAATGAAAGAAAAACAATAAGCAGCCATTGTTGACACGTTTCCATTTGTTTTCTGTTTATTTATTTTGGGGTCAAATGAAGTGACCCAATCTATTGTCAAAGCCAAGTATGTACTTTGATCTTTCGATAAGCAAATTAGGTGGTTTTTTTATTTATTTACCCAATAGGTAAAAAAATGAACACCAGGTGAAAAAAAGCCCGAAAGTAAATGGGCTTTTTCAAAAGTCGAACACTTTCGTGGCTTATCCTTGGTTTTGTTACTTGTTTCTTGACTTTTCATCTTAAGGAAATAATGTTTCCATTGAATTCCTTAGTTTTATTAACCAACCAAGAACAACATCGTATTTAAAGAGGCATTACCCATGCTCTGTTCATGCTTAAGGGTTTTCGTTAATGTAAATATATATTAATTAAACTAAGTTCATATTTAGGTGGACATAGTAGCTGGTTTATCCTTAAATAAGTTAAGGGTTTTGAAACAACCAGACAATTATTTGTAAAACAACACCATAGTATGTACCATATATGTTTAAAGTTGATTAGCAACACCCCTCAACTTTGTTGTCCCGATTGCCTTGTTAACCTCTTGCTGTGTCTTAAATGTTTTATTTTCTGTCTCAGGGATGGGTTCAATTTGCGGCTCTTTGGGCAAAGAAGACAAGAGCATGTCTACCAGTAAATTATATAGGACAGCAGCTGGGCTAACCACCCTACAAAATCAGCATCTATTGAAAGAACGTAGTACAAAATAAGATGAGTGTCATTCGAGGACCACTTTATAAGTCTGATTCCACTTACCACAGCGTAATCGGAGAAAGATGTGTTTGTTCGCATACGCCTTCCGTTTTTGTTTTGTACGAATGTATGTGAATAATGTAAGCCGAATAAGAGAGCTTCTAGAGGGGTGAAGCAAAGAAACTGTCGGCCCATCCACCCAAACAGTGAACGCAAAAGCCACCCAGCCCAAGCTCAAAGGGCAAGCGATGCGGGTCAGTGTATAATACAATGTCTCCGATAGCATTGATAAAGATGGATTCCTTCAACTGTCATATGGTAGAAGCCAAATAACGAGGTGAATATCAAACCCATACGGCTTACCCAGCCCAACACAAAGACTTGTTGCGGTTCACATGCAGAAGATATCCAATCAATCAAGATGATGCTTGCGTGTGAGTACAGCACAGTAAAGTTATCGTTGAGCTGTAGGAAAAATTTGATTCAGAGAAAAGATACTTTGATATTAGAAGCATAAGACCTAAGATGGTAGCTGCAGTTTTCTTGCCCCATTCGGATTAGGAATATTAGTGAAATGATATACAGAAAAAGATAAAGAAAGAACTATTCGAAGATAATATATGATTATAGTCATCAAATTTGATACTATCAAACTGTGAACCATCACCAAAATAAGGCAACAGGGTCACATACGTGAGTATTACCACAGCCATGACAGGAGTAATGCGCGAATAGCGATGAAGAGTAATCCGCTTACCTTTTGCACTGATAGAAAAGGAAGATTAGCATTTGTCAATAGATTTGATTGATTTGTTGCGATTTCAAACTCACTTTTCACTTTTGAAGGAACGCAGTCAAATGATAATTTATAACATGCCATTGAAATAGACGAATGTATTCATTAAGAAGGTGGCATGCAGAGTAAGCATATCGTAAGCCACTAAATATTAAAATAGCAAATATAAATTATATCATTCCAATTTGTGCTATCAATTAACATCAAAGCAAACAACTGTTGTCTATCGATAAACTATAACAAAAAAATGCAACGCATGCCATGGAAACAATCGATAACAATGTGGTTTGGCTTTGGTTTGACGAGGCGAAAGATTGCTCGGGAATTTGCAGGTGCCTAGAAGATATTAACCAAAACAGATAGTTGTTCTTTAAAGAAATAACATTTTTTTTATAAATTTTTTTTATTTTACGGCAAAATCCTACTAGAACACATAAAATGAAACTAATTCATAAGAGGCAATTCATTTGCTTTTTTACTTACATTATAAATATAGTTAGACCATTCTCGGTCTGACGTTTAACAACTTTAAACACTAACTCACTCATTTGTTGCATTAATGTTAAGCAGTTTTTTAACTCTATGACCCACAAATTTATCCATATTTGTTGCAGAACATGAAGTTGAAAAACGAACAAATGTCCTAACTTTTTGATAGGCACAAGGAACACCCGTCAAGCAATACTTGCCGTGAATCCTATAGTTATCATCCTGTTGCCTTGTTGATTCCGACGCGCTTCTCATAGTTGGCCATGTCTCATCCCAATCACCCCTTGTTATGATGACTTGCCAGCCACTAACTTTACTCCTATAATCATAATATTACGACAAACTTTGTATAAAATTTAATGTGAATCAAATAAGTCATAAAGGCTCTTGAATTAGTAAATTTTTGATTAGTTCACTAATGAGCTGTCTGAAGTTTGATGTTATTCAGGTTTCGCAAATTAAATTTGAATTTTTTTCCACCGGAAATATTAAAAAAATCATTTTGATTGATGTGAAGCTATTTATTACGAGTTGACTTTTTATCTGATTAGACTGTGAAACTGACCTTTAATTAATGATGTCGATTGATGAAAATTTTAATTAAAATCCCTTGGCGCTTGTATTTTACATTGGCTACATTTTATTACTATAAGACTTGATAGCAATAGTAATAAATTATCTGCTAGTCTTATAAATATTAATTAACTTCCTTTAAAAACTTTAAAGGTCCCGTTTGAAAGTATTAAGTGAATTTGAGATGCTCGTTGCCAATTACACAAACCAAACATTGGGGTCTACCATATTTATTTACACACTTTAAGTAACAAAATTTCATCATAACAATTCCTAAAATGTGCACTGGTCTGTTAAAATCCTGTAAAGAAAGATAAGTGTTTTAAAATAAACTTGATTAACGAAAAGCCCCAAGAAACCAAAACCAAAATACTTTTCAATGTAATTACACATTAAACATTTCACTGGCACAAGACAAATTTAAAATAGGCTTAGCAAATCCTTTGCAGAAACCAAGCCAGGCAAAAGCAAAAGAAAAAAAAAATCTGAAAATAAACACCCCTTCGCTTTGGCGCCGCATTAACAAGAATGAGACCAGAAAAATCAATAAATATTAATCTTAACGTGATTTTGTCTTTATCCAGCGCCATTTGCGTATTTAATGCTGCCAATTCCGGGTTATTTGATAAAAGATTTAGCTTAAATACAAAAAAACAGCACCACAAGGCAAGGGATACCCATTATCATTACCAGGACCCAGGATGCCAGGATGCCAAACTGGTGAAAACTCAATTCCAAACGGCATTCACGCGATTGAAAGATGAGACACCGCTAATCTGGGGCACAATTATCAACACTGTGGCTGTGGTTGTGCCTGTACGTGTCTCTGTGTCTGTGTGTGATGGATTTGCGTGCCATTCCTGTACGACATGACAGGATTACGTGGAAAATGATGGCTAAAATTAGAAGGCTTGTCAAAATGTCAGCACATCTACTTGCTACTACGCCGAATATTTGGACAACGTGTTGTAAACACTTCACAAAGATTGGCATCCCTGATTGACTTATCAAACGGTTGATTTTATTATTCACATACCATATCAACACATTATAAATTTTGCCTAGTTTCAAGCATTTTAACAACGTGGCCAATTTGACACGCCTACACGACAAGCAGGCAATGAAAAAGGTTTTCCGCTTCGTCTTGTGTGTATGTCACCTTGAAATTTTCATAATTAAACTAACACACACAAACAAGCCTAAAAGCCGTGTCTTCCTTCGTTGTCGTTTTGGTTGCAGATATTTACCTTAAAGAATTCTAATTAAATCATTGAAAAGAAAAACTTTTAGGACTTTGTGCTGATTCATGTTACTCGGCAGCTGCTGCTGCTTCTCCAAGCTAGGCCGCACCGAAAGTTTTCCACTTGGGGCTTCAAAAGAATTTGCTTGATTTGTATACCCTGTGAATTTTGTTTTTTTCTTTTCTAACAGTCAGCCAAAGCAGCACCATGACGAGGCAATTGTATTATTTGTTTGCCTATCTGTGTAGGGTATCTTTTCAGTAAAGCACTTTTCACTATTCTTTCTTTATTTTTTTTTTTGTGGATGGGTTCCTGTTGTTGTCGAGTTGCCTCCACTTGGTGGCGTCTAATTTGTGGTGTTTGCTATGGACTTTCGGCTTTGGCCATGCCAGCCGACGCTCTTTTGGCTTATGCAAAGCATGCTCTCTAAAGCCCTATATGTGCTGCTGACGATGCCGCCGCTGTTGCCCCTGTCTGTGCCTCTCATAGCTCAAGACTGAGCCACTAGGCCGCCAGTGCGTCGGATTTGCCCAGTAAACGGATTGTAGAATAAAAAGGGGCGCGCTGCTTGGCAAACTTGCTTTTGCCGTATCAGTATTTCATGTCGCCATACAGACACACACACACACACACACGCACTTAGACACACACGCATGCAAGATTCATAGACTCATAAATCTTTAAGTATTGAATACCATTTTTGCATATAGTGCTACATAAGTAAGATCTCACGCCGAAAACTTTATCCAGTCTCTCGCGCCCTTTCTTCCCCCCCAATATTCTCCTCACAACCTTCAAAAAGGCCAACCGTCCAGGCTGGCCAAAATATTTGCCAAACTTTGCTTAAGGTGAGCGCAAACAACATGGCGCCGAATACCAAAAAGCTATATGTGTGTTTGTGTTTGTGTACATATGTATATGTATATATATTTTTGTATACACCCAAAAAAATTAATTGCCTATTACTATCTAGGAAATTGACTAATATGTTCGACTTGCCTTTGCAAGCTATAAATGTGCTATGAATAATCAATTTGTCAGCTTCAACATTTGATAATCTTTGGCCTTAAAGACTTTCAAGACTAGAAAAATTTGTTATGTGCCTATCAAAGAGTTGAAAAGCAAATAGAAAATTCACATGTCTTTAATGGGAATTCGAAACTTATTGTTTTTTATACGAATAAAGTTATTCACTTATACCAGTTTTTCAAATTATGATTTTCTGGAATATATCACTGAAGGTATTTTTAAATTTCCTTACCTACGTTTTGTTAGGCTTATTTTTGTTGAAGTGTAAAACATTTCGCTGACCGGTCGCCGGTCGGCAACATTGGATGCCGATTTAGCGGTCCGATCTAACGGTGCCTGAAGTGTGTATGTGAAACTGAATCTGGAGAATAGGAGTAGGGTGGTGCCACTGGCGTTCGTTTGTTGGCCAGACCCGTACGCGCTGGCTAAAATCCACCAAAATAATGTTGTATCTACGCAAACATACATATCTACACGCACAAACACATACATGTTTTAAGTTAAGAGCCCGCATATACTATATAGGCTCCATATGCTCCAAGCACTCGCTACACACACACACACACACACACACACACACACACACACATATACTCAGTCAGTGAAGCGTTCGAATTGGTAGGGGAATTATACTCGTATTCATGAAATGGAATAACTAATGACTTTATGCTAGAAGCGTGTTTTGTTAATTGCATTTGCTAAAAACGAGCCACAGTTGTATTCGAAGGGCTCCTCTTTTTGGTTGGTTGCCTCGCTGGCTGGATGGCTTGGTGGGTGGGTGTTTGTTTGGTTGGTCAAATGTTTGGGTGGCTTTAGTGTTAACATAGTATAGTACTTTGGTAGTTTGGCTGGTTTTCCTGGCAACTTCATTGCCAGCTAGCTAGCGGGCTGGCTTCTGTTTGCACACCGAGCAGGCAATGGGTTCAAGTTGTTATGGTTATGGAGCATTAAATGCGAGAAAAATTTCAATAGCCGTTGCTGCGGCCACCAAAAACTTAACGAAATAAAAGGAAGCCAAGCAGCCAAGCAGCCCATAGATACAACCAGCATAGCCACAGCTGAATCCACAATATAAGCAACAGTTCTAGCAACAAGAGCAACAACAATTCAACAGACCGCGTCTAATGAAACCGCAGTTGAACTGAGATGGGGTATCGGAAGGTTAAAATGTGTCTAAGACGAAGAGAAAATCGCTTCTCAAGTAGCTGGCAACATAAACGTGACAGTGGCACAGTGGGTAAAATAAGTGTTCAATTGGGAAAGTCAGGAAAGATGTTTTGTTTCAGTAATGACAAAGATAACCACTCTAACGGAATGCACATCAATATGCCAAATATTAACTTTTATGATACTTTATCGATAATAATCGATAGTCGACAATCGATGGTAGACAACAATAGCATAGTATTAATATTGTAATAGACTTCGGTTTTTTTGAGCCAGAAAGTGGTGGCCTACCCCATTCATTTTATATTAAATTCTATTTGAGTCAAATTATGATTGCAACCACTGTTGCCGCAGCCTAATATCTTTCGTCTAAGGTTGAAGCTAGACGTCTGACAACTGACGATGGCGACAATTTGCCAATGCATGCGGTAAGCTGTGTTAGAGCCGGGGTGATATGGGTTAAAGTGTGTGTTAGCAGCGGAAAGTATTGTCAATGCTTTGCGATGTGTGTGTGAGTGTTTTGGGCTGTTTTTGTTGGGCCAAAATCGAGTGGCAAATGGCAATTGATGTGCAAAGAAAGACGAAGAAGAATGAGTCTTTGTTATCATAGTAAAGCGTCAACTTGTGTGTTTTTTCTTCTTAAAAGCACACACACATCATTCTGTTTAGAAACCATAGATGCTTATGGATGTGAAAATATATGTATCTATTTTTATGTTTTGATACACTTGTATCAAGAAGTTGCCAAACAGAATTTAATTAAGCATGCATTTTCTGCTTATCGAACTGTATAAATATTGAATATGCATAAGTTTAATTTATTGTGAATTTACTTTTGCACATATTACGTATACGCATCAACAAGTCCAATTAGTGAAGCAAATCAGCTCAGCACATTCAAACTCAGGTAAAACCATATACATAATGCACTCGATGCATTTCTACTAACAAACTCTTCAGTTTAATTGCTTCTAATTGGCTGAAGTTCAAGCGGAAAACTCGAGAAAATATTTCCGAGTAAATATGCATATATGCAAAAAAAAAATATTCAAATATCAAAGTCATTAAAGCTTAATATCACAGAAGTGCTGTGATACAAGCAACAACCAAAACAAACAACACTCGAATTGGTCAAGTCAAATGGAGCATTCAAATGAAAGACTCCTCCTTCTCATCGTCATCGTCATCCGAATCCTTATCCCCATCCTGAGTACAACATGTGCGACCACGTTGGCCACAATCACGTTAGTGTTTGCCTGCCCCATTCTCTGTACCTCGTTCTCTGTGTGTGTGTGTATTTCGCCATGCTGTATCTGTTTGCTTACATGCTTTACACGAATGCTGCTGCTGCCACCAAACAGCCAAACATCCGTATGCGCATACGGGAATGAGGAGAAAGGGGGCGGAAAAAGGGACAGTCACGTCCTGTCCTGACCAAAATGTGCCTGGCGGGTAAGCACTTGAGCATCATGGCTGACTTCCTCGTCGTTCAATTTGTGCACTTAAATTCATTTCACTTTAATTACGAAGGTATTCCATTTAATATTTGATGGCTATTGCCAACCTCTGCTCTCTCTCCCTCTCAGCTGGATGCCTTAATGTCTATCGTTATCGTCATTCTCGGTGCTTCTTGTTGTTGTTGTTGTTGTTATTAACATGTTGTTTTATTTCGTTTATTTTGTTTGGCATGTAAACATTTTTACAACAAACTGATTTAGGGTATATACAAACAAACAAACTTACATGTATACTCAATCATAAATAGTTTCGTATGTTGAGAGTTTACGGTTTTTGTTACCTGACACCCATCCCCATTTAACAAAATGCGTATTTGAAAGCTCTTCAAGTTTATGAAGGCTTTTGACACACGCATTTTCGAAAGTTCGGCTTAAGTGTGTAATGAAATTAAAATCGAGTTTCAATTAATATTTGGGTCACGCTGTTCACAACCCACCCACCCCCTCTTAATGACTCTTAAGCGTCATGTAAGGGCAAACCTTTTTAATTTTGTCGTTGCAAATTGAGCAAACCCAAAAGAAACACACACACACACACACACACACGCAAACACAAAATCAAAATGGCATATTGGAAAATTTGCCAGCGGATCCGATGACATAAAAATGACTTACCATAGACCCACAACCCGGTCTAAATAGTCAGCAACAAGCTGAGTTTATTTAGAGACTGGCAAGGGGGGGGGGAGGGTCGCGTAAGCCCCACATTGACAAAGTGGCACGAGATGCTCATCAAATACCAGCCAAATGGTGTAAAATGCCTCATTGAATGCTACGCGAATTCTCAAAGTACTACTTACCTTGGATATTTACAAGGATCCATACATATATACACATATTTTGGTATGGGTATAAGTATGTTTGTTGAATTTAGAGAACCCAATGAAAAAGACACTGTCAGAAAAAGGTTGTTCACAATTTCAGCAACTTGAACTCGTTAACTTATAATACAAGTAAAATGTATCTTGAAACAAAAAAACAAGAGTTGCGTTAAAAACTTTTATGAAGCATTTTTGTACTATTTCAATAGCTAAAATCATTAATTTAAGATGATAAAATTGCTGCACCAGCTAAAAAAAAGTTAAAGTTAAGCAAAAAAAACTTTAGTTTGCTTTAAACTTTCTTAGTTTTGTTTTAAGATCTATAAGAAATCAAATTCTATTTCAAAATGTCATAGATAGTTTTTATCTAGTAACTGTTTAAATAATTTATGGGAATTTTAATTTCAGAAAAAACTTGACTTTAGGCAGTTTTTTACAATTTAAAAACGTTTTGGTTATAAAAAGGTAAATACCTTTTTCGGAACTCCAAATACTCGTTTCAGTCTACAACTTGCTTTTATTTTGGTACTTTGAGTACTCGTTTTCAATATTCTAGCCCATATTTTTTAAGTGCAAGCCAACTGAGAATTTTGTCTGTCTTGGCTTGGCATTGGGCCCAAAGTGGTACGTTGCTCCATGCTCCACACCGAGCATCGGTTGACGTAGTCATCGTCGATGTCGTTGTCGTTGACGTCGCGACCTGCGTTTGTGACCTCGACGCAATTGCTTTTTGGTGCTGTGGCGGCGTGTACAACAATAGAAGAAGACGAAGAAGTGGAAAAAGGTGGCGCTACCGAAGAACGTGCGAGATGCTGAGATTTGTAATGCTCTCGCCTCGTCTTGCTCGCTCATTCAATCGCTCTCCCTCCAACAACGCTGCCTAATGTGCGGCATGTATACATCTATGTGTGTGTGCGTGTATTTGTTTTACATCCACAGTGCATTGGTGGTGGAAGTGTTGCTGGGTAAGGGGTAGACGCTGGTTTTTTATGTTACCATTTCCACTGTGCAGCGACTGCGTTCGTGTTCATTAACGTTGCTATTACATTTTAACATACCGAATCGGAATGTGTCCCGTCGTTCTTGTATATATACGAGCCCAACACCAACAACAACCCCTTACCCCTTAGCCCTCTTTCACTAATAGCTTCTTGCCGTGCCTTTCACTTTCATTTGTTAGTTCGTTCATTTGTTGAGTTTTTGTGTTCTTGAATGTTGAAATATCCTGTTTAACTTTATTTCATTTTTCCACAGCATCCGACACGTGCCTTCCACATGCAAACACACACACACACACACACTCTCACAGAAAAAGTAAATGTATGTGTGTTTTAGTTGGTATGCATAAATTTTTACGTTTGTTGTTGTCTTATCAGATCATTTAGGTAGTAGGAGGATGGCTGTGGTCCTGCTTCCGAGGTCGGTTTCGCTCGCATTACCCTTGTTATTTGCATGTTGTAGAAAAATATCAATTTGCGCACCTCCGACGTTGACGAAGACGTTGACTGCGACGCCAGCGGCAACCGTTTAACATTTTCCGCTATTTGCAGGCCTATTGTTGTTGTGTTCTAACATTTATCAATGGCTCAAACACACACACACACACACACACACACTCACTCACACATATACACCCTATCTAAATGTTGTGCAAATGCTTGGCAAGTGCTTGGCCATTTTGAATCTGAATTTATAGCGTATGCTGGCGACGGCTGCGTATACGCAATTTATGTAATTCGTAAACGCTATTTGCATAACTAGTGAGTACTTACGCGTATGTCCTTGATGCCATTGTCTCCTTCATTTAAACTGTATGTGTATGCTTGTGTGTCTGTGTTTAGAAACCTGCCCAGCATTATGATGATAGGTATGTACTATATATACTGATAGTATCGTATATCTCTTGCCCTTTAACAAACTAACGCCATTAAATCCATTGCTACTTCTGCTACATCATTTTTATTTGAGCCTTCCTGCTTGGATTTATCACTGCCTTCCTTTTGTTGCCACATTAGTGCATAGAAAGTGAACGAGGAAGAAAGAGAGAGAGAGAGAGAGATAGAGGAAAAATTCGAAGGTAAAGTGCAATTTTTTGGTCGCGCATCTCTGTTTTGGCTGTAGGTTTTTGGTTACGGCTTATTCCCACGAGTCACGTAACTTCCGTTAGCTACTCTACGTGTTTTGACCAACGTTTGCGTCTCGGTTCGGGGCATTAATAAATTTTATGCTTAGCATTAGCAACCACCAATAGCTTGGACCGATAATATCTAACAATCACCCAAAAGCCAACTATCTACAGAAGTCTCTAAGCCCACCCAACCGAGGCCAGCCCAGTCATTCAGTCAGTCAGTCAGTCAGTGAGTCAGTTTTCCAGTTAGCCAGTCAGAGCCATTCAAAGCCAGTTAGCTCCCGTAAGCAACATCAAATTTATTAAGCAGTTGCTGCTGCCCAACTCGCTTACACTGTGGGAAATAAGAGACGTTCTGAAATTCTATTCCTTTGACCTCGAACCATTTAAATTACTATAGTGTAAACCAATACGAGTTAAGGTCAAGCAATATGCACATTGTGCAAACTTTAACATGTACACTAAAGAGCTTTTTGTGCTTTCACACCTACGCTAGTAATTATATTTGAAAGCTTACCATTACTAAATACAAATGCTTAAACTTTTTTAAGTGTGTTTGTTAATCATATAAATACTTAAAATTAACACGAAACTAGTTTCAACGAGCTACAAAAGTTAATTGGAGCTCGATCTGCGGCTATGAACTTAATGGATAAAATTTTTTTTTCACAAATTTACATTTTGTTTTAATGTCAAACAGACTTGTTGCAGTAATATACAACAGAAGCTGAAATTAAATAAATAATATCTAATTAAAAAATTAAATTAAATTTTTAAACTGTACACTGAACCAATAAAATCATTTCTTTAGTTATGATAATAAAATATATTGATAAATGGCTACAAACTAACTCTAATCAACTTTAAATATTTTGATTTTAACAAAAAAAAAAACAAAGTCACTCAAAAGGATAAAAATAAAAAGTTGCATTGTGCTACAAGTATGATCAAAACATTCGAGTTTAGTAATTTCGTTTCCACAAAACTATCAAGTTTCAGATTTGTCTAAAAATATTTTTCTCGCTCTGCGCTCATTTCCTGCAGTTGCATGCCACAAACATTTTGGATGGCGACTCTAATGAACAACAAACAAAAACAACTACTTCCTTCACCCAACTAACCAACCAACCACCAACGACCAACCCAGCCACATAAAAAAAGAAAACAAGTAACGACAGCGATGACATCGTCAACTACGCCAAACTATTCATGGGTCGTATACGTAATGTGGCTGCTTGGCATGTGGTTGTTATTTGATGTTGGTGGTGGTGGTTGTACCACTGGCCAAATGTGTTCTGTGTTTATGTGTGTTTTTATTGAAAAGAGACATCACTGTCCGAATGTACTCAATTTAATATTGGCTACATTTTACATGTGATTTACCAATTCCGCAATCATCAAACAAATTCTGTTTAATTATTCGAAAATAAGTTCATTTTCAAACTTGCATTGCACACACACAGACACACTCATATCAGACTGATTAAATTAGTCGAGAATATGTATTTATTTTATGAGTGCTATTATTATTTTTTGCAGTAATTTACTCTTTAGTTATTATATTAATTTTTTTATTTATATATCATCCAATTAAGAATTTTTGTTGTTTATTATTTGTATTATTTGTATGTTTTAATACAGCTGTAAATGGAATTCATTTAAAATGCTTTTTGACATTGATGAGCTTTAAAAACAAAGTGCACAAATATACAGTATACATAAGCGTTTTCCGCTTCCTACGTACATTATCCCCAAGGATAAGGGAAGACTATGTTGTCCTTGATGCTGCGGCTGCTACTGCTGCTGTAGCTGTTACTCGGCTTGGGTCCCAAATGTCGTTTAAGCAATACACGCACATAAATTATTATGTTTATATGTATGTGCATGAGATACTACATGATATGTCGCCAACCATAACCCCCTCCCAGTCGTTACCGCGTATTTACTGTGTTTATTTAGTCAATATTGCGGTGGGAGAAGATACAGATACAGATACAGATACAGATACACAAGATACACACAAAGAGCTTTCTCAACTCTCTTATCGGTATTTTGCAAATAATAAAAACGCAAGACAACTGCGTAAATGAACGACAACAACAAAAAGTATTTAAGTATAAATGTATATTGTATATTGATAAAAAAAGACAGCTGATAAACCAGACATAAGACCCATCTACAGAGGCTCAGCTCAACAGCTCCCATCTGCTTTCGATTGTGATTTGAGCATAAAGACGTAGTGGATGCTGCTGCTCCTGTCTGTGTCTCAGCTGAAGCAAAAAACACTTTTGATAACGTTTCAAAATTCTTTTCGTTTTTCATTTTGTTCTTTTTTTTATGCGAATGAGAAATTGCCTGTCGCCAATGCTCTTCAGATAAAGCAATTTTGAAAGTGTCAAAATATGTCTCTATGTATACATAGTATTTAAGTGTGTAAACATGCACATACATACACATATACATAATATGATATATGTATGTGTAAGTGTACTTTGTGGCAACCTTCTCGCTTATATCTGCCATGAATATGTAAACCAATAATGAAGGCCCTTAGTTCTTGGCTTTTACGCTTTTTGTTGTTGTACCTTTTATAACTTATTTGTCTGACTTTGGTTACCCTAACACAACAAAGCAAATAGCCAAAAATAAAAAGTGACATTTAAGGTTTATATTTTTTTGGTTTTGGTTTTTATTTTTTGGTACGCAAACTTTTTGCGAAATACATATTGATTTTTATGCTTTTGCGCGGGTCAACAGCAGCATAAAGGAGACGTGCCTTGCAGCAGGACCACAGCATTACAGCATACATACAAACACCGCTGACGGTGTGTATCTTGTATCTTGTGTTTGCACACATACCAATTGTTACACACTAGATAAACAGAAAGAGCGTGGCTTTTTCGCTTTTTGGCTTTGAAGAATTGTTTTTTAGAAAATTTACTGTTTGCTAATGGTCAGTATTGTCGCAATGTGCGCTAAGGCCATATCTTTGTACAACTATCAAAGGCAACCAAATATATACCTACCTACCCGATTGTGTATAACACACAAAATTTCATTAGCCATTAGATTGCTTTTGGGCAAAGCAGGCAACCTTTTTTATTCTCTGCGCTATTTCACTTAATCTTTTTTTTTCGCTACTGTTTTGTCGCGCATCCTTTTAAACTCCCTCACAGATATAAAAACACACAATATATATATATATGTATGTATGTAAGCAAATAGCAGATAAACGGCAATTTAGCAAAGAAAAATTAAAAGAAAATACAAAGTATATATTTGTTTATATATATAGTATATGTATTTTGTGAGCCCTTTTTGCCCATTTTTCATTGCCCGAAACTGGTCCGGCTGGGTAATGGATTTGGTAAGTAATTACAGTTGAATTGTAACTTGAAACAAAAATAAAGCATCCTTTTTTTTTGTATTTGTCAAATTTTTTAAACAATATTTATCGACCTAAAAGGTTGTAAGAAATAGAAATGCCAATAGCAGAATAACAATAGCAAATAGTTAAAATAACAAAATGAAGTCAACAAATCGACCAAAAAGTTAAATTAACTTAAATGGGAGACCCTAAGTTGTGAGCCAAAGAATTGACATGACTGTAAAGTCGATCACTGTTTCGACTTGTATGTCCAATAATTTGCTGTATGATTCAATTCAATTCAAGATTAATCAGCAATGCCACAAAATTGTATCCCATATGCTCACGTTGGCATCATTATGCTTTAAAATACTAAAAGCTAGTTGCTCATGCTAAATTTGCTTGATTTCTTTAGCATCCAGTTGAGTTTTTTGCTTTGCTTTCATAATCATATATCAGAGTAAAAGCAACCTGAAAATAGATAGAGAGGAGTGTTTGGCGTTGTGGGCGCTAGTCAAATATGTTTTTCTCTTTTCAAAGCTTCTGCAATTCGGGCTGCTTTCTGTTTACCAACGCTTCATAAACAAATATTCTACGGTGACCATTTGTCATTTGAGCAGCGTTTTTTCGCTTTGATTTTTTTTGTCTTAATGGTCGAAAACGTAATGTTTAATTAATGAGCAAGCCGTTAATAATTGCAATTGCATTGAATATGCATAAATAAATAAATGAAGCAGACAGGGAAAACACAATCGAGTTAAATGCCCCTAGTTATTGAGAGAGTGAAATCATTTGAATTTACGCTTTTAACATCAGTTTTGGGCCAAACAATAATTCCACGTGCTAATTTAGTATATAGTACAACAAAACAACACACAAATACTGCTCAAATCGAATGTATGGCACATTGCATTACAAACAGATTAAAATTGTTTGGCTTCTACTAAGCCGAACCAAACGCACAACCATCATTATTTGTACTTACAATCTACATATGAAACTAAGTAGGAGCTGCAATTTATTTCGACTATGAAATACTCTAGTGAAAGACTTAAAGCTTATTAAAATATGCCATAATGTTGATCATCTATGGGAATTTCATCAAAATCGTTCAGGACGCACCCAAAAACAACTTAAATTGAAATTTACTCAAGATAGCTCATCTTATATACTCCCAAAGGCGAAGGTAGAGCTTTCCAACTTGTTCAGATTAGCGTAAGCTATACAAACCTCTACATACTTTTGATATATACTAAAACTTTACGTTTCTTTAAAATATATTGACAACAAGTGCAAGGTATATGTGCATCGGTTGCGATGTCTGGTTGCGCGGTAATACTCCGTTTTTATTTATATCTCTTTCAATTTGTTTATTAAATTTGTGCATATCGGATCTATTGCAAACATATATTGGCATATAAGAAAAAAATCGTTAAATGAAAACAGCTTTATTCTGATGAAGGACCAAATTTTTTGTTAGCCTTGTTAAGAGTGAATTACATTCATGTTCATATCGAATATCAGGTTCATTTTTTTGACAATAAGCAAACATTCACAATGCTAACAAGCGTCAATAAGTTGTTTGCATTTTTTCGTATCAATAAGCAGACACACATTTAACTGTCAGTTGAACGAAGTTAAGCAAATCAGCGCTTACTCAGCAGTGGAAAATTGAAATTATACTAAAAACCCAAAATGACGTGAGTCAGAAAAAGGTTAAAATATCAAGCCTAAGGCCCTTATCAATAAGTTAATAAATCAAAGTGCTTGACTTCTTTTTATAAAGCACAAAAAATGCAAATTCTTTAACAGAACATATGTATATCATATAATAAATTTAAGCTTATAGACCTTAAGTACAAAAATTAATATTTTAAAACGAATATACTTAATGTTTTTGGGTGACAAACAGAGCATAAATAGCGTTGGAGACACTTTTAAAATGTCATTAACATGCACATTCTCACATCTGAGACTTTACTGCTGACTTCTTGCCAAAAATCATTGCATATTTCACAGCTTAAACTGTTGTTGTTGTTGGCGTTTGTTGTCGTCGTTGTTGTTGCCCATTTCGATGCCACTTGCTGGCTGGTTGTGTCAACTGGGTATAGCTAATAGTATATATTTACATACAAATACATCTACTTATACTAAAATATCGTACATATTTTGGGGTGTTTTACTTTTTTTGGATTTTGTGTTGTGTGTGCGTTGCGCATTTTCTGCTTTTACAATTTTACAACGGAACCAAAAAGTTATGAAACTCATTAAAACACGAAACTAATTCAAACACCCCGGGCCTAATTGCCGACTCTTATATAGCTTTAGTTCCCATTCCCAACGAACAGTCAGCATCAGCATTAGAATATCAGCCCTGCTTCAACCATTCTACACGGTCGCATGCCCCTTGGGCAACAAAACAGCAAATGATTCCAAAAATTATTTAGCGTTAATTTCCATAGAAAAATGTGCGCGTCAACAGAAATTAAGTGTCCCAGCTAATTTAGCAGTGGGATCCATGCACAGCATAGGGACAGAGAGACAGGGAAAGAGAGAGAGAGAGGATTAGGTGGCTCCAGGATTCCTATACAGGTCCTTGCAGCTGTGTGTGGTGGCTCAGCTGTAATAGCCGTGCCCAGTCTAAAAAACGCATTCAAAATACTTACAATTTTAATTTGAATAATTTTGGCGACTTTAAACGTAAATTACCCTCACATTTCTCTCCAGTATAGTACTATACTATATTATTTTTTTTTTCTGCTAGCTGCCCTTTTTTTTATGATTATTTCTCGTATTTTTATTTTTTTTTGTGCATAAGCATTTTGAGAGATTAAACTTGGCGTACTTGAATGTTATTATATACGTGTGGCATACTCACACACACACACACACACACACACACACAGTTGCCCAGTGTTGCCGCCAACACTTTCATTTATTATTATTTTTTATGTTCTGTTCGCGCTAACCCGGAGCACCCAAAAACCTCCTCTACCCAAACCGTACAGAAAAATCACACATCGTTAGCTCAGCATTTTTTGTTAACTGTTTTTTTTTTCTCGTCCTTTTTGCCCGCGCTGTGCCCTTGTCCCAGTGGCCAGGCCAGAGAGCTGTTACAGCCAGCGCAACCAGCTCAGCTCGCAAGTCTCATAATGTGGAATTTTCTTAGAATTTTTCCATAAAAATTGCTATGCTTGCCTTGGGTTGGAACGGGGGAAAGGAAACATAGACGAAGACGCAGTTGAAGCTGAAACTGGGACTCAGGGTTGTCTTCTGTTAACTGTCCCGTTTGAGTTTCGTGGATACATTTGAGAGGGAACTTAAACACACACAAATACACATTTGTGTGTGTAATGTATGCATATATACATGTATGTGTGTGTGTGTGTGTGCGTTTCTTTATTTAATTCAGTGAACTGTAAAATGTGCTGAAATGTTAGATTATTGCTTTCAAAGCAACCCAACATTGAGAACATAGCATCAACTAGCGACCAGAAGATACTTTAGCGCGTTTCTTGCTCGTCATACACATAGAACACGTATTGACCTGCTTGGCCCTTACCACAACCCTTTCCTCCGCCATGCCACTTTAGACGTCTGTTTCTCGCCGCTTTTGCCATAACAATTTCGAACTGCACTCCTTTGACAAGATAATACGTTGATAGCCTCGACACAGCTTGAGTAGAGCCCACAAACCCATACAGAATAAAGAAACTAACGAATTGAGAAAAAAATTGGGCAATTTGCTTACACATCCAACAACAAGTAACGGGCAACAAGAATAAGAACACACGTAAAGAGTAAAGGCAAAAGAAAACTAAAGAAATCGAAAGAAAAAGCAACAGAAAGTAGCAAGTGGGAGCAACAGCAGTGGCAACATCAGCCATTCTCCAACTTGAGTTGGGTGTAGATTCCGCTTTGGGATTGGTGGAAAGGTTAGCGGCACGTGTTGACGCCGCTCGTTGCACAATAAAACGAACAACGACAACGGAACAAAGAGAGAGAAAATGTGAGAGCGCGTGAGGCAAACGTAAGAAAAAATCAAGAAAAAATTCAAAATAAATGCGTTGCTTTTAAACTTTTTTTTTTTTATTTCCTAAGTGGCATTGACGTTCATCTCAAGAGAGTGAACAACAGAGTTGGAACGATAGAATAATGGGGTGATGGAGGGGAGATGGGGAAGAGGAAGGATCAGTTTGCCGCCATCCAATAAAGTTTATTTAAAATATGTATGTTTATTAAAAGTTATATAAGCTAATCGATATCTAGCTATGATTGACA
The DNA here is from genome assembly GCA_035044585.1 of Scaptomyza polygonia. Taxonomy (NCBI): domain Eukaryota; kingdom Metazoa; phylum Arthropoda; class Insecta; order Diptera; family Drosophilidae; genus Scaptomyza; species Scaptomyza polygonia. The sequence goes on along the minus strand of JAWNNU010000949.1, from coordinate 499,114 downwards.
GTCCGTAAGAAGAGAGTTGAACTGTGTAGTTATGTAAATAACTTTGTGTTTTTTTATAATATATGTTTAGCATTTTGATTAACTAACTAAAAGATTGATAAAGCTTGCTTAAAGTTGAAAATCCTTATGTTGTTTTTTTCGTACACTTTGTGTCCTATTTAATAGAAAAGTTAACGAGAGTTTTAAGAACTTTCCCTACTTTGGTGTTCAACATGATTAATAGAAGTTTTCGTAGTTTGGATTCTTAGAGTCTGTCTTACTTAATTTATTGAATGGCAAAGCATTTAATAAAAATTCAGTGCCTTTTATAATCCCTACAGTTGTTTACAGCTAGCATTTTTTATAGGTTTAGCGCTTTAGATAGTTTTACTTACTTACTTACTCTATGGATTTATAAGTAAAAATAGGTTAACTATGTACGTATTACTTAACCTACTGTTTATTTTTACTATATATATATATATTTAACATGACATAGTGATGCATTATTTTAATGTACCAAAGTTTGTTTAAAGCTTTTATACACAAAAAGGGCTAACAAACATGTCCTGTAAATTTTTAATTGCCCCCAAAATGTTTTAAAACAAATTGTTGCTTAGGTAAAAGAGCAAAACTAAATCTAAAAGACAACTCAAAATGTAGTGTGCTTTAGTTTGAAAAAGTTTTTCAACTCTTGTTCCTTGAAAATCACATTTGTCGCTTAAGCTGCTTAAGTGCTCATCAGTCAAGGGCCACGCATTTTAAATGCTATTTTATGCATTTTGTGCCATTGTACGTCTAGAAAGTACAGCTTGGCTCTTTTGTGCGCTCGTTTTGGTTAAACGAGAATATGAAAAATTCTGTGCATGCTCTGGCAAAATATTTGTTAGTCTCCCTCCATAATCTTAATGGCGAAACTTAAAAAATTTACGTGAGCTGCCTTGAATTATGGTCACCAAAAATGGTGGGGCATGGCCGCAAACAAAATTGGGGTGCAGGGCATTGGGAAAGTGGGGATTACCTGTTAACAGCTGGTAGTGTCCGTCGTGGACTTGGCTGTCAGCGAATATTTTGCATTAAGATATACGCCACTAGCACACACACACACACACACACACACACACACACACACACACACACACACACACACACACACACACACACACACACACACACACACACACACACACACACACACACACTCCAAACGAGACACACATTGATATTCTCAAGCTGAAAGCCAGACAAAAAGCATTGTAAATTGGGGTCGACATCAGACGACGGCGACAGATAGCCAGAGTGGCAAGCAGATTGGCTCTTGGCTGGCTGCCGGGCTGCTGATGGTGCTGGTACTGGTGCTACTCCTGCTGGACAGACGCGCTCGGGCAGGCATGTCTTGACTGGCAAATGCAGCGCTCGGAATTGACGTTTAAGCTGATCCCCCTACTCTGCCGGACTCCCCCACCGCTCTCTTACCCAGCCACGAACAACACGCGCGCGCGTGTGTGTCGACACCGACGCCCCTCTTTTGCCGTAGGTGCCAGCACGCCTCTTTCTCTCTCTCTGTCCATCTCTCTCACTCCCTTTCTTGTCAATGAAGGAGCCGCCATTGCTGTTTATGTCCTTGCCGGGGTCCTGTCTACTCGTCTGTCTGCTCGTTCGTGCCTAACGAGCTGCACTCCGAAAAAAAAAACAAAAACAAAAGTTGAAGCTAGACAAGGCTCGACTGGAAGTTACCCTACCTAAACATTTTGATACTTGTAGTAGTTAAACAATATCATAGCAATTTCTAATATGATATTATCGATTTATCTTTTCAGCTTTTCAATGCTCTACCAAAAACAATCCTACCTTACTGGTAAGTTTTATCTTAAAGAAAAGATCTTGGACGGACAGATTTCTCTGTTGGGGTCAAAGATTTTTACTTCTGATCGTTACATTCTTTTGCACAACATCATAATACCCTGTATAACCATTCGATTGGTCACAGTGTATATACACATATACATATATAAACATGTAAGAAGGTTCCAGTTGAGACAGCTTGATTAGGATATATGGTACAGTTATCGATAATTTTTCTGTTACAAACATTCGCATAAAATCATTATACTCCTTTGCCTATTTTACGAGTTCACGGTATACAAATAACCACAAAATAAAAACATACAGCAAAATATGGCGAAAACGCTTCGGGGCTCGCTCAGCGCAGACATTGGTTGGTCGATGATGGCTATGGAATGGATAACCAAGTCTGCCTGTGGATGCCTCGTTGATTTCACTTGATTCCTTTTGCCCCGGTACGTGGCACGGTGTCCTTATGCATACCACCACCACCACCAACACTCCGCTGATTGTTGCGGATGCTCTCGAGGCGCTTATGGACCTGGGCCTGGGCTGTCCATAGGTTGCGTCTTGCTTGCTTGGTGGTTGCTTGTTAGTTGTTGGCTGTTGGTTGTCAGCCTGATTGCGTTCGCCACTCTAAAGTTGTTGTTGTCCTTCACACAGATGGTTGATGTTCGATTTAATTTTAGCGCTTGCTGATTTTTGCGTTATTTATTTTATTATAATACCCTTTATATTTAACGGCGCGATAAGGCATATTGACTTTGACATTAATTGCTTGGCCATGTATCTCCTTGCCATTGTTCTGTTCTGTTTTGTTGGTTATGCCTTTAAGGCATTCTCTGTGCCTTCGTCTGGTTACTGCCACTTAAGCACGGCTTTTATTGACGGTCATTAACGTCACCAACAGCGCAGCCAATCGAAACGAAGGGTTTCGTTGCACAACAACAACAACAACAACAGAATTTTCATTTAATTCTGAACAAGTTCACTTTTAAGTTCTAACAAAGTTTTCGAGAAGACAATTGCACAATTAGAAAAACCAATTAGATTTCTAATTCATATTTATTTTTACAACTTTTCAAATAATTGTTCTTATCATTCAAGTGCAATTTGTCAAACTTTCGCTGGGCAATTATATATAAGCTAATAAGCATTTGGATATTCGAATGAAATATATCAAGCGCCTGGGGGATTATAATTAACTAAAAGTTTTAAGAAGCTATAGATTGAAACTATTATTAAACTACCATAAGAAGACTTGTGATTGATTTAAATAAGTATAACTCAAATAAAGACCAAGCTCAAGTTTTCTTAACCATGCTAGTAAGTTTTCTTAAGATGCTAAGGTTTCTTGAATGCTACTCTATCTATATCTGAACCTATTACTTACAATCTACTCTCTTGTTCTCTCTTTACAATGTATGATTTTTAAATAATATCTGAAGGTTTCCTTAGCCACACCAAAGCCTTGACCTTTAAACATGGCTTGTTTTGATTGAAAAAAATATATATTGTACTTATATATAAAAAGAAAAAGTGAACAATAAATATCTCTTAAGTGCCAAGGACGCATCTGTGACGGAATTAAGTTAGTCAACCAAATAAAATCATAAAAAATGTCAAATTTTAGAAATACAAAAGCTAGGATGTTGTGAGACAGCCATTATGTTAAGCTGTCGGACTGTCAAGTGTCCCGGGCACCAAAAATAAGAAATCCCTTGTGACAAATAAAAGTCGAAAGACGTCTTTTAAAACCATATTAAACAAATGCTTCGCCTAAATCCAATTTGGCTTTATCACTCAAAACTATTCCACATGCTATGTGATTATAACTTTCATAATGATATTAAAAACTTTAACTGCCAAGCAAATAATTCTCTGCTGGATTGATGCCCTTAACACTGTAAAAGCGCTTCACGCCACTCAAAGGCACATCGATCTGTCAAGTTGCGCAAGTTGCAAGTAGCACTATGTTAAATTACAGATGCGTCAAGTTGCTTTAAGAGCTCTTAAAACTTGAAGCTGTCAATTGGGCTGGCTTTAAACACATAATTGCACAGCTACTTGTTAGCCGCATATGAGCCAATTAAAGTCGAAAGGCAAAGTAGCCGAAAAGTTTGTTGCAAAAATAAAGTTATGTTTGTTAAGCCCATGGCGTTTTAAAAGAAATTTCCACGTTGGTTTACTTCTGCGTAATATACGAAATATTGAAATTTATAATGTCTATTATTTATCTAGCCTGCAGGTAATAGGATTTTGAGAATCTCATTGTCCTAAGCACAGCTATGAAAAAAAACCTAATACAACAACAGAATAAAAGAGATTCACTCACAACGTGTTGCGTTAAAAAAAATCCAATACAGATCCTATGACATTCATTATGGATACACTTGGAGATGAGGCTTGTACTTAGTTATTTGATACTTAATACTTGGAGCATGCTTCAAGAAGTTTGAACTATTTCAAGAACTTATCAATAGCATTGGGATAATTTGGATAGCAAAACAATGCGTTTTGTATTTAATAAACAACTGCCCAGATATGTTGATTTTGGATAATTTGTATTAATTATTTTTCTGTGTGTAGCTTAAGTGTAGACACTTGTGCTTATACTTGAATAAATACGAAATACGAGCTGATATTTATGTGTATGTATGGGCATCTTTCGTGTTCGTTAATCCTTAAACATGACATTGGGACTGTCTCTCTGTCTGCCTGCCTGCCTGACTGTCTGTCCACTTGCTTTGTGGCGCAAAGGAGTATCTTAAGCAATCACACACACTCTAACACACACTCAATCTCAGCCACACACACACACACACGCATGAATATTCATAGCTTACCAGACGTTGGATGGTATTTGTATTTGTATTTGCAATTGCTTTGCTTTTGCGTTGCCATAACAAACACTAGGCAGATAATGAGAAAGAGACACAACCTGTGTATATATGTATGTATGTGGTTGTATGTTGTCGGCTTGAAACCAAACACAAGGGCTCGTGCCTTATCAGGATGTTGTGATTAAAATTATCTTTAATCGAGTAGTGGTATTTTCAGCTGGAAATTATTAAAAAAGCAGCTTATATCAACAAACATTTATATGAGACATGAGAAACTCTCCTTTCATTTCGATACGCTAAGGAATCTGGTCCAAAATCTGAGCAACTTTCTGAGGATTAGCCTAGCTTTCCAATGCCAACTGACTTTGTTTGTGCTTGTGTGTGTGTTTGTGTGTGCATGCGTGTGTACTGTTATGCGAGTATGCGAGCATGTGAAGGAGTGTGAGTGTGTTCTTTAGTGGGCCTTTACAATTTAACGCACTGCCAAGTTCAAATACACAAAAGCGCTGCGGTGCCTGCCATCGACTTGGCCCTACAAAAACACAAACACACACACACACACACACAAAGCAAGCCACAGAATAAAGGTGGGCAGCAAAACGAACCAATGCACACGCCTCTGTTAACAATAATTTACGCAACTTTGCGCCTCTTTTGTAAAAATGAAATAACTTACAAAGCTCCCACCCAAAAAATGGCAGTGCGGGAAACAGGCCGAAAAACAAAATGCCGTCAGATGCTGGCTCCCCAACTCCACCTCTCCCCATCTCTTATTCTTTCTTTGCAAAACTCATAGTAAAAGACCATTAAATTTTGGAGCTTTGTATGAGGGTTTTTGGGTAGGAGGAGGGGTGGCGCGTGTGGGTAACGGGAGGGGGAGCGTCACAAAAACGAAAACAATAAATATGTAAGGCAAAACATTTGTCAAATTCACAGAGCCACAATTTGGCCAGCTTTAAGAAGCAACAAGAAGAACATTAACAAGCAACAACAACAACCGCTCAATATTTTATTAGAGTAATTTAATATTTGTTTCAATTGACGCGGCATCCCAAATGGTTCAAGCATTGACTAATTTTTGTTGTGACGCCCCTCTTTAATATTTATTAAAAGTCATGTGCGTGCCGCCACTCCTGGGAATGAGTTGAACTTTTCTCAATGCGAACCAAAGCCAAAGTTAAGCTTTGCTTGCTTCTTCTGCTTTGCGGTTGAGGTTTGAGAACTTGATGTGGGTCGACTGGTCTTGGTCTTGGTTGTTGGCTATTAAATTTCATTTTCAGTTTGGTTCGTTTCGTCCATTTGTCCGGCTATCTGCTGTCTGCCAGCAGAAAAGGAAGAAGAAGTTAAACTGATGACTGGCGCTCTGGCACCGTAATTTCGTTTCTCACTCTTTTTTTTATATTTCTTTACGTCACTAAAACTTTGCATTTATTACATCGAACGCCTTCATTACATTCGCACAAGAACTGACAAGTGACGAGCAATTTTATTATGGGCGTTGGCACAGTAGTACAAAGTCAACTCAAACTGCTGTTAAAAATTCAAAACAATTCACAGTGGCAAAATATTCAAACTATTATATGTCAATCGAATTGTTGTGGCTTGGAAAATAAAAAAACAGACATACAAAAATTCAAAGAATGCATTCACACATAAAATACAAAAGGAGTGAAATACAACTTTTTGATATTTATAACAATATCAATGAAAAAGTGACATTTATGTCAAACAAAAACATGTTACAATAAAAGGTAGGGGACAAAGGAAAACGAGGAATAAATGCAAATGTTTGATGCAAGAAAAGTGCATTTGTTACTATTGAGAACAATTTGCCAGCATTCTTGAATATTCGAGTTTTTCATTTGTGCAGTCAACTTAATTTTGTATGCATGTATGTGTGCATGAATGTTTAATTAGTTTCCCGAACGGTATTCATAATTGACAGTTAAACTAATGGAAGCTGATTCGCAATTCAATCAGTTTTTCCATGAAAAAGTAATTATCCGATTTTCACCTTTATATTACTCGATAAATGGATTTAATGAATTAATTTAGTGAAAGTGAAATCAATGTTTCGTTGATGGACCGTCGATCCATTGCAGCAGCAGCTTCAAGAATGAAATTCCTCATCCACTGTTGGTCCAGGCAATCTTCCTTACTTCTTGGTTATAGTTAAAGGAGAGTATTGCTTGTGCCGCACTGCCTGTCATTTAGTATGTAAATTGAGATAAATCGTTTCTTGTGTCTGCCATATACACACCCACAACACACACACACACACACTCAACATTATTAACGCTTATATATAAACATATTACAAAGGATGCTTTATATGTATATATGTATACAGACACATATCTTATGTACAGGCTATGGTATACATAAGGCCGGTTGGCGTAAGTAAGTAACACGTCTTTATGCCAACAACAATGCCAACCACTACAACAACTAAAAAAGGCAAAGGCAACTGTCGCTGATGCATGGCAAGTGTGGCATACGGCGCGTATGAGTTATTTCCTGTACCATGCCATTTTATTATTAAAAACCCGATGAACCAGACATAAATGCGACACACCGAATACAATTTACACTTGCATGGTTTCCTGCAATTAAAAAATCATCGAAAATTATTTCTTTAAAGTTGTTCCAGCTGTCCGATCAGGACATCTTGATAAGCCTTTAAACTCATATGCATAATAAATTTGATCATCGAACTTTTATGCCAAATGATATCATAATTGTTTTCTAAAACAGACTTAATGTGCAATTTATAATACCCCTTCACAAAATGGAGGGCATACATTTAAAAGCCCGCAACGATGGTTGCCGGACGTGCCTGTGTGTGTAAGTGTGTGTGGCAAGAGTAAGACAGCCTGAAAGCGAGTCCGAGACCGAGACGAGAGCGTGACTAGCTTTGATGTTTGACTGAATGCAACGATGTTGAAGGCAACAGCTGCACGCTGCATGCTATTTGGTGTTGCTTGGTGCCGCTGCTTCTTCTGCTGCACGCCACTTGAAGCTTTAAGTGCATAATTGACTTAATTAGCCACCAAAACGACGTTTGGCTTCGCAGCTCTAGTTGTAGTTGTAGCTGTTGCAGCAAGTGCCTTACTGTGGAATTGGTCGTCACAGCTACTACTTCGAGGTGCAGCCTCAAGGACATGTGGCATGCATGGTATGGTACCACAAACCATCCCTCACATTACCCGACGGCAAAAGCTCAACTTCCCATCACTAGTGCTGCACTATAAATGATAGAGAGAGCGAGAGAAATGGATTGGGGGGGGGGGGGGGGGGGGATAGATAGCTAGCATTGCTTTTGCTGGCAAACTGATTAATCGCCAAACGCTTTGTAAGCACTTTGTATGGTGCCATACTCTTAGCGACCCCATTTAGCAGGCCCGTTGCAAACACTCAGATCCCACTAGCCCTCCACATTCCCCTCATACCTGCACCCTTCGCAAAAATCACGAAAACTACACGACCTCTTGTAATGCGCTTATAAATTTTGTCTGCACAAATTTAATCGCTCCATTTTCAACCGTTTCTCTCTCTCTCCCTCTCTCGCTTTTTTCTCGCAGTCATCGTATTTTGATGATGGCTCCTCCGTTGCGGGTCCGTTGCGTAAAAGCTATTGATTATTTCGTGCATAGTGATCTCGCAATGCACAACAAATTCAAAACTTTACCAAAAAAACAAAAAAAAAAAACCTCTCAAATAACCACATAAAATATTCCCATTTGTTTGCCACGTGTTGTGCAGTGTATGCTGGCCAACAGCCAGCAGCCCAATGAAATGGCTTGAAAATCTAATTTATTTGTTGGAAATATGAACTTTTTGTGTGAAACTCATAAATGCTTACATACATACATAAATGAATTTCCATTTTTTCCATTTGTTATTTACTTTTTGGTTCTTTCCAAAATATTTTGGCTTTTGCTGTATTTTCTTTCATCAAATTTAAAGGCTTATATCAAGTTAAATCTGTTAGTTTTTAAATTTTTTCAATATTGCATATTTTCATTATTTAAGAGTTCAACATAAAGTCCTTTTGTTGGAAGTCCTTTATTGTTGTTCCAAATTGTAAAAGAATATATTTTTTATTTGCTAAAAGTTTTGTGTTCAAATAAATATCATTAAATATTGAAAACTTAATTTATTTGATTTCCTTTTTAACATTCAAAAAAACTTTTGCATACAATTTGAATTTCTGTTAAGGCCAGTTAAGTATTTAAGCAAGTAAGGATTTTTTTATTATTATTTGGTTAAAAATATATATATCTTATCTATCCGATTAAGTTCACAATTCCATTCTCAAATTTTATAAATTAATCTATATTTTTTTTGTTGATTGTAAATCCAAGTTTAACTTGTAGGAAATTTCTCACCAACTTTCGTTGCACTGTGCTTTATGATGATAATCGCGTATCAATTTTAGGTGTACGTATAGACCAATTTATAGCCGTTTCCTTTAATGTTGTTGCTTTTAGTTTTTGTGTATATATATGTGTGTGTGTGTGTGCTAGTGAATCGCTATCCTTTTAGCCTTACCATAAACATCCATGCAGCTCTTTACAGATTTGAGTGCCCATCTATGCATATATGCATGTATTTAGGATGTGTGTGTGTTTGTGTGTGTGTATATAGATTTTTTGTTAAGGTAGATTGTGGGTCGGTAATTGCTTTGCAAAGAAATAGAGCATAACAAATTTTACGTGGCGAAAGTTTATGAGCCTAGAGTACACTTTTCAGCCCAGCTTGAGCCGCTTTACGAAAGCCGCTCCGAAAGCAAAAAAATAAATTTGTGGACCCTTCCCCAACATGAAAAAAAAAACAAAAAAATAAAACCAACACGAGTTGTTAGCGCACTTGTGTGCCGCTTAATCGAAGTTTCACTTAGCAAATAAACAAAGTTGTTTGTTGTTGTTGTTGTTGGTGTTATACACCTAGGCATGATTAGCATTCCAGTGAACGCTAAAGCCAAAGCCACAAAACGTGGCAACGACGCAACAATTTGCAAAGTGAATTAACATGCCAAGCATCCCAAACCCAACCTAGTTATCCACCCCACCCAAAAATATATATGTATATATATACATATAGATAGAAGAGGACAGAGACTCGCCACTTGCTGTGGCGCGACATGTTCAGCTTTTAATTCACAAACGCCAACGCCATTGACGTCAGAATCAGTGCCTGTGTAGTTAGTCCATGGACCCAGCCAGTGTTGGGCAACAAGCTATTTGGGGAATTGGTCGCATTATCTAGCGCTGCCAGCACACAGGGCACATTGGTGGTGCTGGGTGGGGGTGGGTTAAGACAGATGGGTTGCCGTCGTCTAATTGGCCAACGGCAGCAGAAAATTATAATTTGCATTTATAATTTTATTGACAATAAAAAGTATTTAATTTTTGGCCAAACGAACGTGCACCAAAATCTGAATTTCTGCCCCGTGTGGCATGTTTCGTGCTCGCTGTTTGGCATCAACAGTTACCAACAAGTCAACGCTTTAACTAATGTTTGTCCTCCCCGAACAACAACTAAAACAGCAACAACAACAAACACTCAAATCTCTGTAGCAACAAACAACACCAACAACAACAACACGAACAGCACTTTGCCAGAATTTGTTATGAAATATTAAAAAACAAAAAAAAAAAAAAACAAAATGAAAACTGCATATTTCGACAGCATTTCAGGCATTTGGCTGACGACCATCAAAATGGGCTTTAGGTGACAGTGGAGGAGCAGGATGTTTGGGTGGTGGTTGGATGGCATTGGATGGACAGCCGAGAAACTGAAAGGCTAGCGAAAAGCTCGCAAATCCTCTTAATAATTCATAAAACTTTAGAAAACTACTTAACTCTTAAACTACTAACTGAATCAAACCAAACTAAAGGCAACTGCTGCCATCGCTGAGAATGCTGCGGATGCTGTTGGTGGTGCTGATGTTGGTGCTTAAGCTGGTGGATGATGTCGGTTTCTTGATGCGATTGGGCTAGCACTTTGTTAGAGAGATTGCAAAATGGAGGCCGGGTGACAGCACTTAAAGCAAATTATCATACAGTTTTGTGATACCAAAATTATTGTCAATAAATAACTGACTGAATTTGGCAATGTAGGAAAAAAGAAATAAATATTTTCAATGCATATATATAAAATGTTCCAAAATACTCAATTATTTTCATTTAATATCTGGTATATAAAAATTCAGAAAATACTCTTATTGATCGGTTTTATTGGCTCTCTCTGATTTTATTAAATTCACATTATTTAAGTTTAGTTTTTTCTCTGAGTGTTGCGCTAGCTGGTCGAGTGAGCTGTAACAGCGATTGCTGCTGCTACAACTACAACAGTTGCAGCTACTACATCTTTAGCTTTTCAGCTCGAGCTGTTGAAAATGGCCGCCTCTGGGCAGCAGTAAACTTTTTGCAAGTTTGTCGGCCCGGTCCGAAAATATTGCAAAAAAAAGCAAAAAGATGAGGCAAATGGGCAGAGGCAGCTAGCTAGGCAACAGTTCATCATATTTACAGCTTTGTTAAGTTATTTTGCTTGCCCCATAAAAGCGTTGCATGAAAAATGCATGACTGCTGTACGGACAACGCTTTGGGGCCTGCCTTATTGCAGGTTGACAAATTTAGTTGCGTCCTCATGGATCCTAATGCTGTTATTGTACATATTGTTAAGATTGCCTATTTATAAGCTAATTCCGAGCATCTTTTCAATATAATACGTGCCAAAATTTATTACAAAACTTGTCGTTCATCTCCGCTCCACAGCTCATCAACTTTTGAGCCTTTCAATTTTATGAAATGCAAACATACTTATTTGCTACTTATGTATGTATGTACTATGTCGACCGAGTCGTTTGAGTTGTAGTCTTTGGAGAGCTGGCTTTTGTTGCTTTGTAAGTAATTGGTAACCAAAAACGCCTTGTCTTCCCTCGAAGGCCTGATTCAGTGCAATCATTGCTGGACAGCAACAGCAACAACAAAAAGAAAATATACAAAACTTTTCGTATCCGAAATGAGAAACTACTCTAGTAAAACTCCATAAACAGAATTTCAAATGAATGCTCTGTCTAAACTCCTGACAACTCCTGCCTTCTGTTGCCTGCCGTCTGTTCAAAATCCTTTTGCCAGTTTTTTCTTTTGAGTGGCTTCAACTAATTAGGTCAGCGCCAGCGTTTGGTCATTGACCACACCGCTAACTGCAGTTGCCTGCAATTTAAATCGTAATTAACTGAACTCGCCCAACCTTATTATACTTAAGAAATTCGAATCACTGAAGTGCACAGTTGCCAATTATACGATTCCTTGACGGCGACGGCAACGGCGACTTACAACCTGAAAATCATTTCCAAGTCTTTTAAAGCCAAAGTACTTAGCAAATATAATTAATTTTAAGTGCAAATAATCGATTATATAATAGTCAAAAACAAGATGCATAATTTTGTTTTGAATGCAAATCATTTTAGTTTCTCACAAAATTAGGTTGAAAGCCTTCAAAGAAACTTGCTTTATTACACTACTCAAAAATGTGTAAATTAGTAATAAAGTAATAAGAACCAATTTGAACCAAGTTTTTAGACAAAAACAATTCACATTTAAGAATTAAATTCTTTGATTTTATTCGACCAGAAAACTGAACGAAAATAATTTGTAAATAGTTTTTTTCTTTTATACATAAAAATATATTTGAAATCTAGTTTTGTTGTAATTTTGACACCATCAATTTATGTTTTACGAATTCAATTGCCATTTGAAAAGCAAAAATTGATTTTATCTCGAAAAATACTTTTAATCAAATCAAATTAAAAAAGAAAATGCTTGAATGAACATTTCCTGCGGCCTTTTAACTTTTGTTCAACACTTATATTGTTTTTCAATAGCTTGTCTAAAGGTTATTCAAATGCTTGACATGAGCTGTCATTTGCATAAATAATTGAATTCTAAAGACTGTGTGCGATTTCCAAACCAAGCATAATTGGATGCTTTAAATTTAATGACGATTTTAATGAAGTTAAAATCAACCCATTTTGTTTCGTGGAAAAATGTTCCCTCTATAATTATTTGGCACATTAACTCATCCAACGTGTAAAAATGTAATGTGCAGTAATCAAAAAACAAAAAATAAAGATAATTAAAAGGTGCGTGAGCAATGAACATTAAAAAGTCAACTTTTGAATTTGAAACGTTCGTTTCTTTTTTGTTTTTTTTTTCATGCGAAAAATATCCCAGATTCACTCAACTTTCAATGCCCAGTGGACGTATTAAGGAGACATTATAAAAAAGAGAGAGCGAAAAAAAAAAACACAAACAAATAAAAGTTAAATAGGAAATGTTGGAAAAGTTTTTAACACTCATCCGTTGTGGGTGGTGTGGCGGTGACAATGACGAGGGGGGGGGGGAAGGAGAGATGTGAGATTTGCTGCGGATATTTCTCTGTCTCTCAAATATCTGGACCTGACTGGATGGAGATTGTTATCAATGTTGGCTTAGTTGTTATTGCAACATGCTGTGGCAGACGTTTTTCAAAGTGTTTTGTTAGTTAATTTGCGAAGCATCAAATTCAACAATCTGCTAAATAAACTTGCTCATCCTGTTTGTTTGTTTGCGTTATCTCATATTTTTTATTTTCTATTTTTTTTTTTTTTTGTAATACGCCGCACTTAAAATCCGTTTAATATTCTTCCGCATTGCTTTGGCCGCATTCTGGAGGCTTTGCACCACAGTCTACAGTCCGCTGCGGTTTTGGGTTATGAGCCAAAATGCATTCACGTAAAGCCAACAAAACAAAAAAATAAGGAGAAAAACATAGAGAATGGGGGAAGGAAGGTCCGTTGGGTTGGCTCTCAAGGGTCGGGTCTAAAGAAATGCAACTAATTTTCTATAGTCTGCATACAAAATTGGCAAACACAAAAGCAACGAGAAGCAACATCTGGTAAGTGGAGGTTTGGTTTTTAGCATTCCTGTGGGCTCCAGGTCCACATCCACGTTCACGTCCACGTCCAAGTCAGGCAAATGAATATATGAGTTTGAGCATAACGAATAACTGCAGTTCCTCAAAACCAAGTCAACATCCTTTTTGGTTAGCAGCAACAACAAAAACCGAGGCTACATTATTATTGCTGTTCTTGTTGTTGCAGCTGCTGCTGTTTGCTTAACACACTTCCACTTGACTCAATGGATTGCTGCAGTAGTTCAAAGACACACACACACATACACACACACACACACACACATTTATGCATATGAATGAACCATGCAAATTCGAGGTGTGCCACATAACTCCAAACGAGCCCCAACTAGCAACAACATGCAACAAACACTCAATGTAATCTCATTGAAGTAATTCAACTCTTTGCCTTTATTCGTATCATCCAATTTATTTATTTATTTAGTTAGTTATTTATTTATTTGCATGCAGGCTTAGTTAAATTGAAAGAGCACCCAAGTATCATGTGCTGTATCTATCATTAAGGTTGTATTAACAAAGAGATACAGTTGCAGCTTTGTAAGCATAAGTAAATATAAGCTTTGATTAAAAAATGGTTTTATGCATACAACATTTGTGTATTCAATTTAAGGGTTGTAGAACAATCGATTTAGATCTGATGTGTGGTTTATATGGAATTATCACTGTAAGGTTGTATGACTAGCTACTTTAATCTTATTTTTCACCTAAGATTTTAAAGCAATCTTCTCTTAAATGAGGTGAAAATAATTTTGGGTCATAAACTTTCTTAGCTTCAATTAAATTCACAGTCTGTAATAAGTTAATAAAATACAGATTTGGTGGACAATTAAAGCTGTCAGATTGCGTTGTTGTGATGTTTAATCAAGCCGATTTTGTGAATAAATAAACAAACACTTAAATGGATCATCAAATTTGCAGCATCTCTCATTCTTGCATTTATCTGAAAGTCTTAAACGTTTTGCTTTGTTTTTTTTTTTAGATGCAAGCTCAACCAACAACTTTTATAGCTTAAAAGCTTTAGATAACACCTCGCTAGACAACACTAAATGTAAGAAGTGTATGTATGTGCTATGTATATATTTGTTTGTTTGTATATTTGTGTGCTTGCTGTCGTAATAGATCGCTAGCCGCTTCCTTTTCGGCTGCTGCATGTTGGCCAAGTTTCTTCTTATCTGTGTGAGGCAGGAACCGCAGCAGCAACAGAAACAGGACTCAACGCCAGAGACAGGAGCTCCTTTCGCAGCGTTAGCCTTAGTCTTCTGTATAGTCCTTTAGTGCTTGCTGCGTTGTCATTGTTGCATTCTTTGCCATCTCCTTCTACTTCTTCTACCTTCTACCTTCCATTACTTCAACGTAGTCGTCGTCGTCGTCGTCGTCGTCGTCTTATTCTTTAGTCGCTGTTGCATCTACCACTTCCTTTTGCGGCATTTCACATTCTGTTGCACGTTTGTTTGTATTGTAATTGTCTGTCGTGGCTAAATATGTATGCATACACAAATAACCGCCATGTATACACACACACACACACACACAAACTATGTTATCTTTCGGTATATAAGTGTGTGTGTCTGTGTGTGTCTACAATCGTTGTGTTTATTGTCGCTCGCTCCTTGCGATTGTTATTGTGCTTGCTGCTGTTGCTGTTGGGTCAACTGCTTCTGTTCGTCATCCCGCTGCTGCTGCTGCTGTGGTTGTTGTGTATTTTTGCGGTTGCACACAAATATACTGGCTGCCTGGCAGACCAATGCATACACACACAAGCACACACACACACACAGCCAGCCTCATGGCTGGCCCGGCTCCCAAATTGCTCCATGTTGCTCTCAGGTCATGTCCATGTCGCCGTTGACGTCGATGATTTCTGTTGTGCGCCAGAGGCAACAGAGTTGGAGCCGGACCGACATACAGACGAAACGGCGACGGCGACGACGACGGCGACGACGACGACGGCGGCGACGATGTCAACTCAAATGCTTTTCAGTTGTATGGCTGCCAAGTGCAGCGCAGCTGATGTTGCAGCTATTGGTAGTGCTTTGGCTGCTGCTGCAGCATCAGCTCGGAACGGAAATGCAGGACGACCAGCGCGACTGGCAAACAATTGTAAGCTCTGACAGCGACAACAACAGCAGCAACTTAAAAAAGGAATGCTTCAGTTGAGGGAGCAACGCTTACAGATACCCTTAAAAAAAGTTAGCTTAGAGCGAAACAAGTCGGCCTTAAATTTAATATATTAATCTTAAGACAAGAAAAGTTTTTGATGCTGATCAATAAAATAAACAATACATCAAATAAATTAGTTCAAATAAGTTTGAATTTGCTTTTAATACATACATTCAGACACTATTTCAATATGCCTTATAAAACCCAACTGAGTCTAGGGTATAACAATGGCAGGGTTAAGCGTTGGTTCTGCCTGCTCTGGCCTCCAAGAGGCGAATGTCCTGTTTTTATACACAGTTACTGTTGCTGCTGTTTTTGCCCTCTGCTCACGTTCAGTGAGCGCACTTTGCTGACAGATAATTGCATTGCCCTGTGCGAAAGAGAGAGAGAGAGAGAGAGAGAGAAAGACTGGCCTGTGCATTGTGTGTGTGTGTGTGTTTGTGTGTGTGTATATGCAACCATTTTCATTTCCGCTTTGCAATAAAACCCCAACACGCTCACTAATCTGCGCCCGTGGCGGCCAAATGTCATTAATATTATTTTTGCTGTGACATTTTCCGATTATATGTGGATTTGTTGGCTGCTGCCAAGTTCTTCTCCTTCTCCTTCTCCTGCTGCTGCTTATGCACAACTTTTGCATTTAACACTTGGCTTGTTGTCCTTGAAAGATTGCTTCGTGCCTTAGCACAACAAATAGGCGAGTCGACAAAATGGTTGCGATAAGAGCAGCTTGCTTTGCTCCACTTTTTCATCATCTTCTTCTACTTTTGTTTGTTATTTTTTATTCGTAGTATTTTTTTTTTTTTGTTTGTTAGACACGGCGTTAATGTTTGCTCAATTTAAAAAGTTTTCTATCGCCATTTGCATTTGCACGCACATTTGCACGTGCCCCTCTGACCGTGCAACACCAGCAGTGGTAGTGGCAAGAACAATAAAGTGAATGGGCGGCGCCGTTTGGGGCGTTGGCAGAGGCGCTGCCAAGTGGCAAACTCAAAATATATGTATGTATGTATTTGCATACGCACCGTGGTACAAACTCGTAGCAAAAGTTTCTACCATCTCTCTGTCTCTAAGTATTTTGTTTTGTTGCTGGTCTGGAAGTTTATTTGGTTTTTTGTTTTTCTGTTCAGTTTTAATTTGGTAATGCAGCGTGGAGCTTTGCCTCTAATTGTTGGTCCTTGAACAATGAATTTTTCTGTATGTTTTATTTAGTTTTTTTTTTTTTGAGCCCCGCCTATATTTTGTTTGAACTTGTTGTTGAAGCATGCAATTTGATTAGTTTTGCAAATGAGTTGGGCGTGGCAAGTTTAATTAACATGTGCCACAGCTCAACTAATTTGTCAATTGAATTGTTTAAATTGCCAAAGTTTTACTTTTAGAAATTAAAGCTTAATGTAGTAAAATTAATGTGAAAGCTACAACTATTCATAACAAATACATTCAAACATGTTTATGTAATTAAATATTTGTAAGTCTTGTAAACGTCGATTGCCTATAAATTATGGACAAAGTGAGATAAATCAAAGGTCTCGAGAGACAACAAAAAAGTACATACAATATTCGTATTAATGTATACTATGTTGTGGTATGTATTTTGCTTTTAATTAGATACTCCAGTTCATTCTAAAAATTTTAACGTTAATTGGCAGTCAGCGGTCGTAAGAAGTTAAGTTCAAATTCAACAGTTTCATGCCGTGTCCTAAACGTAATTTTCCTGGAAAAAAAATTGAATGAATTTCGTGGAAAAAGTACTTAAGTACTTTGCATGTCTTGTTTTGAATAAGTCATGGCAGTGAAAATTGTGAATATCGGGACATTATGTTTAAGTAAGAAACACTATGTAACTAATTGCTATGTGAAACTTAAGATGTGCAATGGAAACTAAGATTACATCTTGACTGGAAATAGTATCCTAATCAATTCACCAAACTATAATCCTTTTGCACTCACATGCTAATTACTTTAGGCTTATTTGAGTAAAGTAATTTGATATTATATCGTAAATAATAATCAAAAGAGTTGACATGTTAAATAAGGTTCATGGTATGCGGTTAACTTGAGCTGACTTGCTTAACACTCAACTAAATAAATTGCATTAAGTCATGTGTAATGTTTGCCAAAAGTCTAGACATCAGAACCTAAAATTAGAAGCGTCTTCCATCTACTTGTGAATATGGTAATTAATAATGTCAATACTCATACTCATATGTTTTCACTTGAATTGAAAGCATTAAATTGAAAACAAATCGAGCATTTGCAACAACTTAAATTGCCATTAATATTTAAAGCACATGCTCATGTAAAGGTTGATTTTAAAAGTCTTTGCATAAATAATTTTCAATTTGACAACAATATGTTTTCAGGGTATGGGTCAAAATTGCAACAGTTCTCGTATTGATTTTGATTTAATTCTCTGACAGTTTTGTTTTTTACAAACACACACACACGCACATACAAAATAAAACACAAAAAAATAAAGTACTTTATTGAATTTGACTCTTTTCAATTTTACAAAAAGCTGCAGCAGCCATAAGAAAAAACTGACTGCAATAAAGTCGTGAAAAATAGTATTGTGCCATTTTTTTGTGCTGCAGGTAAAAATAAAGTAAAACGTTTCGAACATTGTATAGAGTATGTACGAATATATATAGTTTTGATCACTTTAAAAGCACTCAATTATCATTTTAATTGATTAGAATGCTTTGATTGTTGGCAAAGTGTTATTTGAGGTAGCTGTTATAAACCAATTTTTGTACTAATTGAGTAATAATTATATATATGTAGTATATTTATTTTAATTTATCGAATCAGTAGCTTTAAGCTTTAAGGAAAAATCATGTTCAAATGACAGAGTTTTTATATATTTAAAATGCTTATTTATTCATGTTTTTACAGCGTATCTTGTCGTCACAATTTTTCACTTTTACTTTGTTCTTATTCATTTGAAAAATGTATATATTTGATGCTCGTTTATTTGTTAGCTTTCTGCACTTGGCTAAACTTAATTACTTTAGCACAATGGCAATCACAAATATTGTTGGTTGAGGCACAAATAAATCCAATTATGACCCTGATGCTGCAACATCATCAGTGTGTGGCATTTGACCGGTCAATTGGTGCTTGGTGCTGGCAAACTAGCCAGCTGCTAACTGATTTTATTGACCTGATTTCCGTTAACGACTGCTACAACTACAACTACCAACAAATAGGACCGGCTTAACAATTGTGTAATAAGCAAACGTATCAAACTGTACTATAACTAACTGCAGCTGGCATATCAATTGGACTACACACTTATAATCTATCTATTCACATTCCAAATTGTAGGCATAACAACTGACTGTTGTTGTATTTGTTGGGAATTCATATCTAGATGGCAACATCAGTTAATTGATTTTGTTTACGACATGTGGCTGCAGTACTACATAGATGTAGATGTTATCATAATATTTTCTTGCTATTTTTGTGCAACGATTT
Source organism: Scaptomyza polygonia (assembly GCA_035044585.1). NCBI lineage: Eukaryota > Metazoa > Arthropoda > Insecta > Diptera > Drosophilidae > Scaptomyza > Scaptomyza polygonia. The sequence continues at coordinate 479,831 of JAWNNU010000949.1, read as the reverse complement.
CGAATACTTTTGGCAATCGGCCATTAAATTAGCTTTGGCTTTTGTGGCCCACTGTGCCACATTTATGAATATTTCAACGAGAATACGGCTTCAGCATGTAATAGTAATAGTAGTATGTATGTAGTAATATAAGTACTAGTATTGGTGTCTGCCACTGCGGATCTCTTCAAGTGACTGTTTGAATGTATAAGTGTGTATGATTGTATGTGAGTGAGCTCATAAAGCTGCACAAATAAAAATGTCGACGATTCTACACACACACACACACACAAACATTGAACAGAGCAGGAGTAGCAGATATATAGATATAGTACACTTTGGCATGTGGCTGGGAAAAATCAGTTGAATTGCCAGCAAACGAAACGAAAACGTGAAATAAAGAAGGAAGAAGAAGAAGTAACGGGACAAAACGAATCCTGAACGTCAGCACAGCCGTTGCAATCGCTGCTGCTGCCAACTGCTGCACTGGCACAGGAAATATTATCCGCATTGGCAAAAGCATCTTAGCCAAGTCAGTGAGAAAAATAGAAAGAGACAAAAGAGAGACTAAACGGGATAGAATGTGTGTGTGTGTTCAGGAGGGTGTCTGTGAATGAGCTTGCCAAGGGACTGGGCGCAGGACAAAGCGCAAAAGCGGCCAAGTGAATTTCACAAATACAAATTCAAATGGCAAATTGACAAATGAACCTTCAGAGCGTTTTACATTTTCATTGTGTGTCTGTCTGTCTGTCTCTCTGTTTGTATGTGTGTGTGTGTTTAGGTGGGTAGGTGGGTAATTCAGCAGTTTGTAGATTTCCTTTTTCACTTTTTGCCTCATTGCCACATAGCCCGTCCGACCGCTCACTTTGAAGCGTAAACAAAAAACAAAAAAAACAAAAAAGAGAAAAAATTACTGAAAAAAAAAGAAAAGGATGAAAGCAGCATTCGACAAGCTTTTGATGCTGATTTTGTAAAGATGCCTTTGCTGGTCGATGTGGAAGGAGTGTGGCACCAGGGGCAGGCTTGGTGCGCCGCATTGTTGCGCTGTTGTTTTCTATGGCATACAAGTGGCATGAGTTAGTCAACCCTCCATCCTTAAATACCAAACGCAAGACGAACAACAAACTACAAATTGTTGTTGATGGGCGATTTTAAAGCAACTGCTCTAAGGGCCGATCCCATTTGCCCATTTGGCCATTGCCCATTGGCCATTGTCTATTGTTTGGCATTCCATTTACTGAGCCCAGGTTCGGTAAATTGAGATTACCAATGAGCCAACTACAATTACAATCAAAGCAACAAAACAACAACAACAACAACAACAACAATAATATGCAGCAACTACAAAAACACACACAATGCACATTGTTCCCAAAAATGATTCTGAAAGAAAAGCCGATTTCATGCAACTTACATTTTCTTATTCTTTAAGACTTTAAGAGCCAGCTTTGACTACAACACGGAATAGCAAAGTTTTTGGTAATCGAAACTGTATGCTTTTCAGTTTTTGCCAACAAAAAAAAAACCTTCTTATTTTTTGTTGCTTTAGTTTCAACGTCAAACAAGTTTCAATTTAAAAAGAGAATGAAAAATTTCGTGTTTAAGTTGTGAAAATTGATTGTAGAGCAAAAGTAAAGGATTACAAATTTGTGCACAGCATAAAGGGTTGATTCGATAAAACGTCGAAAGTAAAAGATAGAAAATTTTATAGTTGCATAATAAACATTTTTAAAATGCAATTAAGAGCTTTTGAACTCAATCAACTCTTGTTCATTTTGTTCTTCTTTAGGTTTCGTGACTTGCTTAAAACATCGAAGTTTATTTTCTACTGGGAATTTTTTTAAAGATTAACAATACTGCTTCATAATTTAAAGTTTATACACATAACTCATGTAAATTAAGTCAGCTTAATTTATATTCAAAATCAAATTCAAAATGTTAAATGGAAAGCAAGGATATTTAATGTATCTAATTTCTATTCAGCACGTGACTTTGATTCTTGCCATTGAATTTCCATAAGCTTTGAGCCACTTTCAAGTCGATTGACAACTGTTTCTTATATTGATTAGCATTTTGATATTCATAAATTCCAAGTGCCTTTACAAAGGAGATATGCCTTTGCCTTTGCCTTTGGACTAACAATGTTTAGCTTTCTAAGCCTTTTCCATTTTGCATAAGAAAATATATACCTAAATGATGGATTTTTTTCACTTATTTTATTCTATTCTACTTCTTCTTTTTGCAGCTTGGCAACACTTGTTAAGCCACTGATGCGAGCAACAGAGATAGGCAGAGAGAGAGAGAGAGAGAGAGAGAGAGACAGTGAGGAGTGAAGGTGGTGACAAAGTGTGTGTAGTGGAGCAAGAAAAGCAAATTCACAAAAAACAAAATTCAATAAGAATCTGTCGCAGTCAAGCTGTAGTCGGGAGTGCAACGAGAAATTTGCCTTTGTGCCAGAGCTAAAGCCAAAGTGGTGCCGAGAGTAATATGTAATGGAGACCTTTTTCGCCAGCGACGGCAACATGATGTGAAACATGGCAATCGAATCAGCCAAAGCCATTTAGAGTCATCAATTGGCGAGGTCGCGGACACCAAGGACCCAGGGCACACCCGGGAGGTGTCAAAAGGGGAAAACTCAGGGAGGCAGGCAGGCAGGCATAAATGCTCAGCATGGCAGCCAAATGGAGAAGCAGCAGCAGCAGCAGCAGCAGCAGCAGTGGAAGCACCCAACTGCCAGGTAAAAACAAAAGATTGAACCCCAAAAGGTCGTCAATCATTACTTTTGTGTGTATACACACACTTATCCACAATGCTACCACATTTTTTTCATTCTCTCTCTGTTTTTGTGCTGCAGTGTGGCAGCAGCTGGTTTGGCTTCTGTGCCTGATGGCACTTCTTGATGGAGTGTGGGCCGATGACTGGTCGCAAAGTTGCGCCTCCAATTGCACCTGCAAGTGGACCAATGGCAAAAAGTCAGCGATATGCAGCTCACTGCAATTGACCAGCATACCGACGACGTTGAGCACGGAGCTTCAGGTTCTGGTGCTGAACGATAATCACATACCATATCTGAATCGGGAGGAGTTCTCTGCATTGGGTTTGCTCAACTTGCAGCGCATTTATTTGAAGAAATCCGAGGTCCAATACATACACAAGGAAAGCTTTCGCAATCTCAAGATACTCGTAGAGATTGATCTGTCCGACAATAAGTTGGAGATGCTCGATAAGGATACGTTTATGGGCAATGATCGATTGCGCATACTCTATCTAAATGGGAATCCCCTGAAGCGTCTATCGGCCTATCAGTTTCCCATATTGCCACATCTGAGAACTTTGGATATGCATGATTGTTTGATCTCCTACATAGATCCCATGTCGCTGGCTAATCTCAATCTGCTCGAATTCCTGAACCTCAAGAATAATCTGCTGGAGAGCCTAAGTGAATATGTATTCCAACACATGGCCAATCTGAAGACCCTTTCGCTCGAGGAAAATCCCTGGCAATGCAATTGCAAACTGCGCAAATTTCGCAGTTGGTACGTTAGTAGTCGCCTCAGTTCTGTGAGTTTGGTGTGCAAGGGTCCTCCGGTGCAGAAGGATCGCACCTGGGACAGTGTCGACGATGAACTCTTCGGTTGTCCGCCACGTGTCGAAATCTTTAATAATGAAGAGGCCACCAATATTGATATAGGCAGCAATACGACCTTTAGTTGTCTCGTCTACGGAGATCCCTTGCCCGAGGTCAGCTGGGAGTTAAACGGCAAGATCCTAGACAATGACAATGTCCTCTTCGATGCAGAGAGCATTGCATCCGATAAGTTGTGGAGTAATCTAACGGTGTTCAATGTGACCAGCCTGGATGCAGGAACTTATGCTTGTACGGGCAGCAATATAATTGGTTCAATGACACAGAACATTAGCATTTACCTCAGCGAAATTGTGCAGCATGTCCTAGTAAAGACGCCGGAGACTTTCTGGTACTTTGGCTTGATCATGGGCATCTTTGGCACAGTGTTTCTGCTCATTGCCATTTCGTTTGTGGTTTGCCTGTGCAAACGGACAACTCGACAGCATCGTCATGCCAATAAGGCTGGAGTCAAATCGAGCGTTAGTTTCAATGATCAGGAAAAGAAACTTCTCGATTCGAGTGTGACAACAACAACAAATGATCGTGGCGATAGCTATGGCATTGATAACAATCCGAGCTCTATCAATAAGACGGACGCTGGCTTGGGCTACAACCAGATCGAGATACATGCCGTTGAGAGTCATCGACAACAGCAACAACAACAGCAACAGCAGATTGGACAGGGTCAAAATCAGGTCGGTCAACATATGCGACAACAGCTGATGACTGTGAAGGATCCCACATGTGGCATGATCTCAGTGCCGACGTCCATGGCCAGCTATCAGCATCAGCATCAGCATCAGTTGCAGCATCCACATTCCCATTCGCATGGACATGCCCAGCTGTCGGAGGAGTTCCCGTTGAATGTGGGCGTATTCCCACCACCGCCCGAATTCTGTTCGAACATTGTGCCAAATCCCACCTTTGGCAATATATTTATACGTGTCTCTGTCACGCAGGATATGCTCGATGGTGCCGATATTAACATGTATCCCGATCTGCTCAACATACCCAAGCGCATGCAGGACGTCCAATGTGATTCCTCGGCGGCATCCAGCTCGAGTGATGGCGGTGTTGGGGTTGGTGGTGTTGGTCATGCCGTCTCACATTTCGCCACCCTGCCGCGGCATACGGGGCGTCGCGGTATCCTGAAAAAGGACCCCTCGCTGCAAACGGGCGGTGCAACGAATCTCTATCCACATGACGAGATTGTGACCTACAATTTGGAAACGGGCGCCTATCATTGTACCAATAGCAACAGCAATGACATGGAGCTACCACCGCCACCACCACCGCCAGCGGTCACTGCTGTTGTCCAGTGTCATCATCCAACGACGATAGCGACACCTGTTTCAGCCGCCAATTGTGTCAGTTGCATCAACAATGTGCCCTCCTCCTCCTCCGCCTGCAGTACACCGCCCATTGTGGAGGCAACGCCACTGCGACCTCTGTGCAAAAGCAGTGGAGCGGGCGACAGCTCTGCCTATCCCAAGTACGACAACATGGGCAGACGCAGCACAGCCAGCGGTGGATTGGGCAATGAGAATGAAACCTTGTTCAATGAATCCGACGAGCAATCGACTGCAATGCAGGATTGCAATGAATCCTCGCAAGATTCCCATCAGCAGTTGCAGCAGACAACGGAATCCGGGAGTGGTATGAATAATGGTGGCAGTGGTGAGTTTGTGTCCCTCTAGTATTATGGTACGCAGGTGTAAATACAGCATAAGCAAGCGAACTAGCGCCACCTGCCGGTCAATAGATTGTGCTGCCTCACACAGAGAGAAGACAAACATCAAAATCGAAGAAAAATCCACTGTGGCAATCGTTTTGTTCATATCATGTACCAAGCAGCAAAATTCCCTTTAAAATCAAAAACTGAAAAAGCGTAAATTTTGTATAATTGTAGTATCAAATAAACATATATATATATAAATATATACGATATATTGACTGTCGCAGTCTAAGCCATAAACTATAATAAGCTGAATATAAATCTATATATATATATATACATAATATATCTATCTGTATGTGCTAGCGATCCAAGAGCAATTTATGTAGAATCGAATCAATAAACAAAAAACCCATGAGAATATGAGAATGTTATGTTAACAACGGAGAATAAAAATTGATTAATAATGATTTTATTGCAACTCTCATAAGTAGATTAATTAGTCGTATTAAACTTAGATTCATGGTAACCCATTCCTAACATTAAAACAAAGCCGCATTCCAATGGCCAATTCGTCAGTAGTTTCAGGCAAATTTTGGTAAATGTTTAAAGCATCAAAATGAAACGATTCTAGACCAAAACTCTTCTCCAAAATGTATAAAAATCAAATAAAAATGTAAATATACAAAAATATACACTTATATTATAATGTCTATAAAGATAATGTAATCAACATTAATATTCGTACAGAGCTTGAGAATTTTTATCATTGTTTTTTTAATTTAAAAAAATGATTTTAAAGTAGCATCAAAATTTATAGTGAAAACCTTTGCTCATTGTATAATCCTATATATTATAGAGTTAGAAAATCCAAAAAGTAACATACCTGATATAAATACTCTATGAATAATATGTTTTCAAGATATACGTATGTACTTTTTAGCCAAGAGGATTCCTTAATTATAGATTCATCAATTCAAATCCTCTTATCATATTGTAAAAATGTGTGAATAGACATTTATTTACAACGATTTTAAAATCAAATAAAAATAAACGTTTTAATGCCCAGCTCAATATCAAAAGATACAAAAATCAAAAAAAAAAAAAAAACAAAAGCTGATTGCCACAAATGTTAAAGCGGCGCCGGAATGTTTTAAACAACGCTCTGTTTTTTAAAATGTTAAACATGATTGTTATGCCCTCGGGATGCTTTTAAAATTCAATTGCACAAAACGATGCTTTAGTTTTAGAACTTTAAATGCTCATCCATAATCAGGCCAACAATTGTTAAGTTTTCCAACATTAACCGTATTGTGTTTGTCATGCCAAGTAATTAAAATATATATATATATGTATATGTGTATACTATTTTAGCTCAGTTTCTATTCATTAAAATTAATAAACTATAAACAATAGTTAAAATAACATCGATGTGCCATGACAAATTTAATCTGGGCAAGCCAAATTTTACTAATTATAATTAAATATGCATGTACAATTCCAACAATGTGGGTGTGTAAGAACAGCAATGTATGTATTAGAAAATATACATACATATATATATTTATATATATATGTATATCTAATGTGTATAATCGTATAGAGTAGTAAAGTATACTAGTACATGTATAGATAAAATATAATCGAAAAGCAAACAACAAACAAATTGCATATATAATATTACATTTTGTGTAGAATGTTTACAACTCGAGCTTGATAATATAAATGTAAATTATAAACTTTTTTTAATATGTAAGTACATACATTTTCACAGTCGCAAGCTTGCATACAATTTATGTATTTATGTAAAGCTAATTGTAATATGCAACGCAAATAACTCGACACAAAAATCTTCACAAAATTTCCATTCATAAATATAAGTAAAAAATTACAATAATACGAAGACGAAAATAAAATCAAAACATTAAAAATTCGTTCTTAGATAAACAGCATAAACAAAGTACAGACAAAAACTACAAATATGTATTTACACACACACACACACACTAACAGATACATCTCAAAGGGATTAGTTTTTGTTTTTTGAATAACATCTGCAGCATAGTAGCATACTACAAACAAATATACATACATACATATATATAAAAGTAATTCAACTGCACGTTTCACACACAAAAAGAATGAAAAAACCCAGTTTAAAAAAATACCCAAAAGAAAATGCATAAAAAATGGGAAATATCTTTAAAAAATTATAAAAAACAAATAAACAAACAATAGAGATAGAAATGCCAGTAAATAGTTAAATTTTTTCTCTCAGATCTCATAGTTCTCCAAACTTAATACGTATACATAAATATATATAGAGTATATATGCCTAGATGCTGCACGATAGTACTATAAGGTCAATGTATAGATGACACTTGTAATTACATCTTAGTTAACTTAGTTTGGCTTGAATTTATTAAATGTGACTCTCCTTATGAGGCATGGAACTGATAAACATATTTATATCAATATATTTTTTGGTTCAATTCTGAATTCCTCTGCATTTCATTTTGAGATATTCACAATGTTTCCATTTATATACATATATTTTAATCAAGAATGATGAAAATAACATCAAATGTACATATGTATATGTATATCTCATACTATTATAGCATAAACGAAACCTCTTTCCGAAATTCCAGTAACAAAAATGTTCACTTAAAATAACTCAACTCAGCAAGGCCATTTTGTATAGTTTTAACTACTAATTAAAAAGTGATGGGAGCCGCCAGAATGCAAACAGAAAATGTAAACAAAAACTAAACTCTGGCACACACACACATTTATACTATGCTTTTAAATACACATCAACACGCACACACACACACACACACATTCACACATGACTTTTGGCAACAAAAAAGAAAGGTAGCATTGCGAAATGTAACAAATATAATTTTAATTACTGTGCTTAGCAGCAAACACCCAGAGTTGCATTTTTATACATTTAAATGGCATCAACTCTGTATAAAATGGATAAGCAAATTGCTGATGCCAATTATGTACTACACACAGAGTTCTGTATCAAATAGTCGAATACAATTGCAACAAAGCAGCAACAGCAGCAAAAATAAAATCAAAATAAATAAATTAAATTCAACTGTGTGTTGTATGATGTAAAGCCGTAAATAAATAAAATATACAAACGAAAAATCGTTGGAACATTTTTAACCTTTTACAAATTGCAGTCGATATTTTTTCTTGCTGTTTTTCTTTTTTATGCTGAAATGTCAACAAGATGCAAATTGTATGCGCTCTTTTGCAAAAAGGTCGAACCCGATAATAAAATCAAGTGATCAAGTTTTTCTTTTCTTTTTCGATTGTGTATGCAGTTGTTTGTTATCAAAAAAAACATAAATAAATGTCGAGCAATTTGTATTTTAACTCAAATTTCATTGCAAACAAAAGAAATTAGCTAAATTTGTACAATTAACACGACTTGGACATTTTTTTGAACGACATGCAAACACAAAATAATAACAAACAAAACAAAAACGTACACACACACACACACATAAAGAGAGAGGAAAACATGTCAAAATATTGCCAAAAAATAAAATATATGTATTAAAAACAAACAAAAGAAGGGGAAAAAACACATGATGATAGCATTATTCTTTGGTATAGATTGTCAAGCTTTACTACACACTATACATATATATATATATATATATACATATATATATATTAACATAGATGAAATAATAATAAAGAACACAAACACGAAAATATGAAATAAATTGAATAAAAACCCAAAATGTAAATGGTTCATTTTATTTATTGCACACAGAGTAGACTATTCTTGTGTTTTCCAATTAAAGAGGATTTATTTAAGTAATTTACTTAAAACATCATAAAAACTGAATAGCAGGTAATATTTGTCATGAAAGTATACACAAATTTAAAAACTAGTTTTATTTTGCACATTTCTGCTCAAGTTTTGTCACTGATTACATTGCGTATACTTTATACGTTATATGTTATACGTATACGTATACTTTAGGCAAAGAAACACAATATGGATTATTTTAAGATTTTAAGCCAAGCTGTGGACTTGTGGTTGATAATGCTATAGAAAAGCAGCCAATCAATTTTGGTTCCTGTGAGTTTGTTTGCATTTTTGGTTTTTGGGTTTTTCGAATTTCAATTGCGCTAGCAACTGGCAAACTTCCTTGAATATCCCAGTCAGCTGCTAATCTGCATAATTTGGCAGGCAAAGCATATCCTTTGGCATTCCTATCACTTGTTGATCAAACTTTATCCCCCTCTCTCTCTCTTTTTCACTATATCTGCAACTATAAACAAATTTCCGTTTGCATTCGTTTTTTTTTTATCTAAGAACATATCTGCTCCCTATTACCCCACACACACACACTCTTAGATGCCATTTGTAGCAATTCAGTTTGCCATATTTGTGCTGCATTTCCGCGCTTAATCTCCGACGTCGTTGCTGCGGCAACCGCTGCTGCTGCCGCTGCTACAGTCACCTCACAGAATGTTGCAATAATGACTGCAAGGGAAACAGCCGTTGAGCTGAGCAGAAAGAAGTAGTAGTAGTAATAACATTTTCATTTTAATGCACTAAAAACACATTTAGTCAAAGTTACCAGCATGTGCATCTGCCTTCCCTTTTTCTCTTATAGCTCTAAACGCCGTCAGCATCCGGTGTTACTGCTGCTGCGCTCGCTGCTGGTGCGGTGAATGCGGCAATGCCAAACCACCAAGTCAGTCAGCCAACACACACACACACACATGTACATGTATGGGATATAAGGGTGGTGGAAAACCATCAATGGCTTGGCTTCATTTGCCAAGGCAACGCCGGCTCAGCTTGGCTCGAGCATGTATGCAGCCCTCCAGAGAATGTGACGCATTGAGCACGTACCGTTAGCAAACCACAAAAACCCATCTAAGCATCCACATCCGTCCACCCACACACACACACACACCCAAAACCCACTCCGTCGCCCATACTTCAGCTGCTTGTGCACTTTTTTCTTAACGTTACGAATGTAACATTCATTTTTGACAAGCATAATTTGCGGTTTGGAACTGCAACCGTTTCCTCAGATTCCAGCAACAACAGCAACAGAAGCGCCATTGGGACTGGAGTGTAGCTGGATATGGCTTGGGTTATTTACAGTTTTCATGGAGCAGGCACTTTTCTAATGCAAAAATGATGCACTGCAGCCATGGTGCTCTGCGGTCAGACATGGAGGCAGTCTCATGGAGTCGTATACCAGGCGTTTGCCTCCGCAATGGCAATGAAAGTTTAGAAACCAATATTTCTGCAGCAACAAAAACAATAACAGCTACAAAGAATGCAGTGCAGGCCGAAAAGGCAGCAAAATAAATCTGTTTGCCAAACAGTTATTGCGCTTGTTTCTGTGCGCCGCCCACAGCAAGGACCTTCTAGCTCGTCCTGGCAATGGTATATGCCTTTGCTTGGCAACCGCTCAATAATTGGCAATGCTCAGCTGGGCAGCGAAGTGGCTTACACAGAAAATAAAAAACCCTAATAGACATTTAGTAGATGGCTTTAGACTGAATCCTTAATTGAATAAAGAATTCGCTCTAAAAATTTTAATAACTCAAACTCCATATACAAATAATACAATATATAAAGCATACTTTTTGGCTGAAAATAAATAGCATTGCTTAGCTGTTTGGGGAAACATTAGTCAAGGCATACTTTTAGGCTGATGCAAAAAGTCACTCCTAATATTTAAGTGCATTCCGCTTTAAGAGAATCACCTAAGTCAAGTACTTAACAAAAGCCTTATTGCCACACTTTTTGCAGTGTACTTTTGTTTTTGTCTACGACTGATTGCCTAACTCGCCCTTGCTGGCGATGACTCAGGTGGTGCAAGGCTTTCTATAATTCCATGCACAACGATTATGCAAATGGTTTCTCTTTCTCTCGCTTCTCTAGTCTAGTGGCAAAATGTAAACTGATGCTGGTGCCTCCGACTTGGGATCAACAAAATGAAATTCAATATGTTATAAATGGCAGGCGTCGCTTAAGGTCCAGCAAACAGTACACAAACAATTGTGCCTCTTAGCCAAATGCCTCCAGGCAAGTGTAGACCAATGTTTGCCAGCTGCCCAAATCCCATGCCCAAGGCTTTTGTGTTTTCGCTTTTTGTTATTAAATTTTTTTTTTATTTTTGTAACCAAATCAATATGGCCCAGGTGCATCGCATAGCATATGTGGGCAGGAGCTACCTTTAGCCTGTCCTCCTCTCTTTAGGCATTTTCCCCCCCAGACTGAGCATTGATTAAAGTGTTTCGTTTGCAAATTTATGTTCCAAATATTAACCCAATTGCTCCCCGAGGAACACTCTCGCAAAAGGCAAAAAACAAACTTTTTCGCTCGTGCAACAAATACTCTCACACTCACACATACGCAAAGAAAAACAAAAACGGGGAAGCCAAAGAACTTTTTTAACATTATTTTGGATTTTGGAGTACAAATTATGTTAGTAATCTCCATTTATTGACATGTTTCCACCAGCAGGTACACGTTTTTATGTATACAAACAAATACACATAGACGGTATTTATGTCGAAATAGGGTCGCATAAGGACTGCTTAAGTCGACCCTTAAGCATGGGGATTATGTGTGGCAACTTTTGTTCTGCGACCGTAGGTCTCCCAACTGCTATACAGCATCATTTGTCATGAATATATAAAAACAGCTATATCTAGAACATTTTGTTTCGAGAGTAAATAACACTTTTTTTTTCGTTCAGACTGCCAAAATTGCTTATTGTTTATGGTTAGTACTATTTTGAGACGATATAAAAAGTTATAATTATATGTGCATATACTAGTTCAGTAACTTACCTTTAAGAAGATTGTTAAGAGCCAAATTATTTAGGAGGAACACAAAGTCAGCATTCTGATATTAAATCATCTTTACTTTTTTGTCTCAATAAAGTTTTTGGCCAATCAAAAAGAATGTCAAAGAAAGTTAACTATATATATGTTAAAATAAAACTTGTCACGAACAATATTCGTTGTTAGTTTTATTCATGTGAGTGCAATAAACTTATGACACTAAATGTAGATACTTCCGAAAGTTGTTAAAAACCAAAATGCACACAAAGTTCTTTATAACTTTAAAGGAGTGCTATATTTATTTTGGTACATAGGTGCAAACAAAACTCATAATATTATTGAATTAAAGAAACACACGCTCGCACATCGATGTATGTGTGTACATACAAATAAATTAAATTTATTATCATAATCAATGCTGAGCCAACGAAATTCCACCACATTAGCCCACATGTCTTGTAAGAGAGCGGTTTAAGCGCAAAGAGAGTTAAACCACTTATAGGAAGAGCGTGCGAGTGTGATGGCTGATAGAATGAGCGCGTACGCGCCGTCAACATGACTGACACGAGCGAAAAGCAATTGAGGCGAATTCATTTTCATTCGTTTTGCCGACGCATTGAGTTTGGTGTTTTTTTAGTGCGGCAATTTGCAGCTAAATATAAAAGAAAAAACCAACAATATTGAATATAAAATACACAACAATTGATAAATTTATTGAATTTATTAAGAAAATGCTACAACAACAATCGGTGGCTTATTGTGCGAACTAACAGGCGTAAACAGCGTGTTTGAAAACCAGAAAGAGATTGGTAAGACAAATGATAATCGCTTGTCTGCATATGTATGTACATATGTATGTATACATAAATGTTTGTACATTGTACATTGAGTACGCAGATACAATATGTTCATACATATGTACGTATGTATGCACATGCCTATACATAACAAATGTAAATTGCGTTCAATCATTTTTATCTTGTGTACATTTTGCAGTTGCACGTAGCAAAATAACAAAGTGGAAAGCACAACAACAGCGAAGAGGCGAGACAGAAAAGAAACTGGGAGAAAACGCAATGCACATTTCACTGGTCTGCTAAAAGCAGAAGAACGGCAAGCCACCAAACGTGAAAACAAAGCGGAAGCAAAAAGAAACTATTTATTTTTTTTTTCATTCTCCTTAAAAGTGCACACATTGTATGTATGCCTCGCTTTGTCGAACAGAAGCATTTAACTCAAAGTCCTGGTAAGTAGGGGCTTTCTTATTGCCCGTTCAGCAAAAAATTGCAGACAGAGTATACATTAGATTTTAATTGGAAAAAGCATTAAAAAAAATGTTATTACTTGTGCTGTTATTTTTGCTGTGAACATTAAAACATACATTTATGTATATGTTGCTGTGCGTCCCTAGTTACGTAAGCTAAAGACATACACAATGGACCTCTCCCGCTCTGTTGGGCGATTTTCTCACCAAAATGTGCATAACTTCCTTATGTATGTATGTACATAGTATGTACTCCACACATAGATTTGTAAGTGTATGTAAATCAGCAAATTGAATATTTGTGTGGCTGAAAATCGGTGAAAATTTGTTTTCACCGCAAACAATGAATAATTATAAACTCTACCGACATCTGTAAAGCTTGCTTAAACTCATAATAAATATTTAGCTTTACTACTACGTATTTACATATGTATTCAATTGATTTCTGTTTCATTTGCAGCTGAATATAAATATTCAGAATGGATAGCAGCGATGACGATGCCGACAGTGGCAACTCCATACCGAGACCCATCTATGAGGCAACGTCTGCGATAGACAGTCCTCCACCGCATATAACGGGCCACGAAAAGGATGCAGTGACCAACAAGCGATTGAAATATGTGGTCAGCTCTCCACCTGGCTCCGCCAGTAACGTCAGCAATTCATCCAGCTCTAATGCTTGGCCAGTTTCGGCAGATACAGCTGGTGGCTCTAGTAAAAGTTCTGGTCATGCCTCGCTCACCATGAAGCTAACAAAGGTTCCGTCGACTGCGACGTCGACGTCAATGTTAACACAACATCAGAGCGAATCAAAGCCCATCAGCACATCGACGCCCAAGGCGCAGGAGCCTAAGGTGCGTGTGCCAAAGGAAATGGTTGCGCTGCAGCGTTCGCACATCGAGTCCAAAGTGCTCACCGGTTACGTTTCGGAGAGCTCCAAGCTAATGCGGCGCAAATCAAGGCCTGTTCTAAAACCAGAGCCATCGGTTGAGCGCTCCCCAAGCTCCACATCGACGCGATCGGCAGACCAAAGGAAGGGACGTAAAAAGGGTAAACTGACGCGCAGCACGAGCATACCCGCTCCTAGATGGGATTCGGAGGACGATGAGTGGTTCGAGAATTCGAATATGATATTGAATAAATCGAAAAAGCGCACCTATTCAATGGCATATGAAGAAGACCTAAGTGTGAGCAGGGAGAGTAGCAGTAATCGCAGCAAGACCGCATCTCGCAGCAGCGAGGAGCCACAGCCACGCCGTAGGAATCTGCGCTCCGAGAACGAAGAGTTTGCTCGCAAACGCAGCGCATTTCTTGAACGCTTTATTAACGACACGGTGGAAGCTGATCAGCAGGAGCAACCGGAGCAGCCAGAGCAACAGGAGCAGGAACAGCAACCAATTGCTAAATCAGACAGTTGTGCAGATTGGCAAACCATTTCGACAGTGGACACAGACACAAATTTCTCGCTTTTATCGGATGTCAGTGAGTCGAAGCAAGTGCCGAGCGAATCAAATTTAAGCGAAGCGATTAACAAACGACTTGGCGAAGTGTATCAAGCACCAACAAGGGTAAGTTATCGAATGTTGTTAATCGATGAACTGCAAACTTATATTTGAAATGCAATTTTTTCAGGATGGTTGGGATCCGTTTTGCTGGAAGTGTCGCGAATGCGGCAAAGTAATGCCATGCTCCAAATGTCTACGTTCGTTTCATGCTTTTTGCGTTCGTCCGGCGTCCACGAAGTTTGACAACGCCTGGAAGTGTCCCGAATGTGTTATTGTGGAGAGCGCACCCAAGCGGTAAATGTTTGCAACTTAAAATTACACCATTAGCGACATACTATATCGATAAAAACTTTTGTAGGTCACGTCGCAATGATGTATCTGTCGATCTGCTTAGTCAACTGCTCAAATATGCGCTTGAACGCATGAAACATGTGCGTGGGGTAAGTTTTAAATATATAGAATGTATAGACGAGAATATATGTATGCACATTATATAACCTAGTACTGCGTAACAAATCACATTTTTCATTATCTGCTCCGTATTTGTTCATTCGTTAGTCAGTATTATAAAATCACGCGAAATTATTTTTGCAAACAGCAGCAAAAGCAACAGATATGTATGTATACGTATAAAGGTGTATACATACATGTAAAAGTATTGACACCTTTATGTATGTATGCAGGTCTTTAAATTGCGCTCTCTGGCACTTACTTACCTACCGTTTCCGTCAGTTCGCTTTGCTCATATTCTCTCTCTCTCTCTCGGCGTCGAAGCGCATAGATACCTGAGAAGTCTCGTTCTCGTTGGTTTAACTTGGTTTTCAGTTGAGAGAGACTCCCTCGCCTACGTGTTTAAAACATTCTATGTACATATGCACATACACACATTCATGCATACATATATTTGCATGCATGCATGTCCATGTGTACAATCTCAATTACAATTATATGTGTATGTATGTCCATACATACATACATATTTATTGTTAGATGTAATGCTTTTACTTTTCCTTTACTTGCTGTTGTCTGATGCTGATGCCCGCAAGCAATCGTTTGTGAGTTTATACCTACATATACTAACATACATATATACAAATTAGTTAGTTGTGTTTGTGTACTTCGTTAAGTTTTACATATCAGCGTTTGACAACTGAATAAAAATCCTAATCACATTCAATGTACAATTTATAAGCTAATTTTTGTAGTTACATCACGTGTAAAGGCATTTTTTACAATTTCTAATTATTTAGGCAGGTTTCAATATCAATGTTGTGATCTCAATGTTTGATGTTGAATTAAAAATTTAATATATATTGTATGTATTAACATACATAAGTATGTACAACTATGCATATAAACATCTATAAATAATTTTGTAGTTAATTGATGTCGGCATGTTTTTGCACATCTTTATTTGAAGTTAAATATATTTTTTCTATGCCGCAAATGAGCACAATATTATGCTTAAACATGAAACAGACAAATATGAAAAATATCTGCATATGTGGTTAGAGTATCTAGATTAGAGTATTAAGTATCTAATTAATGGCACGCCCCCGTTTCGTTTAGTAAATATGTGCGAAGAATTAATTAATTAATTTAATGTTACTGGCGTTAGCTAGCAACGAGCATTAAAAACAATTACTAAGTCCAAATCGCAGACACATGGTCAAGCGATTGTGCATACATATTATGTATGTATGTATTTATGTACAACATACACATGCATTTATACAAACACATTTGTAATATGCATTTTCTCCCAAGCTAAATTTTTGTTCTTCAATTTGTACATACATATGGATGTATATGTATATGTATATGTATGTACATCTGTACACTCATTTAAAATGAAGAAAAAGCAAATGATCCAAATCAAACAAGACGTGAGACAGGCAAAAAAGAATTCAGCAATAGCAGCCACAAGCCAGCAGTAATGAGGTTGTGGTGGAGCGACAACGTCGTCAATGGCGCAATTGATATGTAGTTTGAGGTTAGCTACGCTCACACACAGAGGCAATAGACGTCTTCGTTATTAAATGAAATATTTAGGTGTGAGAGTACATACTGGCATTAAACAGCTCTTTCGCTTATCTTTGTTGTTGTTGTTGCTGTCAGTTCCAGCTCTTTGCTGCGGCGTTGCTGCTGTTTGCATATTGCTTGTCAAACTAGTTTGTTTACAAAATAAATCGCGAAACTCTCTTCGCCATGCTCTTAGACGGCGAATTGGCCAGCTGCTGCGGTAAACAACTCTCATTTACTCTTGTCGCTCATTTATTTTTTAGGTGTACAAACTTCGTGCGCCACAGGATGTCTTGCCCGAGACGTACGGAAAATACTTTGTAAATCCAGTTAACTTTGAAAACTTGTGGGAACGCATTAAAAATCGCGCCTTTCGCAGCACGGATGAGTTTTTAAGCGAAGTCAAGTGGATGCAACATAATGCGCTCATATTAGAAGATGGAGGTAGGTCATTGATGTATGTTTATTCAAAATGTGTTTATTAATAGTATTTGATTTGTTTGAAGATGTTAAAGTCGATCAAGCCTGCAAAGCATTGGTAAAGGTCTGTCGACAGGAAGCCAACGAAATTGATACATGTCCCGAATGCTATTTGAATGCAAACTCAAGCGATGAATGGTTTGTTAAGGTTTGCAGTCATCCCCATTTGCTGCTCTGGGCCAAATTGAAGGGCTTTCCCTATTGGCCCGCCAAGGCAATGGGCTCCGGCCCCAATGCTGTGGTCAACGTTCGTTTCTTTGGTAAACACGATCGCGCTAATGTGCCAATAAAGGATTGTTTCCTATATTCTGCACAGGATCCCAACACACAGACCAGTCGACGTTCAGCGCGTGACTTGGCTGACTGTATTCGTGAGGTGGAGGTGCACATTGAGCATATACGTAACAAAATTGGCAATTTTACCTATGCGCCATATCGCACACCCTATGATCCGGCTGAGGAACAACAGCAGCTAGAGGCAATGATGCCTGGAGTGCATGATGCTATCAGCAGGGAACTGGCGCCGGCCAACAAGACACCATTACAGTTTCTCATACGCAAGACCGCTGGCGACAAGCTCTCCATTGTTAAGAAAACAAAGGCCACCGAATCGGGCAACGAATCCGATCAACAACCCGCCAGTCCCACAAAAAGTTCCAAACAAAATGTTGAGTCTAAACTACCACCGCCACCACCACCCCCATCGTCAAGCACTGAGCATGCTAAATCAAAGAGTAGCAACTATGAAGTTATACCCAGAACTAGTGATGCTCTACGGGAATCTCGTGGCTGCACGGTGGTGCTGAAGCGCAAGTCCATGGAGACGTGCAAGTCAGTGGTTAAGATGGCGGCATTGTCAAACTCAATGTCGGAAGCTGGAACCCAACACAAGCGTAAACATTCTGATGCCAGCAGCGAGGCGAGCCAAGCGAGCTCCGTTGCGGAGCACAAGCGACGGAAGCAAGCGCGCAGGCAAGCACAAGAGGTGCTGCAACAGGCTAAGGAAAAGGAAAAAGCAATAGAAACTAAAAAGCAGGAAACTGAAAAACCCAAAAAAGAAATGGAAAAAACATCAGCCACTGAAGCTTCACCAGGGGATGCAAATCAATCAGTTGTTTCTGTTGTGGAGCTGGTCAGAAGACGTCAAGGCGTGACTATAACTAAAATACCAAGAGATCAGCAACAGCAGCAGCTACAGCAGCAGCCACAGCAGCAGCCACAGCAGCAGTCACAGCAACAGCAGCAGCCACAGCAGCAGCCACAACAACAGCCACAGCAGCAGCCACAGCAACAGCCACAGCAGCAGCCACAGCAACAGCCACAGAAGCAGCCACAGCAACAGCCACAGCAGCAGCCACAGCAACAGCCACAGCAGCAGCCACAGCAACAGCCGAAGCAACAAACAGCTTCAACAACAACAGCAGCAGCAGCAGCCAAACCCAGTAAAAAGTTGGAACCCAGCGAGTCAGCTAACAATTCAACAGTTGCAAAGCAGCGTGCAGTGGAGCGACAACAGCAACAGCTGATTAGCAAAGTGGTGCCGTTTGTGGAAATCAAAAAGGAGGTGCTTTCAGAGCCAGAGGACAACGAGAATGCGCCTCAAGCAGCAGTAGAGCCACAGCCGGCAGCGGCCGTAGAGCAGCCACCAGCACCACCGCAACCGTTACAACTCAATCTACCACCTGAGTTGGAAACAAGTGCAACAGCCTTCACACCACCACCGGAACCAGCTAATTTTGTCCAATGTGCAGCAGTAGCAGCGGCGGCAGCGGCAGAAGAAACACCTGAAATTCAAATCAAAGAAGAAGTTGTAAGCGAAGAGGAAATGGAAACGGAGCCGCAGCCGGTGTCTCAGCCAGAGCCAGAATCACAAAACCCTGTCAACAAGCAACCAGAATTGGAGCCAGAACAGCAGCCAGAACCACAAACAGTAGCTGTGCAGCCACCAGTTGCTTTGCCCAGCCGTGCAGAGACGCAAATGCAACCACAAGCGACTGTTACGACTGGTGCTGAGGTCATCATTGGAGCACCACCACTCGTGGAGGCGCCATCAAACGATGCATTTGTGCGCTTTGTCGGCGACACAACCATACAAAGATTAAGCCAGAAACATACGCTTAAGTCATCACCAGAAACACCGACACAAAAGCGTAGCGTGCTGCGCCGTATGCCACCAGGACCCTCGCCATCAGCTGTAGATTCAGCAACACCACCACTTGAACCAGCTTTGCCATTGCTTTCTCAATCACCCAAGGCTACGAGCACTTGCACCATTAGTCGCACATCACCCAAGGCACAGGTGCAAAAACTACTTATGTCTATAAAGCAAGACAAATCGCCAAGTTCGTCAATGGCAACAGCACAAACACCACCGCCACCACCATCATTGCCATCGGCATCCACAACCACATCAAGTCTGCTCAAATCGAACATGGTGGTTATACCCATGGAACCACGCAACATAAACACTGCCAGCGGCATTGGCAGCAATGGCAACAATCTGATCAGTGGCAATATGATGACGATACCAGTGCCCCCACTGCGAGCCGTCTCCAAAAATACGCTGCAGAACAACAACACCAACACAAACACTGGCCATATCGGCAATACAGCTTTGTCGTCATTTAACAACATCCTTAGACCACCACCACTGGCCGGTCTCACAACGGTAACAGCTACAACAAACGCTCCTCGAATCGCGAGCAGCACAGAAACTGTTGGATTGCTTGCAAGTGCATTAAATGGTTTGCCCAGTGATACGCATGTAAGTGAATCGCCTGCTCCTTCAACTGAACCCATATTGCCTGGAGTTGCTGCTGCTTTTAATGAGATGCTATTGCGCATTGGACCACCTAAGTTAACGATGCGTCCTTGCGGTCCATTATCATCAGATGGCTCCAGCATCTATCCATCACAAGCTGGACCACTCTCAACCCGTCTAAAGGACAATGCGCACAAGGTGAGTGTTTGATACTGTTTGACGTTGGGGTTCAGTGTTTTAAATGCTTTATTGTGTACAGATTACAGACTATTTCATTTCCGTCATTGAAGACACCTTGAGCGATCTGGGTAATGGTGATTCGGGTGTGCTGCAGGCACGCATTTCCAGTTTGACGCTGGAAAATGAGCGCATTAAACAGCATTATGAACGCCAGCTAACAGATATGCAACGTTCCACCGAGATCATGATTGCTGAGATGCGCAAAACGTTGGAGCAGGAGAACAAGCGTGTAATCAGTGAACTGCGACAACACAGCACTGTGGAGCGCATGCGAGCTGTAGAAGAAGCCAAGAAGAAGCAATGGTGTGCGAATTGTATGCGTGAAGCGCAACTTTATTGCTGCTGGAATACATCCTATTGTGACTATCCTTGCCAGCAAATGGACTGGCAACGTCACTCAAACACCTGCGGTCAGAAGGCCTCATTGCTTACGCAGCCGTTGGCCCAATCTCAAGCGCTTTTGCAGCCCCCACTGCCCAAGGCGCATAAGAATGGAAATGCCACAATCACTGCTCCCAGCACCATGCAACAAATGAATAGGATGCCAACGGCAACGGCGACGGTAACTGTAACTGCAACTGCAACTGTTACCTCCACAGCCAACTCGAATGCCACTGTTGTTGGTCCCAGCAAAAAGTGGACACATCAATCGATGGCAGCGCTGATAAATCCACCGCTACCACCGCCGCCCACCGAGATGCTTAAGCTACCCAACAACACATTTCTGCGCCCAGTTTCGATGCCCTCCACAATCCCAGCACCCATGAGCAACAATATCAACAGCAACAGCACAATTGTTAGCCCAGTCACACTGATAACGCCGTCGACATCAACGCATCATCAGAATCCAATTATGACGGCTCAACGCAACACAATGAGCTATTTAAATAAGCAGCCACAACCAATGCCCCTGCCGCGTTATAATATACCTGTAAGTTATAGTTTCTTATTAGCTTCTTAAGTTCAATTATGTTGAAGAAGAATAGAATTATTTATGTTATAGAATACTGACAAGCAAATTTTATACTTTACAGTTGCCCATCACAGTTACTAGCAATGCGCCCTTTGCTCACATATCGGAGCAGCATCAAAGGCATGTTGCAAAGTCGACGTCAAGAAGTGCGCAACCCAAAAGCCATCACAGTCGATCTAGAAATGCCAACATTACTATCAACAATATCAGCAGCAGCAACAATGGCAACAACATTGGTAACAACAACATTGGTAACAACAACATTGGTAACAACAACAACAATGGTAATAGTAACAGCGCTCAGGCCATGCGTCATAATCAACTAACTAACGTTTACCAACAGTGAGTAAAAGTTTAATACCTTGACAATACAATTGAAATTAGAACAATTTTATATCTTCAGGTAATTTTGTTGTGATTTTGAATCTTACCGATAAACTTGCTTAACGCATTGAAGGATACCAAAATAGCGGCATTTGTAAAGAAAAAAAAATATATTTATTAACTAACTTAGAAGTTTGAGCAGCATCGCTGTTTTTATTATATTCAATAATATTAAATGGTTAATTTAATCAAAAAATATGTACGTTCATGAAATGGACTTCAAGTTACCTACTGATGCTTAAAAGAAAAAATACGTTTAGTTCTTAATAGCGATTAAGATCATTCATTCAAAACACCAGTACATTTATTTTATGTATTACAACGTTCACCATTCAAGTTTTAAACATTTATACTTTCACAAATAAGTAACTATATAGAATATGGCTCTAAGCTCAATGTAATTAAAACATGTCTCAACAGTCTTTAAACCAATAAAATTTAATTTTACTACAAAGCATCGAGGAATCTTAAAAAAGCATGATTTCTTATATGTAAAAATCTGCACAGCAACATTTTTATCGCCCCCGTATCCCTAAAAGTATGCTTATTTTTTAGCTAATGCCTTTTACGGTTCACTAATAACAATACTGCAAACTTAGTTATGTATGCCAGATTTATTTACTCAACAAACATCAAAAACAAAAATCAATAAGATATCAATCAATGTCCAATTTCTTGAAATTACCCTCAATGCCAAACAGACTTGAAGCACTCTTTGGCTTGCCAGGTCTCAGCTTTTCATTCACCTGATGCCGCGTCTCGAATTCAAGCATTTCTTTGCGATTATCTATTAATTTCTTGTAGTATTTTTCTAAAAACAAATATGCGTAAATATTATATACTTTTGTGTAAATTGTGTGCGGACTTACCTCGAGTGACGCTGGTCTCTTCAAGCGGACCACCATAATCCTTGGGCATCAGCTCACGCGGTACAAATTTAAAGAACTCATTCATATCGCTGTGCATGTAAAGAACGCTAGTTAGTTCCTTTTTCATGAATGGACTCATCAACGCCATTATCTTATCCATAAAGGGTACAATATTGATGAAATGAAAGCCTACAAGACGTATAGCAGCTGCTTCCTGATAAACGGAAAAAAACATTTAAAGTAAATTACCAATTGTAAATTTATCGTCTTACTTGTAAATAGAAAAGGAACTTTTTCATTTGAAGCAAACCAATGCGTGCCACATGACTCAATGAGCATCCTTTAAGATCTATTACGATTATATGACCCGGCTGTATGCCATCCTCGTACATCCAGTAATCGAAAACCATGCAATACCTGGAAATCAAAAACAAAATGATTACATAACTATAACAATATTTTATAAAGTTTTACTGATTTAATTACCAACTATTAAAAGGAAAATAAAATTTTCTCGTAATCCACTAACAAAGTGTACATGTTTTAAATTTAATATAGTATCTGTCGGATGCATCTGTCAGTTTACATATATGCAATGTATCTGCATCTGTAGCTAAACATGTTAATGTTTTGTGGTGCGTGTTTTTTTAGTTTTCACTGACATATGACTTTGGGCACTTTGAGCTTTTAATCACAGGTTAACGTTTATTTTTTTTTTTTTTTGTATTAACTTGTCATAATTATGACGAATAATAATTGAAATTGACTTGTCAGTTGTACACAGCCAATTATTTGTTTTATACTCGATACCGAAGGTAAAGAGTATATTGGGTTTGTGCAATGTCCGTCATGGTGTCTGTCCGTCTGTCCGTCTGTCCGTCTGTCCGTCTGTATGTTCGCAACTTTTTTCCACACCCTTCAAGTTAGAGACTTCAAACTTTGCAAATCTGTTTATCTATGGCATAGTAAATTAAAGTGTCAAGATTGGAGTTCTACGATAACTAGGGGGCTGGCAAATCGATAAACTCGATAACGCAAAATCGATAGATCCAGCTATTTCGCAAGCCCTTACAGCTAGAACTACCAAATTTGGGGAGAAAATAGCTACTAACAATCCCCAAAAAACTGCATCAAAAATTTTGGAGCCACGCCCACCCATACCGACCCCACCCCCCCCGCAGTTTAACACTAAAAATGCCCATATCTACTACAGTTTTTGAGCTAGACCCTCCAAATTTGGTACCAAGATAGGTGGTAACGATCTCGAACCCAATTCATTAAAACTTTGGATGCCACGCCCATCTATACTGCCCTATCCGCCCTCAACCACTCCAACGCTTCGCTAAAAACGGTAGTGCGTGTATCTTCCATAGTGTTTGAGCTAGAGTCACAAAATGTGTTAGGTAGATAACTGGTTACGACCCCCCGAAAACTGCATCAAAGTTTTGGAGCCCCACCCACCCATTCCGCCCCCAGCCCCCCCGCAGTTGAAAAACAGAAATGCTTATATCTTTTACAGTTTTTGAGTTAGAGCCACCAAATTTTGTGCCAAAATAGGTGATTATAGTCCCAAAATAAATGCATAAAAACTTTGGATGCCACGCCAATCCATACTGACCAAGCTGCCCCAAACCGCCCCAATGCTTCACTAAAAACGGGAATGAGTGTATTTTCCAAAGCGTTAGGGCTAGAGTCACCAAATTTGGTAGGAAGATAGCTAATAACAATCCCCAAAAAACTGCATTAAAGTTTTGGAGCCGCGCCCCCCCTGAACCCGAGCCCCCTGCATTTTGAAATCAAAAACGCCTATATTTTCCACATTTTTTGAGCTAGAGCCGCCAAATTTGGGGCCAAGATAGGTGATGAAGAAACCCAAAAAAGTGGATGGCGCCACCCACCCATACCGCCCCCAGCCCCCCTTCCACCATATTCTACTAACTTTGAGCTAGAGCCACCAAATTTGGTATGAGGATAGCAATTAACATCATAAACAGATCTGCAGAAAAACTTTGGACGCCACGCCCCCCCCATACCAGCCCCCAGCACCCAGCCCCCCTTCTACCAAATTCTACTAACTTTGAGCTAGAGTCACCAAATTCGGTTTGAGAATAGCTATTGACATCATAAATAGATCTGCAGCAAAAGTTTGGATGCCACGCCCCCCTCTTACCAACCCCATCCCCCCTTCCCCCAAATTTTACTATTTTTGAGCTAGAGTCACCAAATTTGGTATGAGGATAGCAATTGACATCATACACAGATCTTCAGCTAAAATTTTGATGCCAAGCCCCCCCCCCCCCCCATACCTCCCCCAGCCTACCATCCACCATATTCTTCTAACTTTGAGCTAGAATCACCAAATTTGGAAGGAAGATAGCTTTTTGGCATCCCCATCTGCACCAGACAATCTTTGAGGCAGCATACACCCCTGCAGCAGCATACACCCCTGCCGTATCCACACACCATTGCAATCAGCTCTCTCTTTTAATCTGTTTTACTACTGGTATCGAGTATACCGCAGTCGGGTGCGTCCGACTGCAACGTTTCTACTTGTTTTTAGTATGCACATTTGAGTATTATTGAAAACTTCAGATGTAAGAGTAATAAGGCTTTAAGAAAGCTATAACTTGACATTAAGCTGTGACAGTGCAATTAATTAGTTATTTGCTTAAAAGGTTTTATTTGCTGTTTAAAAAAATAAAAAGAAACGCAAGCATTATTATTATTCAAGTTTATAAAACGCTCCAAAACTATCCAAACTATGTAAACTATCCTCGGTCTTAAATGTTATCTTTTAAGAGCTTGACAAAGATCCTGTTTCTTTTTTTCTGTATGATAAAAATATTATTTTATTTTTTTCTTGATAATTTAACCATTAGAAAATATCGATAATATCGATTAAATTATTAAACTCATTTTGAAAGTAATCAGAGTTAGAAGTAAACAGTTTAACGTGCTTTATTCTTACTTACAGTTTCATGGAATCGGCATAATTAAAATTCGACGTATTTAGATCTTCCAGTTTGGAAATAATAACACGATAGCCTTCTTTTGTGGCAGAAGGCAGTGGAACAACCGATCTACAAATGATATTTTTGTATGTAGATATCAAATACAAATCGTTAAAAACAATAACAATTGTCAACTTACACCGTTTTCATAGCACGCTTAAGCTCATTGCTCTCGATATCCAGGTTGACAAAGAAGTCATCGAGATGGGTCCGTGCCGTTAGATTGGTGTCAAGCACCTGTTTGGCCATTTCCATGCTATATTTGCAGGCATGAAAGAAATGCAATGCCTCCGCCTCCGAAAACTTCGACGAGATGTGCGGTTGGGCATGTATCCAATCGACGAGCTTCAACACCTCCGTTCTCTGGATTTCCGGAAAACGGGCATATTGCTCATCTAGATCAGCTTCCTTCATTCTTAAGTTAAATAGGCTCAATTTAAAGTTGGGTTTGGCGAATCGAAGAAAATACTTTTGATTGTGGAGCTGGTAAGCGCGTTTTCCGCTATCAACGTTCGACTCTCGAATGAAATTGAAACTGTTTTTGCTTTCGCAAGTGAAACTGGTTACCGCATGTTCCCGACTGATGTCTCTGCTGCTGCTGCTGATGATGTTAAATTCGGTTGTTGTTGTTGTTATTGCTGTTGGTGTTTGGGAGTGCGGAAAACTGCAACAGGCTTACGTTATTGCCTGCATGTCTGTCTATCTGCCTGTCTTTGTGCCCCTCGCTTGTTATCCCCGTTCACCGATCATTTAACTTCATTTCCAACCAAATACTTGCGTGAAAAATTCAAGTTTTTCCATTTCTTTTTTTTCCCCGTTGCTGTTGTTGTTGTTGTTGCCTCTTTCAAACTTATTATTACTTTTCGGTTGTGTAACATCAGAGTAGTTGATAGCTGTAGTTAGTTTGAAGTGACTGGGGCGGTTGACTAAGCTAAGCAACTGCTGTTATTATGATTATTTATCAATAACCATTAAAAACGCGTAGCGTGTGCTGTTTTTTATTTTTTTTTTTAGCCCTGAAGCTTATTTTACTTTGTTTACGTGAAAGGGGAAAGGGATTTTATAAGGAAATGAGATCCAGTTCAAAAAATATATTTTCCTTAATAAATGGTAAGCTAGGAAAAAATGTGTAATTAGTGTGTCTAATTCATTAATATCATTCTTAAACTATAAATATATGGAACTGGAGCCTAATGACACTTATAGCTTTTGACTTAATATCTTGGTAGAAAAACAAGATTTAGGCTGATCGTTCCTAAGATAGGTTTTTGATATAGATAGTGTTGCGAAATACAGGGTCTCAGATGTTTTTCCTACCGCTTGGAGCCTAACCTAAACAACTTGATCAATCATTCTGGTTGCAGCACGATCTTAAATCATCTTAATCTAGTAAACACTCGTTTTTCAAGTGTTTTTGAATTATGAGTCTAGCTTTGGCAGAAGCAATACCCTCCACGAATATTCCCACTTGTATTTGCCAACACGATCCCATTCTGTAGTCAAACTTTTGACATTTTGCCAAGCAAAACGCCAGCGTTGTCAATGCCAAACGTGCCACAAAGTGGTGGACAGACTGACAGGTACTTGGTTAAGTATTGCAGCTTCAAGCTTCGGGCTGGGTTCAGGTGCTGTAGCTGTTGCCACAATTGCTGAACCTGTCGCTGCCTTCGACTCTGTCTAACATTAGTCTATTTGTGTGTCTGTGTGTGTGTATGTGTGTGTGTTTTTGTGCCACTTTGGCGTGTCTGAAATTCCAACGGATTAGAAGTCGCGCGTAAAGAGCAAACGGCATTTGCAGAAACCAAACAAGAAACCAGTTTGGCAAAACGGATGAGAAGGCCTTGCAATACTGGGGATCGCTGCACAGGTGACTGCTTCAAGCTACTAAAATTAATTAACACACTTCGAGAAGTTGGCAGCGGAATGGGAGAGGAGGAGTGCTTGTGGTTTGACTTTTGACTGACATGAGTCACTTCTGCTACCAGCTACTGGCCCGACCCCAAAAACCAATGATGACAATATATTATTTCGTGATTTTTGTGTGTCGATGGCAACGTGCCGCGTTTTAAGTTGCCGTCACGCAGCGGATCCCTCAAGTGGCTGCCTCCTTTTTGGGGGTTTGGCTTTTCGTTCGGCATGCCGTTGTCCTCCTTTTATGCAGAAACATTGTTGGTGTTTCTTTTGTTGCTTGCTTTCAGTCTCTTTGCCATTTTTCACGCATTTGACTGCATTACTTAACCTCAATTCGACTGTGCGACGTGCATCAAGTTGTTACTTCCACTCCGCCCCGCCACAATCCACTCCTGCAGTCGTTTCCGTTGTGTGCCCCAGCTCAGACATTGGCG
The DNA here is from genome assembly GCA_035044585.1 of Scaptomyza polygonia. NCBI lineage: Eukaryota > Metazoa > Arthropoda > Insecta > Diptera > Drosophilidae > Scaptomyza > Scaptomyza polygonia. Next base: position 451,846 of record JAWNNU010000949.1, on the reverse strand, counting down.
ACAAATGAAGTTGTCGCGCTTGCTTTGCATATGTATACTAAAAACCCCCGCCACCATCCCGCCCACCAACTTGTAAATCTTGCCCAGTTACTTGAGCCACTGGTTTTACTGCTCTCAACTCAATTGCAAAAGTTATGGACAACGGATCCTGTACCTCCCCCTGCCCACGCTCTCTCTTTCTTCCACACTCTGATTGTTCAATTCCATTGACGCGGCGACCTGTCTGACTCATTTGTATGGGTTGCCCTATGCGAACAATGGATCCTCCCTACACCCCCCTTTGAACAACTCTCTTTCTACAGCTGTGTTATTGTGACTGGCAATGCTGCCACGCGTTTGCCTCTCGCCGGTTTTCTTTCTCTCTCTCTTCTCTTATAGCATCGATTCTGATTACGATTCCGATTTCGCCGCGCCTTGCGTCCCTCTCTCTCACACACTCTCTCGGCTTCAAGCAAAACTCGTTTGCACATGCGCACAACTGTTTTTTTTGTGACTTTTTCTGTTATTTTAGCGGTTTTTGTTTTGGTTTCTGATTGCCGTTCGATCGCTGCTGTGGTCATAGTTGCAGTTGTTGTTGTTGTTGTTACTGCTGTTATTCGCTTTTATTTACGATGGCAAGTGCCGCTTGACAAATTGATTTTGTTTTGTTGGTTTTTTATTTGGGATTTTTCTGTATTCATTTTAATTTCGGTTTTTTTTTTGCGACTTCTATTGGATAAAGTTTCGGTACTGCCGCAAGATTAAAATAGTTAAATGTATTTCGAATAATTAGAATCCTATGCTACAATTGTAACTCTGTGATAAATCATAAACCTAATGTTCAGTTCATCTCCATTGAGCCCGCAAAAGTCAATTGGTTTTTAGACCCTGCCGCAAAGCGGAAATTGAATGCTTAACACAACGCCGATCAAAGAGAAAGACCAGCAACATGAAATACAAAAAAAAAAACAATTAAATTTACATAGCAATAACTGGCAAAAGGCAATCGAAATTAGAAACCAAACGCAGTTGCAGCAACAGTTAAATGCTAAAGCCCCCGAATGACGAAAGAAAATCTAAAAATAAAAATAATAAAGCCCGTGCATTTACACGGTCGTTGGCATCCTGTTTCATGCAAGAGCAAGCAACAGGATGCTCAGGAAATTAATGCCAAACACTCAGCAAACGTGCAGCGAGGGTTCGTCCAGATCGTTCAGTGGCAACAATAGCGAGCCAATTGCCACTCAGATTGCTAATAACAAAAAACAAAAAATGAACAACTTTCAGGCACCGACTTGTTAATACCCGTTGCTCAAAATGTGTAAACTTATAAATTTAAAAGAAATATAATTTTATAAGCTAATGTTTCAAATCTTTAACCTCTTACAATCCTTAAAAATTATCTTATCTTTAAAGTATCCAATGAATGGAACAAATTAATCAACTTTGTTTCTCCTTCTAAAGTCTTTTCTTAGTTAAATAGTACAGAAAAACTTTTATTAAAGCTTAAAATATGGTTCTAAAAATATATCTTATAACACATTTATTTTGAAGCTCATAACTTTTTGAGAGAAAACGAAAGAAGCAAACGACTATATTTACTGTTCTGTGATATTTCACAAAGTTTCTTAATTTTATGCAAGCCGAAACTACCCAATGCGCATTTAAAGTGCAGGTAAAACAAAAATCAACAAAAGCAACATCGCGACGGTTAAAAGCCCCGACGATTCGACTGTGACGTACCGGGAATGTGAATTGCTGCCTGAGCTAAACAAAAGGGAAGGCCCAAATGCAGAGTGGAGTGATAAAGCGGCCTTTTAGGGGAGCGTCAGAGGATCACAAAAGAGGCACAACGAAGAAGCAACAACAAGAAATAACATAAAAACGAAAAACACATTAACGAATTTCAAAATAATTGTCTGCAGTCAGGACGAAAGCAAAAGCAACAGAGTCAAAGTCAGGGTCTGTGGCTGTGGCTGTGGAGGGAGCTGGTCGAACAAACAAAGGAAAGACAAACAGAGGAGCGAAACAGGGAGGTAAGGGAAGTTTAACGTTTGTTTGCGCGCAGTCGTGCGACGCTGAAATCCTTGAGACTAGCACGAAACACCTGATGATGATGATGAGTCCGACACCTGAGCCACCATCTAGCCAAAATAATAAAAAAAGGCAGCGAACCTCAGCGTACTTGAGACGAACGTTAAAAAAAAACGAATGATAATTAGATAGTCTAGCAACCCTCCAAGCCAGAAGAGAAGCAGGTAACAAGCTGTAATGGTGGTGGAATCACTGTTTTCCGTTGTCTGTTGCCCGTTGAGTGTGAAGTGATCGTTTGAATATTTAAATATTGTCGGCAGGGGTGGCTTCTTCAACAGGAAGAGTCAAAAGGAACAACTAGTTGCTGTACATCACGTCAAATGCAAAGGAGTCTTCCTCGCTTGAGCAAATTGCGACCGTTGCAACATCGGTGCCCTAATTAGGGAAGGTTGCATAGATCAACATAACTTAAGGAATATATACATGCATACAGATATACATAATTATTAATTCCATATATTTCCTGCCGCTTTCATTTTTCCCCTTTAAATGCGCAAAAGAAAGGAAATAAACACTTGACGACATTGAAGGATTCAGAAACAGAATCAGCAAAAGCGATTCCTATCGAATGGTGACGAAGGGATCCGGGGCGGGGATCAACAGTTGGAGCAATTATGAGCTCGTTGCCGGATGATGAAATTATGTTTAACAAAAATGGGAGCAGAAGAGAAAGTATTCAAGGAAACAACAGCAAACAACTCTCTGATTTAAGTGGTGCACAGTCAGGAGCCGGTAAAGGCAGGCAACAGTGAGTGGCAAGCATAAACGTACGCACTAAGGAAACCGACAATTGATACATTTATGGAAAGAAATAAACACAGACATATACATCTGTGTATGAATTGAAATAAGTAAGAAACAAGGCAGACATTATGTGCTTGATAGATAGCCTGGCAATTAAGGGGGGAAGCAGCATAACTGAAATGACTGAATGTCAGCCATCAATTCACTTTCTCATTTAAAGGACCCGCAACACACTCCAACTGATGACTTTATAATGAATCAAAAGAAGGCCAACACAATGGAAAATAACATATCTTTATTAGCTTGGAGAAGAGTCAACATAAAAGATTCCTATTTATTAAAGGATTTTTTTATTTGGAAAATATATTTTTGATATTCGATATATATGTATGTCAACCATAAAATGTCTTTTTCCCCTCATAGAAAAATTCTATAATGTTCGAATATTTTCTTTCAGTCTTTGCTTTTTTCATATGTTTTTCAAAGCTACATCATTTATGTAATATTTTCTTTTTGGTGGGTTTAGTTTATATTCATTAATGTGAAACACATTTCAAAATATCTCATGGACACACATGCCGGCTGTAAGCTTTCTATAAAATTCTTAAGTTTTCCCCATTGCTATTGCCGCGGTGTAAAGCGCCGCCGGGCCTGCGGCTATCCATATCCATTAGCATTGTAACGCTTTGTGCTTTCGTTTCGTTTTGTCCGTGATGCGCCAGTGCCCCGCTCTCTCTTTGTCACTATCCACTGGCCTGATGCTTTGTAGTTACGCTTGGACACAATCTAGGCGCGCTTACACTATCACACACACACAGATGCACGAGGAAAGAGAGAATAAGAGCGGCAGAGGGAGCGTGTGAGAAATGCGGCGAGGTTCGTTGAACTTCTCGACTGATGATGATTTGTGCCTAGTTTGCCGCTCACTCCAAATCGGGGGTTAGATTCTTTATATTCCTGTTGCTACAGCGATGCTCGCAGCGAGGATGATAAATAATGAGACGATCTTCTTTGCGCTCTCTCGCGCTCTCACACTCTGCACACAAAGAAAATCTGTTAATCACATTATTTCACACTCCCGCCCGACCCAGACACAGCCAGGGACCCAGTTCCATTTCTAGTCTTTGTGGCAATTGCCTTTTGAAGTTGAGTTGAATCGGAGAGTTGCCCGTTGGGGTGTAGCTGGTGCAATCAGCTTGAAATGCATATGTTTACACTTAACTATTGCAATCATTCGTTTGACCCAAATACACTAAAATCTGTTCTCAATTGGAACATTTTCTAGTTCGGATTCAATGAATTGAATTTGCTTGTTGATATCATTTCATAGATGAAATCTACAAACTATCTTTTCAAATAAGACTTGGCACTCATAATGGAAGTAAAAGCTTACTTGCTTGGAGTAGACTTTTGAAAAATTAAGCAACAAAAAATAAATCCTGTTGGGGGTCAATTGTTTTTTAACTTTCCAAGAACCTTATAATATGTAACGAAACGCTAGTAAAGGAACTTCTTTGTCTTTATAAATTACATACTTCGAGTATATCATCGGACTTTTCTACTTTCTTACGAACAGAAAAACCACACAAGGTTCTTTAGCATAATTTCCATATGTTGTACATTGTAAGTACCATAGAAAGATCTTATCGTTGTAACCTCTCGGTCATTGGGTAAATTATATAGTATAAAACCAGTGAAGCAAAGAAAATTTTTCATTTTCTTCTTGGAAAATGCACGTGCATAAAGTTTTCTTTGCCCAGCTAAAACTGGCTACATATAAGTCCGTTAAATATAGTAAAAAGATGAGCTCATTTAAACAAATATTTCAATAATGTAAGGAGGCAACCCTCAAAGTCAACGGCGCATGCATCGTTTTAATTGTTGTCCAGGGTTTTTTGTTTTTGTCGGGGTGTGTTTCTGCGGATGTTGTATTTGTGAGCTTCATAAGGACATGGTCATGAATCCCACATAATATTTGCATCTCATTTCCGGACACTTGGGCGAACATTGTGTTAGAGCGAGGGTCAGGCCCATACTAACAAAAAGTCCACTGTGCGGGCATTCAACAAAGATACTTTCTATATACAAGTAGAGCCCGGAACGGAAATGCCGTCACTCGCAGCACAGGGGTGAATAATTACATTGATTCCTTGGCCAGGGGCGCGGATGTTGCATTTGTTGAACAAATATAACCAATTCTAGACTGCGCCTGTTGCAGTTTCTGTTCAACCCACAGTAAATAGATCTTTTCAAGCTTTAGCATGACAAAATCAAATGCATTTGTATCTCATTGAATTTTAAAATGCAGTTCGTTACGCTTTTTGAGCTGGGATTTTTTTGTTGTTGTTCTGTTATACTTTTTTTTGGTGCGTTATGCTTGTACCTGTTACAGGTCAAATACGAAAGGGGTGTTATATTTTGGTGTAGGTGGTCAAACTGACAATTTCCCATGACTGGGAAAACGTCACACGTCAGTTAAATCATGCTGTTGTTAGGTTTTTGAACCTGTTGCGTAATGTTTTAACTGATTTTATTAGGGTTGGCATTATTTTAACGGCGCTCAGTGCTTTGTACATGCTAATGAGCAAAGTAGGGAACTTTCAAAAAAACTTTCCCATTGGGTTTGAAAAAAATTTTGGCTTAATCACGTTTTTCCTTTAACAATCAGATTTTTTTGGTTTTAGTTTTTGGTTGTAGAAATTGAAAACAACAACAAAGGCATTTAAAAGGGACATCCGATTTTATTACTGCTTTAATTAAAAAGCACTCAAACGATTATCAAAATTCTTTACTTCAAGTAAATTATATAAATGATTATACTTTTGTATATCTTTAAGAGTAGCTTTTAAATTATCTCATATAAAAATTTTTCAGAAAAGGATATTTCCTGCTACTATAACGAGTATATTAGCATTTATAGGTTAGCTCAATCCATATATAAAATATACATAGCTAAGAACCTTGCACCTGCTAGGATGCTCAAAAACTCTGACAGATTTTATGTTATGCCACGAATAATGATAGATTGCGTCCTAGTCACAAGGTAACTGAATATCAAAACGAAAACGTGTTAATACTTAAAATCCCTGGCCATTCACAATTAAATTTGGTGGATAGTGTAAAGAAAGTCATTAATCATAGTACCCGACGGGGCCCCACACTCTGTTGAAGGTTGTACAACTTGGAACTGACAAAAATCCCTGGCACATAATTGTACGAGTCAATGACCGTCCAAAAATAAAAACGAACAACACATCTCTGGACATTTTCGGCAACAGCTCTCGTCAATAGATCAAAAAATGCCCACTCGCATTATTAATCCTCAACAAATGCTCCAAGCCAAAGACACCCAAAAAATCATAGAGAAACGACTCAAGAAATTAACACACACGCACACACACACTCTCGTAGACACACTCTGTTTTGGAATGTGGATGTGGGTAGCAGTGATGTGCTAGTAGCTAACCATTCTCCCATTCTCCCTTCGCCACGTCTCGTTCCCGTTTCGATTCCCGTTCGTAGTTGCCGTCGTTGTAGGGTTAAAACCCACCAGCGTTTGTTATTTATTTATTTTTTTTTTTTGGTTTTTTGAAATCATCAAACAATAGAAAGCTAGACGAAGCAGCAGGCGAAGAAGGCAGTCAGGAAGAACCGCGAAAGCAGCGACATCAACAACAACAACAAAACGGAGGGACGGGCCCAGTCCGTTTTCGGTCATTGAACTGGCAAAGAAGAGGAGAGAGATCTCTTTCTCTGCTTTCGAGAGACTTCAAAGTCGTAACAGTAAACAGTGAAATAAAAAAATAAAAACGCGCGTCAAATAATGCGTTTCAACCTGTACCTGTTGAATTTCGGGCCATCTTCGTAACGTTTTCACATTGGCCCCGAAATCCATAGCCATACTTTAGGACTTTAAATATTTTGTCATCTATTTACAAAGCTCTTAGCTTAATCTCAACTCGTGTAGAGTTTTGAAACTTATGAAAGGAACTGGAAAGATAATAAATACATATTCATAAAAATATGCTACAACTTTGGTATTTTTTTACATATTTATGAGATATTCTATTTTTGTTCTAAGCGGGTCTCTTTAAGGTAAGTTTTTCCAAGAGTTAACCTAACATCGAAAATTCTACATACTTTTCATAAATTAAACATAAAATCAAAAAGAATTGTTTAACCACTGTGCGTAGTCCGTTTGGCAGTGATGCCAGTGATGGTGGTGCCACCACCTGACTCGCCGACACATGTACCCAAAAGTGGAAAGTAACTTTACATGGGGCCGCCAATTTACATGCCGTCCACTGGCCATGTCTTTCATTCATTCAGCTTTTTGTAGCTGTATTTGTATACATAAAAACATACAAACATACTTTTATATATAAGTATATGATTTTATGTTAAAAGCGTAGCGCATTTTTATTATTTTTTATGATGCGATATGTTCGTGCTCAAAAGAAAGAAACCCTTTCTCTCTCTCTCTTACTCACTCACTCTCTTGCTGCTTTCATTGCATTCTTGTGTGTTGGGATTGCGTAAAAAAGTGCCGTTGTGATATGTAAATTAACGCGTGGGACATGTGGGCCCAGATCCAGTGACAAGAACCTGCCAGAGCTAAAAACAGGCCGTTTTAGCCATCGGATTGCGCAGTTGTGTGCTTATTTTTATTTGTTTGTTGTTGGCCCAGTTGGAGCTTAAAAGCTTTGGCACAGCATCCGCTACAGTCACAACTAACGATCATTGTTGTTGTGGCTTTTACTGCTCCTCTTCCTCTTTAGGTTTCTACTAGTAGTAGGTGCGCATCCGCCTTCAATGCTAGACAACAGACAACAGACACAGTCAAGCAGCATCTAAGAATTGGACTTTGACGACTTGTTTTTCAAGCTGTGAGTTTTGTTTTTCTTCGTCTGTGTGGCTGTGTTCCCACTCATTTGCTTAATTTCAATTTCGTTTCGTTGCCATTTATGGCACAATGACCATGAACGGCTTTTTTTATAAGCTGTGTGCTTGTGTTGTTTTTGATGATGTTAGTGGTGCGGAGGATGTAACTGTTCATTTGTATTGCCACATTAGAAACGAAATACATGGGCTAGGCAATAGAGATAAGCGAACGGCATTTGAGCTTTTTGTTGATGATATCAGCAGCCGGGCCTTACAACTGTACAAAGCTTACAAAACAGCCCGTGTCGACAGAGGGAGAGTCACTTGCGTAATTGAGCTTTTTCCTGCCAATTGGAGAATGCGTCATGTGTACTGTTCTTTTCTATACTAGCTGTCCCAGTTGCGAGCTTTTAATACCGTCATGTTTGACAGTTGGCGTCAGTTTGCTTGTCACACGCCTGACACAACAACCACAAGAGGCAGCATTCATAAACTGAAGCCACACATCTTATGTCTTGACACATTTTATTTCATTATCCAATTAACATAATTAGTTTTCATCAATCAATTAATAATTCGAAGCAGAATCGCAGCGCGCTGCTTACCGAAGGCAGTCGAAGCGCGTGCATAAATCAAAAATATCAAATACACTTGTTGCGCCCAGTATTGAAAACGAAGCTGAAAAAAATGTGACTTGGCATTCTACAAACACCCCAAAAATATAAAACAGCAACAACAACAACAACATCAGCGACAGCGTATGCCAAAACAATAACAAGCCACTGGCAGCGCTCTCATTCTCAATGCTCCAACTCTACACAGGGCTGAGCTGAGCTTTTCGTTGGAGACTTGCTCTCACGCTCAATTCGTTTGGCAGCAACTGCGCAGTAGCTGCGCATTAAAGTTGTATTGGTGAGGCCCGCATAAGGCAGCGCTCGACGTCATGTCATGCCATGGGGCTTGGCTGTTGGCGTACGGACCTGCATTATAAATCTCTAACGAGTCGCTTGCGCGCGCTCAGTTGCCGCTCAAGAGTTGTGTGTGAGCGTATGTGGCTGCCCTGACTACGTGGTGTGTGTGTGTGTCAGCGCTGCGCTGCGAGGTTGTGAGGAAAAGGGTTCTTGAACTTAAAAGGGGTCAAAACATAAAATGAAACTCGAAATGCCTTTGCAGATAGACAAACTTAGTTGCGTTTGTGTGAGAGAGCGTGTGTTTGCGTGTGTGTGTGTGTGAGTGTGCGTGGCTGACTACGTGCTGGTGGTTTGGTGGTGCTGATGGTGTCCATTGTTTATGCTGCTCTGCTGCTGCTGCTGCTGTTGCTTTTAGCTAGCTCTGCCACTTCCTCCATTTGCCTTTGTGGCAACTGTTGTTGTTGCCTTTTGTCTATTCCATTTTCTATTTGATTTCTACCTGTTGTTGTTTGGCTCTCGCTGCTAGCTGTTGTTATTGTTGTTGGTTAACATTTTATGTGACTGACTGGCTGGCTTTAAGCCTGTTGCTCCCCTTTTACACTGCTTCTCCTCGCCCATTACACAAAAAAAAAAAAAAAACCCCATCATGGGGCACGCACCGCTGCTGCTGCTGCTGTTGTTGCTTATAGGGTTAGCTGGAATTCTTCAGCGCTGTTTCTCTACTTGAGCCTGAAACTTTATAATTTTTCACATAATCAACAACAAAACTTGAGCTCATCGTTATTTTTAGCTGGCTATAGGCTAATATATCTGCCTGTGAGTGTGTGTGTGTGCGTGTTTAGGATCTCGACCCAAAAAACAGTGAAAGACGAAAACAATAAACTTACTACGTTTCAGGAATTGTTGACCAAGAATCAAACATATCATACTCCTCACCTCGTTTCAGCTCACATACGTGAACCATTTGTGTAAACAATATTATTTATGATTCTACGCTGTTTGTTGTTGCCACATTCAACAACATTTACAATTCCATTTTTTATTCCTCTTTCGGTTTTTTTTGTTTATTATTTCGATAGACTCCTGCTCCTCACTCTCCGTTAGAGGCTCCTTACCTTAACGCTCTGTTGCTTTCCCAACCTTTTTGATTCTCCTCTCTCTATTCCTCAACTTTTTCTTTTACTGTCTGATTGCTTTGAATCTCGTTTGTCAATCTAGGTTGACTCAAAGATCTCTCTCTCTCTTTCTCTATGTGCCCTCAAGGCGGCAACTGACGGTCAGCGACCTCCGTGTGTGATTACACGTGTTGTAAATTAGTTGAGGATTTTTCAAAAAATTGTTTGGTCTATGTTATAGGTAGAAATTTTGATGGTTTTCAATTTGTTTAGGATCGATTTTAGGTGATGAGCCTGTGTGTTGTTATAGTTTCATAATTCAATTTTGGTTTGTGGGAACCCTCTTGGGTGAGAAGCGATCCCTTTAATGTTGAAGTTTTTGAAGTAACATTATCTAGTTTCCTAACGTATTTTAAAAATTTTTGTAATGATTTTTTAGTATCAAGCTTTAGATCAAGTAGAACATTAGAGATTTCTTTATTAATAAGCGGTTCGTCCTTAATGCTTTCGGTAAAAGTTCTTAAAGTAATCAAAAAATCAAATCAAAATTGTATAAGTTTTCCTTTAAAGTTCATGAGTTCAATCCATGGCTGTTTTTTACTCAAAAACTATTTGTCCAATAAGGAAAAACGATTACATGTCATTGTCATAATTCTTAGTTCATTTAATATATTTACTCTTTTCATTCAGGTTTCTTTAAATAAAAGACATAATAAAACAAAAAACTTAAAATCTAGGCTCTTTATGACTTTAATTCCTTTTATTATGGTATAATCAACACCACAAAAGATGAGAATGAACAAAATTTCACACAAAGCTGAAATAAACAATTAGCACTTGAAGAAAAAAAAAAATCAAACCAAGCTAGAACCCTCGACAATTACGCTACATACCTTAAGAAAGATACACGAAAGCCTGAGATACAAAATGAAGCTGCTAGCTTTGGGGCTAGAGAGTCGTCGAGTGATAGTCATAGAAATGGTTTTGTAAAGATTTCTAAATTATCGACTCTGTATCTATCTTTCCTTGTCTCTCTGTTTGGCAGGGGGAGGATTCTTAACAATAATTGTGCGCTCACGATGCGTTTGCGACGTCAAGCTGCGAACTGGACAGCGTCCAGACAACGGCACCTGATTCAACACACTTTAGTATCCAAGCACCAAGAATCACAGCAACAACAGGTAGCATTTGAAGCACAAGAAAATAAAGTAGAAGAAGAAGAAGAAGACGATTGCTATTTCACACCTCGCGTTCCGTTAGAGAGACAAGTTAAGTAATATGTGCACAACGGGTTGCGACTTGAGACTATGCCACACAATTGGGGCTTGGCAAGTGTGTGACAAGTGTGTCGAGACTTCGACAGAGAGGATAATAAATAACTCAATTGAGCTTGAAATCAGCAATTAATACATTTTTCTGAGCTTCAATAGAGGTTTGACTCTATGATTACGAAAGAGTTTTACTTTGAAAACTTAAGAGTTCCTCATTGCATTTAATGGATTTATATTATAACATATCATCTTAATTTAAGAACAGATTAGGTTTATAATGCTTTTGAATCTTTTTTAATTTAAGACAAATAGTAAAACTATCGAATTCTTAAGCTTTCTAGTTATAAAATAAAAACCTTAAAAACTTAGCACATAAAAAACCTATGCCAAATTATTACTTAATCTTTTCAAGAACTATTTTTTGGGTTAGTTTTTTGGTCCTTAGAGCCTTTAAAGCTGGCTTTTGGATCTCTTAATTTCTTAATATATATACATATTCGTTAGTGTAACGTTTTAGTTTTATTAACTGTTTTCAAGAAGAAAAATTTGTGATCTATAAATTTGTATATTTTTGATTATATTTATATATATCCTTATATCCTTAAGTTTTACTTCATTCCTATCTTTTGTACTTGTTAATGAATTTATTTTTCAGAGCTCTTTAGCCTCAAATATAAATATGTTTAAGCTTTGAAGTTTTGACCTGAAATCCTTGTCTAACTTTTTTCTTACTCTCTTACACCTGCTGCACTTATTGCTCAAAGTCTTAGTTGAATTCTCAGCCGAAAACAAATAATGTTGCCTCATAATTTGTTGTCATGTGGGAACTTCCGATGCGATGCACGCAACAACAAACAGACACAACAAACTACAACACATCATAGCCAACAGTCTCTAATTCGTTTTCTCACTTTTTTGTTCTCCTATCTTGGCTAATGACGACTTTTGGGCTTTAAATCCGGAAACATTGCTGTGCAACCTTTTTTTTTAGTTCTTAGCATCGGATATGACAAGGCAGTAATAAGGTAACTACCGAGGAGAGGCAGAGACTGTACCTGAGTACGTTCCATTGCTGGACATGCGTTTGAATGCCGTGTGAACCAATTGAACAGTAGCCCTGGAAAATGTAAATTACCATAAAATTGTTGACCCTGTTAGCCAAGTTAGGCTTGTTGCCTTGGTGAACCGCTTCCAAATGCTGTGCATAATTTTCACGCGCATTTAGCAGCGGTCACGAACCGTTGCACGATTATCCTGTGAACAATTTTCCATTAACTTATGACAATCACCTGCGGAAAGGAAGAGCGAAAGAGAGCGAGCTCATTATCCTGCCGCCGTCACGCTGTAATAATTGGGTTGAACAACAAGTTGCAACTTTCACCCTCAACATTCGAAAACAACCAAATCAAGTCAACAATCAACTGGTTTTTGTTTCCCATGCTCCTTGCAGCAGAGAAATTTTGTGTTTCAATGTTGATTACTTGATTTGTCTTGTCTTATTTATTTTCGTATTTATAAAATGCCTGTGAGAGCTGCCTTAAATGGACCTTGATGTTTAACGTATCCTCAACATTAACCCTTTCCCTTAGGCCAAACACAGATACACACACACACACACACACACACACACACACACACACACTCTCACAATCTATTTCAATGCAGCTGGTATGCCTTGATCTTTTTAGGTTTTGTTCTTTGTTGCCGTTTTCAATCATTCTCCCACGTTGCCGCGATCCTTTAGAAGGATCTCAACCCCGCTTTAGATACAAATTTTGATATTTATGTTGCTCATTTCGTTATTCTACCCCGCGTACCCTCTTTACACGCAATCGATTGCCTTTCGGGAACGCGTATCCTCATCAAATAGTCAGATTGGTTTATATTGACATAAACACCTGGCCCATCATTACAAGCAAATATTTGACATATCCTTATTAGAAACTTCGTTTATTTTTACTCAGGTTTCTCATGTTCATAACCAAGACTTGCTTTTTTGACATTGTCCTTTTAACGTTCAAGTTTCTTTGAACAGGAACAAATTAATGTAATTACAACGCTTGAAGCTAAACTGCCGATCCTGAGAAAGACGCTGATTCCCATCCCATTTTGGGATGCAAGTCCAAGGCATACTTACTTATAAGAAAGACTTGCATGGGAAAGACAAAATTCCTCCCCGTCTCACACTCGAACCCCTTCCAATCTTCAAGGGGGCTGCTGAGCACTCAAAGACAAAGCGATTGCCTTGTCTTCATTGGAGCTCTGCGTGCATATAGGAGATGTTTACCCAAAGACGATATGTATTTATATATATGTACATATATTCTTGTTTATGCTTGGTATATACCGCATATCCTGTACCCTTGCACAGACATTGACTTTCATTATCTTTTGCACCACTTTAAGCCACTCACTCGCTGGGAAACGGGACTGGGTTAGGGACTGCTTGAAGACTGCCTGCATGCAGCGGGAGCTTGACTTGCCAAGGGGTCGCCCAGGCAGCAAATACATACAAACAAACAAACATGCATACATTCATATATGTTTGTATATGTAATCTTGGTGTGCCTTTTTGAGAGACTCGCTGAAAGAGTTGGGGCTGCAAACACAGCAAAACGATCAAATATAGATATACACTGTACAAAAAAAATCGTTTTCATGTTTTTCCATACTCTACCTCTTTCTCTTTCCCCTAAATTAAAATTCTCCAAAAATAAATAAAGAAATTTTTAGGTTGAAGACAAAAGATTTAGGGGGTTTGATTCGTAATCGAATCGAGTTACCATTATTTGGTGTTTTTTCAAAGGGGAAACTTAGTTTATTATTTGAAAAAGAAAACTTTCAAGCTCCGAATGTAATTTAAGTCAAACAAAAATTTGTTTGCTGTGTACATTGCACATGTATAAGTATGTGTGTGTGTGTGTGTTTGTTGTATACACATATTCGTACACTCGATGCCGTCACCTACCGAGGCGAGGACGTGCGGCAAACAATTTGCCCGCCGCCACAGGGTGCAGCTCAAGACTTTGCCAGGCAGAGAGAGAGTCAGCCGAGTGTATCCAAAAAAACAGATACACAGCTACAACAACAACAACAACTACAGCAACAACAACAGCAACGATCATCAGTGAAGTGCTTTCTGTAGGGGGATCTGAAGAAGTTATTTATTTGGTGCGCTTGCCTTCGTTTTCGTGCCAGCCTCAAAAAGCCAGAGGATACTTTTATCGCCTGGGCCCCGACAACCCTGACTCTCTCTATCTCTCTCTCTTTTTGTCTGTCTGTCTCCTGACTTCTTTTCTTTGCCATTGATTTGCATTCCAAAGTGTATGTGGTGTGGTGAGCCCAACCCAAAAACACAATACAGAAGAAGAAGAGGAAGAAGGCGAAGCACAACTTTGCAATCCCTTCAAGTATGCTCCTCTCTCCCTCTCTCTGTTTCTCTTTCGGTAACTCTAGCTCACTCTGTCTCCCTCTTTGGTAAGGGGTAGCTGCGACTGACAGACGACTCGCCGTAATTGTAACGTGCGAAACTCTGCAAAACTTTTTTTCTGTTTCATTTTTGCCTTTTCAATTTGCTAAATAATATGTCATTCGAGGAGGCGATCAATCCTTGCATATATACACACACACATACACACGTTAATTTTAAATATTTTTACGCTGAAACGGGAGTTGAATTTTTTATTGCAATTCGTTTTAATTTATATTGTTTGCGGCCTGCAAGTTATTTGAATATTTTATGGTCTCTTCGCAGCCTTTGCTTATTTTTTTTTTATGCCGACTCAAGAATTAATGAAATTTTAACTTGAACTTATATCAATTTTTCGTTGGTTGGTTTCTTGTTCATTTTGTTTTCGTTTTCATTTATTTTTTGTTTGTAGCTACTTCTACCGTCTGCTCCTGCTTATCGTGTATCTTTCGTAAATCTATATCTCTTTATTGCATTTCAACATTTTCCTTTGAAATTTCCTTAAAACAAAAAAAATACGTTGCAGTATTTTTTTCTGTACAGACAGAGACCCCAAAAGGTCCAGCTCATTAACCCTTTGGTTGGTTGGGACAGCAAAGAGCAGCAGCAAACCGAGTTTCCTGCACATTAAAAGAAGAGAAAAAAAAGTGCATGAATGTTTTATTGTTTTAATACCCTTTTTGAAGGTATTGCAGGTTTGCAGGTAAAGTTTGTTAGACATTGAAGAAGAATTCTTCGACGATATATTTTGAAAAATATATATTCTTTATAACAATAAGTTCCGGAAAAACCATATCCAGTTGAATATGAATCTAAGAATATCTTCATCTTTTTATTGCAGTCGATCAGAACTTAAACTATATGCCGTTCATAGGTAAGATCGGTCTGTCACCATAATATCCCAACAAATATCAAATAGTACTATCAACTTCGGGGATATTTTGTTTATATCCCCAAATCTTTTAAAAGTCGAACATAAAAAGCGCTTTTGCTAAGTTAAGATACTTAATTGGATAGATTCAAAGTAAAATTCTTTACAACTAATCGATTTCAAACAGAGAATTATATGTGGATTGCGTTGATTGCAATTTCCAAAAATCTAATTTTCTTCTCGAAAGGGCATTTAATTGTCGGCTTGCCTTAGATACCGATGCTTAATTGTTTCTTTTGCGTTTTGTGGGAAACGCGTAATAAAATCATGATTGTTTTTTATGTTCAGAAGACACAAACACTCACAGAGCGAAAGAGGAAGAGTGCACGAAACTCCTGCCACCGATTAGGAAGCACAGTGCGGTAGCATTTTTCGGTTTATTTATGACTTTGACAATTTGACCCCGTGCTGCACACACATCAAAGCCATTATTTCAGCTGGAGTAACAGTTGACCACCCAATGTGTGTGTGTGTGTGTGTTTGGAATTTACAGGATCTGTTTTGCGGCCATTTGTGGCAGGTACAACAAGCTGGGCTACCAAATAAGCGTCAATCAACACACAACTTCCTGAGTGCAACAACGAGGCGCTTTTGCCGCATTTGTGCATTTGAATGTTTCATGTTTACATTCGACTCGTGTCGCATTTTATTATGCGTTAATTTTTCACATGATGGAACTTTCAAGGGGAGCGAAAGGGGCGTACCCCAGACATGGCCATGACAAGCTAACCAAAGAAATCCTTTCCAAGAAACATAACGCACTCAACATGAAATACATTTGTTAAACAAACATGCCGCTGTTTGTTGTTGTTGCTGCTGCTGCTGTTGCTGATGTTGCAATTTGAGTTGAGTTGCCACAGAAGATGAAACCGGGCCAATGCACCGCTTGCAATCCGAGTTCCAGGCCCCAACTTCCCAGCATTGGGCATCCTTCTTTCTTGTTATTCTGCCTCAGTGTGGTCATACCTCCCAGTTGGCAGCTCAGCTGAGCACAGCTGGCTTCGTCTTCGTGTTCGGCTTTTGCTTTGGCTTTGGCTTTGGCATATCATGGCATTAGACGTTGCGTCGCGTTTTTATCTTCTTCTTCTGCTGCTTCTGCTCAGACGACTGCGCAGCTGGCTGCAGTCAGCCAAGCAGCTAGCGCCAAACTATACCAAACCGAACCAAACCAAACCAACCCAACCCAACCTAACCATCCATCCATCTATCCAACTAACTATCCATCCACGCAGCCATCCAGCCAGGCAGCCTGTGCTGTGAAAATAACACTGAGCATAAAAACTGACTATCTTCAGACTAAAATATATATATGTATATTCATATAATATCTGTGAATATTAATAAATATAATTTCTATAAAAACAAACATTGCTGAAGCAAAAATTTTGCAACTTCTAAAGGCTCAGTTAACCGAACTTAATTTAACTTGAGTTTGAACTTGGAATTCTGTTTTATGCAGTTTTTCAACTCAAGTCAAGTTAAAAGCTGTGTTTTGCGTTAAGTTGAACAGATCAGCTGTTCAAGTTCAAGCTAAGTAATGTTCGGTTAACTGAGCCTTTAACTCTTAGTTAATTTTATTTAACATTTCTAACAGAAATACTTGACTCTTGAATATATATTCATATTTATACAATTACAAATATCTTAGCTGTAAGCTATAACTTAAATGTAATTTTTAATAACTTTTTCATCGATTGTTTCAGCCATTTAAATAAGCCTTAACATTTTAATTAACTTATTGAGCTTAAATTAACTGCATCAGTAACTTTATCAGGTTAACTTATGATCTATAGCAATTTGTTTAGCAAACCCAACAAACTCTCCCAGTGTAATGCTAGACTTGCGCTATAGCTGCTAGTTCTGCTGTCCGTGTCTGTTGAGCTGTTTGAAGTTGAATGAACCAAGAGAGTAGGGCATAATACGTGTGTGTGTGTGTGTGTGTAGCTCTCTCTCCTGCGCCACTTTTGCGTCACTCGTGCGTTTCCTTCAGCAATTTAAACAGCGGCAACAACGGCAGCAGCAGCAACGGATTGCAAAAGATGCCAGTCTCTCAAATGGGGTTAGTCTCGACGATTTCGACGACTTGCAGTTGGAGTGGAGTGGAGATTCAAGTAGACTGGTCTCTGTGGTTGAGCTGTGGATTCCTTCTTGGTCAGCAAACAACAAAATTACGTATACGGTGCTGGACGGCTCCAACTGCCTGGCAGCAGCTAGCATTTGTGTGGTTTGTGCAGCTTCCTGGGGCCCCCCGAAATCAAAGCCAAAGCAAAAGCCAAAGCAAAAAGCGAAGCATGGCCAAAGCGATTCCAAACCGCAATAGCAAAATGCAAGACAACCAACTGGAAACTGGCAACTGGCAACTCAGGCAACTGGCTATAGCAATTTCCTTGGGAAAGCTGGCTGAGCATGAAAAACCATTTAAGTGCTTTCCCAGGCGCTGACCCGCCAGCAATTTTGTGCTGGCATCCTGAGAACGGCAACAGGTGAAAATAGCAACAAGCGAACAACCCAAAACCACAGCGATGGCGTTCCTAATTTTTAGCCAGTTATTCTACATATCTCTTTGCCCGCTCCTCCCCAACACCCTCCCTCTTAACCACTTTCTAGCTGTGTCACTTGGCTGGCCATTTGGAGGAGCATTCGCTTGAAAACCCTTCATAACACCAACTCAGAGTCAAAGTCAGAACTGGGGCTAGACCTGGAATTTCATCGGGCCATAAGCAGGCCATTCAACTTGTCCCAGACACAGCACACACACACACACAAAAGCACAATCGCACAATGACTTTTCACACAACATTTTCCAGCATTTTTCGTTCGCCCTTTTTTCTGCTGTTTTCCTGTGTTGTTGCTCTGTGGATTTTCTATGTCATGTTTGTTGCCTTTTTGCTGCCTTGCATTTGCGTTTGCGCACCATTTTCCATAACAATAAAACAAAACAAAAAACGAGCAACAAGTACGTGTGAAGTCAAAGTGAATGAAAGAGAGCTATAAATACCCTGTACTTTTAAATATATTTATAAAATTAGTAAAAATCAGAAATGTTCATTTTAATGCGAGCTTGATACAATTTAAATCTTCGATATCTTCGGTGTTTCTTGACCAATTTTGATGAAATTCCCAGAGATGAACAATTTTCTGTTAAAGATAGCTAATTTGTTGTCAACTTTAAGATGTTTTATTGATAACGAAATAATTTATCGATCGTAAAAACACACTATCTAATGGCTTATGATTGTATATATCTATTTAAATGTAGGTTTTTTACTTTTTAAGTTTCTGAGAAGATGGCTTAATCATTCCCTCAATTAATTTTGAACAAAAATATATATACTGAATGGGCTTTTGTCTGTTGCACACATTTGCTCATTACCATTCCATTATATGAACCCTTTTCACCCATTCATGTGGTCAGAGTATAGCTCAAATGCCTTTCTCCGTCAGCCACACACTTCAACTGCTTTTGCTCTCCACATGGACCCATAAATATTTGCAACAACTATAACAAAAGGCATTATGGGCAAAGCAGAAGCTAATTGAACAAACTCTACAGAAAGTCGAACATTAAAATTAAACAAAGGCAAAAAATAATGGCAAACAAAGTTGACAAATTCTTAAGCTAATGCTTCAAGTTATAAGTTCAACGAATAGCTAAAGTCGCTGTATATTTAAGGGTAAGCCTTAGGAAAACTCATATACAATCTTTTTCATAAACATTTCACACTTAAGATCAATTACAAAGTCTTTAAACATAGTTTCAAGCTGCCCTTAGGACATTGAATGATAAATGATCTTCTAATAAGCAAATCATTTGATATGGTTTCTCTTTAAGTAAAATCCATTAGCTTGTATTTCACTGCCTTTGCTCAAACTCAAAGAAACCCTTTCGAAACTGTACCCGAAAAGGAGACCAAATTAACGTTCAAAATGCGATGGTGGATGGACTGCGAGGACGAAAGGATTGCGCAAAAGGCAAACACATAAAAATTGGATAAACAAGGTTTTGTTATGATATTTTATTTTTATATGTACACAAGTGTTGTGTGTGTGTGTTTGCTCACAAGTATCCCTTTTTTCGTGGGATCCGCGACGCAACAGGCAACAAGGCAAAAGGCAGCAAGGCAATATGGGCAACAGGTAGAGAGGAGTCAACAAACTGGTTTCTCCAGATTCCTCATCCCAGTCACAAGCCAAGACAAGCCAGGCCAAGTCTTAAAGGAGCGGCCAGTCAGCCTGACTTTCCGACTTCTGATTGTGAGTGGCATACAAAAGCAGAACCAGTTTGATCCTCACTCTCTCCCTGTACCGAACCGAAACCCGATGAGTTGGCGTAAAAACAATTTTAATGTCCTTCTACCATCCAAAGTCCATAAAGTCATGAATAATCGCCCAAGCACACTCAACTCAAAAGGAAGACACGTCGAAGAGGCATTTTGTACGTGCGTGGAGGATATTCTCTTATTCTGTGTCTCGATCTCAGGCACTTAAATCCAATGTCCAAGGTCCCAGGTTCCAGGTTTAGGCCCCCACGCGCTGCACGTTGCAACGTTGCTTGCACCACTGCTAGTGGTGGTGGTGGTTGTTGCTGTTGTTGTTGTTGTTGACTAAGCCGCGCACTTCGTTTCTTAGTTTGCTTTTTGTTAACTTGCCCCTTCTTCTTTTTGAATCTGGGACTCTTGACTTGCAACTTGTTTCGTGATGCACGATGCCTCCCTCTGTGCCACGATCCTTTTTATTATGAAAAATTACTGTGACTGTACTTCAACTGAAACTGGAGCTAGGCTCCAGGCAGTCCAAGGCAACACTTGTTTAGAATTTTTTTCCGGTTTTCCTCAGTTTGATATTTTTGCTTTATGCTTACCACAGGAAAACCACAAGAGATAATCAAGTAGCTAAGATTGTGAAGCCTTCCTTACACATTCCTACGATTCAAAATAGCCCAATAGAAGAATACGATATATCTTTCTTGGGTTTCTTACTATAAATCCTAGTTTGACCGTTGGAGATTTGGTGACATTCTGGAGCTTATTTCACTATAAGAAGGTCACACTGATATCGATCGGTAGATCTAAAATCTTCTGTAGCTTCTTTATATAAAAAAAAAGAATCTACAACTGTAGGAAACTATTCTTAAGGAACAGAGCATATTATTAAAAGTATCTTTAAGTTATACTTTCTCTATCTTATTCGAAACCGTTTTGCTGATACTTTTCAGCCTTATTGGTTACCTTTATAATATAGCTGATATAAAAATCCTGCTCAACTGTACCCAATCGAATTTCCTACACAGCCTCAGTTGGTACATCACTTTAATATCCCATTACATAAACTTACATCCCTTGTCAACTGATCCCTAATAGCTTAAAGGCATGTCAAGAATTGTGACACGATCAACTTAAGTTAAAATTTCGCTGCATTGGCGATTCCTTTGAAAAAATCCTGCGAGATAAACACACAAGTGCAAGAGACGTTAACGAAAACGAAACACAAAAAAAAAGATCAACAACAGTGACAAAATTAAAAGGAATGAACCAACAAGCAAGAAGAAAACTCATCAACAACAGATCCAATATACATTTGAGTAAACAATCAGCGCATTCCAGCGAAAACAGGGATACGCGAGTTGAGTCAGCAACGTCGAGGGATGGAGGTGCTGGAGTAGAGGGGGGAGCCAACAACTACAAGATACAATATACAAACGACGAGTGAAAGAGAGAATAAAACCAGCCGGGCAAGGCAGCCAGGCAGCCAGGCAGCGATTATGATGACGACGACGATGAAATGTTTACATTTCCCCACGCGAAGCCGAAACGCCAAGTGAAATCCAAAGCCCCCAAGACGACGTTGTTGCTGTTGTTGTTGTTGTCTCGAAATAAACTCAAAACCCTTGAAATGAAACAAACTCCTGCACAGCTCCTTATGCAGCAAGCAAGCAATCGAACCAACGAACGAGCGAACGAATGACCGAGGGGCATGTGGCAAGAGTCAGAGCAGTGAGATCAAGTGAAGGGTGAGAGTCAAATGAAAAATCAAAAGAAAAAGGATTGTGCGGCAACAACAACAACAACAACGACAGCGGGCTGCTGCACACTGCTCTACTCAGCTGCAAGCGTCTCTGCTGCTGCGCTGCGCCAAGAGGTGACGGCAGTTCATTGAACCAGGCAACAGGCAACAACACTCCACAAAAAAACACACACACTCATGCACACACAGGCACTCCAGGCTGCCCTGGCTAGGAGCAAATACAAAAACACACACTCAAAGAAACGAATTGAGCGTTATTGTGTAAGAAAATCCTAGACCAGAATAGGAAATTCCTAAATCAATTTTTATTAGGACAAAATGAAAATAAAAATGATTTGGGTTTCTATAAGATTACTTGATATTAAAAGCATGGGAATTGAATACCAACTCTTTTCCTCTGAGTGCACACACATACAGCGATCTTCGCAATAGGAGGAGGACTACGTGCTGTGAGTGAAGCTGGAAGCGAAACTAGAAGTAAGTGCAGCTGGGGCTGTTTCTTTTGCGTCTCGGTTGTACGTTGTCTGTACTATTTGTGTGTAAGTGTGTGTGTGCTGCCGTCCCAGCCAAGGAGTTTTTCCTGCTTTTCATGTGTGTAGCAGCATCCTACAGCAACATGATCGCCGGCCATAAACAGGCAAAAGGCACTGTGACTGTGGGGATGTGAGCGATCTTGGTTTTGGGATCTTGGGCGAGTTGAGTTTGAAATTTTTATTATTACAGCTATTTGGCTGCCGCTTTGCACAAGCAGGAAGGAAATTGTTGCATTGGGTCGAACTTCACCCTGACTCCTCTCTCTCTCTCTCTCTCTACAATATGCTTTCAAATCCTCCGCATGCTCAGCTGCACTCAATGCACCGAATGCTTGCTTCTGTCGGCATATATACATACATATGTACATATATAAATAGATAAAAATGCAATTTAGCTGCGCGTATCTTCTGCCTTTGCCCCTCTGTCTTTGTGTCGGCAATTTGTGCTTAGACAAAGGAACAGGAATTTGCCTCTAATAGCTTTTGGTTTTTGTTTCTTCTTCTTTAGCTGGGCAGCACATCTGTTTATCTGTAAATGTATCTTTTTCTCTCTCATCTCTTGCGTTTAAAATTTTTTTAAAATTTTTTTTCAGCTATTTCCTCCTCACGTATCCCTCGAATTTTGCTCAGTTCTGCTCGGTCATGTGATTTTCTCTCCCTCTCTCTTTCTCTCTTTCCTTGCTTGATTAATTTGCATATAAATAGAATAGGTTTTTGGTTGCGATTGATCTAAATTTAGGCATTCCAAGTGGCCCAATACTGAAAGCTGAATGAAGAGCAAGAAATTGCAGATTGATTTTGGTTTTTCACTCAATAATAATATATTGAATCGAACAGCTAAAAGTGAAAATGTGTGCAAGAGTTTCATTAAGGAACAACTAGCGATTAGTAAATGATATGTTTAAAATCAACATTTGACATACACATGAAATGTTTTTCCAATGACAAGATCGAAAAGACAAGAAAAGGAATGAACAAAAAGACGAACTAAAAGTTACTTATAAAGGATCACAGCTGCATGCTATTCAATTGTTATATACTCAAATTTTTCTACGCTAATTACTTTCCTATCGCACTCAAATCAAAGGGTCTATTCGTCTTTTCTTCGTTTCCCTTAAACACTAAAGGAAAAGAAAGAAAAGCAATTAATCACTCATGGTTCATTTGACCCTGGGCTCAAACAAAGTTAAGGAGCAAACAAAAGCTGAAATATCGACTCGATTGATTCTCTTGTGGGAACTTTGGGAACAATTTCAATTACACTTACTTACAATATCCTCGACTGTACTCAATCTGCGGGTACTTTTGATTATGTTAAAAAAAATGGGGAACAACTCGAAACGAAAGGAAATCATAAATGAAGATTGACAAACCCATACAATATTGTATATTCAAATAGCAATTTTTAGCGCTCTTTCATTTTTGGTGTATCTCTATGTGTCCGAGGGAGGCCCACATCTCTCAGGATGTGACCCTCAATCGCACAGAAGTTTCGTTGTGTTCAGAAATAGCTAAAACCAGCATGCGATCAGCGGTCGCTTCAACTCTCTACCTCCCTCCTCACCACTCACCGCGCTAGGGGTTAATATTATTATGTAGTTGGTAGCAACAACCCCTGCTGATTGTGTGGCATGATTTTGTTTATGTTCGTTCGTTTTTTTTTTTCGTTTTGTTTTGTTTTGTTTAAGCGCTTAACAGATTTTCCTTTGAGCGTGGCAAGCACACACACACACAAACGAATTACTCAACACCAAATTTAGTTTCTCAAGTTGGTCCTGCGGGCTCGTATTACTATTTGGCGTGGGCGTGTCCTTGTGTATCCTTGTGCTATTCGTGGAACACACGCGTATCGCAGCACGCACATCTTCAACAATCTTTGACGATCTTTATCCTTTCACAGTGCATTCCATTGTTATTTTTGTTTGTATGTCCTTTTGTTGTTGGTGTCTTTATTCATTAGGTAGAGCTGATTAACTTTTACTGATTTCTGACTTCTTGCTGTTTGCCTTACACCTTCGTCCTTACACAGCAGGACAATTATAATTGCAGTTTGACTTTTGTGCTTGCAGGTTGAATCGTGTTTAAGTTCTAACGTTGAGAATTCTGAAAACAATTTAAGTTTGATAGATATATTAAGAAATCTGTTTATAATTGATAATTAAGGAGTTTAAGGTTTTTTAACTTAACTTTCAACTTCTTTGCTATGTCAAAAACATTTTAAAAGATTGAAGCAATAAATTATTAATATTCATGTATGGTATTTTCTGTATTTTGGGTAGAGATGGGCGCGGGCCTGGCTCTTTTTTCTTGCACAGGGGCCGGGCCTTTTAAAGAAGACTTCGGGTTCGTGCGGGCCCGCGCTTTATAGCCTTCCTATCATGACGTACAAATGAAATTAAAAAAATTATGTTGCTTTATAACATTTATGTCTAAAACGTGCTTCACGTGTGAAAATTGAGATCTTAACTAATTTATAAATACTCCTTCTTCATTCTAGCTGAAAAATGCCTTTGGAAAAATCACCTTCAGCTTCTCTGTTTCTTCAGCTGCAACAAACCTTAATCGAAGAAAGACATTAACAAAATTGCGGCTTATTCCAAACCAGTCTATTCCCACCAATATCGATCCTGCCCACATATAAACCATTTAACTTCTGTATGCGCTACCATTTCACACACCTCTTACCTCTCTCTCCCTCTCTTACTGTTTCGATCCTGCATAATTAACAGAAGCTCACAAAAAAAAGCAGACGACGCGTGTGCAACGATGATTTTATTTATTAAAAGAAACTTCAGCTCGACCTCAATTAAGGCCAATCAAATGTGACGATCCTTAAGTATGAGCCCGCAGATATTTCATTTGGCTCGAGAGTTGCACACGCAGAGTTTTTAATTGTCGATTCGAATTGAAATTGTTACTTAAGGGTGGGTGTTGTGTGGCAATTGATCCTTCTGCACATTTGGTTGGCAAACATTCCTAAGTTTTTCCATATGCGAACGCAACATTTTCCCATGGCAACAAATTCAAGCGTTGTTGTTGCTGCTGCGGCTGCAAAGAAATCGTGCATTGAACCCTTTCCACATTCACACACACACACGCACACACACACAGGCAGCCACTTGGCGTCTTCACATGCACCCATTTTCACATTTCCATGCGACGGCCACTTTTTTTCTACAAATACTCTTTGAAAAGAAGTATGTGAATTTAACGGAGAAGTATGTAAAGTAAAAATTTTCATATATCTGATCGACATCAATTGGATTTAAGTTAATGGCATTATTAACCATAATATTTCAAATATTATATAAAACAACTTAGGAAAATTTAAATAAATTTTTATGTTTTTTCTACCTAAAAAGCTTTTTTAAGTTGCGACCTAGTTAAAGATACACATGATATGGCTTTTTAGGTTCTTTTGATCAAAAGATACTTATTTGCTTAAGCATTTCAAACTTACCTAAAATCTAATCTGAACAGAACTAAAAAGCTTAGATTATTATCTGTTAGCGACAGAAATTTTTGTCTAAATTTCGAGCATGAGTTTCATTTATACTTCTAATGATAATTCTCTCATAGAAGTATATTTTCGCCATTCACAAAGAGTAATGAAACTTCGTCTTAATAAATCTTTTTTTCTTCTTTTAGTTTTTTTTTTTTTTTTTGTAATACTTTAGCTGTCTTAGAGTTGCTGGTGCATTTTCCTTGTCTAAGCACAAAACAAAAAAAAACTAAAGGGGGGCATTGTCCCGGTTCCCCTAGCTGAACCCCTCGCCCTGCTCCCCTCAACTCCATCCATCGATTGCTAATGGATTCTATCTGCGGCCTCTGGTGGCATTATCATTGTGTCCACTATGCTCCTGGCATTGGACGTTTTCTCTCTCTCTCTTTCGTCTCTCTCTCTCTTTGTGTTTTTGGGGCGAATGCACTTTGCCGGCGGCCAAAGGTTTTTCCTACATGCCTTTCGGTTGCATTTCATTTTCCATCCTCTTCTATACTTCGAGTGCAAGGAAAAACAAAAAGTTTTTCTCACCGACATTTCCTTCTATTTACGTAGCATTTTTTTCGTTTCGTTTCGTTTTGTTATTGTTGCCTTTTTTTCTGTTGTTGTTATTGTTGTCGCTGTTGATAAGCCACATTGCGGGTCTTCCGCCCTGACGGAGGATTCGAGTATGCCGGATTTAGTTCAGTGTTTTTGTTGTTGTTGTTCTTTTCTCTTTTGCCTCTGATAAGAGCATTTGTTGTTTGCCTTATGCCTTTGCCGTTTGGTCAACGCCCCCAAAAAACAAAGCAGATAAAAAAAAATAAAAACAGGAGATCGACAATAAGAGAAATCCAAGCTGGTCAAGGCTCTTAGCTCTCGCTCTCTCTAGCTATCTCTCTGCCTTTGGTCTCCTTGCGAGCTATAAATATGATTTTATTGAGCAAATATTTATAGTATGATTCATAACAAAGATAGCAAGCAACAACAACAACGGTAACGAAGAGAAAAAAGTTTTCTGTTTATCGCATTTAGCTTATTGGGGATTGTTTGCGTTTTTTTTTATTATTGAGGAATCACACACACACACGCACAGTCCAGGATACAAGCGTACTAAACACGTTTGCACACTCGTACATATGTCTGTATAAAGATATATTTATAGGCATATTGTTGACACTTTCAAAGCGCACTCATGGGAATACCCCAAACTGCAATGAACAAACTGCAAAACTCTGTTTTTACATTATTATTTTACTTCCATTTAATATTCTGACAGGCAAAAAGTTTGAATACAGCAAAGAAAAACCTAATATTAACTTGAATTTTTGTACCAAATTTTATTTGAACGAAACTTCCTTTTAACACTGCGCTTACTTTTGTCCATCTTTGAAGTCCAGTTATCGGGCATTCTGTATTCTTTGCTATCAAAATGACAGTCTCAACTGACGCCTCTTCGATAAGAGAGAAATACGAGAAGTGCAGGAGTTAATCATAGCCAAAGGCGATAAGCATTTGTGATTGTATTTGAGTTTGTTTGCTTGTTTGTTTGTCAGCAGGACGTCAGACAATATGGTTTTTAGTCTTTATCAACTCAGTAATTGCTGATTTGCCTTTATTTTTATCTCCACGAGTGTGTGTGTCTGTGTGAGTGAGTTTTGCTTATCAGTAAACAGGACTCGCCTCTTTATTGCTGATAAGGCACATAGTTTATTTGGTTTATTGATTTTCTCACTAAAGAGTTTGTTAGTAGTAGCAGTTTTTTTTTGTTGTTGTTTTGTTCAGACCCGTGTGAGGTCAGGCATATGGCCAACGAAATGGAGTCGAATTTAACCAAAAACTTTACCTTGACAGCAGTTTCCTATAGCTTTGTGAACTTCGCTGAGTTGCTCCAATTATTCGCGATACTATTTTTCTGCAGTTGCAACATTTTGGCGCATTTCTTGCTAAGTCAGTAAACCCAAACCCAGTTGCAAGCCCCTTCTCAAGGCACTCGAGACTCAATTGGGGTCACTTAGTGTGACAAAAACACACAAAGAAACAAGAAAAATATCTTTAAGTCAAAGTAGAAAAACTGCGGCAGCATAAAATGCTTAGCCAACTCCCCTACCACCCCTCTTGGATAGTTACCCTTCTAGCTGCCGCTCTTTCACCTTTTTGGTTTTTGGCCTCGGCAATTTTTGAGCTGCACGAGGTTACAAATTCTGCATACAGCAACAAATTACTAGACTCCAGTAATAATAATGCAAAGAACAATTCTTATTTCTGCTGCTTCTTTTTCTTCTTCTTCTTGGGTTTCTAGTTGTTCTTCTTTATGGGACAAACTGTTGTTTGTTTGCCTTGGCTAATACCCCATGAAATTGGATATCATTTAGTTTAAGTTTAGTTATAATTTTTCTTAATAAATTTTTCCGGAAAATTGGTAAACAGTTGATTGTGATTGATTCTCGTAAACCCGATCGGAAAGTAATAAGAAAGGTTTTTATTCACTTTCAGTTACAAAGAAATCTATTGTGAAAATAATAAAAATAAATATCATTAAATTTCATAATCAAATGCATTTATTTCACTTAAATTTTTCACCGCATTTCCTGTGACTTTCAAAAAAAAAAAACATTGTTTTGAAGCTTCAAATTTGTTGTGAATGTGTCTATAATTGAACAATAAGTAATTATAAGTAATGTACGTACATATTTCTATTACTTATGATTTCACTGGCATATTACTCATTCGGCCCGTGTGACGCCACATTTTCATGGCATGAATGAATGAATGAATGGAACGAGATACAAAAACCAACAAAAAAAAAAACATTCGTTTGTTGTTGTACGATGGAAAAATTTCAAGCATTGGAATAATTGCAGTTGCAATCTAAGAAATCTTTAAGCCTTGAGCTAAAGCCGAGAACTTTTGTCAAAGCCAAATTTTTTTGTTGCCAACACAAAAACAAAAGAGACAAAAAACAGCAGCAACAAATTGTCAACACTTTTGACTGGCAACGCAACGGTCAGTAAAATCGATGAATGAATGCACAAAAGAGATGACAAAAAAACAAAACACACACATAGAAAAAAGTAAAAGAGCAAAATAACGACAAAACGGCAAAAGCAACACAAAAACAAAATAGTTGTTGTGATCGTTTTGAATGTCTGGGCGAGCAGATAAAGTGAGCAGAGTTCAACGAGATGCCAAAAAGTAACTGGGACTGGGTAACAGCGCCAACAAACTCACACACACACACACACACACACACACACACACACACACACACACACACACATACAAACATTATAAAATGCAGCAGTACAAAGCCACTTGGTTAAAATGAGCGGCTCAAGGTCATCACGCTTGCAATACCACACAAAAACAAACAAATAAACATACAATAGCAACAACAACAATATTGCAGCTTTGGTATCTAACTGCAGCGGCAAAGAGCTAAAAAACAACAACAACAACAACCATGGCTCCAGCGCGCACTTGCTGTCGACGCCAACGTAAGCGCTAGCGTCAGCGTCGTTGTCTTAAATGGCCTCGAATCAGCTGCAGCTCCCAGCGCCCCAGCAGCACACACAGCCAAACAGGCTTACGAAATCACGAGTTATTTGAATTGAATGAGCCGAAGTTTGAGACAAAGCAAAGCTCACCACTTGCAATAGTTAGACCAAGTCAAACACACACATGCGCACATGTATGTACATAAGTGCATGTATATCCTCTGCGCTGAGTAAAAATTTCACACAGTTTTTCAATGAAGCTGACGGCGCAGACGACAGACAGACAGCGCAGTCACTGCACTTTACATTTGTGTGTACATATTACAATAGCAGTAACATAAGTGCACACACACACATACGTACAATTGAAGATGAGTGGCAATTGCAATATAAGATTTTGCTCTCGCGCAAGCTCTCTCAGTTGATGTCTCCACTGCTGTTGCTGCTTCGCCTAGTCCTACAATGGAATGCTCTAGCTGTGGAGACAGAAAAAACATATATAAAATAGAGCTTCGATCAAATGAACCGCAACTGCTTTTGGTGCTGCTTCGCATTGTGGGCGTCATCAAAGTTGCCGTTCACTTGCAAATGTGGGCGGCTGTGAAGCTGAGGCCGAGGCGGGTGGTTGGCTTTGGTTCGGTTTAGTGGTGGCGTGCCTTGGTGGCATTTGTGTCATTTGAAGTTAATTGCTGGGAACGAACGAGAGGCCGAACGAACACAGCGGCAATCGTCGTGGCTCTGGCTAGATTTGTGTCACTCTTAAGGTTAACTTGTAATTATGATTATTGCATTGGCTTTGTTTTTGGTTGGGAGCTGGTTCTTGCAGCTAGATGATCAACATGAATAGCGTAACTTTCAGCAATTAACAAGTTTAAGGAACGCCTAAAGCTTATTTACGATACACCATTTACGATAAACTTGACTTTACCGTTAGCCTTATCGCAGCTTCATAAAAATTAAGCGGTAGATGACAACAATATAAGAACTAAAGATTCAAAATGTATAAGTATATAAAAGAGTTGGGAGTCAGAGCACAAAATGAGCGAGAGAGTCAAAGGGGAAGAGTTCAAGTGGAGACCACACTTTGTGCTTGTTTGCGTCTAGCTTGCCTTCTGCGTGGCGGCAGCACACAAGCAGAGGAAAAACACAAACAAAATTATTTTGCGTCAGCTTTTTCTTCCAACCAACAAAGAAGCTTCCAGAGCCAAGCCCGGAACAGAGCAGTCACAAAACAAAGTGTGAGAAAAGTGAACGAAGGCCATTTTCAAGACACAAGACGCAGCAGAAGCAGCAGCCGCGACGAAGACTGGGGCTGAGCTGTTCAACGATTACCGTTAGGCGTTAGGCGAGAGCTGCATTACAAAAAGGGCGCGCTCATTATAAAACAAAAATGGTTGCCAGCCGCAGTCGCAGTTACAGCAAAAACAACAACAACAACCAGGAATGGACTGCAGCTGTGAATTCCAATTGGACAAACTCTAGAGAGATCTCAGCAGGAAAATCTAAGCTCACACACACAACTACAAAGAAAACGAGCCCAACTTGATGGTTTATGAAGTCAAAGCCTTAGTTTCGCTTTTTGGGCTTCATGGCTCAAAATATTTTTTACTGCGCTGCGTTGGGCTTTGGTATTTAGGTCAGGCATTTTAATGCGTTGTGCTTAGGAAGTTCAGTTTGTTAGTATGTTTTTTTGTTTTCTAGTATTTTGGTAACGCAGCTTTTTAAAAGGTGCTGGAAATTCCCTTATCCAAAATACATACACACATATAACCAGTAATACATCATTCAGGTTAGAATTCACCACTAAAAATTGCGGGAAAAAAGCTGAACTAAATTATATATAAATAATCACTATAAATAAACACATCTAACTAAACTTTTGTGAGTGAAATATCACCATAAATTAGAGTTAGGCAACATAAATCCAGTTAGGCAACACGAATTATCCAATAAAATGCGTCATTTTGCAGGCATCTTGGGTAAACAAATAATTTAATTCAAATTATATGCATTTTGATAGTTAGTACAAATTCGATTTCGTTGTGTTAAAATAAAACCAATAAGCAATTTGGAGCTAGAGACTCCTTGATGGGCAAGCTGACCAAGTCAAAACCAGTTTCAGTTAGCATAAGCTAAGATTAATATAACGAACAAACAACAATAGATAAAATAATTGGCTTAGAAATACCCTATTTTTAAAGAACAAATAAA
The DNA here is from genome assembly GCA_035044585.1 of Scaptomyza polygonia. NCBI lineage: Eukaryota > Metazoa > Arthropoda > Insecta > Diptera > Drosophilidae > Scaptomyza > Scaptomyza polygonia. The sequence goes on along the minus strand of JAWNNU010000949.1, from coordinate 420,705 downwards.
ATATTAAAAATTAAATTTACAAAATGTTTTTATGATGAAAAAAGTTATTTTCTCAGAAAATAAACCTCTACAAATAAATTTTAAAAATCTAACCCAGCTTGCACCTAGAAAGGAAGATTTAAGCTGAACAAAAATAAGCTGTATGAGCAGAAAATTTTAAAATTACTTTAAAATTGTATTTATTCCTAACTTACTTCCGATTAAAAGATCTTGAGTAAGTATTTCGAGGGTATTTATCTTATCGAAACTGTAAGTGAAAACATCGATGACGACGACCACAACGCATTTAAGAATCCCACGCGGGACGTTGCTTCGATTTTTAGTCGGGCAGCAAACGCAAACGGATTCGGTTAGCGTTAACGAAGTGCACGACTTTGGTCTAATAAATACAACAAATGCTGCGAGCGACTAATGTTTTAGCGCAAGGGGCGGCACAAGTCGCTGAGGGGATGAGAGCCGTTAGTTGTCGAGAGGAAAACGAAAACCCCTACGCACAGGCAACGAAGGTTGATCTCTACAAACACACAAACACACACACACACAATTATCTTAAAGCACACAGTAAGAGAGAATGGAATGGGAGAGCGGTAGATATAGGGGAACAGAGAGAGACGCCTTCGCACGACAGTTGTTGTCTGCTTGGAGAGTTTTATTTTTTAATTAAAAGCAAATTTTGTATCAAATGATGCCGCTTAAGCAGCAGCAACAACAATAGCGACTACAACAATCAAGCAATTAATTTATATCAGTGGCGGGAAAAAACAAGTGCGCCAACCCACAAACCTGTTGTTCAAGGCTTCCACCTCCTTTCCCCCGTCAGACACGATTAACCCAGTTGCAGACCCAATAAACCCAGGGCGATACCCAGGAACTTAATGTCCGAATTTGCCCCGTGCCTATTAGAATTTTTAGATCTTTAATGCAAATTTTCAATCGATTTTTTTCAACAGAGTTTCTGACTAATCACTTAAGTGAATCACCCTTTTAATTGTCATCATTAGACTTGCATACAACATCGATATAGATTAAACAGATTTAACTACATTGTGTCATAATGGGTGAACTATTCTTATGCAGAAATGCCCTTAAGTTGTTTTGCTTAAGAAATTAATTTAAGAAATAAAAACTGTTAGAGAAATACATAGTCTAAAAAATATTTTTCCTATGATATCACTGCCTTTTAAAAAATAAGGAAAAGGTTTATTTTTGTAGGGTCTTATAAGCTCCCAAGTGTTTTGATTGACGATCAAGCTAATGATGCTTTATATTTAGTTTAGGGAAGATCTATTGTTCTTCTTTCCGGGGTAACGCCCATAAATGTATTTAATATCGGAAAGCTATTAGCTGACCGATCAAGCACACTGTAAAGTGGGACTAGGGTTCCCCCATTCTCAAAATTTCATATGCACATACATTAAGCTCAAGTGTTTAGCAGCGGGGAAAAGTTAAATGATTTCGATTTCAGTTAGAAGCGCGCCAGTTAGCGGGCCACGCTTCTGATCAAACCAGTTTTGTGTTTTTCTTTTCTAATGGGATTTCATTTATCAAAATGGTTGTAGTTACCGCTGCACGCGTTATGCGCCACGTTAGAAATTTCCCTGTTACTATTTATAGCGTTGTTTTCTGACGAGCAAAATGGGAAAAAAAAAAACTTCGTCGAGATGCAATCGATTTGCAAGTGAGGCGAGAAGAAATAAACAAACAGAGCAACAACTGCCAAAGAACCACCCACTTGCCAAGAGAGCAAGAGAGAGAGATAGAAGAGCGAGAGCCGGCAGCGCAATTTTATGCTGAGCATGCAATAACTATCCAAGAAGAAGCAACAGCAGCAACGATGTCGCGACGGCGGCAGAGCGAAACGAGGACGAGCAGACAAAACTGCATTGTTGTCATATTTCGTAATACGCTGAGGCAGCGACAGCACGTTAATGTACATATTGTACACAGGGCACTACAGGGGGGTGATGAAGGGGCCAGCAACATGGGGCTGGCAGGTCATAGCGAACGAGCAAAGGAAGCCAAATGGGTAGCGAGCGCCGCTAGCGCTCTGTTGATTTCAACATGCGCTTATCAGGCCACTGAGAGCAAACAAGTGGAGAGTGTAGAGTCGGGAGCGTAAGATTGAGAACAAGAGAAGAGCGCCATCGCAACAGCGACTTCTTCTGCTGCTGTTGCTATTGCTATGCGCTTGTGTTCGTGAGCGCCAAGTCAAAATGTCAAGTTGCTGGTGGCTGCTGCTCTTTCTGGCACTCTTACGCTCTTTTCGCCTTCTCTGGGCCGACTGCGGCACTTTGGCACTTTGGTCGGTTTTACTGGCCCCCAAGCCATTCAAACGCTCATTTCATTCCATTTCATCTGCTCGTCCGCGTCCGTCAACATCCCACTTAACGTTTTTTTAAGTCTTTCGGTGTTTTTTGTAATTTTTATTTTATTTGTCATACTAGCACACGAAGGCTTTTGTGGCTCAGCTCTACCGCTCAGCCATTTATCACATTTGAAAGCCGCCATTACAATACACGAAACGGGAGTAGAGCGGAGACGATATTATTTTATCCACCAAGCGGCGGCGACATCGATACCAACACCAACATCGTCGTAAAACAGGCGCGCGTGTTCGTCGTCGTGGCAGCCCCTCAAACACACATACACACACACACGCATACGTACACTAGCACTCACACACACTGAGACGCACTCACATCGGCTCCATCCAACTCTTCCGCCCAACACCTCCCCTTTGGACAGTCGACAAATCTGCCGCCCTGACAGCTCAGTTCGGTTTTCGTGATCGTGCTCTCGTTCTCGTCCGTCGTTCGTGCCCGACGTTGCTGGCAGAGGCAGCGCTAGCGACAGCAGCAGCAACAGCAACAAACATTATTATTCAGGGACAACGACAACACGGCGACAGCGTCTGCGTCGACATCCCTACGTTTCAGTTCTGATTGGAGGTTCGTGCGCCGTCGTTGCTTGTACGCGGCGAATTTGCTCAGCTCAGCTGTGAATTGTATTTGTATTTAGTTATTTTCAATTCCGTTTTGGTTTCGCCTTCGAACTTATTTACAATACCCTACTGTGTGCAATTTGCAATTGTTGACTATGTTTAAAATTTTGCAATAAGAAACCAACGCAAGAAAATCAAAACCCCAAATTAAAAAGTGATTTAACAATGTTTGTGCTTTAAAGTTGTTCCATTTAAACTTTTCATACCCAAAAGAAAAACCGCATTGCAACAACAATTAAATACAAGCAACCATAAAAGACAACTACGAGCGGATTACTAAAGCTTTCCTGAATCGGTAGGTAAGTACACACAAACAAACATTTGTATAGAAATGAATATAAATATGAATATGAATGAGTATTCTGAAAAAAAACTGCAAACTGCTTTTTTACAGTTTTCAATATATGTAGGGTCAAACAGGTCTTGAACTGGCAGATTTCAGAAGGTTACCTAGAAATGTATAATATGCCAATATATTTTTTGAAACTGAGAATAAAAACTCAATATAATTTTATGAAGTGAATAAAACATATTCGAGTTTCGAACACTTAATAATTCAGAACTCAAAACTATGAAACTTGACTAGAAAAACGCAAAAAAAAAAAAAATGGATGGGTTAGAAGATTAGAGATAAGTAAATTTTTAGTCATAACACATATATATGTATTTAGTCGGAATTCAGAATTCAAAATAGTTCAAATTACTTTTTGTCAGGTTTTAGTGAAAAACAGAATTGTAATATATGCATAACCTCACTTAGTAGGATAGTCAATCAAACACCTGGTTACAAATCGACGACTTACATCCAATTTTACAGTGAAGGCATTCAGGCATATTGTATCTCATATGGTATCTCATACCGCATGCAACAAAACTAGTAGCTGTACATTATGTATAGATACATAGATATAAATTGGGTTGTTGTTGTTGCTGTTGCTATTTGGTTTTGCTTCAGTGATCTTTGTCATTTTCAGTCTCCCATTTCCTTTTTGTTTTCGCTACTGGCAACGCCAGCCAGTCAGTCCGTCCGTCAGCCCAATCCCCACAAACGATTGGAATCGGATCAGTTCGTCAGTCGTCGTCACCGCTACTCAGCCGCACCCCTTTAAGTCTGTGTGTGTGTGTGTGTTTGTGGTGTGGTGTGGGGTTGGGCTGGGTTGGGTTGGGGAGTCTATATAGATCCCCAATTCGCGTGCAGTAACTGACACATTCCAATTTCTATTCCCATTGCCACTGCCTGTGCCTGTAAGTAACAACAACAAAAACCACAAGCAATTTACTGAATGAACTCAGTGAATGAGCGAGTGAATGAGCTAGTGAGAAATTGAGTGAGTGAGCGATCTACGCTATGAGCAGCATAATTACATGTTACAAAGATATGCACGCATATTTGTATAAATGTGTGCATGTGTGCTCCATCTCTTTCTATCATCACACATAAAAGCTGCGCTTCTAATGCGGTTGCAGTTCCCAGCAGCGTCGTCACTTCCGCTGCTGGCGCACGACAGCTTTAACACCTGTGCGTTTAGGCCACACACACACACACACTCGCAAACATTCAAACTCGCGCACACAAATTATGCAAATCTCATTAAAATCGCGCATATACACATACATATGTATGTATGTACATACAAAATCCAAATCTACAATCTAAATTTGCCTTTTTGTCAGCTTAACCCACTTCACACACATATGTACATAAACATACATACATACATATAGACAATGATACAAAGTATTGCAATAAGCACAACTCGCAAAGGAAACCAACTTAACCAACAACAACTGTAACTAATCGCAATTAAATATGTGCTGCTGTTGTTTTGTTAATGAAACACCAACAACAATGTATATTAGAGGAAAAAACAAATAGCAGCGAGAGCGCCACTCTCTGAAAAGGCTGCATGCGCTTTGCAAATTATAACTGTTGTTCAGCCGGCGATCAAGAGTAATTAAAAGTAAGAGAGGAAGAAAGACCGAGAGAGAGAGAGAGAGAACGAGAGAGACGCCAAGCATGACTAACACTTTTCAACGTTTTCTACTGTTTGGCTGCAGCCAAAGTTAAAAAGTAATAATACTGAAAACAATCTATAACAACTGTTAAAAAAATACAAATTTAAAGATAAAGTATACGCAAACGCCTACACAACTCTCTCTCTCTCTCTCTCGCCCGCACACTCTCACTTGCCTAGCTGCTGCAGGTTTTCTTTTCTTTTTTTTGTAATCTTATGGCGCGTGTTTTATATCGTTATTATTCTTGCTCTTTGGCAATACTTTTCGGCATTTCAATATGTTCCCTTCTCAATTATTGTGCTTATTTTTTGGTTACACAATAACAGCTGTAATAAACGCAATAAAAAACCCTCCCGAAGTTATTGACAATGCGCTTAAAGCCGCAAAAATCCATAGCTTCTTCTTCTTGTTCAACATTATCATTATTGCCGTCTTCTTCTGCAAACTTTTGTGAATGTTCATGTTTGTTAGGCTTTTTCGGCTGAACTCTTCAGTTAACTCTCGCATTGTTTGTCGAATGCGCTTCTGATTTTTATCACTTGACGTGCTGCGCTTTTATCTCAAGCTCCTCATCAACTTGCAAAGAATTTTTTTTAGCAGCAAATAAACATGCATATATGTATGTATGTAGTATGTACGTGTTTAAAGGCTTCAGGGTTTTTATTTACGCAATTCTGTTCTGAGCTTTAAACTGAGATCTTAACCAAAAAACAGTTGCTTAACAATAGCAGCTTGCCAAAGGAAAAGCTTCAGTTACAGCAACAATAACAAGAAGAAGCAGCGAAATAAGCATCAGCAGTAGCAACAGATCAGAAAGTGGAACACAAACAAAAATGGCAAAATAAAAGAAAAGGTCAGTGACCAAAATATGTTTTGCAATTGAGCAAAAATAAAGCAACAACGAAAGCAAGTAAAAAATGTAGCAAAAGCAAAAGAAGTGATAGCAACAAAACGGCGAAAAACATTTTCGAAATTCATCAAATTTTCGCTGCCTCTTCGCTTTTTTTTTTTTTGATTTGTTGTTGTTTCAGCTTACGCAAAGGAAGTGGGCCAGAAGTTAAAAGAAATCTGCTAACGTCTGTCAAAAGGATTTCAACACGTGGCCTGCTTTTTGTAAGCCCACATATATCTTTGGTGGGGGGAGTGGGTGACGTAGGGCTAAAGAGTTTGGCACATCCGTCTGAAGCCTATTTGTTTTGTAAGCGCTTTAATTCAATTAACGCCGTCGACGTCGCTGCCAACGTTGTTTGACTCAATGTCCAATGTCCAATGTCCGCGAGCGTCAAGTATGCGCCATGTTGTGTGTTTATGTGTTTGTGCCCAGGGTAAAAATCGTTTCCTATTTTGTATGCTTGCCAAAGCAATAAAGCAAGAAGGAAATGGCAAGAAAATAATCTAAACGGGCCAACTGAGGACTTAAGTTTGCCAGTATGAGTCTGTGTGTGCGTGTGTGTGCGAATGCCTACAAACGAAAAGGCAACATCAGCAAAATAAATACACACAAACGTATATAAATAAGCAGCGACAAAATGCAAATGAAATGTAATTGAAAGCGTCGCAGTCGACGTCGCTGTCGTGGCTACCCTTAAGCTCTCTGTGCTGGGGACATTGTCCGTTTATGGAACAGTGACAATGACAGCCGGTAGAAGGGTTGGGGGGGGGGCGGGGGAGGCACACTGGTTTTAAATCAAACAGTCCGTCGACTGTCAATTAGGATGCTTGTCTATTTGCTTTTCACGGCAAAGCTATCACATTTGCGACACTGTGCAGCACGCACAGAGCAAAGAGCACATGACAATAAGCAAAAGCTGTGTGTATATTTAATCCTCTCAAAGAGGATTTTTGAACGAAAGCGGTTGCTGTTGCTGCTGCTGCTGCTGCTGCGTTTTGCACACGACACTAAAACCAAACACACACACACTCACACACACACAAATGTACACCACAATCATGCCAACACAAGCAGTCAGACAAATTCAATAACAAGCAGTTGCGTCAAGGAGCGCGCACAAGAGGAAAGTCACCTCTAAAGCGCATAGCGCAAATATCCCCAACACAGGCACGCACTTATACACACAAGCACAGACATACGAGCCCAAGCACACACTTGGTGCGCGATAAGCTTAATTGAGTGCCCGAAGACGACTGCGACTGCGGCTGCAGCGAAGGTGGCGCAGAGCAGCACACCACACACAATTTTTATCAAGGGGCCAAACGTCGACAGCACTCAGACACACGCACACACAAGCATGGACGCGCCAGGAGAGCAATAAGGAGAACATACATACATATGTGCACAAAAATATGCACGCAGGCAGCAGCGACGTTGTCAATTCGCCCCAGCAACCCCAGCAAGAGAAAGCAGCAAACGGCTGTTTTTGCTGTTTCACTGCCTTTGTTTGTTGTTGCTGCGCAGCCGAATCGAAACGAGCCGATCCTCTTTCAATGATATTCGTTTGCTGCTGCTGCCGTTGGTTCTGCTCTTCGCTTAAAATGGGCGGTGCGGGTGGACATGGATGTGGCACAGGCAAACGATGGCAGCTGTTTTTTTTTTCCCATTTTTTACATACATATCTACATACGAATGTGTGCATGTTTGCTTCTCCTGAGGATTTTGTGCTGGACGGTGTATTTGGGTCACCTTTTTAAAAATACACATTTCTAATTTCCATGCAAGGAAGCTAGACACACACACACACATGTACGCATACACCCACAATCGTTTGAAATGTTTGCGTCATTGGCAATCCCAAATAAAAAAAGCAACAATAATGAAACATGTCGCTTTCCGGTGCGTTCTCGTTCTTCATTACTCTCTCGCTCTCTTTGCTTGCTCTCCGTATTGTTATCAAAAGTAAATTGTACAAAGCTTTTAACAATTGTTGCTGTTGACATTTGCCTGCTCCCAGGAAAAAAGGCATTTTTGTTTGTGGCGAAAAAAAGAAGAGAAAATTCTTTTCTCATGAATTGCTCAGCAAACGGATAACGGTTTCAAGAAGCTTTTATCTTGTGCTTTCATATCAATCATACCCAACCACAAGTATGTACCTTATCAGCACTGTGGTTTGGAAAAGGCACAAAAATTTGATATTTCTCAAATAAAAATTGAGTTTGTTACAATAAGAAAATGTTATTTAACAGCAATGAAGGACAGTTTAAGCAATAACCTTTGTTATGCTTTGAATTATTACCAATTGGTTTTGGGTACCTCACTAGACCCGGTTAGAACCGGATAATACCCACTAGTACAATGCACATTTTCTGTCATGATCTTTTTACAATTTAAACGCTGTTTTTTGCCCTATTCGCTGAACTGTGTTAACGGAATGTTTTAAATAAACGCATGACCCGCATTTCGATGTCTAAATTAAGGACACCACCATAAAATAAAACGAAAGAAAAGCTCATCCAAAGTGCCGCTATTGTGCATGTGTGTATTTGTGTGTGTGTGTGGGCTGAGGCGTGAAGCAAAAACAACAAAAGCATGCATAGATCAATATTGCTGTCAGGCGGATGGAGCATTGGTTACAAGATGTCGCCGAGGGGAAGCTGAAAGCAGCGCCCTTCTACTTTTTATGACAAAATGTCAGCGAAGCTACACACAAACATATATGTATATGTATGTATATACTTGATATATATGTATAAGTTTCGTAATTTAGTCACAAGTAAAGACCGCTATTGGCATAACCAAAGTTGGCTAGCCGCCATTGACAGTTGGCCAACTGCTAACAAATCAGTCAGCAGCCTCAGCTGCCGATCGTCAAAGTGACTTGAAATGAAGTGAAGTGAGCTCACTGAAGCGACAACAGACGCTGTAACGAGTTTTTGTTTTTCTATGTTCAAATTTCAGTTAACAACATTCGACGTCCATTCCAAACCCTAGACTCAATTAAGTTTGCTTTAAGCCCTATAAAGTTTCAGTCCCTTGCTTTGTTGTTTGCTGTTAGCTGTTGCTTGTTTCAACTCCTCCGCAAAAATCTTGCTCTATGCATAACTAGTGGTATAATCAAACCAGTAGAAACTTTACATACAAACAAAGGCGCAGGCTAGTGATAATGTTTAAGCACAATGGGACGAAACTTAACAGTTTTACAAACCAACTTACCTCTCACAGATTAATGCATATATAGCTGTAGATTTTCTAATGAAATTTAACTTAAATACTTTTTAAAATTATTGAGAGGACAGTCTATGTTTAAAGGATAAATGAGCTACAACTTAAATAAATTTACCCCTATTTGTCATAGAAATAAATACAGAAAATATGCTTAAAGCTTGTTTGGCACAACCAAAAAATTTCCTTGTGTGTAAAAAAAAGTTATTTTCCTTGATATGATTTATTTTAGTTCTCATTTGATGGCCACTGTGCGACAACGGCACTGATCTGTGTGTATGTTTTGTTTGTGTCTATTATTAAATTTCTCCATGCAGCAATCCGAATGCCCAACGCACGCAAACGTATGTATGTATGTATGTGTGTGAGTGTTTGTGTTTGAGTTTGCCCACGCATACAGCTGAGGCTCGATTACATTTCAATGACAGTTTCGAGCCATTGGACATTTGCTTAAAGCTTTCGATTGCGAGCTTAGGACTTTGTTTTTAATGCAAATATGTATGTATGTTTGTACATATTTATGTATGTATTTACATATATGACAATATGTATGCTTTGTTATGCTCTTTGGCATTGGGGCGGCCCACATGCTTGCTTACATTGACAATGTACAATGGGGTGCTTACGACCGTTTTTTCTGAGCGCGCTCATTCGAGCCAAGCTTTTTTCTTCTACTTTGTCTCGCGGTTTTTTTTTTTCATTTGCCTACGTGCAAAGGAATTTTTACACTCACACACACTCACTCACAATCATAGAGCAAAAGCTAACGAGAATGAGGTAGAAACTACAACAACAACGGGACTTTATGACTTAAACGAAACGAAGACGAGATGAAGAAAACAAAATGTGAGTGTGTGTGGCTCACACAATCAGTCAACAAATTGTCGCTGCTTGGAGGAGCGCTGGGCGGAGGAAGCATTAGAGAAAAATCATAGAGCAATATAGGAACCAGCGGCAGCAACGAACTAAAAAAACAACAACAAAAAACAACAGTTGGCGGTTAGCGGGCCAAAACGACAACGACAACGACGTCGAGACGAAGCCGATCGTCGGCTCTGCTGCTGCGGTGGGGTGTTGGTTGATAGGCAAAGGGGGTTGGGTGAGCGAAATGGTAGGGGCGGGGAGGGGTGAGGAGCTGGCTGGTAGAGTGTACATACATGTGTTTGTTGGTGCCAACCTGCGATACCTGTTCCGCGTGACGGCAGCAGCGAAGTAAGCAGCGGCAGCAGTAAGCAGAACCCTGCCAGTTAGTCAGTTGCCGCAGTCATCAACAGTTGGCAGTTGGCTGCCACACAAATATACACACACACACACACATATGTACATATATGATTATATATGGCTATGTGGACATGTTTCGTCTAACGCTTTTTGTTGTTGTTGTTAAACAGCAAACAGAGCGCTGTAGGAAATTAGACAGACCCTGACAGGGAGAGAGAGAGAGAGATAGAGAGAGAGAGAGAGAGAGAGAGAGTGATGAAGCTTATGAGCGGCACTCTCTCTCTTTCTTTCACAGTCTCTCTCGTTCAACTGTGATCGTCATTTGATTGTGGGGGCGATGTGTGGGACATGTGTCACGCACACACTGAAACATTAAGGTAGCGTCCCCAACAGCATCAACCTACTTTCTGAGCCCAGCAGCATATTGAGTAACAATTGGTGGCTTGTTCAGATAGACAGCAAACAGCAGCATTATCTTTGCTTCTTTTTGTTTTCATGTAAAAAGCTCCTCAAACGCTTCTAATCAAAAATAGAATCAATTTTGAGCTGTAAAACAGGCTTTCGGCTGTGTAAAAAAACAAGAATGTAAAGCTATATTTGGCAGCCCGACGATTATATACCCTTTAAAGACCAAAATACACCTGCTGTATTGAAGGAAAACTAGCTATAAGATTTATAAAGGATTATTATAAAAATATAATACATCGATAAGAGAATACTTTCTGCTCACAAAAAAACTTGGATTTCAAAAGCTAAAAAGAACTTATATACTTGGTTAACTCACATAACCCCTTCAATGAGCAACAGTTTTTATCCATGAGGAAGTCATCTAATATGTTTACACATGCACACTAATATACACAAAGACTTAGGATACATACAAATACATATGCGATATGATCATACATTAGATCAGCGACTAAGTAGAACAACAATAAAAAAAGAGGAAAAAATTATAGTAACAATGGGCACTGCGATCGTTCGTGGTAAAGCTTCACCATTAAAAACAACAACAACAACAGCACTCAGCTCAAAAGTAGAAAAAATTAAACAAACTGCAAAAAAAATAAAATAACCAACCAACAACACGCAATAGGGCAAGGCAAACAACAACAGCGCTAGCTGGCAGCGACGCCGGCAGCGAGCCGAGCTGAGCCAGCAACAGGAATTTACGATTCAGTGGATACCTTCTTGTTGTTGTTGTTCGCCTCTGTGTGTAGCTGTTGTTGACTGCTGGGTGCTTTGTGTGTGTGTGTATTTTTGTTGCTATTTCACCTGGGTTGGGGCGCTGGGTGTGTATGTGTGTGTGTGTGTGTGTGTGTGAGTGTGCATGGATCTTCACCAAGGTGCGCCTGTGTGCGCCAGAGCGAGCGAGAGAGCGAGAAGCCTATTAGAAAAAACATTCGCTTCCGTTGTAAGAGCGTAAGGGTAAGGGTAGGGGTGCTCAACCGGACAATGAATAATAGACGAAAAGCTAGCAACAAAAACAATAAATGTGTGTAGGATAGCGCATAGATAGCAACAAAAAAACAAGACAACAATAATCTTTAGAAGCTTGGAGAACGAAATATACAACAACAAAAAAGCTAATTGCGCAGCGCTTATAGGATTCTAAATTGAAAATTCGTCATTCGCCTGTTTGCTTCATTTGTAGAATTTACAGTTGCTTACGTAATCCCAGCCAACACATGCGAGCGCCTACACACAAACGCTCCTGCGCACACACATACAAATGCACACATACTCACATTGATAAAAATCCAACCGACGACGATAGACAATTTAAGTTGTGTTGTTTAGTATGGTTGTTGTTTTGGGGCCTGCGTCGCTGGCTCAAGTTTCCACATGTTTTTCCAATTGCCGCAAAAGCCAAGCCAAACCACATACACACACACACACACATAGATGAGATGGAAAAATCAAAAGGCCCAACCCGAGACCAGCCCGACGGCCGCCCAACCCAAGTGCCGCCTATTGCCCTTACAATTACGACCACAGACGGCAACAGAGTGGTAGTGTGATAGAGAGGAAGGCAGGGAGAGTCTACAGAAAATCCGCGGCTGCTGCAGCGCGGCACCCAAAGTTGTTTCTAGCTTTTTCTTTTTCCATCCATGTTTTTCTTTTTAACCCCGTTTCGTCAACGTTGTTGGCACGTCCGTACGTCCGTCGTCGCTGCCGCTGCTGCTACTTTTGCTGTTGCCGCCGTTTCCTCCCCTCCTACGAAGGCCCCACGTCGCGTGCAAGGGAAATTAAAAATTCAAAAAGTCAAAGGCGCAAACAGCGAAAGAGAGAGAGCAGCAGCAGCAGCAGCATAAGCACTACAAGTGTAGAGAAATAAAAAGAGAGCGTTTCGTCAGTCGATTGGAGACTTGGGGACTTAGCGATCAACTTTTCGTTCCTTTTGTGAGAGCGCTACATTGACAGCGACGCTCGCAGCGCTGCTGCTGAGCGACGACGACTGCGGCCGACGGATGTAGGATTGCTGCCTATGTATGTGCGCTTGTGTAGCAAGAAGCTAATAAGAAGAAGAAGCAACAGCAGCCGCAGCAGAGGCCTCGGCCGTCGCTTGGTTGTCGTTTAGGAGCCGAGGATCGCTCAGTCAGTGTATTGGTGTCAAACGAGACGGACGAATTTGGCGGCAAAGAGATCTTATTGCGTTTCGCTAGCTCGCTCGCTCGTTCGGTCGGTCGATCGTCCCCCTCCTCTTTCTTTCTGTCTCACACTGAATCGTGAAAATTTCCATTTGGAAATTGGGCAATGACAACAAAATACTTAAAAAATTAAATATATACAACGTGCAAAAACATCAAAAGTAAAAGTCAAGTAAAAGGAATTAAAACAGAGGAAACAGCAAAGAAAGGTGCAAACCCAAAAATAATTTGTATTTATATGTTATAAGTATGTATGTTTATAATTGTGAAATTTATTGTACAGTGCTATACAAGTGTACAAATCATTTTGCCAACGACAAACGCCCATTGATTCTGTTTTGAAAGTCGCCTGTCCGAAAGTGCCTGAGGAATTGTACATGCATATGTATGTGAATGTACTTACGTTTGAATTCGTGTTTGTGTTTGTGTCAGTGTGTGTGTGAGTCGAAAGGGGGTGTAAAAATAAGCGCATGTAAAGTGATCTCTGCAGCCCCGCCTCCCACCCCTAACCGACAACCGCTTATCATGCGCCATATCCGTGTGCGCTTGTGTGTGCATAGACTTGTGTGAGTGTGCATGCGTGTGTGTGCGTGCGTGCGTGTCGGGGCTGCGCAGTCGGCTTCCTGTGCTAGGACTTTGACTTTTTTACTTTATTCGCTTTGACTTGCTCATTCGCTCGTGTGGCCTGCTCAAGTGAGGACGTGTCAGCGGCTTCTCTCAAAGCAAGCGTTACATCTACAACTTAAAAGAACTCGAGCACATAAATAAACACTATTGTGAACAAAGTAAGCAATTTGCTACTACGTTAAAAAAGTGCGTGTTTGAGACACAAACAAAATAAAACTAACAAAAACATAACTCGTACGTGTGTAAGCGCACAAACAAAAACAGTTCATTAATGCCACTGCGCTAGATCAGTAAAGCAAATTTTTTTCTACTGCTGCAAAAGCTGCAATGGAACTTTGAAAGCTCAGTGCTTGTTTTTACTTAAGCTTCGTGTGTGCGAAAGAGCGGCAATATATTTTTATGTAGAAATATGCGGCAAGTGTCTAATGCTCACTCTCTTTTTTCGACTCTCAGCCTCTCATTTTCTGCGAGTTGTCTGAGCTCTAAGAGATCCATTCAATTAATTTGAACAAGTGCACTACAAAACAATGATTACTACGAAAACTGCAAAAACAAAAACACAACTAGCAAAAGCATAAACAAAATCAAGAACCGAAAGAAAGAAATAACTGAAAGGAAAAACTGTAATAATTTGACAGCAAGTGAAATTGTAAAATGAATGATTTTCAATTAAGTGTACAAAGCAGAGTCTTGCGATAAGATAAGAAGAGCGCGTAAGCAAACATAAGCAAGTAAAAAGTAGAAGGAGAGTAGCGTTACTATGCGTCTGTACATGTTAGAATGTACATATGTTTGTATCTATGTGTGTGTTTCATGCCAAGGAGCTTGGACGAAAGCACATAATACAAAAAAAGAACAAAATGAACAAATGTGATAAGTGCTATGAACAATATCAATGTGTTAGTTAGTGTTGGTTAAAAATTCCATTTGCATGGATATTGTGTAGAATTAGAACGTTCTACCAAGTTTTTGCGTCTGCCATTCACAATCTAATGACTGCTTTTTTCTGCTGATGTGTACATTTTTGCTCATTCTCCTTTACACAACTTACGTGCCTGTTTTTGTGCTGTTGTGTTGTCATTGCTATTAATGCGTTAGTGAGTGTGTGTGTATTTGTTTAGTCATTTTAATATGTTACTCTAAGCCTCCACACCCTTTGGCAAGTTTTCAAGTCTACAAACTCAAGTTTATTGCGTCCCACTTAACTAAATAAGGCCGTTTGTGTTTAGCGGTGATTTGCAAAGCGAAATTTCAAGCAAAGGTATCCCTAAAAGTTCCAATGAAAAAATAAATGCAAATTAAAAAAACATTAATAAGCTTTTAAATATTAGAAAAATAAAAAATAAGTCACTGTTTTTACTTGCATATTTTATATGTTTTAAAAATTAAATATTATATTTTAATAATAATAATATGCACTTTGAAATGACAGATTCATGTCTCTTTAGTCCTACTGGGTCTCTTAGACACGCACACAGAGTCGCAGCCGATCTTGCTTCGCGGTGCGTTCAAATCGTGTTTATGTATATGTGTGTAATTCTTTGTGTGGGTGTGTTGTTGTTGTTATTACTGTTTCTGCTGCTGTTACTGTTGTAATTTGCCCATTTGAAACACATTTGAAATTTCCATTTAGATTTCCTCATTTAGTTTAGTGCATTTTTTTGTTGTTTAATTTTCTGTGTTTTCCTGCCTATGGCTCCTCGTCGCTCTTTTCTCTGCCTGCATAATGCTCGGACCTTTGCCGACTATTTGACCCGACGGGTCGTCTGTTAAATTAAATTTGGTTGGCATTTAATTTATGGGCAGAGTGACGCATGACGCTTTGAACAGCTAGCTCACTCAAGCCCCTTTCACTCTCCCAAAATAAATTAAGCTTACAATCCTTTTGTCAGTTTTAGAACAGTGTTGTAAAATGATTTTTTTGTTTTATTTTCTTTGCAGCATTCTTTGGTAGTAACGTCAAGATGTTGAAGTGTTGAGCAAAACTATTTATCCCTAAGGACGTCAAAGGATAATAAATATAAAAATTTATATTGTTCATTTTCAAAGTGCATGCCACAACAAAATAAAGAGAAAAAAACAACCAAGGAATTTATTATTGAACAATTTTACTCGCTAATTGAATTATAACGTGGCAACGGCTTCCAAATGAAGATGGCATCTCAACGATTTTGTTTGCGCTGGAACAATCATCAGAGCAATTTGTTATCTGTTTTTGATCAGCTACTACACGCCGAGACCTTTACAGATGTGACGCTGGCCGTCGAAGGACAATACCTAAAAGCACACAAGGTAAAGTTGGTAGTTAAATTATAAATATAATATATTATCTTAATATAATTTTTTCTTTATTAGATGGTGCTATCCGCCTGCAGTCCATATTTTAATGCATTGTTTATCAATCATCCGGAAAAACATCCGATTGTCATACTCAAAGATGTGCCCTATTCGGATATGAAATCCCTGCTGGACTTTATGTATCGCGGCGAGGTGTCTGTCGATCAGGAGCGCTTGACCGCATTCCTGCGCGTTGCCGAAAGTCTGCGAATCAAGGGCCTAACCGAGGTCAACGATGACAAGCCGACGTCTGCAGAGACTGCGCCGGCGCCACCACAACTGCAACGCATTCAACCGTACCCGGTGCCGCAGCAACGCAAGCAGGCCAATGTCCTTGGTGCAAATGCAGCAGCTGCCGCCGCTATACAGTCTGCCACACAGCCATCGCTGCTCAGTTCCGCCCTAATGCCCAAACGCAAACGTGGCAGACCACGCAAACTCTCGGGCAGCTCCAATGGCACTGGCAACGATTACGATGAATACGAGCGTGACGGTCAAATGAATGTAAGCAATGAAAATCTCTCTCACAAAAAACTACAATCTTTCTAACTGATTATTTGTATCCCAAACGCAGGACTCGGATTTGGGCAATGGCAAACTTGGCAACGATGCGTACTCTGGCAATGACGATGGCTCCGATGACAATCAACAAGAATCGGCCAACAATGATGATCTAAATGTATGTTATAAATCCTCTACTCATTGTTTATAGCTAAACTTTGACTTTTTAAAACTTACAGGCAAGCCGCGATTCGATGCCCGCAAAGAGATCAAAGACCGCGAAAGATCATCGCATGGCACAACAACAACAACAGCAGCAACAACAACAACAAGATGACAATAGCACTTCTGGTGAGTTGAGAACGTTTTCAATACGCCAATCTCATATCAAAAAAATTCAGATACATGTTTTTAACACTTGGCACATTCATTTTCATTACTTACTAGCAAATAGCTATAAGCAAAATATATCATCAAATAATTTACATTTATACATATTATAAAAATGCATTCTCTAAAGTTAACTAATCAGAACAGTTTATTAAGTAAACAAAAAACAAAACTATATACAGAAACGCATCACCATACTTAAGGAACACAGCACTTGATATGAACTCTGACCAAAAAAATTTCGAAAATAAATCTTTTCGAACATCTCATCTGCCAACAAAACAAAAAAGAAAACAACATTTCGAATTGTGATATCGGAAAAGCTAAAAGGGATTTACGCATTTCATAAAGAGCAGAATTATATATACATATATATAATAATCTTTTATAGAAACGAAACGAAAATCGCAAAACGTTTTTTTTTAACAAATCGCGTCGGGTTTTTTTTTCTAAGGAGTGACAAAAAAAATTGTGAGAAATTGAAAGTTCGAGTTGAGAAACTGTAGTGTGATTATTCGTTTTTGTCGCGCATTTGCTGAGTTAGGCATTTTGTCTCAAATTCTAAATGACGCATCCTGCGAGCGACAGGTGAGTGTCCCCAATGCCACAACAACAACAAAAGATGCCAAAAAGAAATGCAATATCCACAAATGCTAAACAGATTGAGACAATTGTCAAGTTGATAATCGGGTTGAGCTCACAGGGATTTATGGCCGACGCTTCTAAAAACATAATAAACATACATTTATATAAAAAATTTCCAAAATTTAAACCGCGTAAATAAAAAAAAAGCGACCATTAAATAAAAAAAACGTTCTTAAACCAACATGCTGAACAACTCTTGTAATTTCTCCACAAAAAAAAAAAAATAATAATAGGAAGAAAAAAACTTTTCGAAACTACGTAGAACGCGTTTTATTGTTGTTTTTTTTTTACAGTGCTTAACAACAAATGATAATGGCTTGAAAAATCCCTATAGCTTTTCCGATCCGATTTGAAAACTTGTTGACTATTTGTTCTCTCTCTCTTTCTTTTAATGTTGATCATTTGTGTGTGTGTGTGTTAAGCATTTACTTTTTTGCACACTTGAACAGCGTTAATAATTGTGAAAACTTTCTTTTAGATGGCAACGATAGCGATGGCGATGCAATGGACACCTCGTACATGGAACCACAACTGATGCTCGATGAATACGATGAGCCCGTCGAATTCAAATACAATCCGCTGACGGATAACAGCTCACCCACGCAGGAACATACAACAGGAACAACAACAACAACGGACAACAGCAGCAGCCATCAACACCTCAACGAACAGGCACGACAGCAGGCCTTTCTCATAGCGGCACAGCGCAAGCATCAGGCCGAAACTGCAGCATTGGCGGCTGCAGCATCGGGTGGAACAAGTGGCGGTGGTTTAAGACTCAATATTATAGGGATTGCGGGCAGCGGTGGTGCCGGTGGCAAATCAATGGTTAGCATTCCGAAATTAACGCCCATTGGCAAAGTGAATGCCGCTTCAACGCCACTGGTATCGCCAGCATCCTCCTCCTCGTCCAAGCCGCGTGCCCAAAAGCGACCGAAGGCCAAACAGAATGGAGATGTTGTAAAGAATGTGTATGCATCCGGGCAGGATTATCTCGATCTGTACAATAGCAGCAGCGATGGCTTTAAACTCAAATCCGAAATGCTCGGCGGCAGTACACCGAATCTGAGCAGTATCGCTGGCAGCGGCGTTAGTGTCACTACTGCCGTCAAGACCAAACTCAATCTCAGCAGCAATATTGGCGAGGGCGAGTCTGAAGGCTCCGTTCGCGACTATTGTACCAAAGAGGGGGAGCACACGTATCGTTGCAAGGTATGCTCACGTGTCTATACGCACATCAGCAACTTTTGCCGGCACTATGTGACCTCGCACAAGCGCAATGTCAAGGTCTATCCCTGTCCGTTCTGCTTCAAGGAGTTTACGCGCAAGGACAATATGACGGCTCACGTCAAGATCATACACAAAATCGAGAATCCTTCGACGGCGCTGGCCAATGTCGCCGCAGCCACGTTGGCCAATCAATCGTTGGGCTCGTCGTCGACGGGCGCGACACCAACGCCACCGGATTTGAATGCACAAAATTCAAATCAATCGCTGCCAGCGACAAACAATGCGTTATCCACCTCATCATCGTCGTCCACGTCATCGTCCAGTGGCTCTTTGGGGCCATTGGCGACGGCAGCAGCGGCAGCTGCCGCGGCACAATAATCTCCAATCACAATTTAGCCGCATATTCCAAATTCAATGAAGCAAAAGAAAGAAAAAAAACCTATTTAAGTTGAAATTCAGTAGAAATCAGCAGGCAAGAAGAAATAGTAGGCGCCTGGCGCCAGGGGGTATATATAGGCTATGTAGGGGGTGCAGTGGCAGATAACATTTGAAATATTGTTAAATTTGTTTTATTTAAGTTATTAACCTTTGGCTTTGATTGACGAAACAAAAACTAAACAAATTTTAATCGTTTAATCTCAGCATGAAGTTTCTTCTGTTAAATGTGTTTTATTTTTCTTTTTCTATAATTTCAATCTATTTAATTTAGTTTTGCTTTTTTTTCTAACATGCTATTATAATTTTTAAAATATATATATATTCAAATATATACTATGAACCTATGTTGTGCAATTATATGATTTTGATTTTTGTTTACGGAATGCAACACCCGAAAACTTAGCGTTAAAAAAAAAACTTAATCAAAAGCATACGCATTAATATACTATATTTAATAATAGAAACATGTGTAATATTTATAAATATAAAATTATAAATTTTTAACTTTGCACACCGCAGCGGCCTTATAAAGCAAACATAAATTCTAATTAGAAGGAAAATCAAAAAAAAAAACCATCAAATTTATGGCACTTTAGTTAATGTCACCTAAAAATACATATAATCATAACCTTAATCAATTTCTAAATAGATATCTTTGGTATGCGTAGCTATAGGAATCTATTAATTAATTTATACATACATATATATACTATATATAGTGTAGTATATATAAACATAACTATATACTAAACAACAATATGATTATCATTTTGTTTTAGGTTTAAATGTTAATAATATGTGTGAGAATCGTGCGAAATGAAGAAAGTAGCGCCGATCTACCTTTTTGCCTTCAAATGAAGCTAGTTGAAAAAAACAATCGTTTTTTGCGATCCATCAATCAATCAATCAAACAAACAAACATAACATCAAGCTCCACAAATCGTAGGAGAGATTGCAAATGTTTCGTTTCGATTTGTTTTTTTTTTATTGGGAGTCACGTTAAATGTTAATATCTATCTAATTAAGTTAAAGCAAACAATAATATACAATATAAACATATACATACATATATACATTACAACATTATTAATAATAATAATCAATGATTATGTTTATGTTTATTATCATAAAATAACTAACGTAACGAAACTATGCAAAATAATTTATATAAAATTAATTACATAACTACAATTAAAATTTATGTTGTATATCGGAGGCTTAAATTATCGCCAAAGAAAGGAAGCAAAACAAAAAAAAAAACAAAACAAAACAAAATGAAAGATATGCAAACATTAAAAAATTAACGAAAAAGCAGCAGTTTCAAAAAAAAAAAAAAATCAATTGAAAATGAAAAATAATTAAAACACGATCTCCAAAAACAAAACAAAACAAAAATGAAAGCATAACTTGAACTTGCAAAAGTTATAAATAAAATGAGAAATTTATTGCAATCAAAAATCAAACAGACATTAAAAAAAATCTAAACAGCAATCAAATAATCTGTGTAATAAATAATAATAATAAAAATGAAAACAAAACTGCGTTTGTACGCTAATTTATTAAATATAATTTTGTTTTTTAATCTTTATTTAGTGTTAGCTAGTGCAATTTAGTTAAGTAAAAAAAGCTCTTTTCACCTATCCGCAAAAAAAAAAACAAAAATCGATAACTCAACTAAACAACTTTTTCTTTATTTTTGGCATTAACACACACACACACATATATATAAATATTTATATTGTATTTACTATATATTTTAACTATAATTTTAAACATTACATTTTATATACTACATAATTAATTTTTCTTACATTCAACAAAATGTAACTAAAACTCACGCAAAAAAAAACAAAAACTTTCTCGCCTTAAAAACTATTTCCAACTCGAAAACAATTAATGTATAGAGCCAAATTCTACATATATATTAAAAAAAAAAAATACTTCCATTATATTTTATGTATAATTAAAGATGAAAACAGTCATGCTTTTGATGCCCAAAGAAATGAAATAAACAACATTAATAAACCAGAAGTTAAAATATATATGGCAAAAAAAAAAAACAAAACAAAACAAAAAGTTTAAATGTGAATGCTTAAAATGTTATGTGTGTGTGTGTGTGCTGGTGAAAATAATAATAATAATAAAAAAAAACAATCACACACACATACGCAACAAAAAAAAGTACTAAATTTCATAAGTTTTGTATAATTATTGAATAATAGCAAAAAATCACGCAATATTATTAATTTAAATAAACAAAAATATTTTGTTATACATACATGAATTTGTTGTATTACGGAATACGCTAAATGGATTATTATATCAAATAAAAACTGACAAATGAGAAGAGAAATAAAATACACACACCACCACACAAAAAAAAAGTTCTGAAAAAGAAACAAATTGTTTGATTATTATTTATTTACTTGAAATAACATTTGAATATTTATAATATCGGCAAGCCGATTTCATACTATTTTGGAAGGAAAGTTGAATGGTATATAGGGCAGATTTTTGAAAAAAAATGATTAAAGTTCGGTTAAATTAGGTTAAAGACAGAAAGTTAAAGTTATTATAAGCCTACCTCCATAAGCGCTCTATAAAACAGCAGTTTTGATATCCGACTTTATTGCCTTGATAAAGAGTTCTTAACAAATACCTAATTCTGTCACAGAGTTATTAAGTTTTGCTAGTTTTGCTATACATTCATCAAAAGTATTCTGTATACAGCAAATACTTCCTTTGAATAATAATTTCTGACTATTTATACATGTTATAGAGTTTCGATATTATTTAAATTGGTAAACAGGTGCTAAGCTTTACTTATTTATTTCTTAATTATTTATGCATCAATTATTTTTGGTATGTACATAGGCAATTAGATTTAATTTTCATCTCAAAACCTTCTAATATTCAATAAAAAAATTGTTTACTTTATCTTGCAGCACAAGCAACATCAGAGCTATCGCAACGACTTTTCGGCTCCTCAATACTAACAACAACTACGACACCAGCAGCAACAAAGACTAAAATCGAAGCAAGCAATCCTAATACTCAAGAACCTAGTGAAGCACTGCATCTGCCAACCATATTGGGTCTGAAGATACGCGCGATTAATCCCAGCAATCAAACAACGCCAGCCTTGCAACAAAAGTTATCCAATAATAATTCACTGCTCAAGCAGCAGCTGCGTGGTGGCGCC
Organism: Scaptomyza polygonia; assembly: GCA_035044585.1. Taxonomy (NCBI): domain Eukaryota; kingdom Metazoa; phylum Arthropoda; class Insecta; order Diptera; family Drosophilidae; genus Scaptomyza; species Scaptomyza polygonia. The sequence continues at coordinate 398,329 of JAWNNU010000949.1, read as the reverse complement.
AAGGATCCGGAGGCAGCTCAAAGCAATCTGAAACAGTTGCCAATGCCAGTGAGTGTTCAATTAGCTGTAGAGGATAATCACCAGGATGTGCAGCGAAAGGAGAGTTGCAGTGCTTTGCAATCACTCGCCAACGCAGCTGAACGTCAGGCGCAACATACGTCCAACAACAACAGCAGCAGCAGCAATAATAACAACAACAACAACAAAAATGCTAGCTTGCATCAACAGTTGCTGTTGCACATGGCTGCCACTGGGAATCCCGCCGAATACTACCAACAACAACAGCAGCAGCAACAACAACGACATGCCAAAACATCGCCCACAAACGAACCATCATTCGTGGACGATGACATGGACATGGACGTGTGTGCGGTGGAGCCGCAGGACAAGTGCGATGAGACGGATCACGAACTGTTAACCCTGGCAGATGAAAATGCCGGCTTGCCTGGCTATCAAGCAAACGATAGCTATGAAGATGCAACACCACCACAACCAGCCACAACAACTGAGACCCGCGAACCAGCCGCTACATCCAGCCGATCCATGAACAAGCGACCGGTCCAACGAAGACGTGTGCGTCGCAAGGCACAATCCACGCTGGACGACGAAGCGGAGCACTTGACGGAGATGTCAGTGCGAGGCTTAGATCTGTTTCGTTATGCCAGCGTCGTTGAGGGCGTCTATCGATGCACCGAGTGCGCCAAGGAGAACATGCAAAAGACCTTCAAAAACAAATACAGCTTTCAGCGTCATGCGTTTCTCTATCACGAGGGCAAGCATCGCAAGGTGTTTCCATGTCCGGTATGCCGCAAGGAGTTCTCTCGTCCCGACAAGATGAAAAATCATCTCAAGATGACGCATGAGAACTTAAGGCCGCCCAAGGATGCATTTAGTCCGCTCAAGTATTTAATCTCTGCTGCAGCTGCTGGTGAAATGCAAACAACACTCTATCAACAGCAACAACAACAGCAGCAGGAACAGTTTCAGCGGCATTTGGAAGAGCAACAGCTGCAACAACAACAGCAGCAACAACTGCAAACCCAATCCACATTTGAGTGTGAGGATAGCACACTATTGCTGCCCGATGTCAAACAGGAGCAGCAGCAGGATGAGGACCAAGACGATCCTCATTTCTATGCGCCGAGTACGCCGACAGCCGCAGCAGCCGCCATGTTGAGTCTGCAGAATGATGTCATCATTAAGAATGAGATACAAATTTCGCCATCGCCGTCACCATCCCCGCCAGCAGCCACACTTAACCTGCCACTGGCCTCGACAACAGCACAAACAGCAACGTAAAAGACTTAAACCAAGGAGGCAGTCACAAATAAAGATATTACATAGAGTGCCTTAATTAATGAATGAATGAGAATTAGAACCAACAACTGTAAAATACTTAAACAACTTTATGCATAAGCAATTGTCAGAACTCAAAAAATCACTCAAAACAAATAATAGTTAATGTATTTTTAATAAGTTGTCAACTTATAGCTAATTTTACAGTAGCAATAATTTAAAGGTTCCGTCCATAAAGCCTTAATTAGTAAACATATATTAATTTTTAAAATATACAATTAATTATTTTTAGGTATTAGTTTCTAAGTTGATTAACTGATTAACTAGTAGAAAACTGTAAGTAAGAACCACTGCCTGAAAATTAATTTCTTTTTTGGTTTTGTTTAAAACAAACTTTATTAAGTAGCAAACGATAGTTGTTGCATTTACAAAGCACTCGATGCTAATCGAACGAGTAGGTGCCTTCCAAACTTAATTTACTTGCTATTTTTACAAAACTTTACTCGTGATTTTGTTGAACTGTATTTTGTTTTAGTCTTTCGTTTTATGCGTGTGTTTTTTCTTGTTTTTTTTTTTAGGTAATAGTATTACGCTCAATACTCAAAGTCCGTAGAATATTTGGTGAGTTTTCTTGTTGGTTCACAGCATGAAACTGAACATCCAATAAATTGGCTACTTGTGCAATTATAAAAAAAAAAACAACATCATGGCAAGTAACGAACCCTTTTGACATATTATTTTTTAGGTTCGTTAGCCATGAACATGTTGTAAACTTAATTACCAACTACTTAATTATGCTTTAGCTGACTTTTAGACTTACTTTTAAAATTATTATTTAAAGCAAATAGTACATGTATACATATTAATATTAAGGCATTATTGCGTAAAGGACTTCCAGTGAAAAATAACTGATATTTGTTTCTTAAGCTCAAAAAACAACAACTTAATAATTCATCACATAGAATCGTACAAAATCCGCACAAACCGTACACACAAAACTAATCTACATTTGTATTATGTACATACGCTTAATATGTATTCTGATATCAATATTTACTTAAAGCAATCATTACGACTTAAACTAACAATGCGCTCAATAAATAGATATTATGTAAAACTTAACTATTACAGATTTATTTCAATTAAATGCAACACAAATGCTCGTGCATATAAACTTAAATTTCATTTCAATCTCAATTTAAAAGTCGCGCTTTTTGCACAATAGCTTGCGTATCGATTAATCGATACCTTAATCAAAAAAATTTGGTGCAACTATCGATTGTCAATGCACGACACATCGCAAAGAAGAAGAGCCAAATGATGATATAAAACAAATGTATAGTATTAAGAAGCAAGCAATCGGTTAGTAGGCCATCACTAAAAAAACACATTGCAGGCGCTTGTTTCGATATCGATGCTGTGAGGTTGCTCTGCGTGTTTTGTCACACATGCAAATATCGCATAATAATATAATTTCAACAAATGTAACTTGTGCGCACCTCTTGAAGTTTTGTTTAAAGTAATTACTGTCGTCTGCGTTTCTTTCAACTGAGAATCAACTATGCCAAGGCGCGGCGGGGTTTTCACTCACCATTCCAACAACAATGGTAACAACAACAACAATGGTGGTCGCTCTGCATCGCGTTTCTCCTCGCAAAAAGACATCGCTGATGGTGAGGATCATCAGCGTCGCAAGGAACGTCACAAGCGACGCGTCAGCTTCAAGCCCACTCAATTGGCGCACAAGGGTGATATCAAGTTGCGCCTGCAGGATGTTCGTCGTTGGGATGAGGATGATGAGATGAGCAGCGAGGCTAAGGAACGTCACAATGCCCGTCGCCGCGGGTCACCAATACCAAGTGGCGGTAAATTTGGCAAACTGATTGCCAATAGCGCCGGCTGGTATCAGGTGACAATACATCATGGTCATGCCTATGACAAGAACACACTTATGAACTGCTTGCTGGCGGTCATGTCGCCGCACGTTTTTGAGCCTCAATATTGGCGCACGGATTCACACAGTGCCAAATTCTACATAAATGACCTGGAGATGGCCGAACGTATCCAGCAGACGGGCCGGCATGCCCAACTGCCAAATGGATTTCGTTTGAGTCCCCGTGTGCGCTGTGGCATTCCAATGGTCACCATCGACGCAGAGTTCAAGCTTAAAATGAAAACGGTGATGGCCAAGCGTTATAATCTTCAAACCAAAGCCATCGATCTGTCGCGCTTTCAGGCCGATGACGATCTAAAGCCCATCTTTTGTCCACTGTTTCGTGTGAATGTAATGTCTGCGGCGTTGGATATCATCTGTGAGAATATACCCGATGTAGAGGCGATTAATCTGAACGATAACAACATTTCCACAATGGAAGCATTCAAAGGAGTCGACAAGCGTCTGCCGCAATTGAAAATCATTTATTTGGGCGATAATAAACTGCCGTCGTTGGCCCATTTGCTCGTCATCCGTAACTTGCCGATTGTGGAGCTGGTGTTGCGCAATAATCCGTGTCGCTCACGTTACAAGGATCCGCAGCATTTTGTCAGCGAAGTGCGACGCAAGTTTCCCAAATTGCGTCAACTAGATGGTGAAATGCTGCCGCCCCCATTGCAAGTGGCACCCGCCAAAGCATCATTTTTGTGCGACAGCGCTGGAACGGATGTTGTGCGTCAGTTTTTGGAGCAATATTTCAACATTTTTGATTCGGGCAATCGCCAGCCGTTGCTGGATGCATATCATGAGCAGGCATTGCTATCCATTTCAATGCCCTCGGTCAGCCAGGCTGGCCGGCTGGACAAGTTTTGGCCATTCAATCGGAATCTGCGACGAATTGGTGGACCCGAGCGGGAGGATATGCGCATGCGTCTTCTTAAGAGCGGTCGTCTCGCCTGCGTGTCGATGCTGGATGAGTGGCCACGAACGGTTCACGTGCGGCACACCTTTACCGTCGATCTCACCGTCTATAATCCGCAACTGTTATTGGTCTTTACTGTCACCGGGCTGTTCAAGGAGCTAATTGATGATGCACCTACCAGCTCCACCTCCGCTACGCCGCCGTATGAGCTGCGTCATTTCATGCGCACCTTTGTTGTGGTGCAGCAAAATTCGGGCTTTTGTATACGCAACGAGACGATATTTATAACCAGCGCCACGATGGAGCAGACTCGCGAATTAATGCGCACAGAACAACTTCAACAACAAATGCCAACAGCGCCAAGCGGCTCAATTGCTGCCAACTCTATGCAAGGAAGTCAAACAGTAACAGCCGGCGGCGTGTCGACAGCATCAACAACCCCAGTTTGTGATGCCACCAAACTGCAAATGGTGCAGGCAATGAGTGCACAAAGTCAAATGAATATGGATTGGAGTCGCAAGTGTCTAGAGGAAACGAACTGGGATTTTAATCATGCTGCGTTTGTATTTGATAAACTTTTTAAGGAAAATAAAATACCACCCGAGGCATTTGTCAAATAATTGGGATTGCTCCCAACTTCAAATAACAAATAAGTGTTTGATATTCCTATGAAATATCACTGTTTTCTAAGCTATTTTTGTATGCTCTTACTAAATCTTTTTAAGAAACATTTTACTTTGTATTCTGAGTGAAAATTTAGAATGCGATCATCGAGAAGTCAAATGGACAACAAGGTAGAAAGCGACTGATGGCCAATAAAGTATTTTGCTGGAAACAATTTGCATACTTTTTGGCAACTTGCTTATTAGAAATAACCTATACTTTGTGAATAACGCTGCAATTAACGTAAGCAAGCAATCATCGAAATAGTGCATATACATTGAGATAATAATTGGAGTCAAATAAATAGTTTTTGTTTGTTTTTAAGGTCTTAGTAAAAATGGTTTAAGCTTATTGATTATTGGCACGACGGTACCAGAAACGTGCTCGAAAGTCATCGGAACAGGTGAGAAAAGCAGGCGAATTTGGCGAATGGGTTATATACCGCACGGGTCCATTGTGGCCAAGTGAGTTAAGCGTAAGACGGCAGCCATTGCGAGAGTTCCAAGAACAAAGAGACGTCGTTGCCTCATCCGGGAAAAGAACGTAATCTTCGGTGTGATTAAAAACGGCTTCTGCTTGATGCTCCTGTTTACCGGTGGTTCCAGCACCCGTGTATGTTTGAATGGGTCGACTGGTGCACAGCTCCCACAGATACACAATGGAGTCCATGCCCGATGACAGCAAATACTAGATAATATCATATTTTGAACAAAGTTTTCATATCGTAGATTTGGTATACTTACTTTTCCGTTTCGTGTAAATTGTAATGAACAAATGGCAGCACCGCTGTGTGCCTCGGCAATGGTATTGATGCACCGTCCGCTGATGCCGTCCCAGATCTTGATGTCACCGTCAAAGCTGCCGGTTGCATACAGCTTACCGGTGGGTGAGTACTTGACGCAAGTGACGCCTGCCTTGTGCTGCTGCGATGGAATGGCACTGACAAAACAGCGCGTGGTGTGGACATCATAAATCCGTAGTACATGGTGCTCTGTGCCAATTGCTATATAATCACCAGTTGGATGAAATGACACGCACAAAACTGGCTCGCAGTCGGTGAGCACTTTGTGCGCCTTCTTTACAGATGGCTTGGCAATGTCGAAAAGCTTAACGGTGCCGTCACGCGAGGCCGATGCCAGAATGTGCTCCTTGGGGTGAAACTCCAGGTAGGACACCTCATCGGTATGATCATAAAGTGTACGTATAACTGGATGACCCTGTTGTTCGCGACCCGGCTCAATGTCTTCGGGTGCCGATTTGGCCAACATGCGTTCCACATCCAGAATTTTAATACTTGCGTCCACGCTACCCGTCGCCACAAGTGATCCATCAAAACTGAACGCTCCCGCTCGGCAAGCCTGCTTATGTGAAGTTACATAGGCCGTTTCATACGAATGTGGCTCCGGGGCTAGTGCAGATGCCTCTGGCTCAAATTCCAAATCAATGCCAGGCAGCACATCATCCGTATTGGTCTTATCCTTCTCGGACATTGTTTGCATGCCCGATATCATGACATGCAGCAGACGCTCACTTGGAGCACATTGATCCGCTTTGACCAGCATCGAGAGTTCCATTGCAAACTTTTCCAATCCATCGTACATTAACTGACTGCACATACATAATTTAGATAGATAGATAATTCACCTTATGAGCGAGCAAACGTCTACAGCTTACCTTATCATTAACCGGTATAATATTTCCCGGTTTTTTACCAAGTTATGGGGATCCAAAATTTCGTCGCGCATCTTTGTAAATAAAAATGTATGCCGAATATCTATCGATATAGCCCACAGTCGCCGAATATGTATTCAACGATAAATCGATTGCTGTACCCATCGACTCATTATGCTGCAATCCTTATTTCGATAGACATACATTTCGATAGCACATCGCAACAGCTGCAAACACGTGCAATTGTTTAGTTTTAGCATTTTTAATTTTTCAAAAGATATAACATGAAAATTCGTAAGAACCATGTGCGCAAGCGTTACCGCTACAGTGTTAACCGTAAAACATTGAACAAAACACGGTCATCCACAGGAAAAATCAAGGAGTGAGTTGTGCCCCCTTGATTCTTGTTTGTACTAAAAAGTTTTTGCACGTCTTATGCAGTCCCGAAATGAAAAAGCTGTGGATGGAAGGTAAACGCGTTGGCACGAATTTTAAGGAAATGGGTTTGGCCAGCGATCCAAATAAGTCTGTGGGCATTCCAAACTACAAGAGCGAAAGGCTAGAAGCTGTGAAAATAGTAAGCCGGAGCAAAGAGCTCGATGACGACGAGCTTGTAGCGCGCGAATCTAAAGCCAAGGCGGCAGACGTAGAGGCTCAAAAACCTAAGCGTGGACATGTTGTGCAGGAGCTGGAACAAATGGCTATCGATCGACGAGCCGATCCAGAGTTCAGGTAAGCAATAAAAACATTGATTATGCACATTAAAATCATGTGTATCCTCTTTAACAGATTACCCAAAGGGGTTGTCAAGGAGCTAACATATTTCATCGGCAAGCACAGATTCAACTACAGAGCAATGGTTGCAGATCGTCGCAACCATGGTCAGTGGACGTGGCGTCAATTTCGGCTGAAAATTCGTAGATTTATGGCGATTACGGAACAGTTCAACGAATACCTTGCGCAAAGGAAGCTGCCCATAGGCGTCAAACCAGATTGGCCAGAATACGAATCGGACAGTGAATGGAAATGAAAAACTGCGACTAAGAATATTTTATAAGCAAATAGACGTAAAACAAGTTCTTTATAAAAAATGAATGCATTAAAACTAGATCAGAAAAGACTCGAGTTGTACAAAAATATTTGACAATGCATTTTATGATTTTACATCATTTGTACATAAAAAGTGAAGTATAGGTAGCAATTCTAAGAAATTGGTTTATTGTGTTTGCCAGATTATTATGCTTTCAAGGACACAATAACAATAATCCAAAAATTACCAAAAAGTCACAGAACACGAAGAACAAATGCATTTATAAGTGTTTTCTTGCATTTTCAGTACAAGGTCCCCAGGGACCTGTTCACGCACCCGAGGGGTAAACGCGTTTAGAAGCCTATAAAACCTAAACCATTGCTCCGATCAGAACGCGGAATATCTTAACAGACGCAGAACAAAATTCTCTTGGAATACATGGTAACTTTGTTCACGCATCGAAGGGTTAACAATCAACCTTTCAATAACCGTATAAAATGTATACAAAAAATGCACAATTTGTAAACAACGATAGGCTATGCAGCATCTAGATGCTTTCTTATTTGTCAGCAGTTACATTGAATAAATTAGCTAGAAATGTTATGGACAAAAAAAACTGCAGTGAATTTGTTTTTATAATCTTGTGTCCTTTCTCGCAAATCAGAAATGCACTGTCTTGTCAATCTGTGTTACAATTGAAAAGAGCCCGCAATTTTCAATTTGTCATGTGCGGTGGCTGCCCAGTCCCTCAGAGATCCCTTGCCCCTGTTGGTGGCTACTCTACTCATTTATTCGGCGTTGCATCATCGTGCATTGGTTCGGTTCGGTCACATCGTCAACCGATTGCATGTCTGCCGAATTCGGTCTTTCCGTTTTCTGGTTTCGAGGTAAGTGCACGTACTTAGGTCCGTGTGCAGCTTCCACAAAATCCTTAAATAACGTTTAAATTTATAACCATCGATTAAATTGATGCGTGTCAAATAACGGGAAAGTGTTTGGGCTTTTGCTTATGTTATTTATTTTTGCATATTTTGCAACGTTCGATCGGTTGAAAGCTGATTGAATTTCGTGCGTTTACCGGCTGGTGTCTTATTGTGAGGTTTTGCATAACATAAACCTGCACATCTGCAAATAGACGTTTGTTTGTCGTATGTATGTATGTGTGTAACGGTATTTATGCACATGATGTAAATTGATCGGTAGCCCAGTTGCTAAAGTTGTTGGAGTGTCAAATCTATACTAGTACACACTGACATACAATTCTTAGCATACACATACATACATACATATGTATTCTATATATGCATTTGCATTAATATGTATATGTATATACATACATACATATATATATATATGTAAGTTCATTAAAACATGCTGTATTCTCTTTAAAATTTCAAAATGGCGGTAAAGCTCAGCTAGTGTTTTGCATACAGTATTTCCTGTATGCTTCTGTTAGTTTTGTGGGTGATTGATGTCCAGTTATTTATGCATGTTGCTCGTATTCGTATGAATATGAAAAAAAAAATTGCATACAAGTCTGATGATGTGCTGGTTAGTCTGTATTCTCATTTGTCTCATTTTGCTGCACATTGGAGGCTGTATGTCAAAGTATTTTTACACTTCCCTTTAAGGTTCTTCTTCTTGACAATTTGCACTTAAATGCAAATCACATACGTACATACATATGTACATACATGCAAATGCAGTTAAAAATAACTAGATAAAAGCCGCAAGTTAAAATTGTTTCTAGGCAGAAATAAAGTTCGCAAGAAAAAATCATGCCAAAGAGCTAACATATATACAAGTGCATGTGTCGTTATGTACTTATCTACATATGTATTTGTGAGATTTGTGTCTTGTTGTTTTTTTGCGAGTTTTTCCAAGACTACGCGACACTACAACAACAACAACAAGCGACCAACGGAAACGATAAGCAAGTGCAACCCGAAACAGCGGCACTTTTCCGCTCTCTGTGTGCAGTTTTTCACCCTGTTGAAAATTGCGAATTTTCTGCTCCGGCAACAGAGAAAAGAGCACACGAATAAATGCCGACAAATGCCGGCGGTGAGCAATACACCAAACGACACAAATACCGTGCCGCATTTAGCTTGGCCCACCCATCATTGATTTTCTATAAAAGTAATAATTGTTGTTCACTAGTTGTTATATTCCAATTATAAAGCTATTTCCAGCTAGACTCCTTTCATTGTTGAGCCAGAGCCGGCTTAAGAAAGTGGGTGGATATAGGGCAAACCTATTAGTTTGTATAGGCAGGTGGAATGGTTGTGTTTTGGGAGGCTTTTTTTATTGGGTGTGGGAGTGCATCGTCGGCATCGTCGTGTCATTCGGCTCCAAGAATCTCTCGTCGTTTGTCTGGGTTCACTATTGATTTTTCGTTTCGAGAATTTCAACACTCGGTTGCATTCAACTTATTGTCCAGATTTTCCGGGAATTGACTAACGTGCAGACGTGCAGTCCGCATTCATTCTTGGAATTTTCTTTAGTGTCGGTATGTGTAGACACAAATTTGCAAAAATTCCACAGTTCTTGTTATTTTCATCTTACATCCTACAATGCCAAATTCTGTTCAAATATCATTAAACAAAATTATATTAATAAATTTTTTAACATCTTTTTCAGGACATCGTCAATTGGTGCGCTTGCAAGGGAGGGGCAAGTTGATTTCACAAGTAATTTCCAGGTGAGTCTACATATTAGTGCATTTTTGTTTTTTTTTTTTGTGTGAATACTTAATATGGACGGATTTAACCAGCATAGTTTAATACACATATGTATGTATGTATTGTATGTACGTAAATATGTTGAAAACCAAAGTGTAATATTTGCTTAAACAGCAAAGAAAATTAAGTGTTACTCGGACCGACTTACTATTTAAATTTGAAAAATACAATTGCTTTGGATAGTTTTACTATTTATGCGACCATTGTAGGAACATGCATACATATTGCAATATACAGTTACATATATGTATGTATGTGCTGCATACGTTCTGCTCTCTACACCGCAATACAAAGTCGCGCCCACATTTAACCGTACCTACATACCCATACATACAATGTACATGCATAAATGCAGGTCCTGCCTATACACACGCCTTTTACTTACTCTCTCTCTCTCTTTTCCACACTCTCTGAATTTGTCACCCACGCTCCTATGTACATATGCAGACTTTATTGTAAAGTATATGTTTGTGTGTATATTGAAATTAGATTGTATAGCAAAAAAAAAAAAAAATTCCAATAAGGAAATAACCGTATATCATTGAAAAACAGCAAACTCATCGGCGTTAATTGATATACAAAAAGCATCATGGGCAAAGAGAAGATTCATATTAACATTGTTGTCATTGGTCACGTCGATTCGGGCAAATCGACCACCACGGGCCATTTGATCTACAAATGTGGCGGCATCGATAAACGTACGATTGAAAAGTTTGAGAAGGAGGCCCAGGAGATGGGCAAGGGTTCGTTCAAGTACGCCTGGGTGCTGGACAAGCTTAAGGCCGAGCGCGAACGTGGTATTACCATCGATATTGCTCTGTGGAAATTCGAGACGGCCAAGTATTATGTGACCATTATTGATGCGCCCGGCCATAGGGATTTCATCAAGAACATGATAACCGGCACTTCGCAAGCCGATTGCGCAGTCCTGATTGTTGCTGCCGGCACCGGTGAATTCGAGGCTGGCATCTCGAAGAATGGCCAGACCCGTGAGCATGCACTGTTGGCTTTTACGCTGGGCGTAAAGCAGCTAGTTGTGGGTGTCAACAAGATGGATTCAACTGAGCCGCCTTACAGCGAGACACGCTATGAGGAAATTAAAAAGGAGGTCTCCTCATACATCAAGAAGATCGGCTATAATCCGGCCTCGGTTGCCTTTGTGCCCATTTCCGGCTGGCATGGCGACAACATGCTCGAGCCATCTGAGAAGATGGCTTGGTTCAAGGGCTGGACTGTGGAGCGCAAGGAGGGCAAAACTGAGGGCAAGTGCCTGATTGATGCTTTGGATGCGATTATGCCGCCACAGCGGCCCACCGATAAGCCGCTGCGTCTCCCTCTGCAGGATGTCTACAAGATTGGTGGCATCGGCACTGTGCCAGTGGGTCGCGTTGAAACGGGACTACTCAAGCCAGGTTAGATCCTGTACACTTTATCTAGCCTCGCCTACAGTTTCCATTTCCAATTTCAATTTTAGGTATGGTTGTAAACTTTGCTCCAGTTAATCTGGTGACTGAGGTCAAGTCCGTGGAAATGCATCACGAGGCACTAACCGAAGCCATGCCCGGTGACAATGTCGGCTTCAATGTGAAAAACGTATCCGTCAAAGAGTTGCGACGTGGCTATGTTGCTGGCGATTCAAAGAACAATCCGCCCCGTGGTGCAGCCGATTTTACAGCTCAGGTGAGTTACATCAATTTCACTAACCAACTTTCAACCTTCTTATATTGACAACTTTTCTTTTCTTCCAAGGTAATTGTGCTTAATCATCCTGGGCAGATTGCCAATGGGTATACACCCGTGCTGGATTGCCATACGGCACATATTGCATGCAAGTTCGCTGAGATCAAGGAGAAATGCGATCGGCGTACTGGCAAGACCACGGAGACCGAGCCGAAAGCAATCAAATCGGGCGATGCCGCCATCATAATGCTGGTGCCCACAAAGCCGTTGTGCGTCGAAAGCTTCCAGGAATTTCCGCCGCTAGGACGCTTCGCTGTGCGCGATATGCGTCAAACGGTTGCTGTCGGTGTCATCAAGTCGGTGAACTTTAAAGAGACAACCTCGGGCAAAGTAACAAAAGCCGCTGAGAAGGCACAGAAGAAGAAATAACTAGGGTGTCAGCAGACTTGTATTTCAAACAACACTCAAAGACAACAGCAAAAGGCAACAGCAATAATAACAACATCAACACCAACAACAATGCGCATGAAATTTATAGCATCTATTACTTATCGACGATCAAAACCGAATCAGGGGCTAAAATTCGAGTCCGTGGCAATTCAAGCATCAGCAATTATTTATCGCTGCATTCAAATATTATATAAACTTGAGGAAATATTGCAATTTATTATGAACACACATACAATTAGTGAGAATATCTGTATGCCAGTCATCAAACAAGAATCAAAGATTAGCATTAAACCCATTGATAGTACTACTAATACGCTTTTAGGCACATCCATTCTATTATCAGCAGCTGCACTTGATAAGCGGGACGAGGCGAGGCATGGTCATGGAAACTTGGGTCATTTGGAATCATTCCCGTATACGTACTCAAAATCGATCGCCATCATATTCATTATAATCATCTACTATAACTATCTAAACTTGTTTCGGCACCGCAAATCGTTTCGCAGGAAACAACCGTCTGGTTTTAAGACAGAGCAGAATGAAATCGCCACTGGAGTTTGCTGATAGCCCAGCCCAATCCTGCTCTTGTATTCCCCTGCTCTCTTGACACTAATTTTTGTTTGTTTTTTAATCATCACTTAAAATAATTTTCGATTCAAACATGGTTTTTAAACACTTTTATACTTTTGATAAGTCAGGCATTCGATTTAAAATATATTTTATAAAATAATTTCAGAATTTAGTTATAAATCATCAGTTTGCCATCAGAAAGAAAAAAAAAACATTAAACACAAAGACTACATTTGCGATGAATTCAAAATTTCTCAAAAAAAAAACAAAAGACAAATGCTTAAGAAGTATTACAAAAATATTCATAATAAAAACATAATCATGCGGTTTTGACAAACATTTTAAATGTTCAAACGAGCCTCATCGGCATTTGCATACATTAATCAAATGTTTCTTATTAACGATTAACCAGAAAAAATACTTACATACAATACATTAAGCCATGCATTGTCGTTACATACTATGAAATTATAATTGTAACACACAATAGAGTAAACCATTCATGGATACAGAAAACGTTGCTTAATAAACATAAATGATCTTTTAATGTATTAATTGAGAAAATATAAAATAAAGAATGCTTAACCGTAAATATATTGTTGCATTTTGTCAGGGCTCTCTTTAAGTTTGCAGAAATATAAGTTGAAATTTATTAAATTGTGGAGATTCAGGAATATTATTTTTATTTACGCTTGGATAAGTTTAATTGAGCGAACAATTAATTGTCTGTCGTTCATTTGAACTCTGCTGTTTTATATGTAACCGTTTATTTTTTCCATAGCACAGTTTGATGGCAACTGGAACTTTTGTGAACTAATCGAAAAGGGTGGGAGCACTGCCAGCTGACTCACAAGCGGCATTTTTATAAACAGAAAAGTCAAGAAGCACAGCAGGCTGTGCAGGAAAATACGACAAATCATTAAATTATTCTAAAGCTTCCAGAAATTTTTGCAATTACGTATATTTAAAAAAGAAACAAATACGACTTTTTCGATAGAAGCACAAAAATGGCAGATCCACGTATAAGGCAATTGGTTATAAAAACGGGTGTAGTCAAGCGGCTGACCAAAGAAAAGACCGTTTGTGAGAAGGAAGTTGGCGTAGAGTTGGCTCGCTTGGAAAAATTTAAAAATAATGGGGCTGATGAGCATGTGCTCCGCAAGCAGCAAGAGGTGATTGAGGAGTGCGAAATGATGATACCTGACTCAAAGCGAAGGTGAGTCATTAATGGAACCCAAATTAAACTTTAATAAAAATGCTATCTCATTTTTGCAGATTACAGAAAGAGCTCGAGGTGCTGCAAAAATATTTGGACGATGAACTAGATCTCAAGGAAACAGAAGCCTACATTAAAGCAGCTGAAATTATGGCCGAGGCGAAATCTGTCTTAGAGGCGCAATAAATGCAGCCAGCTGCTATATAAAATATAACATGTATTAAACCAAACACTCCACTTTCAACATACATATGCAGATATGTATTCGCACATTAACCAACACTTATTAAAAAAATGCCGCAAGGTCACAAATTGAGCGAAATAAAAACAAAAATAAGAAATGCGCTTGCAAACTTAGATCTTTTAGAGGGCTTAAGCAATGGGCAACCGAATGACTATGACTTGGATCGGTCGCATCAACTGGAACGTTGCACAACAACATTGCTGTCTGAATTGGCAGAACTACCGTGTAAACAAATAGCACGCACACAACTTCAACGGCACCGAAGACGCCGAAGAGCAAAACACAAAGCAAAGCTTCAGAAGCGCCTGAATAGAACAACTTTAAAGCAGTCCAAGGACACAGTGATAACCTCCCAACCCAATAAACAATGTGCATCGGTGCAGAAGCAAGCGGAGCATATTACGTTGAAAAAATTGAACGATGCGAACAATATACTCCACACATTGGGTTTGCTGGAGAGATTGTACAAAGCACGCGGCGGAGATGAAAACATGGCACACAAACTGGCTAAAGTGCGTACAGTTTGGCAACGCGTGCGGCACGAGTGTAAAAATGCGAGCACAATAGAGACCACCTCAAACTTTAGCGCCCAATGGGCTAGAGCTATATTTGGAAACACCTCCCAAAAAGTACAGCAGATGAAGCTGAAGACACAAGAGTTGAAGGATCGAAGGTAAGGTTAATAAATATGCAATGTTTACAGATTTTGTAATTCGCGTTCTCTTAGGACCGTTTGGGACTCGTATATAAGTTATGACAAGAGCAGCAGCTGCATACCCAGCGGCTGGGTGTTGCCCCCTGATAATCCCACGCCTGAATGGGCCATGTTTAAATCTGAATAAAACAATCACTTTAACACATACATTACGTGGAATTTTATATTCTTTAAAAGAATTAGTTTAAGACTTGGGTGAGGGGCATACACATTGAAATGCAGATATTACACATTGGCATGCATCATCTATTCGTAAATCCAATCCTTGGCGGCTGGGGCCCAGGTGACGAGCTCTTTCTCATTGAACCACAGGCCAATCTCTTTTTCTGCCGACTCAACGGCATCGGAGCCGTGGATGATGTTGCGTCCAACCTGGATGCAAAAGTCACCGCGGATGGTGCCGGGCAGGGAATCAGCAGGGTTGGTAGCGCCCAACATTTGACGGCCGGTCTTGACCACATTAAGACCCTCCCACACCATGGGAACCACTGGACCGGAGTTCATGTAGTTGACCAAACCGGGGAAGAAGGGGCGGGCAGACAGATCAGCATAGTGCTTCTCCAACAAGTCCTTTTGAGCCTGCAATTAAAAATAATAACAGTTGTAATGAAACATCAACATTTACATGACCTCTAAAATGTACTGTGTATGCATAACCTCAACCGGTTGTTTGAAACAGTTGCAATGACAAATCTTGTCGTTGTTGAGGTTATGCACGACAAATGACACGCGCACTTATTGATTTATTAATTAAATTAAGCCGGTTGTTTTACTTACCCACATGAACTTCATAGCTACCAATTTGAAGCCCTTTTGCTCAAAACGCTCGATGATCTTGCCGACGAGTCCTCTTTGGACTCCATCAGGCTTAACCATGATGAAAGTGCGTTCCTTGTTGGCGGCCATTGCGAATGAGAATAGAGAATAAAATGCCAAAAGCGTAGCTATCATTAGTGTTGTTGTGTTCTTCATCTAAATAGTATGGGCATTTGGTAAATTCATAAAAATACTTAAACATTTGTAAAAAATACTATACGCTTGGCCAATACATTTTTTAAACTACAAGTATAAAGGTTAAATTATGAACAATGTTAAATATTTCTACAGAACCGCATTATGTTTAATGGAATCATTGTGTTTTTAAAACCAGAAAAACGTGTGACATTTTTTTAGTACTTTTATCAAGCCATGGCAAAGTATATTTGTCTCTTTCTTTGTTTAATCAGCTGAAGTTTCATGAAAAATGGATTAATTGCAAAAAATAAACGAAAATAAAGTTCACAAAATATATTAATTTAAAATGACCAACTTAACTGATTCGAGGCCATATTGGTCCGACGAGACGATTACTTTTATTATTAAAACGATTCGGAACACACCATACATGTGGGATAAAAACCACAAGGATTTTAGTATTCGTAGTTTAAAACACAGTTTTTGGAAGAATTTGAAATGGACTCTAGAGAAAAAATACAAGTGCCGAGCTTATACAAACGAGCTGGCAAGAAAATGGCTCAATCTTTTATCATACTATCGGGCGCAACAAAAGGCAATTATCGACGCAACGGTCCGAGGAGCACAGCCTGAGGAAATAATGCGTTTGAAGGGCTGGAAATTCTTTCAGCTTATGAAGTTCCTTCCCGTTGTTGGTAGCGATAAAAATCTTTTAGATGTAAGTATGTGACACAAAAATTTAATTATAATAATATTAAACTGGATCAATCAATCAGGCAGACAATCTGTATGACAGCGCTCACTCGGAGGACTCGGACAACATTAGCTTTTCTGTGGAACAAACTCATAGTAATCAAGATGACTGTTCTGGAAATTTTTTGCAACAATCCACAT
Source organism: Scaptomyza polygonia (assembly GCA_035044585.1). Classification (NCBI taxonomy): domain Eukaryota; kingdom Metazoa; phylum Arthropoda; class Insecta; order Diptera; family Drosophilidae; genus Scaptomyza; species Scaptomyza polygonia. The sequence goes on along the minus strand of JAWNNU010000949.1, from coordinate 381,350 downwards.
CCAAAATGCCGGCTACAAATAAAGCAGGAAAACATATGGACATTGAGGAACTAAATGTGCCCATGGAGGACAATGATATTGAAATTGAAGAGACAACTCCAATAACAATAGAGCCAATGATTGACGACTCTCAGGGGACGCCCAGTTTTCACTATGGAATGGCAATTGGTCAGGAAGTTTTTGAGCTCGGAGGGAACTTAAAAATTGATGCAAAGATGGAAATAATGCAAGTTATTGTTAAATACCAAAAGCAGCAACTGCACCGCACAGTTATGAACTTAGCTGGCAGTGGCAGTTAAAAACTGATGTTTTTGTTGTTATGGACTGAGTATTTACGGTAAGCGAATATCGTACAACAGCTGTAGGCAGGTATCGATCGCAAAGTATCGGTCAAAGAGTATTTTTAAGATTAAAGGCCTGTAGTCACATACACCGTAAACAGAAACCGAAACAGAAACAAAAATATCGATTACACAAAGAATTGACCAGCGTCAAGTTATCTGCGTTTGTAGAAAACAGGTGATCGTCTGTTAACAGCAACAGAATAAAGTCAAAAGTACTTGTTTCGGTTTCAGTTGCTAATGTGCTGAATTCGATTACTATTGCTAACAATTGAAAAATACCGATGTTTCTGTTGCAGTTTCTATCGCAGTCGCCAATGTACTGAATTCTGTTTCTGTTTCGGTTTACGGTGTATGTGACAACAGGCCTTAAGGGACGAAAAAGAGAACGATAGTAAGATACATTTTAAACTTATTTTTACTTAGGCATTTGCAATCAACGTGTGATGAACATATAAGTTTAAATTAAAATAATTTAAATATTCATTTACTATTTATTTAACCCCGTAATATGGGGTATCTAAGAAAAAAGATTAAAAAAATTAAAATTTATTTCAATATTAAGAACAGAATTCTTTTAAGATCTTTACAACGGGCAAAGGCCATGAGCCGAGAGTTTGTGAATGTTAGCGGCTTTTAAAACATTGATTATTTGTTTTCACACCTTTTACGTTTCTCGATTAAGTTTAAAAATAATGGTTGGGTTGTTAGATGCATAGACCAATTTACTGACAGGCACAGGGTGACCTAAAGTATTATACACTCTGCGTCGTTCGGTATTTTTTTGTTTTATTACCACAGCCACATTGTTTTGCATTATCTGACGAATTCCTGGAAAGGTTGGTAGACACTAAGCAAATAACTGCAACAAATTTTTATAAACAAAAAAGTAAACATTTGCCAATATCATCAAAGAATTATATGTGTGTTTAAATTCAATATTGCTCAGAATACTTGAATTTTGTTACATATTATTTATTGCTTGCTTGCTATACAACTCAGTTAACATGGCGTCATTTTCATGTAAAAGAAAATGGCGAACCTGCTACGGATTTTGCGTTTTGCTCTTTGAATTATTTCGTATTATGGCACAATTTAATTTTATTTATTCCGCAGCGCAGAACTTAACTTTATAAAACAACAATATGACTGGTCGCGGAAAGGGTGGAAAAGGTTTGGGAAAAGGAGGTGCCAAGCGTCATCGTAAGGTATTGCGTGATAACATTCAGGGTATTACCAAGCCGGCTATTCGCCGTCTGGCCCGTCGTGGTGGAGTCAAGCGAATCTCTGGCTTGATCTATGAGGAGACCCGCGGTGTACTCAAGGCAAGTTCTTTGTGTTTCACGAGGTACACATTTTCAATCACTCACACACTTGTAACATTTCTAGGTATTCTTGGAAAACGTCATTCGTGATGCCGTTACTTATACAGAGCACGCTAAGCGTAAGACCGTCACTGCTATGGACGTTGTCTATGCTTTGAAACGCCAGGGACGCACCCTGTACGGTTTTGGAGGTTAAATGCAGTACCGTTGCGGTGAATTTCGTATGAAATGTAACTGGATTGAAATTAACTATCAATATATATATAAAGCAGCGTATTTATCCACGAACTACTTAATCTTGAATAATAGCAATAACAATGTATTGACAACAAAATATTCCATTATCATAAATCATATATACGACTTACACTTATGATACACTAGCTTGCAAATTAATTGCACTTTAAATTCAAACGATCTGCTATCAAAAAATTTTAAATCAAAACGCCAATAAATTAATCATTTGTAGAAGGCACAAATAATGAATATTCAATTCAGATCTTAGCATGGGTCAATGGTCAATGTTTTTTTGTAGTGCATATACTTCTTTATTTAGTAAAATTAACTGGATAACTTAAACTGCGATCGGATAAATATTGTTCATATAAGTCACCGCAATCTAATGCGAAATGGCATATTTTCTCGAAGATAAAACATTTGCAGTGTGCACTGAAAATTTGGCCCTTTCATTATCTTTTGTTTTTAGCTGTTCGAACTTACTAACTACTAGCATGGCACTTTAATCAGTTTTAGTTTTACTGTTGTGTAGATGGTACACCTTGCTACAATTTATTGATTGGTTTTCTGCATCTGAAGATAGAGAGATCGTGGCGACATCATTGGTCCTTCAGCTTTATGTTTGTCCTGCAGTTCAATTTCAGAGTCATTTTCGCCGTTGGTGCGCCGTACGAACACCTTCATTGGTGCATAATTATTACGCTCATCGGCACATGTGATTTTGGTGTGTCCCTGCGCCTCTTCCTCGTCAGAGAATGTGCCAGGCTCTGGGAAAGATTCTTCTATATTTTCAATATATGTCTGCACCACCATACCGTTGTCAATGCTTCCCATGCTGACATCACTCATGTTGCTCTGGTGCATTTTGGACTTGTGCCGTTTTTTGCTAGGTTTCACATTGATCTTTCGTTCCAGCTCTGCCATGTAGAGTGCCATGTGGTTATTTCCCTGTTCCCCGTTGTTATGTTTCTTGCTCTTGGCCGTGAGCTTGCGGTTTTCGTTACGCGTACCATCTCCAATGTGTTCGGTCGCGTATTGCTGCTGTCTTTTCTTGTGCGACTTGTGCCCCATTTCCCGCTCATAGTCATTGCCATAGTTCATATTGTCATGGTGCTCATAGCGTTTGTGCTCAAGCTCTTGCTGCTGTTCATTAACTAAAATGCTGTCGCCAATATCCGTTTCGAATTGCACATTATGAGTAAGATTGAACTGGAATGATATTGAAATGCATATGGATGTTTTTGTTATTTGTGATATTATGGTTCTACTTACATCGCGCTCGTTAGCAAACTCATGATCCGATTTAGATTCCCGCTTTTTGGCATTGTCTTTGAAAACTGATTCTACATATTTCATCTCACTGCGCACTTTGCGCACCTTCAACTGTTGACGCGTCTGTGAATTATTATTGTCGGTATTCATTGCATAACCGTCCTCCTCCTCTTCCTCCACCACAATCTCTTCACGTTCCTCCTCGTACACTTGCATCTTGTACGGTTCAGGGATATGTTGCTGCTTGCGCAGTGTTTCACTGCGTGGGGACGATTCCAAGCTCGTAACGGTGCTATTGACTAACGCTTGGGGAAGTTCCTGGATGCTGTAGGATGTGTTCAGAAGCTGGTTATATACATAGCTGAATCGATTTAACTCTATTTACTTTTTGTCAAACGACTCAATTTTCTTCAATTGGGTATATCCATTAAGCGAAGCAGACACTGTTTCTAGCTGTTTAGGTGGCAACGAGCCTAGATCTAGGGACATGAGTTTCTGATTTAGTTTTTCATTAAGCTTCTCTGCCTTTTTGCGAAGTGTACGCTCGAGAGAGAGCTGCTCCTCTAGCTGCCTGGTGTGCTGCAGCAGTTGGGAAAGACTATACTTCTGGTTTTTGGGCAAGCTTTGGAGTCCATTGATGCAGCTTAGATCGAAGTGCGGCTCATTTAACTGATCCTCATCCTCCTTGCCGAAATGATCGCGAATCTGGCGCATAATGAACTTACTGATGCCATCGTTGTGTCGTAAATTAATATCGGTGAGTGCACTATTAAGTTCTAGGCACTCGAGTATTATATTTGCACCAAGATCGGTGAGACCACAGTTCTCCAAATCGATATCTAGCAAGGAGTGTAGTTATTGGAATATATTATATTTTGAGTCGTTGTAACTTACTTTTTACCCAGGCATCCTCCTTGAGCACCTCAGCAATCGGCCGGACACCTTCATCGCCAAAACTCGGATTGTTGGCCAGGGCAACAGTGCGCAGACCCGAAATTGAGTTCAAATCCACACTGCGATAGCGCAGCGACTTCTCCCAACCCTCTGAGAATCGTGTTATCTTTTGCATCTGCCAAAAAAAAGGGATAAGTTTTGTTAACGCGAAACAAGCACTTAGTTACCTTGATCATATCCGCCACAAACTGAGCTCCCTTTGAGGTTATGTTGCACTCGGAGAGATTAAAGATCTCAACGTGATTCAAGTATTTAACAGTGCTACAGACTGCATCGCATCCCTTGTCTCCTATAAGGGATTTTTGAAAGCTTACCTCTTTGATGCAATCATTCGAGGCAAGGGCCTTTGAAATTAAAGAAACAAATGTGAGACTTAGATAATGTTGGCTTTTGCGGTATAGTACCTTGGCAATTGATTCAATGTATCCATCCTGCAATGGCAAACCCTCTAGTTTCAAAACGCTTAGGTTCCTATTGAACTGTACACAATTGACAATTGCTGCCACTAGACTCTTAAAAATGAAGCGAGTGTATATAGCCGGCTTCTGGCGAAATAGGCGAGCACGGTTCTCCGAGTCGATTGGAACAATAACATCTGCTCTCAATTATTTAGATAAGTAAATCAAAATACAAAGATCTGAAAATACTTACTGTTTGCAATGGAACGACGCATGCGTATGCTAAGTGTTTGAAGCACCAGATCATGATGTAGTGCATCGATGATTAGTAGCCAATCACTGACGCTCAGCTTGTCGCCGATAATATCAAGATAGGTAGTGGTATTGGAATTTGAGCGTATATTTGGCACTGGGGTTATATTCTTGGCACGACATAGTTCTAGATAGCGGAAGTGGAATGAACGGCATTTGCTAGATTTCTTGACCACTGGGGGCACGGTTACCACAACACTAGCGCGCTTCTTCACATCACCACCATGGAAAGACATGTTCTTTGGAATATACAAACATAAAAATTTATCAAGTGAAATATGGATATGTGTGAGGAAAGATGTATGTGTTGGCTTTGCGATTTCTGTTCACTCCTAAAATTATACCGCAATTTTTATCTTTGCGGCAATTTAGGCTACGCAGTAAACTTTTTTGTGTCAATGGTGTGTGTATATGCTAAGCCAAACATCAACCAGCGAAAAACGGTATAAGTCACCATATTCCTCAACCGTTTTTGGCACACAAAGTATAAGTATGGCTATTGTGTCCTCGTATGTATTACTTTTGTCACTGCTAATGTGTTTTTATTAATATTCAATTGTGTTGATTTTAATATCACTAATTGTTCTTTAAATTAATTTAGAACTTTTTCCATTACATTTGATTTACTGATATGCTGCCTTGTTAATATGACGCAGCAAACAAAGCACACTTTAAACCTTGAAAGTTACATAATTTTGTTGAAAGTTAATTAGTAATTATAGTTTGAAGCTTATCTATATAATCCATTAATAACAATTAACCTAAATAATCTAACCTTCAAGTTATATAAATTTAAAGCACTTCCTGTCAACAATTCGCATTCAAATTCATCTACTATTTCCAACCGCCAACATTTCCAGTCTTCCATTAAGCTGTTGTTTTGCAAATTGTAAACAAACTTCTCGCTCTGTCTCTGTCTATCTTTCTCTGTCCATGATGTGAAACGTTGTGAGCTCGCTCACGGCGCTGGAATTCACGCTCCGCTAATTACTCGCGTGCCTGTAGTGCAGCACGCTCATTCAACGCCGACGCCAATGCTGGCGCTGGGGGTTGCCATGTAGTTTGGCTCGGTGACAACGACTTCGCCGACGATGGCTCTATTTCCATAGAGCACGCCGGCAGCAGACGCAACTCTTTGAGCCTAGCCTACTGTCAGTTGTGGTTTGACTGTTGAGAAGCACACTTCATTTTCGTGCACACTTCGGTTTTTGCGGTTTTAAAAGTGCAATCGTTAAATTAAAATAAAAGTCTGCTTGGGCAACACTTAGAACACGTTTTGTTTTCGGCACATTCGCTTTTCGTCTTACCTCGGTTGTCGGCCGCAGAAATTGTTATTAAAGTGCTCATCGTTTACTACTAACCTGGATGACACTGTCAAATACGCGAGTTCCGCTTCATGCATTGCCCAATTTTTTTGTGCTCTATTTGAGTGCGTGCGCCGCTTATGATCGTATGTGTTTTGGGGTTTTTGACTTCAGCTACTTAATTACCAGTTTGACCAGTAAGCGTGTGCTGTACTTAAGTACAAAACCCTATTGAAATGTGTTCGTACCAATAAAAGTTAAGGAAGGAACATAAATGCAAATAGGCAGACAGACGGTCGTTATAATGTAATTAACATAAACGTCAGCTGGTTTCAAATTGCAACGAAGGATACTCGATATTCAGCCAGAAGTGCAAAAATAATAAACACAAAGGGTAAGTTTTGATGAGTTTTTAGAGTGTCCGAAAGGGCAGTTAAAGGTATTCCTTTTGATCCTGCTCATTAGAGCAGAGAAAAGAGTGAAGTACAAGTTTTATTATTGTCTAGGATTTGTCTGCTTGTATAAAATAGTGCAATAAATGTCTGCAATGAAACATTATAAAACGTTAAAGAAATAAAAAAAATTCCAAGGCATTAGATTAAGACTTATTAAAGTTACTATTATTACATACGAGCTGATAAGTTATAAAAGAGAAGGTCACATCTTTATGCCAAGGACTTGCCAGCTGTACCAAGACCTAAACGGCTAAGACTAAGCCGTAATCCATATTTACAAATGCGAGCAATTAGTTCAAGATATACATGCAAATAATGAAGACTAGAATAGGAGACGAACTGTAACGAAGCAGATTAGTTTCGACACTTGCTTCGTTTCGTCGTCACGTCAACAACAACAACAAACAGCAGATAGTCTACAATTCAGTTAGCTTTTTATTCGCGTAGAGCACGATTACGCATATTACCATGAAAGCGATGCGGATGCGGGTCCCTTCCAAAACTGAACTCTTCGACTAACTCTGGGCTATGAGTCAAAAATCAAGCTACCGCAACGAAGCTGCTGCATATAGGCTCCCAGCCAGTATACCCCACACCCCCACTTACAGCTCTTTTGTTAGTCAACAACAACAACAAATATTTTTAACAATAGTTGGCTGTTGCTGGCGTTGAACTTGACTGTGTCGGGAGGCACGTTTCGGAATCGATGTGCATGACAAAAAGGGCTCTAATATGGGGGAGGAAGTGTTTAAATTGAAATAGCCGAGCCATAAGCTCATTTGTTTGCCTACTCGCTCGCTCGTTCGTTCGCTACATGTGTTTGTTGTCGCCGGAAACTGAAGGCGCATTGGGATGAAAAAACAAGACAACTTCAGTTTCAGCTCCAACGCCTCAAAACCCAGCAGAGCCGGGCTTTAACATTATTTTTAATTAAATAAAGTTGATGGGAAATTCAAATCCAAGAGACTTTCTGTCTTTAAGCAGCAAGCTGGTAACTTGCCCAATCAATCGACAGGCATCAAAAATATTGTTTATTGTTATTTCCTTGGCAGTTTTAATATGTTGTTTGGGATTTTGTTGTGGTTACATGGAGACAACACAATCAAAATGTATCTATTGGATACATTTTGTTGCCGACAACTTGTCGCAGAATTTCACTTTTGGTTGCTTCTCGAATCCAATTCGGTTGTCATCAAAGTGGAAGACGTGGTCAGAATATGCCAAGCGTTAACAGTTGGCGCCCTGGCCAAATGACGAACACAGTTATTAGCAAATGGTTTGTCGACCCAAAAAATCATGCATTCCCTGTACAGATATTTGTTGGAAAGTGGGCGGCGACAGCAGCTGCCAACATCGTCATGGCTTATGAACTGACGACTTAAGACGCAGACATTTCACCTGCTTTTTGGCTTATATAAATTATGGGAAATGCCTTAAGCAAATACAAAAAAAGCAGAGTTTGGTATTCGTCTATTAAACTTGGCTAATATTGCAGCGATGTAACTTATTAATTTGATTTAGCTCGCAAAGCTTTTTCAGTTTTATCCACGTGGAAAATTGGCTTCATGAAACTTATACACAAACATAATTGTGCCAATAAGTGATAATTGTGATTAAAATGAGCTTATTTAGTAAACGGCAATCAAAAAAGCAGTTTATAAGGCTTGAAGTTAGACGACAAATTTCTACATGGTTTATAAATGGTTAAGCTTAACGTATTAAAAAGCATTTTAAGATGTCAAAGTAATAATATTCTAGATGTTATAGTAGCTCGAATGTTTTTCAAAACTTTCTAAAATGTTTAAGATTATCATCAGCACATAAAAAACTATTTTGAGCTAGCTTATGTGCTTTATAAATTTATTTTAGCTTGAAACTAAAGTGAAAACAAATACCGGAATCATACAAAGCCCTTCGAAGTTAGTTTCTGCAATTTTTGATTATCTATATACTATATTTTCCTAAAATGTGCCACGAGAATCACTTAACCTGAAAATGTCTTGCAACTCAATTAAAGTAAATTTCAAAACGTAATAAACACAGATATTAATTAAATCATTAATAAACTAAATTTAAGTTATATTATAGTAAACATAAAATTGAAAAAAAAAAAAACCGATCAATCATTATTCAGCTGTATATTAAGGTTACCTTTAAAGTACATAAGCTACATCCACTTTCTGACTAGAATATCGACAGATTTGTTATTGATAACCTCAATTGCCAACTTAAATATATATTTTGCTGTTTTTTTTTTAATAAAACATAAATCGCTGGCAAAATCATTGCAGCATGAAATAACCAAGCCTATGCATACATCGTTGTACATATATGCATGTATTATTATATTTACCACAAATCTGTGGTCTTGTCCTCTCCCTTGCCATCCACTTCCCCCTTTCTATGCGAGATCATCTGACCAAACAACCCAATTGCTGTACGTTACACAAAAGCGTTAGCCATAAATACATAATTACTACAAGCTGCATCTAAATACCAGTAAGGAAAATCTATTTTTTTTTTCTTTTTTTTTTCTGCTACTTTTAATATTTATATATATATAAAAAAGAAAATGTTGCATGCGACGGTTGAAAGCGAAATCAGCCCCTTCCAGACGCAAATCAAATTATTTTTAAATAAAAAATGCGCTTTGAGGCAACTTTTAATAGCATTTGAAATTCATAAACGACCTTGTCTACGATTTTTTTGTTTAAGTAAGATAACTATGACTTTTCAAGAGGTTGATGTAACACGCAAAATGGTAATGAATTAACTATATACAACTGTAGACAACTCATTAAGTCGTTCAACATTTGTATCACTGTTTGTATCTTTGTCTGTGAGTGCAAATGTATTTGCAGGTATTGCAAATCAATAGCCGGGCAAAAAGATTAACGAGCAGCGTACAAATTGCTTGCAAGCCAAATTATGAAATTATGTTGTTATTGCCGTTATGTTGAAATCAATGAACTGGCCGACAAACGGGCATGGTACTTTAGTTGCACTCATTATAATAAGCCTTAGACCGAGTTCAACACAACTCAAACAATAGCAATTTTCTTGCGTTAACAAACCAAAGCAACAGCTGGCGGCAATGATACCGAGCATGAGATGCATTTGACGGATGCACATGAAGTGACATTTTCACACGCATTACAATAACACACATAAAATACCCCACACATACATAAATAATCCAGCAGTTTCATTATTTTGACGAAATATTCAATTGTAATTTTCTACTCATAAAAAACATATAAAATAGCTGTTTTGAGTATGTATTCATTTCTTCTCGTAAGATAGTTAATAAAAAAGATAATAAAATGTTTTGACCCTTAACATAATTGCTAATAATTATTTGCAAGTAACTTTTAATAATCGTTGAAGGGTTCTACAGAGGAGTACCCTCTCAATAAGATCACTTAAACTAACTGCTTTAGTATAACTTTATTCTAAAGCGCACATTTAACTAATTGCTAAGCAAAAGTAGTTGAAGCAACTAACTAACAATAACTAATAGCCAAGTAATTTACAAAATGTAACGGTCATTAAACTTGTTACAAATAAAATTTCTTTGGCGGAATTCCGGGCTAACAACAAAAGCATTATCAAAGAAAGAAACCAAACAACAATTTGGACGCTTAATTAATTTGACCATAAAACTTTCGCAAGATCTTTTGCGCACTTCTCACGCAGCAGTACGTGATATATTATACGAGTATTCCCCGAGTAATTTTATGTGTCCAGTTTCATTGCGAAACGCTTGTCCGACTTTATTCATTGTAGGCTATTGTGATGTTGCAACTTGCAACCAGAATCAGAACAAAACCAACTTAAGCTACACTAAGCAAAAGTTTAGAAATGGGTACTTAAATCAAGAGAGAACATTTTCATAAAACAGTCAGGATCAAAAGTATAACACCTATATTAAGAGGAGCCCCAAGTTTATAAATTAAATAAGTTAGGTAAGATATCTTACTCGTATAAAACATTTTTCTTTAAGTGTAAGGGTACCCCCCCAAGGCAGAACATGTGCTTTACCTCCAGCTCCAGTTGTTAACTATTGTTGTTTTTTTAAGCTTGTGCTCATTTGTACATTTTTTATTAGGTTTACGTACTTGAAGTTTCTCAAGCGAAACTGCTTTAAGGTCATAAAGCACAGATCACACAGAAATAGAAAGATACGAAAACGAGGAAACACGAAGAAATGTGTCGCTAAATATTTGGAAACATTTTAATGACATGTAGAACATGGGCTAACATTTTTTCGGTGCCTGTCGACTTTTTTTCTAGGTGCCAGACTATGATGGTGGTCGAGTGCCGTTGTCGACATCCACAGTTGGCTGAAGGTGCTCACAACATTCAAATGTACAACGAAACACAGTCAAAACTAAACAATGAAGCCGTTTCCCAAATGGCCTACAAGAAGGTTCGCTTAAAAGTGCTAACAATCGGAACAGTTGGAAAAATTATTATCATAATACTCACAATATTAATATGCGCCGTGTCTTCAAATCGGCCGCCTCGTTTCGCAATCGGTGGTCAATCGGAGATTGTGCTCAGACTGAAGGAGAGTCCCGAGACAAAAGTCGGCAGTCATATCTATACACTAAAAGGTTACGATCCTGACAATGATCCGTTGACCTTTGGCAAGCGTAACTCACATGATAGTGAAATCATTCGCATTGAGAATACATCGAGCAATGAGGCGAATGTATTTCTAGCGAAGGAGTTGGATCGCGAGACACAGGACGAGTATTCCATTGTTTTAACTTTGACAGATAGTCAGTACGGCGATCACAATTATGTGACGCAAAGTTTTCTGTTACTCGTCGAGGATATTAATGATAATGCACCTATATTCTTACCCTATCCGAATGCCATTGAAATACCTGAGGGCAGTTTGCCGGGTGTGATTAGCACACTGGAAGCAACCGATGCTGATGAAGGTGCTTACGGTCAAGTGGTGTACTATTTGCAGGAGCTAGATGGTGATAATGATGTCTTTAGCATATCAACGCATCAAGGAAAGGGCATTCTGCGACTACAACGGGAGCTAGATTATGAAATGAAGAGCTTGTATCAGTTGCGCATTCTGGCCATTGATCGTGCCAATCAGGGACCGGTTAATACGGGCACTGCTGCCATTTTAGTTAAGGTCCGTGACATAGAAGATCAACCGCCCGAGTTTGTCGAAGTGCAGGCAGTGGCAAGAATTGCTGAAGATGCACCCGTTGGCACAAAGGTTCTGCGGGTACGTGCCATTGATGGTGATCGTGGCATCAATAATCCCATTGAATATGCACTAGATGGCAATGATCTGTTCGATATCGATCCACACACGGGTGTTGTTTATACTCTAACAGTGCTGGATCGTGAGGAAGAAAGCGATCAGGTAAATGGTGCCCACATCCTAAGGATCACAGCAACGGAGCTGACAAGGGCAGGGGCTGAGCCTCAGCAACCTCCAGCAACTGTACGCACCGAGGTAACCATAATTGTAACGGATGTCAACGATGAAATTCCCACTTTTGGGGCAGCGATCTATCGTTGTGAGGTCAATGAGAATGCTCAGACCAATACACCACTGAATTTTATAGATGGAGATGTGCTGAATTTCGTATATGATCACGATGAGGGTAAAAATGGTACATTCCGTTTGTTCCTGGATCCACCGAACGATCTCTTTGAGATTGTTCCAGAGCTGGCCGTCAATGAAGCAAACTTTATGTTGCGCGTAAGGAATTCCAAATCTCTAGACTTTGAGCAGTTTGTTGAAGTCAATTTCACCATATTTGCGAGAGAGATCGATGAACCGACGCGATGGAGGTATGCACAGTCAAAACCCTCTAGGTACCGAGATTTTCCTAACTAATATTTCCTATTTCAGTTCTGCTCATGTGCAAATCTTTATACGCGATCAGAATGATAATTTTCCGGAGTTTTCTCAAGCGATCTACAACGTTGGGGTCCCCGAAAATAGTGAACTTGGCACAATTATTGCCCAGGTCAAGGCTGTTGATGTGGATTCCGGAGATTTCGGTAGCATGGGCATAAGATATACAAATCTAAGAGGCGGCATTGCGCACTTGTAAGTAAAATATAAAAAAAATACTTCAAATGACTTCAATAATCAACTATTTTTTTCACAGATTACATCTGAATCCCATAACAGGAGTCATTACAATCAAAACACCTGGTAGTCCGGCCTTCGATCGGGAGATCATTTCCCGGCATTATTTAACTGTTGAAGCCATTGATAACGTGGGACAGGGCAATCGTAATACTGCTCAGATAATCATTGACATTCAAGATGTGAACGATAATGCGCCAATATTTTTGCACCGTCAGTATGAGGCAAAGCTTCTGGAGAACAAGGCGGAGTTTGAGACTCCGCTGCAGGTTGAAGCCCGTGATCTAGATCTTAATGGTACTGAGAATAGTCAGATAACCTATGAGATCGTTGAGGGTCTTTATCGCATGAACTTCTCTATTGATCCGGAGAGTGGTTACGTGCGTCCCCTACATTACTTTGACTACGAGGAGCTGATAGATAGTCAAAGGCGTCCAGTACGCCAGGCTAATGCAGATATGCGTGAAATAGATCTGCTCATACGTGCAAGGGACTCGGGAATACCTATGCTGTCCACTGTGGTGCCGGTTATTATCTACGTGCAGGATGTCAACGATAATCCACCAATCTTTCAAAAGAACTTCTATGCTAAAACTGTTCCCGAGGATCTTCCCGGCGGTAGTTCTGTGTTGCAAGTACTGGCTATCGATCGTGATGGATCCTCGCCCAACAATGCTGTCGTTTATCGGATTCAAACAGGTGCTAGCGATAAGTTTATTATCAACTCAGAGACTGGTGTTATATCTGTAGCTCACGGAGCTAATTTAGATCCCGATCTGACAGAAAGCAAGCGACTGATCTATCCTCTGAATGTGGTAGGTATTGAATAGTATAACGCCTGACTGTTTTATTTATAATATAACTTTTTTGACAGATCGCCTTGGATGGTGGTCTTGGGAGTTCCCAGCTGACGAATATGGCTACTGTTAATATTACTATTAAGGATGTCAATAATAAGCCACCACAGTTACACGATCTACCTGCGTTGACGATCGTTGAGAACACGCCTGTTGGTAGTTTAGTTTATCACATTCAAGCCACAGATCCCGATCAGAATTCCATTCTGCGTTATAAACTCAACGCAGAGCATTCCGAGGCTCGCAATGAAGAAGGTGTACTAGTTAAAACTATTGAATATGATTACCTGGGTGCTTTTGAACTGGACCCTATACAAGGCTATCTAAAGGTGATCAAACTGTTGGATCGCGAGAAGGTGGAGCACATAAAGCTAGCCATAACTGTTGAGGATCTAGCAGCTGCCAAGGGCATACAAATTGTAAAAAGTAAGTATATACAGATCCAAAGCTAGTACTTATATATTAATTAATTCAACTATTTTTTTCAGCTCTTCTGAGCATTCAAGTGCTGGATGAGAATGATAACAATCCCAAGTTTAGGCAACCTTTTTATAGACAAACAATTACAGAGAATAGCATCAATGGCGTTATGATTGCCAATGTGCTGGCCTATGATGTGGACAAGAATCGCACCATAACCTATGCCATGGAGGGTAATCCAACCTATCGAAATCTTGTTCACTTAGATACACAAACCGGAGAAATTGTTGTAGCAAATAAGATTGATCACGAGCAACATCAATGGTTGAATTTTAGTGTGCGTGCTACGGACTCGGGAATACCTCCAAGATCAGCACTTATTGATGTATATGTCACCGTCTTGGATGAGAACGACAATAATCCATATTTTATTGGCGGCAGCAAGAACTATTCAATAAGTGAGGGTGCCTTGCCGGGCACCCGAGTAGCTACCCTGCAGGCAGCTGATGCAGACTCTGGAGATTTCGGCAAGATCACATTTTTAATGGACCGCATTAGCTCTCAGGGAAAGTTTACTATAGATGCGGATACGGGCGTGCTTACCGTAGCCGATCAGCTCGATCGTGAGACAAAGAACTCATACAATCTGGTCATCGAAGCCTGGGATAATTACCAGTTTGGTTTTTTGGCGGGCGAAAGTCGAAATGCTTTTAAGCAAGTGTTGTAAGTAGAGCTTGAGAAGGGTTCTAAGACTAATATTTATAATATCTTATTGCTTTCAGCATTACAATACTAGATGAGAATGATAATGCTCCGGAAATCAGTTTACCCTTGAGTTGCGTGCTAATTACGGAGTACCACGAACTACACGAGAGTATTGCAAGTATTATCGGAAAGGATGCAGATGATTTTACAACACCAAATGGTCGCCTAGAATTTGCTATAAGCAAAGGCAACCGAGAAGGTCTCTTCGAGCTAAGGCAATTAGATCCTTGGACAGCACACATTTATGCCAGTAAAACATTGCGTAATAGGTTTGGTAATTATAGTCTAAGCATTGTAACCAGAGATTTGGGAGTGCCAGCAAATACAGTGATAAGCAATTTGGATATTTGTGTCTCGGATTTCAATGATCATGCTCCGGTGTTTATAAGACCTTTACATAATACCACAGTGCGCATACCAGAGAATGCTACGTTAGGAACAATAATACTACAAGCCTACGCAAGTGATGCGGATATGGGTCAAAATGCACTGGTACGCTATCGTCTAAAACCAGATCCTCTGGGCAGCTATAAACTATTCGAGCTGAATACCAACACGGGAGAGTTGTTCCTAAAAGCACCCCTGAATCGTGAAAAACAAAAGACACATGAGGTAAGCTAGCAATACCCTCTTAAAAGAAAACCACTTATTAATAACTTTCGTAGATACGTATCGAGGCCTATGATCAAGGATTGCCCACATCTCTAAGCACCGATCTCGACCTAACCATCTATGTACGCAATGTAAATGACTATGAGCCACAATTTATTGTCAACGAGATTACTGTTAACTTTACGGAACACTCAGATCCAGGCTCGGAACGAATAAAGCTCCCTGACACCATAGACAAGGATGAAATGGAACTAGACGATCCGGAAGATACGCCTGCACAGGTCTGCTATTTTGTTCTGCATGGCAATGAGGGAGGCTACTTCCACCTAGATCCGGAGACACATGTGCTTACTGTGGAACGAGAATTGGATCGCGAGCTGATTGCTAACTTTACCCTATACATCAAAGCCACAGAGAACTGTGCCAACGAATCGTTACCAAGTGGAAGCTTGGAGATTATTAATAAAAGAAGAATGGGTTTCGGACTCATAAATTATGACCGCTTCAAACACTCGCGACAATTACGTACTGCTAACCTGGAAGAAGAAAAGTCCTTATTATCCAACGAACCGGATCTGATGTCCTATGAGAACTATATGGATGCAAATAGTGCTGAGAATCGAAACCAACAACCAAAAATTGATAGCACCATTATATGTGTAAGGATTCGTGTCCTAGACATTAATGATAATCCACCCAGATTTCGCTCAAAGATCTTTACGGGTGGAATCACAACCAATGCTGACTTTGGCCTCAGATTTCTGCGTGTGGAGGCTTTTGATCCGGATGAAGGGGAGAATGCAAAAATCTCTTATTATCAAATAGGAGAGATAAGGCAAACGCTTGCCGAGGGTCTGGAGAATGTGCGCAAGGCACCCTTCCTAGTCGACAACAAAACGGGTGAAGTGCAACTTAACTTTGATCCACAAAAGGGAATGAAGGGCTACTTTGACTTTATGGTGTTGGCCAATGATTCTCTGGGCATGCGGGATGTTGCTCATGTATTTATCTATCTGTTACGAGAGGATCAAAAAGTGCGCTTTGTCTTTCGATTGCAGCCAGATGAGCTACGTGCCAGAATTGATATGTTTAGAGAGTAAGTGAAAATCTTTAATCTATAAATCAGTTTTATAAAACCCCTTATATCTTCTGTAGTACTCTAGGCAACATAACTGAGGCGATTGTCAACATTGATGAGATTAAAGTACATGAGAACAAAGACGGTTCGGTGGACAAGACAAAAACGGATTTATATATGCATCTAGTGGAGCGGGAAGACAACTCCATCTATGAGGTAGCCGAGGTACTTAAACTTATTGATACACACATCGAAAGCCTGGACGATCTGTTTAAGGATTTGAATGTGTTGGACACACAGCCGGCCGAAGCTCAGCTTCTTACCGCAAGTCATACGAAAAGCGCCATGTTTGTCTGGTTGATGTTTATAAATCTGTTTTTGGTTTCCTTGCTGGTAGTCACACTGGGCCTGTGTGCCTCCCAACGCAAAGGATACAAGAGGCAGTTGCGAGCTGCCAAAGTTAACATATTTCGTAAGAAGAGTTTTAATCTGCGCTGCTTAAAGATGGATTACTAATGATTTATCGATTTAAGGTCACTCTTTGACATCGCTGCAGCATCCACATGAGCCAGCGACAAGAGTTCCCAATACCAACAAGCACAGTGTACAAGGCTCAAATCCCATTTGGTTAAAGGGCTACGAGAACGAATGGTTTAAAACCGAAGAGAATCTAAGGTATGATACTGATAAGGGAAAATCTCTGAACAATTTCTAAAGTATAAATAATTGCAGCATTGGCGGCCAGGATTCTTTGGATGATAATTTCTTGGCTATTGCCACACAGGATGTCCACGAAACGCTTAAAGGCACTGCAAAACTGTTCAATAATTCAAATGACCTGAATCGGCACTTCAATTTGTACAATCAAATTGATAAGCTTACAAATAATGCTCAAATTCTGGCTCGAAAATTGGAAACAACCGAATTATAGCGTACGGCCACCCAACTATTACTCAACCAGTTTATTTATTTTATATTGATTTAAGATTAGCAAATAAGTCGATATTAACTGTGAGCGATGCGAACCATGTAAATATATTGGTAAAAATGTGTATACTGACAGTATTCTTGATTTTGGTATATTAAAAAATATTTGTACTTATAATGATGAAAATAGATAGCATCTAAAGATTTTGACTTACTGCGTTTAATTTGTTATTCAAAAACTATGCAGCTTGTTGATAAATTCTTCTGGTATGGAGGCTGTAGTTACCTCCCTAAATTTTCAAACATATAAAATATAAATTCATATACAGACAGCTTCACACTTGCTACAAATAACAAAATTATACAATGGGTAACGATCTATTGCAATCTTACTTTAATAACTTACCACTTTCGTGACTATACTTCAATTGTCCGGAAGATTAAAAATGTATAAAACGTTTTGAATTGTTAAATGTTGTTTAACAGGCAAGCATTTGTCAACATAAGCATATAATCGCAGCCTACCCAGCAAAAAAGCAGTTGTGCTTATTGCGTCACAAATCAACTTCTACAATGGTGGACGGACGAACTTGCTTCGTATGATTACTTGCTGGGATTGGCGGTTACCTTCTGGGCCACGTTCAAGGGCCAACTCCAGTGGTGAACGCACTGTTCTTGTGTTGATTGGTGTTTAAAGTTAATTAAAAATAAAATGCAACTCAAAAATTTGAACTGACCGACCGCAATACGAAGAAAGGTTAGAGTAACCAGAGGGGACTCTATTGATTTGATTGTTATTGATAGCTTTTAACACTAACTTTTATTATTTTTAAACAGAAATTGTACGAGTGTGATGAGTACTGAATTGTTTTTAGAAATTTGTGTTAATATTTATTATGTGAGGCCAGCCCGCTTTGACAGTTTGCAATGCCTTCTCGGATTTTAGTCAAAAATAAATATCAATCATCAGTTAGAAATTTTTGAAAGGTAAAAAATTCGTTTGCAGTTGCCATAAAATTTTATTTTTTCTATATTTTGTTCTTAATTTATGTTTATAATATATATATATATATATATATGTACTTGGTTTTTTTTCGTTTGTTTCATATTTTCGTTTATAAGTATTAATTACACAAATTAGATCACAAAAATGCATGTAAATTACGAAAAAGAAATCAAATGTACCTCATACCGAACAATAACTCAACAACTCTTGATCCAATTTTTTGGCCGAGTTCAAATGTGGTTGTTTTTTTTTTTTTTTTTTTAGTGGAGCGGCTGCTCTTCTCTGGTTTTTTGAATTTATTAAATATATGTATACCATCCAAACCACTCTATTTTATATCAAGCATTTATGGTTGTAAATTGTAAAACTCAACTCCAAGCCAATAAAGAACAATATATATCTATCGATATTTAACTTGGAATTGTGTTTCACAATAGATTTGTTATGAAGCCAGCATTCAAATTTTGAGCCGTATGAGAGTTGCTCTATTCTGCCCTGTTCTCGACAAACAAATTAAAAATAAGCAATACATAAGATTTGCAAATTAATTTGTTTGCGTCCTTTTCACAGTAATGAAATTATTTGCCAACTAAGTAAATTAAAAATAATGCCTTAAATCCATTACATTTAAAGGAAACAGAAATACATACAGTATAGTATATAAGAATTAGATAGATTGAAGAGAGAGAGAGAGAGAGAAATTGAGGGAGAATATACAAGTGTGTTTAATAATATTTCAATATATTACAATTTTTGTTTTGTTGACCACTATGTTTAAAGTACGAGTAGCTAGCTCCCTTCATCATGAACACGTCCCAAACGAATATCCTAAATATGCAGTTGTTTGTTTATGTATGTGTGTGCGCAATGCCTAAACATAAGGCAAAATTGATGCGTGATACATGCATATCGTTCATGCATACATATATTGTTTGTTTATTAAACGGATTCTCTCATTTAATACTTGCAAAGATGATAAATGAAATATTACAATGGATGTTTCGATGAGTGTGTGTGTGTGTGTGTTCGTGTTGTCTGTGTTTGTGAGTATGTGTGGTGGGCGTTCTTTTTGTATTGTTTTTTTTTTTTTGATTTGGGCGCTAAATGAGTTATATTTAAAGCGTAACAGTTTTCTTGTATGTTTTTTTTTTTGTGTATGTGTAAATATGTGTTTAGTGTTTACTTAGAATAAGTATAATTTTACAATTCAGTATATAAAATGTGTATAATTATCATAATTAATATATAGAATTAATTTATATGTAATAGATAATTTACATTTGTATGCAGTACATAGACCAAATCGGAAAGTAAAACCTTCAAAAGATTGAGCCTTGAATTTGTTCAGGTCCCAAATCATATTCAAACTTAAAAGTCGATTTAGCGAACTTAAAAAACTAAGTTGCAATTTTGAATATTTGCAGTTTGTAGGTTTTTGTTTGTTTCTAAATTAAAGCTTACTTATGTGTGTTATTAATATATATTGTTCATAGATATATATATATAAATATATATATATGTATGTATAGATGTGTGTATATTTAGTAATACAATTCGCGGTTTCAAACTATATAATCCCTTGTACGTTTTATATGTGTGTTTATTTGAATCATCAACTAAACGAATCTTAATAAAAATATTAACAATCGTTTAGTTCCTGATTTAAATCAACCTACACGGCTGCTGTTTTAACTGTTGCTGTTTCTTTTGTTATTGTTACATTTCTCGATCGCAGTAAAGTGGATTGATGTAAATGCGCTTATAAAATGTTTGTAAACAAATTCTATGATTATTTAGAACTTTAATTTGTTTGTAAATGTTTTTTTTTAAAGAATTTTTTACGCTTCTTCGAAATTCCAATTTGTTGCTAAGATTTTCTATTTACGTTCGTATAATTTTTTTCTCTTTTCCGATGCTTCTTTTATTTGTATGTGTGTATAAGCCTTGCAATTTACATTGCTCTCACAATTTATTGTTGTTTCTATATTTTGTTGTTGCACTAACTGATAAATTAAGTTAAGATTTAAACACTAAGGCTTCACGCGAATTTACATTATATTTTCTTGTAATAATATGTTTTTTTTTTTAATTTTTCAAGTTTTAATTTTATTTTTTGGAATTTTTTCAGAATTTTTTTTTTTTTTTGTATTGAATTAATTAACACGTAGCATTTATATTATTTTCCAGTAATTTGTGAACGTGTACCACGCATACACGTGTAAGTAAGTGGTTGTTGTAGTAGTTGTGTATATAGAAGTGTTTTTTAGACAAGAAGTTGTGTTCAGTGAACCCATCAAAGCTTCTCTGATGGCAAATTTCGAAAATATTTGAAATAATTTTTCAACTTGTGTTGAGAAGTGCAGATTGAATTTTTTTGCTATTGATTCTGTTGTTTTCCATTGTTATAAGTTTTATTGTGTTATTCTTGTAAGCGACGAACTGCAAGCTGCGAGCAAGCGTTTTGTTTTAGGCTACGGCTACGGCTTAGGGCTTAGGTCTGCACTAAGCCACGTATATCCGCGACGGAAGGTGCCGGACAGGAGTCGATAGCACCGTTGCTGTTACTGTTGCCGCCGCCGCTGCTATCGACAAAGAGCGCAGCGGCATCGATGCCGGATGTGTTTGGCGAGTTCATTACAGACGTGACAGCGTTCACTAGCAGATCATCGCCCACGTCGAGGAGATCGCTTAGAAAGGCGCTGTCGTGGTCGGTGCTGCCAATTGTCTGCTGCAGACACTTAAGGTTCTTATCAGCAATCTCGAGCGCACGATCCATGGCCTCGCAATCGGCTTGTTGCACTGCAGCGACCCCAGCGACACCGACAGTGACAGCGACAGCAATGGCAATGGCGAAGGCGCATGACGGAGGGGTGCACACACATTAATTAGTACAGTGAAAAGCACAACTATGTTGGTTATTATGAAATACACACCGGATTGAAATAACTCGTTGAACGCATCGTCCGGCAACGTATCAAACACATTTACCAAATCGTGCTCCTCCAGCAAACTAGCGCCATTCAATGCAATATCATCTAAAATACAAATACTATTAGCTATCGAATTTAAACCATTTCGTTCACACATACTGGCATCATTAGCGCCTATCAGCTCCGACTCACTGAGGCCGCCCAGGCCCGTGTCCTCGGAGCTGGCATAGGCCGAGCTGTTCTCGCATATGCCAAACATATGCTGACTCAATAGGCTTTCCGTGCTGTCTAGCGTTGTGTTGTTGCACGATAGCTGGCCACCAATTTGTTGTTGTTGGCCAGACATGGCGTTGCCGAAAGCTGCATTGAATGAGGGGAAGCCACAACTAATGCTGCTGCTGCCGCTGTTGCTATTGTTGTTGCTGCTGTATGTGATGCTATTGTTGTTGTTGTTGTAGTGCAAGCTGTTATTGTTGTGATGCAACTCGCTACTTGCTGCCGCAAGCTGTGCCACAATTTGGCTTATCTCATCAGCCTTAAAGCTAGCATCGGCCAACAAATTAACACTAGCGTCCATCTGCTGTTCTGGGTCAATCTTTGGCTGCAGCAGCTGCTGTTGCAACTGATAATCTCTGAGCGGCACCAGCGCTGGCGGTACTATGGACAGGTGCGGCGTTGTCAACACAGGCGCTTTAGGCGTATAGGGCGGCAATGCTGAATACGACATTGCCGACGACTGCGAATTGCTGGCAATCGATTCCAGCGATGTGGTGCTGCTCTTTCGCTGCATCACCGTTGACATTGGGGGCCGAGCTGGCAACGTCGTCGTTGTGGTGATTGTGGGTATGATTGTTTCCGGTTTTTTGGCACGCTTCTGCGGCCGACCCACTGGATTAGCGTTTGGATTCGTTTTGCGCTTGCGTTTTCCAGCCACAGCTGGAGCAACAACTGTTGCTGCTACAGCTGGAATAGGTCCCGCCACGCCTGTGGTGGTCGCTGGCTTCACCTGTTGCTGCTGCAGTTGCTTTTTGGACTGCAGTTCCAGGCCAGAACGTAGCTGACTGTGAGCTGGACACAGGGCCAGTGAATGCAGCACATCAAAAACAGGCGCCTGACAAGCGGTGCCATCGACGCGCCAAGCCACACATGGCTGAAAAAGCTGCTGTGTCGTATTGTGCACAATGTGGCGCTCACAATGGGCGGCCATGCTTAGCGTTGGCTGCTTGCAGGCATCAACCAAGCAACGCTTGCCAATGCCACTGCAATTAAGACATAAATGGTTATTAATCAATAAGTGTCGAAAATATTGTCTAGGGTATACTTACATGCCCTGCTGCAGGCTCGCCGTATCCCGGTACTTAAGCAACAGACTCTGAACCGACTGTAGACGCTGACGTGCCGCTCGCAAAGGTAGCTCCTGCAACGAACGTGTGGAGAGCAACTGAAGCGCCTGATGACGCAGTAGACCCTTTCGCATAGCAATACGCTCCTCGCGATCACGATAGTTCGTCCCAGTGGCTGGCTGCTCCAAGCCAAACTGTCGGCTGGCGTCGGCTGGGAGCCAGTGTTTCTGCAAGCAGTATGGTACATCTTGTTCCAGGGGCTCGATCTCGGTGAAGGGTAAAGCGCTGCGCTTAGACGCTGGTGCAGTTGTTTTGCGACGTCGTGTTGGCACTTCCGATTGAATAGGAGGTGGAGATGGGGCATTAGGAGAGCTGACTGCCACCTGTGTTTGCTGTTGTTGTTGCGGCGGCGATGGCAACGCCTCTTGTGCAGAATTTTTAACAATTTGTTTGTTACCTTTTCTGGCACTTGTGCTGCCTGCTGGCGTAGTTTTACGCTTCGACACGGCAGCAACAGTAGCGACAGAACTGGCAACTTTGGAAGACATTTGTTCATTTTGAATGCTGGCGATGGGTGCTGCGGCTCCTATCGCTGCTGCTTGTGTAATGAGGGCGGGTGCGTTAATTGTTGATTTTGTTACAGTTGACACTGGCAGCTGCGGGCATACTGCGTTAGCTGGTAAGGGCAACTGCAGCGGCGTTGATGGTGTCACAGCGCCCAACTTTAACAGTGCCAAATTTGCATCAACACAACGATGCGGTATTTGCCCGTCCAACAATTCGGGCGGCTTGCGAAAGATAACATTGACGGGTATCTCGTTGAGATCGTTGTTGTCATCGACAGCAGCATCAGCGGAATGTTTATTCATTGCATTTGTAGCAGCAGTAGCAGCAGCAGCTGCTGGTGTTGTTGTTGTTGTATTGAACACCATAAGCGGTGGTGGATGCGTTAAACTGTACGTGCTAAGCGGCACATGCGTCGTTGTCGTTTTATGCAGCGATTCAACAATCGTATTGTTGTTGGAATTCTGGCATGCCAGTGGCAAGGATTTCTTTTTCTTGAGGCATTCCACCTTTGCAAAGTGCTGCGCCAGCGTCGTATGATGAAACTTGGACGGCGGCAATGAGCCACCTTTTGGCGGCGACATTGTAGCGGGCGACACAATGGGCGACACCATCGCTGTCACAGCTGCTGTCGGTGGTGCACTGCTGGCCGTGGGTGAGGGTAACGAGGCGGGCGATGTTGGCGGACTGGCCAACGCTGTGGCGACAACAATGTTTGTCTGCTGTTGCTGTTGTTGCTGCTGCTGCTTTTGTGTGGTATCCAATATGAGCGGAGTTTGCCACAGAGAGGGCGTGTGCGTGTAAAGCGGCGGCGGTGGTGGCGGATGCGGTGCAGCATGCTTTGTTATTAATTTTGCCTGTTGCTTCAGTTGTTGTTGCTGCTGTTGCTGCGGTCGCACCACGCAAACATTAGTGGCGCGCTTCGGCAACGCTTGTGACTGCAATTGCAGTTGCTGTGAAGCTGGTTGCCTTTGAGATTGTGTGACATTATTAAAATTCGTTGTTGTTGAAGCTGCTGCTGCTGCTGCACCTAAAGACGCCTGCGCCTTTGTTAAAGCTACTGCTACTGCTGGTTTTGCTGCTGCTGCTGCTGTTGTTGTTACCGCTGCCGCACTTCCATTTAACTGCGCAATGTGAGCTGCTGCTGCTACGGCTGTTGTTGCAGCAACAATGCTCGACTTTTTCTTAGCAAGCCGCTGCTTGTTATTGTTTTTCTTGTTACTTCTGCTTTGCTGCGGTTCGCTTAAGCGGGCTCTCGATTTCTGAAACAATAATTGTGTTAGGCCATTGTTTTTTTCTTGTATGTTTTAGCTCTTTATCTTTGTGCCTTGACACGACTTACCTGTGCATTAAATAAAATTGGCGGTGTCGCTGTAGCAGTCTCTGTGAATACATAGGGATCCTCAATCGTATTCGTTTTGGCAGCAACACCAATATTTTCCACATCAACAATATCCACTTTTGACGCTGTTGGCGTCGTTTTTGTTATTTTAACTGTTGCTGTGCTTGCTTTAGCTGCTGTTGTTTTTGTTGTTGTTGTTACAGCTCGTTTTGTTGCTGTGCTTTTTGCTGTTGCTACTGTTGTTGTCGCTGTTGTAATGAATTTTGACGCTTGCTGACATGACATATCCAATTTGAAGCCGTTTCCGTTGCTTTATTTATTTTCTCTTTTTCTAGTTCTTTAAACTGCTTTCGTTGTTGTTGTTGTTGCTGTTGCGTTTTTACTGTTGTTGCTGTTTTTTGGCGCCTGACTTTTGTTATTTGATCTGCAATAGATAACGAGTCATTAGTTTGCTTTGTTGTAGTCAGAGAAATCGCCGCTGATAAACCAATGATCAAACAGCCTTGTCGCGGGGCGTTGTCACGTGCGCTCACATTCGGCAAAAGCGCATTGCTCACAAAATACACACACACACACACACAGAAACTCACAGTCATATCTCCAACAAGCTCTAATTTTTTTTTACAAACTCATTCACACTGGCCCACATGTGGAACGTTCCGCATTAATAATAATAATAAACAAGGTGACTCAATTAAGAATGCGGCCGATTTCTGATAAATTTGTTCTTAACTAAAGCGTGCATAATCCCGATTTATTTAAACATTCATTACAGTTACAAAAAAAATTGTGATTAAAAATTGAAACATTTAAAAACGCTTTAATTTATTGTTAATCAATGTCAAAATACACCCAGTGGCAGATCTTTATAGGGTACAGGGTATATGAAAACAAACCATGTTTATCTGCATGCATGTATGTATGTGTGCTCTCAAATAAATAAATCTGTTTGTTTGCCTTCGTCGGTAAGCCAATTCGAGCGAATCTTTTTGCTTTCTTTGTAGCCGCCCACCGCATCTGCTATTTCCCACAGACCACCGATGGGACGAAAACAAAGCAAACGCAAAGCGCTGATAATAAAACACAAAGCAAAATTTGCAATTATTAAAAAATAATAAACTCTCGCGCACACATAAACAGTCACAATCGAACACACACATAGTCCAAGTTGATCATTGAAAGAACTGTATTTTTTTTTCTTTTTTCTTGTCGCATATTCGCGAAAACGAATTTGCTTATAATAAAAAAGCGCGCACATTGAAAACGGGAACAAAAACAATTTAGAAAATGGACATACGATATGCACATATCAACCTATATACAACATCCATGCATAATACATTTGCGTATAATCAAATGAAACAATACAAAATGAAATTAACTGCCAAAAAAAACCAAAAAACGAATTAAGTACAAATAGAAAAAAAATTAAAATATATATTAAGAACATTTGCACTTATTTAATAGTTTCTAGGAGAATATAAATATTAAACAGTTTTTATGGAAACTATATTTGTACTGCGTAGTTTCTCACTCATCTTTATCTATCTACGCTTGAAATACATACGAATGTTGTTCAAAAATAAAAGATTATATACTTTTTGTACACAAATGTTATTAATTAGCATAGTAATTGTGCAAGTAAAAAGTTAAATCAATCGACAATCGTTTTGCTACAAGAATATCATGTCACATGACTCTACAAGAAAAAAAAAAACGAAAAATCAAAATTTCATTTTAAATTACAATCCAGAAAATCAATGCGATATTCAACACCATTTAACTTGTTACTGCCTGCTCATAAAAGCGGTCCCCTAATAAATATTGAGTACAATTTCACTATTAGTTAATAATTTCAATAGAGTGAATAAATGGTATTTAGAGTTTGTATGTTCGCTGTTGCTTGAATTGCATTGCTAATGCTTTGTTTACATTTCCGAGAAAGACGGAAATGACAAAACAAAATAGCATTAAACAAGTTGCAGCTTCAGATGCAGTCAGCCCACGCTTACGTATGCAAGTCTCAATATGATGAAGTATATAGATACTTAAGTGTGTGTACGTGATAGTTTTGTTTATTATTCCCACTGACAAAACGGAGAGAGCAACAGAGACAGAGACGGTGATGGTGACTGAGCCCAACAGCAGTAAAATGTATGTGAGGACGGCATTGGAAATATTTAAGGTTAAATCAAGCGAATATGCTCAAAACAGAAATCAAACAAAAATACATGCACTCTAATACAAACACACACGTATATGTACATCGATAGCTTAAGGTAAAGGTTTTTGATCCTAAGCCGCAAGAGAAACCTGTGGCAAAAACAACAAAAACCAAAACAAACAACAAACGTATTTAGCGTACACATAAAGAAATATGTACATACAACAAAAAAGAACCAAAGTAACATTCCGATAATTGCAAATAATGACTACACTGAAGTTTTGTATGTAGTTGTTGGTAGTATTATTATTGTGCTGTTGTGGTTTCCGTCGCTTTGCACTCGTCGCCTTGTCTAACATCTACGTCTTCTTCTTTTACGAGGCTTGCCAGCGGGAGTTTAGCTTTTTTTGGAGTTAAATGGTAACTGGTTTTTGGCTTTTATTTCATTTAAGAGCTCTGTGCAGAGCATTTCGAAACGCTTGAATGCTGCTGCTGCTGATAAAATACGACAAAAGAACAAGTTAGCAAGCAACAACCAACCAGCAGCTCAAAAAAGCCAAGACAAAAGTACAACAAATAAAAAAGAACGTTTTGATACCATAATAAACCTTTGCGGATGCTTTACAATTCCCAATGATAAAAAAAAAGGGTTAAAGAACTATGGGAGTTGTAATGACAAATGATGTAGTGTACTCAAAGCAGGGCAGTTTTAATGTAATTATTAACTTTATATATAAGCAACTAAAACTTGATTACTGCTAGACATATTATTTTAGAATTTTTCATCATTCCATGTGAATAAAATGTAGTGCCTTTAGTTGTTATTGTTGAGTCAGATGTGGCAATTGGTCGGTTAGCTTTGTATACTAAATCTCATTTGCTGGCACTTTTAAGGTTGAACAATAAACACATTTTTCAGCTGCCTTTACACACTTTGGTTTACATGAGAATGGAACGTCTCCGCTTGGGTTTTTGGCCTGCTCTAAGACATGCAACCTTTTTGAGAACTACCTTTACTGGCTGTTTTCATTTTAGAGGCGCAGTTAAATGGAAAAGTTCATATAAATCGTTTGGTTGTTGTTTGAAGAAACGTCGTTTCAAAGGTCTGATGGTTAAATGAGCAACAACAACAACAACTATATACAGACATACTACTTCAACGATAGGCTGGCTGAGCCAGACAGAGGCAGGCAGGCAGAAAGCCGGTTGAGAGGTTAATTGCGAGAGCAAAGCGTTCGCGTCGTTACGCTTAACGCTCCACAACAACAGCGAGTGGAACGCACTACTAAATAGTTACCAGCACAATGTATTAACTAGCTTGTATCAAATTAAATAGTTGCATGCACACATACATACAGAAATATATGTATGTTTATGTACATGTGTTGGCAACGCTCGAGAAGTCAACAAAGAACTGTCGCTCTTTTGTGTCAGTTTTTGCAAAAAATTTGTGCGCCATGTTGAAGTGAGCTGGAAAGAGCAGGAGGAGCAGCAGCAGCAGCCGCCGTTGTTTCAGCATGGTTATTGACGCACATCTGAAATTACAATGCACACACACAAACGCACGTTTATTGCAAGTGCAGGAAAACCGAACCCGTTTGTTTCCTTCATAACCGGAAACTGAAGGCTAAATGTGTAAAAGAAAAAAAGCACTAAAGAAACTCATGTTTGTATGTACATATTTATGTACTCTTGTGCATCCATATATATGCGGTTGTGTATGTTGATTATGATGACCGCAACAAGGCTATGCAAAACGGCAGATGGTAGAAAGAAGCAAAGCGAAGAGCGCCAACAGGCAGCCAGTCTGTCAGCGTGTAGGCTGTGTCTGTTCCGTTACTTCCCACTTCGCTTTTCTACAACTGTGCTCGTGTTTTTGTTTTTGTTTTAAGGCTGCTAAAGCACTCTCGCACTTATTCCGACATGAAATTACGTTTGTGTAGATGTTATACATACGCGTACAGCTGCTGTTTGCGGCACCTTTCCGTGTGCCGTTAAAAAAAAAACAGCCTACACTCACTGTCTAGCTCTCGCAAACTTTTATTGCACGGTCTAATCGAGAGATTTTGGCATCACACACCCTCTTGCACACATGCTTTCGCACAATCATGATGAGTGTGGCGAAACGTAATTAACATCATTCCACTCACGTACGCACACTCACCCTTTTGCAACAGTATTTGTGGGCGATAATAAACAAATCAACAAAACAAAACAAAATATGAATTCTCGTGTAAATGAACTTTAAGGCGTTAAAATGAAAGCTGTTGGGAAGCTTGAGTTTTTTTTTTTTTTAATTTTTACCACATCACGGAATCACGTATTTTTCTCTTTTGTATACATTTCTATACAACACATACAAAGTATATATTTGTATGTACATATGAGTAGCGTTTTTGAAATTCGGAATAGCCGGCGTTTTTATTCGTTTTTCTTTATGTTCAACTGTTTGTAAGGCGGTGACGGCGACGTCGCCCTTTTTCCTTTCCGTCTCTCTCATTCACATCATTTCACTTACACATATAGCGGGAGACACACCCATACTAGCGCAACCACCACGCCACCATCGGTGCACTTAAAATATATTACCACGTATATACATACGTAAATGCACTTGCTTTTTGTATCATTTATATTATCACTGATACCAAAAAATTCTTGTGTCATCAAGTATTTTCGTAAAATCAACGCGTCTTTTTTTTCTTTATGCGCCGCTTTAAGTTTGTTGTTGGCGTTCATTTGCTGCAAAACAAGAATGCGTCACAAGCAGTGCAAACACAGACACACTCACACACGTACACACACAACAAAACAGCCGCAGCAACAAACGAGAGAAAAAATTTACCCAACCGTCTGGTGACGAGTCAAACGTCAAACTGGCGCCGCAGCGACGCGCGCAATACACTTGGCTGTGTTGTATTTAGGTACCCTCCCAAGAGCAGGGTTGCCATCATGCCTTGCTAAATACTTGTTTGCTAAACTTTGACGTAAATATTAACCTAACCATGCAGTATCATACATAATAGCTACTATAATATCTTTAAAACAATTTTACTTCTTAGTAAAATTATATATTGATAGATATTCACAAATAAAAAGTTCAGATAAGATAATGACAACTCTAGACGTTTGCTTTTCCCGCGCTCTTTGCATCTGTTTGCTTGTTTGCGCACACACACACAAATAGCTTACAGCTATTCAGCGCTCTCTTATATACATGCACAACAGATCCACAAACAAATTCTCACATCATAAACACACACACACACACTTAGGCTAGCATACACATCGCCAATTACGCCAGCAAATAGACCTGGGAATTTTTTCTTGCAGAAATTTTTTTCTTTGCACCGTAATCACACTTTCAAATGCAATTTTCAACTTGAAATTTTGTAGTAGTCAACTCGAAACGATCGCCTAGCTGTAGAAAAATACTTATTATTACTTTTTATTGTGTTTTTGTTGCGTGGGCATCGAATTAAATGCGATTTATTAAATTTATTTTATTTTTTCACGCGCTGCGAACGTTTTAAGCGTGTGTGCGCATACGTGTAAAAATGTTAACACACACATACAGTCTGATAAATTTAACATTTTGCTGAACTGCTATTAACAGCGAAAACTGGAAAACGGCAAGTCTCGATTTTCGATTAATTACCAACGGTCAATGTGAATTTTCTTTCGCTAGTCTTTTTTAATGGACATAAGTCACTTTAAAATAACAAATATATAGTTCGTTAGCTGTTCTGTTTTTTTTTTAAACGTATTAAATGAAGCGCGAATCCGTTGCATGTCACAGTTACAGTCACTGACGGCTATGTACATAAGTTTGTACGAAAATTCTTCAGAAAATAACGGATGTGAATTTTTAAATTTTTCACTGAAATTTTAACTTAGTTTCAAATCAAACATGGTCACCCATACTTGTATTGATTGAGTGGCTTAGTGTTGTTATCTGAAATTGCTTCGCTCTCTCAACAGCTTTGACCCACACACATCTCGATCGGACCGCTCAGTAATAAACATTAAGTTGACTGGCGCACGCCAATCACTAGTACACAGCTACTATTTACAAATATTATTATTTTCAAACAGCATAGAAGTATCTTTGTGAAAGTATCTAAGCATGGGAATTCATTTAGTGCGAGACTCAACAGCTGCGATTCTGGTTCTTTTTGCTGTTGTTTGCTCATTGACATTGAGCGTAGCGGGTAATTATGGGAGATTTCGAAAGAAAACAAAAACAAACAAAAACTAGTCTATATAAACACGGTGTGAATTATCTCCAGCTCAGC
This sequence comes from Scaptomyza polygonia, assembly GCA_035044585.1. Lineage (NCBI taxonomy): Eukaryota > Metazoa > Arthropoda > Insecta > Diptera > Drosophilidae > Scaptomyza > Scaptomyza polygonia. The sequence continues at coordinate 350,316 of JAWNNU010000949.1, read as the reverse complement.
GGCAAAGTGACTGCACGTCACGTACCTTGGAGGGACGGGTTCTGGGTCAGTGTACGCCCATTCGTCAGTGTGACTACTTTATGCGAATACTTCTAGCGCCCAATGTAACCCAGTCGGATCGGAACTTGCTGCGGGAAAACCAATGTAATCAGCTGCCACTGCAGGATAATGTCGTTAACGTGTGTAAATAAAATAAATTTGTTCTCACAAGCTGACTTAACAATTTTTTTTTTTAAATTTAGATATGTTGTCCTTTGTTGCCCAGCGATTGTGGAGCCGTTAAATGGGAACGGAATAATAAAACGGAAACTCTAATTAAAGAGTTTCCTTGGCTGGCGCTCATAGAGTATACAAAACGTATGTGGTAAATCAGATTTAAAATTATTGTATGTAGATTATTTCTTATCAATGGTTCTTTCCCCATATGACGCAGCGACCCAAGAGAAACTTCACGCTTGTGGTGGTGTTCTCATCAGCGATCGCTATATTTTAACAGCGGCTCATTGTCTGTCGAGCTCGATGATAAGCCGTTTGGGCTGGCGGGTCAACAATGTGCGGCTGGGCGAATGGGATACGATGACAAATCCAGATTGCCAGGCTATCAATGGTGGGTTGGGGCCAACGGAATGTGCGCCTCCCTATCAGGACGTGCCCGTGGATGAGATTATTATACATCCGCTGTACAACAAGGATGGTATCAGCCAGACTAACGATATTGCCATGCTCCGTCTCAGGAATCCAGCAGTGCTCAGTGATTTTGTCAAACCCATCTGCCTACCCAATAAACAACTGCGCGCTGATGAATTGGAAGAATTGGTCACGGAAGTTGGTGGATGGCAGGCCACCTCTAGTTCGAGAATGACAAAAAGTGAAGTCGTCATAAGATCCATCGAAAAATGCCAAGAGCAATATGCGCAAACAAATGTGAGCGTACTGGCATCCCAATTATGTGGCGCTGCCAAATCGAACGAATGTCGTGGCAACTCCGGTGGGCCACTGATGTTGTTCAGGAATGATGCCTATTATCTTGGCGGCCTTTTGTCATTTGGACCTGTACCGTGTCCACGTCCTGGCTGGCCAGATATTTACACACGTGTCGCATCTTATATTGATTGGATTCATGACAATTTGAAGGCATAATCACAAATGATCCAACTTACATGATTTTAATTGTACTTAACAATTTCATTTGAAAATTTTAACTATGAAATCATTTTTTAAAAACTTTTTTGGCGGGGCTACAGCATAGGCTAAATTACCCTTAAAACCATTGCGGTATGCTCTTATGTGCAGACAAATTTGTCTAAAGTACTTTTAAATATTTTTTTGGATGGTCAAGTTGTTGTTCCCTTTTATGATCCTTTCAGATTAAGTCGAGCTAAGGCCAGAAAACGTATGATTTTAAAGAAATAAGATCTTTAAATCAATAAAATTAGCAAGGATTTTCAAAGGACATGCTAGTTAGTATGTTAAGAACTCAGCTCTACCAAATTTCGATTAAGCAATATCGCGTGGTTGAAGAATCCAAAATTTCAACCCATTTGTGCTATAATAATCAGCTTAAATTGTCTTATCAACTAATTTTATACTTAATGTGCTCGAACCTGATTATCCGATTTAATTTCGATATGTTGCAGTCATCATTATCGGTTTTTGTTTGGTTGCAATTATCGATGGCTCTTTTTTTTTGGTGCTATTCCGCTTATATACGTGCAGCCAATGCTCTGAGCACAGCCCTTAAAATATACTTCTTGAGTGTTTCTGATTGTGAAAATTTATTAACTTGTGTGTAACTTCAACGACCACTTGATTGCGCTTAAATTTTTAATGGCAGAAGCTGCAAAAACAGGTAAAAAATTGGCATAAAGACATGCAAACAAAAATTTCCATTCGTGCGTATATAAGCGACAATGGCGACTATTTTATTAGTTGACATCGATAGGATTTCGATGCTACGCTGCTGTTGCTTGCAAGCCAGAGTTGCAAATTGCAATCGACGGGCGGCCGTTACAAACTTAATTGATTTGCAACAAATTGTGTTTTTTGTCCCCTTTTTGCAGAAAGTGCCCAATGTGTTGGATCACAGCGGCGCAAGCATCGGCGTGGCAAAAAATCTAAACTGTTGCCCAAGAAGACAAAGAACCAATATCCGCATTGGAAAATGGATATGCAGCCATCGGCAGCTGGTGGTAATGGCGCCACTTCTGCCGGAAGCAGTGGATCTCGTACTAAACTGGTGCGCTCTCGGTCACTCCTGGTGCCCTACAACACCAACCGTTTTCTTATGGAAGAACATATGTCTGAGTTGCCCAAGGATGATTTTGACGACAATTGCTTTAGCAACCAGACTGAGGACCAAGAATTATTTCTATCCAAGGAATTCTCTAATGTGTACGAGCGTGCGCGTATTGAGCGTCTGGAAACGATGAGCAAACAGGAACTCATCCAGGAGTGTCTGCAAGTAGAAGATCGTTATTCAAAGGATCAGGGCCGTCAGAGACAGCAAAGCCTAAATGCGCAAAATATTTCAAAGGAGTATGGTGCAAAGGTGCGCGCCTTAGAGGAAAAGATACGCGAGCTAACACGTGAAAATCACAGTAAGTTGCTGTTGAAGGCTACTCTCTGTTCCTCAATATTAATTGCAGTTAAATTATAGTGCTACGTTCGCACATATTGCGCTCGCGTTCCCCAACCACAACTGCAGCAGCAGCAGCGGCTGCTTCTCCTCCATCGGCTGCTGCACCGACTGCAAGCGCTGTTTGTGAGTTGCAGGCACGTCAGCAACCGCAGCAACCACCGACACCGATGGACTCATCCAGCGAGGATAGCGAAAGTGATAGCAGCAGCTCCACGTCAAGCACGACGTCTAGCTCGTCATCAAGCAGCGAGGGTCATGAAATGGGTGTGGCTGGCTTAAATATTGCCAATGGGCATGCAGAGAGCAATCGACGGAGAAGCCATTCACGCTCACCCATTCTTGTGATCAATAATGTTCAATTAAATGGGCATGCCGATGAGGAGGAGCGTCTACTCCTTTTAGATGCCAGCCGCATGGAAGAGGATGACAACTCTAGTGAGGAAGCCAAGAATAATGATGCATCCAAATAAAATCTTGTTGCCTAAGAAATGTGTGTATATAGGATATGATACTTGTGGCAGGCACTGTTGCATGATTTAGCAAGCTCCTGCTTTACTTTTAAGTAGTTTTTGACTTATTTAAGCTGTAGCTTTAAGCCTATTTAAAATTCCTATGTAGAAGAAGAACAATGAAGTAAACCAGTAAGTTAAGCGCAATTATTTTGAATAAATGTAGTTAGTGCTGTAATCCAGATTCCAGCTTCCGCCTAAATTGCTTTTAAAACGTAGTTTGCGAACATTTTTTTAACTTTAATACATATGTATCACACAAATCACTCGATTTATAATTGAAATTAAAAGTTGAATTGTAATATTAAACTATAAACATGCCGGAAATAATTTATAATTGAATGCATATATGACATTGCAAAAAGCTAGTTTTGATTCGTTTACCTAGTTCGGTTTTTTGGCTATGGTCTTTACAAAAGAACTAAAATCGGTGGCGTAAAGACGTTTAGAAACAGCAGAATATTCCACGCCCATCAATTTTTGCTCTGCTGCCGTCAACTGAGGCTGAACAGTTAGGCGTTTGGGTCCACGTACTGGCAACCAGCCACTGACTGGCGCTACATTGGAAACCATGCAGCTTCGCACAGCGATTGTTAGGCCTACCAGTGCTAATGAGTCATCGCGGTATTCTTGGAGCAGCATGTCGGCCAATCCAATATCGTTGATCGCCTCATTGACATGCGAAATGTCTAGAAAATGTGGCAGATAGTTGGCGTGTGTAAAGTTGACAAAGTTCCTGGGCTCCGTGCAGAAAGCTTCAGCTAAATCCTCTGGACTATGTAGGAGTTGCTTATTCTTATCTTCTGTATCTGAAGGTAATGAAACGGATTTTAAATGAAACGAAACGATTCATACATAATTACTTATTACATTTGGGATTGAAGACGCGCCCGAGTGCGTGCATCATTGTTATGGACTCATCCCGTCCAATGGACTTTAATGTGTTTGTTCCCTTTCGTTTGCGACCTTTGCCAGCACCCGTTGTAGTAACACTCAGCTGCTTGGTTTCCATGCTAGGGGCACCCTTGAGCGAGCCGAAATGCAGATTGATTAGAGCATTGCGGATATCTCCTTGGGCACACACCACAATCGAATCCATCACATTCTGTGTTGGTGCCTTGTATAAGATCTTGTGCTGCTGCTGCTGCATAAGTGTGGCGAATCGTTTCATTGACTTTTGCATAATTGTTGATGCCACCGCGTTAAAGCTAATGTGTTCAATGCGCAGCTTAGCTTTTAATTGATCCGTAAATAGTTTGTAGCTTATATTAAGCACACGGGATTTGCTATCCGCTGCGATAAAGACAAGCGGGGATTTTCCATAGTTTACATACTCACTAAAAGAAATGGAGTTTAATTCAAGATTATAAATATTCTAATTCACTTACTCGAGCAACTCCTCAAAAGTGGATGCACCATCTTTCAGCAGTGCATTGGGAAAGTCCTCAACCAGCAGCAGACGTTTGTTTTGTGCTGCTAGCAGAGACTTATACCGCGAGGCGCGCAACAGAAAGCTCTTGAATGCTTGGAGCTGTGAGCCAATATAAACACCTTCAGGTTGATCACCAAGCGCATTGATTTCCTCGCAGTCAACGGGATTGATCCACTCCTGCAGTGCGTATCCCAACTCTTGGGCCAATACACGAAGCGTAGCCGTCTTACCACAGCCAGCAGGTCCTGTCAGCAGGCATATTTGTGCTGGATATTTTTTTCGCATTGCTTCACAATGCTGCAACCAGTTGCGCACATCGCTTATTTTCTTGGGATGCACAGCGAGATCATCACTGTTCGTGGGTGCAAAGCTCTCCATCCAATTGTCACTGACTACAGGTGCTTCATCCTTCTCATTATCCCCGTTCTTCGTCAGATCCACAACAGTTTCCGTAGGTGGCGTTAAGCATTTTCTTTGGTTTTTAGACTCGGCAGCTGCTGCAGTGCTTCGTGTACGCCTTATGGGCACCGGATCTGGGCTGGCTCTTGCTGTCAAATTAAGTTGACTGAACGCGGACTTTACCCATGGTTTCTGTGCACAACTCGCTTTGGTTATATTGGGCATTTTGCATAAAGTTAAAATTATTTACCTTTTTTCCGCTCATTTTAATTTGAATCTATCGATATATGTAAATACATAAATAGGTGATGGCAAAATTAACACCAAACGATAAGTGCACATGATGCTGTCCGATAGTTTCGACTATTGGAATTTTTTTTTCCTTTCAGAATACCAGTGCTGCCCAGCGCCAAGAAAAAGAGCGCCAAAATTAAACACATACCAAGCGCATAGTCAAAAGTACACAAAAGTGAGTGGAACATGTGTGAAGTTAGTTAATTGTCGAATTAATTCTTTAATCGTTCATAAATATCGCAAGTGCGCTTTACAACTGTACAACATGATAACATTACACATTTAGGAGTACTGTGGACTATTTTGCATTGAGTTTAGTTTTCTTTAAGTTAGCTACGCGTTTTTTTTCTCTCTTTTTTGTGACAATTTGACTTCTTTGGTTTTTATTTACAAAAGCAAATAGCATATACAGATATATCTTTAAACAATTATAGTACATACATATAAATATAATGAGTAATATAGTATACAACTACACATATCAATAAAATTTCGTACACTGAGCCTTACAGTTAGTCTATGAGATACTAAAAAAGCACGTTAATTAAGCAACGCCTTATAGATCTATCAAGAAGGGTGTGGCGGGGAATGAATATCAACGACATGTGCTAAAATGAAATTTATTTCATACCTAACCTAACTTACAATTTAAAAAAGTCATAGTTTGTCTACTTTCGCTGCTCGAAACGCGATGTCAGTGACGCAATATTGGACGACCCCTTCACAGTTGGCGGCGTGGGCGCCGTTGCCCCCGTTCCAGCAGCAGTTACTCCTGGCGCACGTTTTGCTATACCGCCACTGAATGAAGGCTTCGCCGAAAGCGGCTTGGGCTTCTGTATGGTGGCCGATGGCGTGGTAGCCACGCCATTGGGCAGTGTTTTTGTAGTCTTTGTAAAGGACTTAGGACGCGCGGCGCCACCAATGCGCGTCGTCGGCGCAGCCGGTGTAGGTATGGGTGTTGATTTGCTAGCATTGCTGGAGCTGCTGCTACTGCTGGTTGATGCTGGTGCTGGCTTAAAGCTGGAGAAGGCACGCGACGGCGAGATATCGGAGCGTGTGGGCGCTACACGTGCCACAGGCGCATTAAGAGGCGTTGCACGCAGATATGTGGGCGTTACTGCCAGCGGTTTCTCCTCCGTGGAGCTATTTCGATTGCTGCCGGCCGGCTTGGGTGGCGCCGGTCGCTGTGGACTTCGCGGCATTGCAGTCTGTTCCTCCTGAACCACCTCCATTACTGGTGTGGTGGCTTTGCCCGAATAGAGTGAATCACCGCCATTGAGTTTCTCAAACTCATTGACAATCTCACCCAGGAGACCCATATCGCTGCTGTTGCTGGGGGTAGCCACAAGATCGCTGCGCTTGAGTGTCTGTGCCGCGGGAGGAATCTCCTCAATGACCGAGTAGATAGCATCACTGGAAGCACGCATTGGAGCTTCAATAAACTCACAATCATCGTACGTGTTCTCAGCGGTTGTCTGAGCTGTAGCCACAGGCAACTGATAGCCGGATGATGATGTCGAATTGGTCTTCTTGACCAGTGGCGGTGGTCGTGGTGGTGGTGATTTGGGTCTCGCACCACTAGCGGCATTCGAATTTGCCACTGTGCTCTTGGGGCGCGGTAATCCTGGTGGTGAACGCATGGAACCAAACGTTTGTGGTTGTGTCTTTTTGGTGGGCGAACGCATGGACTGAGTGCGCTTCACTAGATTCTTCGTTTCCTCCTCACGTGGCGTTGTCTCCGAGTCCGAGTTGGATGACTCGGTCTGTGGTGGTAACGGCACCGGCATTGGTGCAGAAATCTCTAGTGTACGCAATCTCTCCCTGTCGATATAAGTCTTTTCCTTCACTGGCAGTTTCTCCTCCTTCTTAAGAAATGAGGCAAAACGGCGTATGGTGCCATCTCGTTTGATATTCAGTTTGGGATCTGCATGCAACGGCACTGGCGGTGCCGGAGCTGAACGTGTTGGCGACAGATCCCCAGTGCTGCCCTTAAGCGGCACCATGGTCAACGTGCTGGAGTCCAGCGTCGGTTTGGATATGATCGGACGCGCTGTGCATCCAGGATTCGGTGGTGGCAATGCAGGTGCCGCACGCGGCAAGGTAGCGCCGGTCTTTGATGTAGCCGCTTGCTCAGGGGACTTGACAACGGGTGGTGGTGGTGCCACACGCTGTGGCACTCCATTGCCCTCTACCTGCACTGTCGGCTGCACAAAGGCCACATTGGGACCGCTGTAGTTGCTCGCCGGCGAGCTGGCACCGTTCAACGGACGCAACGTGAAGCCCTTGAATTTGCCAAACATTCCCGGTGTAGTAGCTGCGCCGACGGCAGCATCACTTGAATCACTGGGTGACTTCAACAGTGCCGAGTTCATGTCATCCGTACTGCTAGGCGTTGATTTGGGCAAAGCATTCGGACCGCCCGGCGGTGGACCGTTTCCATTTTGATTGTGTCGCGTTGATGGCTGTTTAATTGCGTTAGCGGTTTTAATGCTGCAAGTATAAAACACACCATTAGTGCTATTCAATCAATGGCTAATTTTTGGGACTTTATAGAAAAATATATTGCGTGTTTTTGGGTTACATACCAATACCAATCAAAAAGTAAGTTCAAACAAGGCATTCATTTAACGAAAAGGCCAAGCTATATAAAGTTAACGGAAAATACAAAAAAAATAAAAAAATAGCTTAAGCTGCCCAAAAATACTAAAAGAATTACAACAAGAAATACTATTGCCTTGACTGAAAATATAATAAAAAAACTATCCAAGGATTAAATTGTTTCTTTGTGAATTTTGTGATTTTACGTTAAATTATAGGTGAAAAAAAAAAAACAAGTAAAAAAGGCTAGTTGAAACTCTTAACAAAGTAAAATCTTATAATAAATTAAGTAATTCAAATGTTATATGGGCGCTTAAGCGTGTTAACATAAAAAAAAAATATATAATAACAAATAATAATAAAATAAAAAATATTATAGCAAGGACAAGACCAATACCAATGCATTAAATTATTAGCAAACATTTAGTTACAATTTATTAAAAACATTTAAAAACGACAAACAATTTAATAAACTTAACATAAAAAATGGCAAATGTGGAATGAATAAAAAAAGCAAAGCAAAGGATAAAAAGCAATAAAGAAGCAAATAAAAAACATTCAAAAAGTTTTTAATCTTTTTTAGTTTTTTTGTCATGCAAATATTTAGTTGGCAGTGTTATTTGTTTAAGTTGTTGCTGTTAGTTTTTGGCAAACCTCGCGGGGTCGCTTTGTATGTATTGGGCGCCCTCGGTGAGCGCCAAAGGATTTGTGGTTGCATGCAGACGCGGCGCCGTTATATCCGGCCGGCGACGCATTGTGTTAGTATTGTTATTGTTATTGTTGTTATTGCTGTTCTTGTGGGGTGGAACTGGCGGTGGTTGTGGTGCTGTCGTAAGTTTTGTTACAGATAGCTTGCGACGCAGTTGAGGAGCATGTTGCACCTCGTAATCACTGTGACTTTTGGGCATAGCAGGCGGATGTACTGCTGTCAGAGTGTCCAGACTGGACTTGAGACGTGGCAAGGTGGCGTGTCTATTAGTAATTGTGGCAGTTGTTACAATGTTAGTTTGTGTTGGATTGGGTTGTGTGGTTAGTGGTGTGGATGGTGGTGCTGGTGGTAGTACTGGTGCAGACGTAGAACAAGTGGTGCTGCTAGATGAGCTAGCTGTCGAGCAGCTAGAAAAGGGAACGGCACAGCAAGCGGGTAGAGAGATGCCACTACTTGAGGTGGTGGTGCTGCTGCTGCTGTTAGACGTGGATGTGGATACATACATAGCTAGTTTTCCATCGGCGAGCAGCTTGTTGTCCCGCAACAGACACCGATAGACAAACCAGCTGATGACCAAAAGTGGCAGCACAAAGAAGAATAGGATGTATAGGAATCGCAAGACGCTCAAATTGCCTGCAAGAAAAAATCGAGAACAAGGTTACTGGACTGATCTTCGTAGTCGTTAATATGACGATACTTACTGCTTGGATCAGTGGCTGGCCCACTGTCCACGGAGCCACCGTGTCCTGGCTTGCTGCATGCCTCACCCCCAAATCCAACGTCGCAGTGGCAATTCCCGCGACTGTTGCAAACACCATTGTCATTGCAATTCTCGGGACAGGGTGCACCCATGCCCATTTGACGTACACGTTCCACAGCCAGGCATTGCTGATTGACGCACATGCTCGAATCGCCGCACTTGGCACCATTGGGCGTTAGGCCAGGATCAATGGTTTGCAGCCCGAGATCTACCAAAGCCGTGCGGCAGGCAACAATTTTACGATTGTGACTAACATACGAATGGGATAGCACCGCTGCAGACTCCATGCCAAATTCGAGACGTTCGTTCAGATGGATGCAATGCAGCATGCCACAATGCACATGCTCTGGTGTACATTTGACAAAGGTCTTATTCAGCCGATTGTAGCCACAGTTGCCCAGACGTGATCCCTCCGCATTTTTCTCGTAGCAATGCACGGAATTGTCGCCCGTCGGTCCCCAAAGGATGCGGCACTGATTGGCGTGCGAGCGGCAAGTGCCCAGGAAGCAGTAGGCTTGATTACTGTCGCATGGCTCTGTGTCACGTCGAAACACATCTGCCGGACAGTATTCCGATTCACCCGTGCAGTACTCCGGCAGATCGCATTCATTCTCTGACGGGCGACAGGCACTGCCGGCCAGTTTGGGTCGACATGTAGCCAAATCACAGCACTCGCCAGTAGCACACGAGGCATTGCTGTGCAACATGCAGGTATGGGCATTGCAACAGCTGTTCTCACAGTGAGTAGGCAGACCACAATCGCATTGCTCGCCAGGCTCCACAAATCCATTGCCGCACTGCGGTGAATCAAACAAATAGGTGGGCTTATTCCTTAAGCAATAGTTCATGCCACGCGAGAAGGCAATTGTTAGCTGATCAATGCTGCAGCTGCTCCAGTGCACTGGCACTACGGCTGTACTCGATGCAGCCATCACGCATTTCTCATCCGGACAGTGACAATCGTTCGAATCGTGTTCCATGCCAAAATTGTGTCCCATTTCGTGGGCCATTGTCGTAGCAACCACGGCCAACACTTGACTGTGCTGCATGCTAACACCGCCGGAGTACTCATATGTACAAATGGGTCCCTTAAGTGCCTTGCCCACCACGCCTCCAGCGAATGTTTCCTTGGTCAGCAGTTGTGCGTTATCGTTGGGATGCTCCAGCACCAGCTTTGTGCTGCGATAGTTTAGGAAGTTGCGCAAGGTAACATCACCATCACTGGAGAACTCAATCTCATTCGATTCATTCCAAATAACAACTCCGACTAGTGCAACAAAAATGTTCAGGGGCACATAGAGCTAGAGATGATAGAGAGAGATTAGGATTATTATGCAAGTGGAATTTACTTCAGTTTTACTCACTGCATTCACAATATTGGCCAGATCTTTGCAATGTTGATGCACTCGCTTTTCATTCTCACCGAAATGCTTGTATACCTTGTTGTCCACCACAATGACCAGCTCAACATAGCTGGAATACTTGTTGGCATTGTATGGACCAAGTATCAAATGACTATCAGCTGCCTGGCGTCGCTGGCGTCCCAACATGCGTTGAAATTCGCCGCCATCCAAGCGATGTGGCAATGAAGGCTGTTCCAGATCCTGCTCCTTTTCCTGGTTATATGATTGCCAGTTATCAACGTGTGGACTATGGTTATCTTTGTGGCTATCATAGCCACAGGTGGCATTCTGCTGCACCATATCCGCGTGCCTGTTTAAACAAGCCAAAGAAAAATATTTGGTAATTTGATATTTCCGTGGGCAAAAGAAGAAACATAAGACTAATAAACGGAAGTGCGAGTCGTAAACGGGCAAACCGAAACGGGCAAAATGGGCAAACTAATAAAGCAAATGTTGATTGAACGCAAATATGGCAAACATTTGAGGTAGGTTACTCTCTCTCTATATGTCTCTCTCTCTCTCTCTCTCTCTCTTTTTCTCTGGTGCCCCTAGTAACAGAGAAAATGTCTGTTTATTTTTATGATAAGGGAGACTTTTATATTAGATATTTGTTTGCGTGCTAATTTTACATTCAAGTTACATTCAAAATTAATGAACATAAAGTAGAGCAAATTGATTAGATGCATTTATGTCACATAAAATGACAATGTCTCGATGTTACGCAACAGTTTCTTATTTCGAAGCACTACCCAAAACGTTTCACTAACTTAAATTTATGTCGAATTCAATATAAACTAAAGTTCAAACATATTCATGTCTGCCGTTGTCCTGTTGTTCTGTCGTAACTCACCTGAGCAAATAATGGTCATCGTGCAATCGACCGTTGCCATCGTTGTGTGGATGAATGAAATACGTGTCCTGCCCGTCAAAGAGAACACCATTTAAAGCGCCGTCACAAGTGGCTAGAGCCACACTTGAATTCGGTTTTCCCAGTATGCGGCCCTGTTGGGTATTCAAAAGAAAATGTTCATGAAAAAAACCAGAAACCTAGACGCAAAAGTAAACACAGAAACTCACCTGATAATGGCATAAATCAATGTCAGCCTTGGTAAACTTGCGCACCACGTAACCAGAGTTCCCATCCAGCCGGTTGCTTGAATTCTGATAGCGCAGAGAATGGGCGTCGGGTAGGAGGCGATCGTTGCGCTGCAATTCGATTTTAACGCGTTGTCCTTGATGTGTGTAGCTCAGTGCTAAGCTCGGTGCATGCAGACCATCCTATTAATACCACACAGAAAATATAAAAATATACATATATCAATTAGTTATTTTAACATTATTCACTTTTCACACGCAATATGTGTGAGTGTGTGTGTGGTCAAACACACGTCAATTTAGGGGCACAAACACCAATTTTCTAAGTGCGAATGTGTTAAATTCCTCCCTCCCACAGCTTGGCATGAAAGGCATGCAACAAATTAAAAAAAGGGTTATTTTGTGGCTGCCAGTTAATTCCACATTGAAGCACACCTTAAATGGCTGTATGTTTGCTAATGCAGTAATTTTGACACTAATTTGTAAAGCAATTACTAAAAAATTTAAGTTTAAAAATTACAATCGAAAACTTTGTGAAAATTCTTTCATTATAAACTAACTAGGATTTTAATTAATACTTTACTAAAAGTTATATTGAAGAAGGATAAGGACAACTTTAAGTATTATGCTAGTTAGTTCAGGGTTTTCATAATTGCCATTAACATTAATAAAATACAACAATAACTTACTTTTGCATCCAGAGTGCTTTGAATGCTGCGCTTGGTGCGTCCATGTTGCACTTGGGGGCGTATCACAGTGTGAGTAGTAAACTCATTAAGGGCAGGAAAATAGTCACCAATGTGTGCTGCAAATACGAAATGAAAAGAAACAATTAAGTATTTTGAATTATGCCAAAACGGTTAACACACACAAAAAGCAACTGTTATTATGACTATAAACAATAAACTGAACATAGAAAAATCGATGGCACACCCAGAAAGTTAAGAAATCCACAACATGACAAAGACAAATCCGATGTGAGTGAAACCAATGTTGGCCCCTGTGTGAACGGTGTGTCTAATGGGCTTTTTGTTTCTAGCTGAAAATGCTGACAACTTGAGCCCATAATTAAGGCAATGAAAACGCCTTAGCCTGATTATTATTTGATGTTGCTTGTTTGCTTTTGCATTTGCCTTTGCTTTTGAGACAGATGCCCGATAAGATGCAAGTACATAAGTAAGAATCGAATATGTACTTAAGTAGTACACATAAGTATCATTTGAGCAGAGAATCTTGACAACAGCATCTTTGTCCCAGTCATTGGCTGATATACTATAATGGCCCTGAGCAGCGCTAAAATTAGCAAGTTCATAAATTAAGTATGTGTTACAGATTTAAGATATAAGAGGCGTTCCTTCTTGGAACATTTTATGAAGAGAACTGCGTTCTAAAATTCATACGCTGCGTTTTTTCGCTGTTGTTGTAACACAAAAACACGTCTAATTAATGCGAACCAACTGATGAGCACAGATGTCAGACATGCAACAGCAGCAATATCAGTTTGTTTTTGTATCTTGCAGATACATTTAAAGACATTTCGCACATGCGTGGGCAGCACATACACATACATACACTAGAGGGCACAAGTGGCCGTAGCTTCGCGTCGCTTCGAAGCGTATTCATACACCACTCACATGGCCAACATGGCGAGACAAGAAAAGAAACAATAAACTTCAGCACACAACTTTTTTTTGGGCCCCCCCTTAAAAACCAGAAAGCATCTTTCAATATTAGCCACTGCTGCCAGACTTAGTGCCAAGACCACACCGCTGGAGATGAGAGAAAGATCCATGATATGGCATATGCACAGACCCCAAAAAGTCAAGATGCTTTCCAAAGTGTCACAAGCGTCAGGGCTTCTTTTATTAGCACAAAGCAGAACAAAGAAGAAAGTTTTTCGACACTATCTTTTTTGTACTCTAGAAAATGGTTTTACTATAAGAGATTCTTTCAATTCCGAAACATATTTTTAAAGACATGTAATTGATTGATCTGCCCTCGACTTGGATGTTATATTTAAAAAGTATGTTGACAAATCTATTTAAGGGGATTTCGTTGAACAAAATTTTAAACTAAAATATAATTAATACAATTAACAGAAATCGGTGTTTGATTTTTATTATATTTCGAGCGTCAAAACATGTATTTGTGGCACATCATTTGCCACACTTAACTTATATAATGATCTAAAATAAATTTGCACATGGTTCGTTTTTGTTATTATTGGGAATTTTGTTTGGAAATTAACCATTTGGGTTGTGCCATTTGTTTATTCGACTTTTGATTCAATAGAGGCTGATATGGGAAACATATGGGTGTTATTGTTTGTATTAATAAAAAAGCATAATGAATATAAAGTGACTAATCAATGTTTGAAAAAAAACAAAAACATTAATGACTTGCAGACTAATAGTAATGCATCTGGCCTTAGGACAGTGAAATGTAAGTAATTATAGAATTCTTTCATGGGAGTGAAGAATTCTCTCAACTAAAAGTAATTAACCCAAACGAAATCATGAATGATTGATAGTCTAAACGACTAATGAGCTGTCTTGAGTGCAGGGAATAAGTCCCTTAACATATAAGTTTTGGCTAGGAGATGGGACATTTTTGTCTAACTAAAACACCAAAGAATTTATTGCTTAAACTGTTGAAGTGTCGTGCGGCTGCTTAAAAAAAGCTGCAAAAAATTATATTATCAATTGATAAGTGGCACTGATAAGCGCTGCAGCCAAAAATACAAACAAATATGTATGTATATCTTAATGTTACAAGCTCAAAACTCATAAAGGCAGACACACACATTTGAAAGGCCATGACACAAGAGTTAAGAGCGACAGAGAGCGACAGAGCAAACGGCGCCAGAAGGCGTCACAAGGACCTTTTGTAGTGGAAAATCATTAAAACTAGAGCACAACAAACACAATAGAGGGAAACATAATGCCAGACAGCGGGAAATTATCACACGCGGCGCTTCGAGTGCTGAGCTCGGCCTAGAAACATATGCTGGGAAATGGAATTTGGTATGGGTATGGAAAACTGGGCGTATTGTAGGCGCACGTCCATCAGCGTCTCCAGCGATGATGACGAGTTAGAAGGTCTTTAAATAAAAGTAGAGACAAAAACTAGACGCGACTTTTTGACGTTCTGACGAACTCATGTCGCATCGCGCACACTTTGATGTTGGGTGATAATGACGATGATGTCAAGGATTTGATGTGCTGCAGGATGAGTTGTGTCAACAAATGCAGCGTTTACTATACTATTTGTTTGGACATGTTGGATTCGAAGTTGTTTGTTTGGTTCCTCAATGTGTGCGGGGGTTGGTGTGAAGTCTGCAGAAGAAGCCCCGAGCCGAAACTCAATTGATTTCTCATGCAAAACCAAAACGCAGCGCAGCTATCACTTGCCACTTGTCTCCGCTTGAGTTCTAAAGTACAGCCTAGATACGAGAGAGGGAGAGCAATCGGTAAGGAAGAGGGATAGTTTTTTGTTGATCTCTTGATAGTCGTATAACAATCAACAGCAATAGTTACAAAAATTTATATTTATAACTTTATGCTGTCATAAAAAAAAAAACAAAAGCGTTACAATACTAGAGATATTTTAAAAACAACAGCAACAATTCGACACTTGAGCAGGCGACAAAATTGTCAATTGCCAATTGACAAAACTGAGCCCACATGCATATCTATATTTCCTAGTTATTATTATGAATGGTTGCACAAGGCCAATTAAAATAGCACTCAATATATGCACAGCGCACGACTCTCAATTTGAAATATTTTCCCGATTTAAATGATGAAAAATGTGTGTGTGTGTGTGTGTCGGGTTGGGGGAGGGTGGAGAGTGCTATGCATTTCTCAATCATGGCGATAGACATTTAATATTAATGCTTAACTGTTGGAAAAATTATGATGCCAACGAAAATATGCCAAACTCAATTAGAACTGCCTCGTTTGGAGGGGAGTCGGGCGCAGTAGGAGAGTTGCAGCCTGCCTGCAGACCCATAAAGTTTGTAACACTTCCCGGTAAAGTTTCAACGCCTGCCGCCGCCGTTGTTGTTGCAGCAACAGCAGTGCATCAAAACATTAATAGAATCGGGCATAAGGGCATAAATTTATACAAAAAGCTGGCAAGCTTCATAAACAGATTAGTGGCAGCTCCCAAAAGCGTAAGTGGGGGAAATGAAAGGGCCAAAAAAGAAGTTGGAAAGCTACACTAAAAAAAAAGCAATGCTAGAAACTCCAAATACTCAACAAAAATATATTCTTGGTTAGCAAATAAATATGTAGTAATGCTTAGTTTGGCAATAAAATTTTATAACTTTAAACATTCACAAGAGAATACAATTATTTTTCTTTGTGCACTTTGAAAAGTTCAAACGATCTACGAATATGGCAAAAGCATTACGAATGCATTTCTTCAATGCCTGTGCGTTAATTTCAAATCGAAAATGTGTGTGCCTAATTGATAAACAAGACGAAGACGAAGAAGAAGTTTGATGTAGACAAAAAGAAAAGCAAATAAATTGAATAAAAGAGGCAAGACGAATGCAAGCTAGCAAAATTTCCTATACAATATATGTTTATACATATATATTTTCTTTCCAACTCAGTCCTGAAGTTTTTTTTTAACTTTGGTTTTGGTGCGTATTTGTATTTTGTTTGTGTTTGTTGTTGTGCCTGCGCATAATTGAATAATAAAAAAATAAAATTCAATTGTTTTTCAGTTTTGGGCAAGGGGGCAACGCAAAGCATTTAATTTAAACACTCTCGAATTACTCGTTACCAAAAACCAAACGAAAGGCAATAAAAATTAAAAAACGAATTCAACCCCTCCTAGCAAAGAGCCAAACGTTGACAACCAATAAGAAATCCAACGCACACTTCACAAACACAGCAAGAATGAACACAACAGTCAAAATACACATCACAATTCAATTAAATTGTTTTTCATTAACTGCACTTGTCAAAGGCAAACTCTTCACAAGACAAGTTAAATGGACAGCAATTTAAATCATAAATATTTGTGTTTGAGATTATCTGTAAAAATATCTTTAAAATGCTGTTAAGAGAGATTATTTCTTAAATGTTAGAGATGTTATCAGAAATGAGGCGATCTTTAAGAACAATTGTCTGATGAAACATTTTTTTTGGGAAAATTTTATCACATGTACCAAAATTTAAAAAAAAAGATGTGACAACTATGACATGAAACTTGACCCAAAAGAAACACTTTGGGAAAATGAAGATTAGTTAGTGTTCTACAAATTAAACAATTCTTTGCATTAGTTTGAACTTAGAAAAGCACCATTTCACATCGGCAGATAATTGAATTAATTTAGCACATTTCTAGAAAAAAAGAAAGTTTGTGTATTAGAACCGATTAAGATCAAAATAAATAGCTGCAATTTGAAATCATGTTAGAGTGCTATTACAAGAAAAATAATAATCCAAAAACCGCTTTAAGATCGCGTTACGTGTTTATCTTCGCTCAGCGCGAACAAATCACTCGACAGTAGCACAAATTGCCTTTCACCTCAATTTTCACCTGGCACAATCTTTGAAGATTTTGTTTTGCAAACGCCGCAGTCTCATGCAACAGGCACTTGCCGCTGCCACGCAATGCAGCTGCCGACTCTTTCTTCGCGTTCAGTTAACAATAACTGCAAAAACCAACCAACATCTTGAATTTAGGTTAAATGCAAGCAAAGCCAAAGCATCATCACAAATGGCTCGAGATAAAATCGTCGAGTGGCATGTTGCTCTTATGTACTACTATGATGGTTGCTGGTGGTTGGTTGGTTGTCTTGGTTTAAGATGACTAACACGTTTCACGTTGAGTTCAATTTGTTGGGAGTCAATCAAAGAGTAGCAGTGCAGGTGCAAATGCAATTAAAAGCTCTTCCACTTGGGGGTAGTGAAATAAGAGACATATTGAGAAGCCAAGTCTGATGATTGAAACTGATGGACTGATGTCAAAGTTCAACCAAAGCTACCGGCTATACATACATATGTGCCAGGGTGCTGTCTGAATTATTTATAAGCTTGCAGACATATATGTACATATGTCTGTCTGTATATACTATAAATAACACCAGACACGATGCAGTCAGCCAACACGAAAAAGTACAATAAAAAACAATCAACAGAAAAAAACGAATCAGAAATTACAAAAATTGTAACTTGAGAGCAAGACCCGATAGCAAAGAAAGGACGTCACGTCGCACGATTTGTGTGTGTGTTGTGGTGGTGGGATGTGGTTGGGGCTTTGGGGTTTGGGAGCCCTTACCAAGTCTCAGACCCGCACAAAGCCGCTTTGTTTGACACGATACGGCGCGGAAAAACAGCTGGCGTGAAAAGCACTTGAGCCGCTGACTGAGCCGCCTCAGATTTCCGGCATTTAACTGCAAAGCATTCGTAAGCGTTTCTTACTGCATCTCATCTCCTCATCCTCTTGCTTATTCCTGGCGCTGAGGTATCTTGTTGACTTTCAATTTTTGAAAACCAAAATCTCATTTTAACATCAGATTATAATCGCGTTTGCACAGAAAGGTGGTTATGCGTGTGGTCCAAATATTGTTTTTTGTTTTTGTTCTTTGATGTTCATAGAGATAACAAAGGAGTTTTTTCGGAAACCTGTCCAACCAGCTGCCTCATTATAGGCGCATTAAATATATAAATAGACATGACCATCACATGGGGGCGTGGCATCGAGCTGTAATAAAAAGCATGTTGCATGTAGCTTGCCCTCTCAGCATGCCGCAAACGTTCTATGCCAAGTGGCTGGCCTGGCTGGCAACACGATGTCGTGTCGTGCAAAATGTCTTGTTTATTTTTGTTGTTTTTAGTGTAGTTTCAAATGAGGCATACAACAGAACAGGCAGCGCATTGTTTGTAAGTGTTTTGTTAAAGGGGTGCAACTACACGCAAAGAAAATTTTGCATATTTTTGGATCCTACAATGTTTTTAAAGCTAAAAATAAATATTAAATAAACTGATCAAATTTTGTTTAATATAATATAATATAAATATAATTTTGCATATTTAGTTTCTTTATTAAACTTCTTCAAAGAGTACATTATCCACATTTTCCAGTGTTTTGGGACAACCACACTCACCTCCCACTCTTTGTGCTGGGCACTTGGCACATTTGTTTGTTTTGTGGTTGGGGGTTGGCGGGAAATAATGAAAAAAAAAAAAAACGTCTGCCCAGAAGGCCAAGCCCTTTTGCATTTGCTTTCAATTAGAGGAGCGAGCTGATGCTTTAAATAGCCCGCGTCCAAGTCAAAAGGCGGCTGCATTATTATTATTTTGTTGTTGTTTTTTGTATTCTTCTGCATTTTGTTGTTGTTAAGTTTTTCTTAGCCTACCACTTGGAGCAAATTAATTGCCTTGTGGAGTCGATTGGCTGCTGCTTTTGTTGTGCATAAATTATGCTGCTCCTTTTCATGCACTCGTTGTACGTTTGTTGATTCTATTTTTTGTTGTTGTTGTACAGTCTCTGTTTTTGTCTCATTTTGAATGCAACAATTTGTATAAATCAATAGGCGTACTTGTTGACAGGCGCCCCCTTGGCACCGTTACACGGCAGCGTCTGTCATTTTAAATAAATCGTATACAAAATACAGACAACATCCGTGACCTTATTTTAATGTACGCCACTGTGCCGACGCGTCGCCATTGCGAGGGGTGGTGGTGTTGGGTGTTTTTATTTTTTTTTTTGTCCTGTGGGTGCCGTTTAGAGGTCTGTTTAAATACAAATTTTTCTGGCATTTTTCGATAGTGCATTATATAAATTAGTCAAAGTTTCAGATTAAACACAAAGTTTCTGAGAACAATTTTAATAAGTTATTTTTTTTAATGATTTTTTGTGTTAAATGAAACAGTACTTTATTTGCTTATGAAGTTCAAAGTTCTCATAGTTAATGGTTTTTTTTTCCACAACTCAGAGCCGTGATCAATGTCGGCTTTGAATCAAAGTAATGCATTATTCTATGACCATTTCCGGTTACTTGTTGCAATTATATATATCTATGCATATACCTGAACTAATCTCATCATCCCGCAAAACAATATACAATTTGTTCACATATGGCCTAAACATTTTCAGACAAAAAAATAACAACAACAAAAACATTTGTTGGGAAAAATGCAGCGAGCAGCCATCTGTACTATCTCAGACAGAATGAAAAGAAGAAGCAGAAAAAACAAATGCGAATGTGAATGCTGTTAAATCGCAATGTGAATGCCATTGTACAAAATCATAAAGGCAGGCAGGCAGGTAGACATAAAGATAGATAGAGATAGAGATCATGACTTTCGTTGTAGACTCGTAGAAATTGCACCTGCCACGGAGAGTCAGGGGCACAAAAACAATGGCACACCGGGTGGGCCAAAAACTAAGCAAAAACTGAAACTGAATAATAATGCCATAGAGAACCTGAATAGAGTATAAAATTTACAGCTCGCCGGTTCGAGTGGAGCGCAGCAGGGTGGAGAATATACTTGAATATACTTTGAAGGACATGCAAAAACTGTCAAGTTTTGTGTACAACAGAGCAAGGTCAACGCAAGTGTCGGCTTTTTTTAGATGCTTCACAGCAATTTAGCACATTTTGAAAATTTTTTTGTTTTTTGGCAAGTGCCTGTTAACTACCGCTTGCACTTGGCTTAATGGTTGACCGCCCACTGAGACCCGAGTGACACCTTGATGTGCGTCCTGTGTTTTGTATTTAAAACACAAACACACACAGGTACAGAGAGATGTGAGCTAAGCCGTGAAATTTCACACCCGCTGTGGTTTCGGGTTTATTATGAAGTGTTTGTCAAGTTGAGCTATTGACTGAGATCCTAGGTAGAACTCAATAATCTTACAAACTCATTGCTGTTTATCATTCCGTTTCGTTTGGGTTAAGAAACTGCAAGATCTTAAGCTACAGTAAACATTGGCGAGAGGCTTTAACTGTTTGGTTTTGTCTCACGATTACCTGGCATAAAAAATACACTACTATATATGCAGCCAGCTCCTGCGCTATTTCAGTTTTGTCAATTTTATTATCTCAACACAGCTGTGTAGCTCATAAAACCAACAAGCTGTCAGGTTATTGGCTTAGTTTTTTATACTCGATACCGAAGGTAAAGAGTATATTGGGTTTGTGCAATGTCCGTCATGGTGTCTGTCCGTCTGTCCGTCTGTATGTTCGCAACTTTTTTCCACACCCTTCAAGTTAGAGACTTCAAACTTTGCAAATCTGTTTATCTATGGCATAGTAAATTAAAGTGTCAAGATTGGAGTTCTACGATAACTAGGGGGCTGGCAAATCGATAAACTCGATAACGCAAAATCGATAGATCCAGCTATTTCGCAAGCCCTTACAGCTAGAACTACCAAATTTGGGGAGAAAATAGCTACTAACAATCCCCAGAAAACTGCATCAAAAATTTTGGAGCCACGCCCACCCATACCGCCCCCAGCCCCCCCGCAATTTAACACTAATAATGCCCATATCTACTACAGTTTTTGAGCTAGACCCTCCAAATTTGGTACCAAGATAGGTGGTAACGATCTCGAACCCAATTCATTACATTTTTGGATGCCACGCCCATCTATACTGCCCTATCCGCCCTCAACCACCCCAACGCTTCGCTAAAAACGGTAGTGCGTGTATCTTCCATAGTGTTTGAGCTAGAGTCACAAAATTTGGTAGGTAAATAACTGGTTACGACCCCCCAAAAACTGCATCAAAGTTTTGGAGCCCCACCCACCCATTCCGCCCCCAGCCCCCCGCAGTTGAAAAACAGAAATGCTTATATCTTTTACAGTTTTTGAGTTAGAGCCACCAAATTTTGTGCCAAAATAGGTGATTATAGTCCCAAAATAAATGCATAAAAACTTTGGATGCCACGCCAATCCATACTGACCAAGCTGCCCCAAACCGCCCCAATGCTTCACTAAAAACGGGAATGCGTGTATTTTCCAAAGCGTTAAGGCTAGAGTCACCAAATTTGGTAGGAATATAGCTAATAACAATCCCCAAAAAACTGCATGAAAGTTTTGGAGCCACGCCCCCCCTGATCCGAGTTCCCTGCATTTTGAAATCAAAAACGCCTATATTTTCCACATTTTTTGAGCTAGAGCCGCCAAATTTGGGGCCAAGATAGGTGATGAAGAAACCCAAAAAAAGTGGATGGCGCTCCCCACCCATACCGCCCCCAGCCCCCCTTCCACCATATTCTACTAACTTTGAGCTAGAGCCACCAAATTTGGTATGAGGATAGCAATTAACATCATAAACAGATCTGCACCAAAACTTTGGACGCCACGCACCCCCATACCAGCCCCCAGCACCCAGCCCCCCTTCTACCAAATTCTACTAACTTCGAGCTAGAGTCACCAAATTCGGTTTGCGAATAGCTATTGACATCATAAATAGATCTGCAGCAAAAGTTTGGATGCCACGCCCCCCCTTACCAACCCCATCACCCCTTCCCCCAAATTTTACTATTTTTGAGCTAGAGTCACCAAATTTGGTATGAGGATAGCAATTGACATCATACACAGATCTTCAGCTAAAATTTTGATGCCAAGCCCCCCCCTCCCCCCATACCTCACCCAGCCTACCATCCACCATATTCTTCTAACTTTGAGCTAGAATCACTAAATTTGGAAGGAAGATAGCTTTTTGGCATCCCCATCTGCACCAGACAATCTTTGAGGCAGCATACACCCCTGCAGCAGCATACACCCCTGCCGTATCCACACACCATTGCAATCAGCTCTCTTTTAATCTGTTTTACTACTGGTATCGAGTATACCGCAGTCGGGTGCGTCCGACTGCAACGTTTCTACTTGTTTTTTATTTTCAACTGATAACGCTCAAATAGTGGCATTAAAAACTTGTTGGTTTTTGGCTTAATCATCCCAGCTTAGGGCCGCCGTCAACGCCATTAAGTCATAAAAGTGCAATAAAATACAACATCTACAAGAACAACAACAAAAGTGCACACAAAAAGGTCAACAAGTTGATTAAACCCAAGCCATAATTGTATAACTACGTTTAAGGCAAAAGCAAGAACAACTTGGTTCTTTATGGGCGTTGTCTTTTGGACTTGCCGTTTGGATTCTAATGCAATACTTATATTATTTTTCTTAAGATGAAATAAAAATGTAGCTTTTTGCAAACAAAGCGTATTCTTTATCTCATTATAGCTCGCACTTTTGATTGAAATCAGCGCCATTAAACGCATACACAATTTACGTTTTTTTTTTTCATTTCTGACAGCAGCTGTTCCAGCATTATCGTTAAGTATATAGGAAATGCATTAAATGTAAACAGTTTATATTAAATGCATCTCTTGGCAACATCTTGACAGACTGAACGAATGACAGATTGCTGGAATAAATCTTAATCGGCGTCAACTTGCAACGTGTGCTGCTGTTTTACAATAGACACAAAGCTTAAGTTCTCTTTTCAGAACTCAGTGCATGATTTATACGATTGTAGCCAGTGCAAATGAAGTTAAAAAATGCAGTGTTAATTTTTATAAAAAATATAGAAAATTCAGGTGGGATTTTTACCATTATCTTAACAACATTAAAGTGCACATAACAAAGTACAACATTAATGATTACCAACCAAAAATTTCCAAGCGAAAAGTATCAAAATTTCAATGTTAAATTTAGCACTTTTTAACAACTGGCAACATGTTTTAGGCCACACTTTGTAGTGGGTTAACGCGCACCAGCAAAAGTTCGTTTACTGCAAAATATATTTTTTTGTTGAAAACATAAACATTACGCACAATGATAGAGAGAAGGTGATGCGGGCAAATTGCAAGCTATAAGTTGTCAGTTGCATAAACATTGTTGCGTCCATTTTAGGACTTGATTGCCTGTTTCTTGGTAATGGCCGGCAAGCATTGTTGGGAATTGGCCCTACTTGTTGTAGTATATATGTGTGTGTGTGTGTTTGTGTTTGTGTATACTGCATTCGCATGATGTTTATAAGAAAGCTGCCAACGATTCCACTGTTTGCTGTTGCTGTGCCAAAAAAGGAAATAAAACGCATGTGGCAAGAATGCTCAATGTCCCTCAACATCGTTTGCTTTGTTGCAAACGTTATGTTGATGTTCTTCTTCTTCTGATTCTGCTTCTGCTTGTGATTGTTAGTACATGGCCATAACGGATTTTTTTTATGTGGTCAACGATCCTGGAACAAGCGCCTGAGAAATTTTCTTTGTTTGCAAAAAACACACACAAAAGAAAAAGGAGAAATGCGGAAGCAATGTTTAAGGATATGAACAGATTTTTCAGAATTGGGCGTTTACAATGCTTGGGGGCGTGGCCAATGCACACACACACACACATGAAGCAAGACTGTCGGCAAATATCCGATTTACACACACATATAATTAATCAAATGTTCGACAGTTTTTGCCTTAACTGCCTTTTGTTTACGAATGCTGGTTTCTCTAACTTCTTATTATCATTTTGCATACAAGCAAACAACAACAACAACAATTGAAAGTGGGTCACGCCCTTTTAGAAACATATCCTTGACCAAAAGTTTTTTTTTGGCTTGGTTTGGTTTTTTCAAATGTGAAAAACTGTGGAAAATTCGTTTTTTTGCAGCGGATTTCACGCCTTTTCACAAACACACACACACAAAAACTTTGGGACAAATGCAAAATGTTTCAACAATTTTCGCAGCAAATAAAGTTTTTGCACAAATTCAATTCCATTAAAATTCCGCCAAAGGGACATTGAATATCCGCTAAAAACACAAACGTTGAAAGTCTTGTTGGTAAGTCAAGTCATATCCAGAGCTAATTAACAAGCCTCGAAGACCGTTGGTTGCCATTTAAAAACATAGTACTTGGAAGCTGCCTTGACCATATTGGGACGAGTTGTCGGATTTTGGCTTACAAATTTGGCAAGCCTTAAAAGTAGCACAGTAACAAAGTCAAAGACCCACCAAACCAAGGCCAACCCATTTATTTTTTGCACACATTTCATTCTCTTGCCAAGCATTTGGCTAAAGAACACATTTTTATGCTGACGCTGTCATAAGTAGATGTATTTTTTTTTTGTTCTTGTGCATGGCTCGAACTTATTGATATTGATTTTTATTGAAATTTGAATTCCTGTTTTATAGTCTTTAAATAGTTTGATAGATATTTAAATAGGTGAGAATTTGAAACGTTAGTTTGTTAAACTCAACAAGAAGTTTTGAGGCGTACATCGTTTGCAGTCTCTTAGTTTGATATAACAAATGACAATTTCATTGATGTTAATAGCAATAAAAAAATGTCTCAGTTTAAGTGTTAAATATTTATAAGATCTTAACAAATCTAACAGTATGTGTATGAATATGAATGTGTATTGAAATACAACCGATTTATTTATCGATTCAAATGAAATGTTTAAATTTGTTTTTGTGTTCTTCTATAAACTATTTCACTGCTGAGTTAGGGATCTATCATATTTTTACTGGCTCTGTGTTATCTTTCATCATTTATAACTGCCAACTCTAGCACAGTTATGTATGTATGTAGGTGGACTAACCAGACAAAACAATACGCCAAGTTGGTATTAAGTCTGGCTGAATATTTTGACTAACAGCTGTTTGACACAAAAACAAAAGCAGTTAAACAAATGACAGCAGCGAACACAACAACAACAAAACCATCAAACTAATGACGAATAAATTGAGGACAGCAAAAAAAGCAGTTTTTTTTGTTTTAATACTTAAGAACTGAATAGAACTGCGATAATATATGATAAGGGTTGTTGTGCTTATTTTCTGTGCTCATTTAACATTTTTTTGTTGTTTTATACTTGTTTTTGCTGCCGACAGAAAAGTGTCACAAATTTTAAGGTTGCAGCAAGAAAAAGAAAAAACTGTACATACACGCGAAAATATTGGCAAGAGATAATGGTAAACAGATAGGTAGGATTATGTATAATTATGATAATGAGAATGCAGGCAAAATTTTTTGTTTTAAAGCGACTTACGCCGGAATGCATTTTAAAGAAATTATCGTCTTACCTGAAAAATAAAGAGAAAGAATTTTAATTAGCAGATAATAAAGATAGTTTTCAAAATAAAATTAGCATTCGGTCGGATAGTTTTTCTTGCTAGCTAAGCTGCAAAAGGGTAAATGGAAAAACTCTTCAATAACAATTAATAATCCATTAATAATTGTCGACACAAATTTATGAAGCCAAATTTTGACATTGAAATGTACTCAATCCATTGCTCTCTAAATGATTATAGTCTGGGCAGACTTTCCCAGCTACAAGTCAAACAGTCTGTTCAAATAAATCACTCAACTTGGGCTCCACAGATGAGTCGCCACACATATGGCGACAGCAACAAATGCAGCTGTGTAGAGATAAAAAACGGGTTGTTGGGCTAAAGACAGAGACAGAGAGGAACCTAAGGGGTGGTGTTGGGTTAAATAAAACCAACGCACTTGTCACCACTTGGCTGGCAATTAAGCCCACAACAAGTTTTTAGCTGTTGTTGGTTGTTGCTATTAGGGGTATCTGGTGTTTTGTGAAATCGATATTAATTTTCCTATGCATGCGGAAAAATGGTTTTGTCTATACAGCTCTGAGCCCCGGATTTGCTCATGAAACTCGACGAAGCAAACTGAAACCGCGGCAAGGTCGACAATTTTTGTGGTTGTTGTCGCACGAAATTTTGCCAATTAAGTTTTGAACAAATTGGAGAGCAAGAGCAACGAGATACGCACACGCTAAACTAGCTCAACAAATTGAAAGTCCAAACAACATTTGAATAAAAATGAAAGCAAGTTAATATGATTTTATTTTCAACCTACACACAGAATAAATTTATGCTGAAGATACTATTCGGCTGACCTTGAAAAATATAAGTACATACTTTATGCGTAGTTATATTAATCCAGAACTTTTTTAAAAAATTTCTGTTAAAAGTTTGCAGTAAAAAAAATAATCAAAAAACATTTTTGTTTCATTGAAAGAATAGCAAAAATTATATTGAATTTTATATATTAAAAAGTTGTTTAATGGTTAACTAAGAAAAAGCTATCTACTTAAATGCTGCATGATTCAAAAGACATTTAAATATTTTTCTAATTGGAATGGCTGAGAAATTTTACATTATTAAATTTATTTTTAGTTTTATGTTTATCATATTAAATTAAAAATAACGTTACATAAATAAAATCTTTTGCTACTTTGATCAAAATTATGCGACGCACACTCAATTTTAATGACTAATGATATAAACTTGATCAAATCAATCAATTAAAATGGCTATGGATATTGAGCTGATGATATAATTAACTATATAATTTCACCGTGCATTGCACTTGTTTTGTTACAATTTTCTATAACCAAACCAGCTAACACACACACAAAGACTGTTTTCAACATATGGCCAACACAAATAACCTAAATGGTCAAAAAGGCAATTATTTGCTTTCATGTTTATGACAATGAAGCCAAAAAGTTCGAACTGATTGCGTTTGACATTTGTGTGTGGAGTTCAACAAATTTTGCAAATTGCAAAATAATTGTTTTGATTTTGTAGGCTTTTTTTTTGTATGGTTCAACACTTGGCTTGGCCACTCCAGTTGGCCATTTACAGCGGTAGACACAGAAAAATAAAATAAAACATCAAACTCGTATGGGTTCATTGAACGTATTTAATCGATTCCGCTGAGACGACAGAGAGGAGACTGACTGAAACTTGGAAATCCGAAAGTTTCGCAATTAACAGTTCAGGCAACTTTAATGTACATGATGTATGTATATAGCAGAGTATATATGTACTCAACAAAGCTGTCATAAATTGGATAATTGATAAAAGAGCGGCACTTTGTTATAATTGCGACCCCCCCTTTTTTTTTTTTGCTAATTGAGTCTCTCAGCTCAAACTGTTTTTTCATAGCGCATCTTAATCCTCTGCTCGTCCTTCAACGCAACAGGAAATGCAATAAATTAAAGAAATGCGACTACAAGACGAAGGATGCCTGGCCAAGGCGAAATGTAATAACATTCAAGTGGTGAAGGGGTAGGCGTGCAACATTTATTAAATTGTTGCAAGCGTCGGCTGCTTGCATTCAAATGCATGTTTGAAAGCAAAACAGGCGATACAATATATAAGAAGAACATTTGAAAACCTAAATGCCAGCCACGCCCCAAGTGGAAAACTTTTATTCAACAGTTACAAACACACACCTTAAACGAACCGAGTCGCCTGATTGCTGTTGGTATACATACTGTAGAGTGTACATACTTTACGTAGTATATTTTCTCAAGGAGCCAACGAGGTCTTTAGTTGATATGCAAATGTTGTATTTTGTATGCATATGCTAGCAAGACATGGCGACTCACTATGCAAATCAATTTGGCAACTTTTAACATTTAACAAGCAAACAAAAGTCCTTTAAACACTTTTAAATAAATACCGTATGATTCATAAGTAATTAGCTTAACTTTGAAATATGTTAATATGTATAACAAAATCTTAAACCTGACACCATTTAGTTCTTAAACGATTAACATAGTACAAAATTATAAGGATTGTTTATTATTTGTCATTTAATAAAAATCGAAAGCTTTAATCATTATCATACCCTATTTTGGTTTACTATCTTTTTAATACTCATTTGCTTGTCAAGAGTGTCTTTTCGTGTTAGTAAATTGTTGTTTGTTGTATGTGCCTGTGTCATGTGAAATTTGAGACACGCCTTGTGTATGCAACAACAATGGGGCAAGTTAGGTCATGTCATGTCGTATCATCATTCCTTATATGCTTCTGCTGCCAACAAGTTGTGAAGGCCAGAACTCAGCCCCTAAGCTAAAAAGAGACAATTTTACCCCGATGATCCTGGCACTTCCTAAAAGCCAGCACACATATGACATCAGCAGACACTATACATAAATTAACAAATTGAACGATGTTGTAAGTACGATTTATGTGCACGATTTCGTATAACAAAGAATCTGGCACACAATTAATTGCCGAGAAACTCTTCAGTTTTGTTGGGCATTACATTACACTTTCCAGTTCCCAGAACTGGACATGTGAAAGGAGCTGTTGCAGCTGCAGTCCCCGTTTTGTTGCTTTGCGTTTCGTTTCGTTGCTCTTATCTTTAAGATGTGTGCCCTCATCTTTGGCAGTTAATCTACGCAAGGCCATACACTGATTACAATTTCAACTTGATGCCAAGGTCTGTAACTGGAATTAAAACCATGGCCAGTACGAGAGTGTTATTAGCCAATGCCAGAAACATTAAACAGTCAACAGCTTGGGTTCTATGCTCAATGTAGACAAGTTATTCAGTTCGAGTTCGAGCTAACTGCAGTTGGTCAAACGGGCTTTGGTTTGCAATATCCTTGACCTAGTAAAAGGTGCCAGAATAATCAATTTTATCGCTTTGATGCACTGACTGCATCTCTCTGTACGGAGGGGAAATACACATTTCCCAATTGTTGGTTGTACATGAAAAGTGAAATTTAATGCACACTGTACAAATCGAATAAATCAATGCGACGACGACGACTTTCTTTTTGATTGCCATGAAGCGACCGACAGACAATTTTTGATGAAAGCGAGCAAGTGTTTCATGCATGGATGACGAGCAATTTTTTTTTTGTTAGCTGCGAAATATGAAAAATTTAACACGGCAAATATTTTTTTAAAAAAAAAAAAGATCAGCTAGGGGCAATTGAATATGACGGAAATGCTGCCAAATGTGGGTGGAGAATATTAGCAAGTTTAGAATTATATATACAGGCAAGATAGTAATTGAAGCTAATTGGGTTATAGTTGAAAAACTCAATGTCTTTGCTTAATTAATTGCCCAGACAAATACATATACAAATGTAGTATGATTCTTTGGTATATATAGTTTGTAATTTAAATTGACTTGAATTTTCGTCTTTCTGGTTACTGGTTTGACCAGTTTGTCAAGCGCAAAAACAAAAATAAGTATTTAAAATTTATGAATCATAAGCATCTTTTGGTTCTACGAATCGTTGCGTTGTCTTACTTTTGTACACTCAGAGCTTCCCCAGAAGCCAATTTGTTGTTGATGATGATGATAATTCGTGATTGTGATACACAAATACATAAATGTTTTTGCATGCGACCAAAGCAGCGTCGCGTCGCCTTCTGACCCAATTTGATTGAGCAATTTGCTACTTAAGTCGATTGCTGTTTATTAGATTTTGCTGCAGCTCTCAGCTCTTATCAACACTGTCTGCTTGCTCTGCGTGTTAGAAGCTTGCGTTGAAATTTTGATTTTGTCAACAACAACTTGGAGTAACTAGTCGGCGCTCAATTGAGATACACACACAGATACTTAATGCCATGTTTGTTGTTCTAGTGCGTAATTAAAGTGTTTATCTCTTAAGGTAATTTATCATATTAAGCTTATTAACAGTTATTTGCTGTTGTTGACTGTAGACAGGAAGCTTGTCCCAAATAAATACTTGGGCATTCAGATATACATAGATACATATGCGTGTAGATACATTCGTTCAAGTACTTAGGTTTTCGACAATCTTTATATGTTGCTTTGCATACAGCGGAAATGATGAGAAAGCTTTCCTCTACATTGCCATTTACTTTAAGAATAATCATGAACATTTTGAATGTTTTCTTAAAATCTTTCTTTTTGGATTGGATTTATTTATTTACTTTACAAAAACTTGCTTATATAAATTAATGAGTTTTTCTTGCACAATCTTTTCCATGGAAATGTTTCACAATCTCCAATCCATACATTGTCTTGCGCTCATGTCAAGAAATCAGACGACTTTTTGTCTGGTGTGCAAGCAGCAGGCACCAAACAAATAAACAAATAAACACACCAACAACAAAGTGCATATATGTGCAGAAATTGTGAATTGGGAAACCCTAGCGGGAGTAGATAACAAAAAGGATGGAGTAGAACCAGCAGCTTATGTAAGAAAAATTTGTTTATTGATGTTGAGCTCGGTTTTTTCATTCTATCGATGGCTTCTTATCAGCATTATTCAATATGGTATGCAATGCAATCGCAGAATTAGAGCGTAGCAATTAAAAAGCTGTCCACACACACACACAACAAATGGCGAGAAAATTGTTAAATACCAGCTTGGTCATTTGATACGTAATTAAGGCTAATTAATTCGTACAACTAATAAATAATTATAGTAAATCAAGATAACAATAGCTTACCAATGCTTTGTACGTACACCTGCTGACTCACAATTGTAACTTTTGCACGCCAAAGCGCTGACTCAGCTGCCCCCCAACCAACCAACCCATACTACCTATGTATAACCTTAAGCTTAGCCACAACCAACTTTTGTTGTTCAGCTTTTAATAAACCTGGTGGTATGCGTTTTGGGTTCAGTTGTAGTACCACAATGACTTTTCTATATATATATGTACTAGGAAGCTTACTGGTCAATCTAATGAGTCACACTATATTATAATAGGATGTTAATTTAGAAAACTGATTAGAATTCTAGAATTTGTATTTTTAATATAAATGTACTTAGCAAAATCTTGTACCATATCCAAGAAATATTTTGTCGAAATTGTAAATATCGTATTTATCAACTTTCCAAGTAAGTTGGCATTTAAAACCACTTCCGCTTGTTAGCACATTATATAATCTTAAAAATTCGCGAATATGTTTATACATTCAAAAGTATGAAAAAACAGTAAAAACAGATACTTTACAATATGTTTGCAATAGGATGAAGTTTTAGCAATACATTTTACATAACTGCAGTTACAAGCAGTAGTAGTTGCCTAACGTTCGCTAATTAATGAATGAGCACAAAAATACGGTTTTGGCATGTGTCGGTAAATGAAAAACGTGCCAGGTAAATAGGCAAGTGTGAAAGGGTAGCAGCTTAGGTAACATGCTTATGACCTTATACAAAAGAGAGCTTCCTAAGCTGAGCAAAGAAGAAAGATTGGCGAGCAAGCTTAAATGGAACGCACTTAAAACATTCAAGCGTATCAAGCCGATGATCTAAATACTGAGTAACTGCACCCAAGCGTTTATTCCTAATGGACAGCCGAGATGAGAGTGAAAAAGAGAAAAGAACAGAACAGAAAAAGAGACAGAATCAATGAAAAAAATATATTAAGACACCCCCTAAAGCGAGAGCAGCGCACATAGTAATTCAAGTAATTTCTTTGTTTTTCTGTTTTTATATGTTTATCAATTAACGCGCTCGAACAATGGCAACGTACTCAGACGCAAACCAGCCAGCGTTAGCTCTAATCTCGCCCCAGCCGGCAAGCTTGCTTGCAACATGGTCCGTCTGTTCCGTCAGTTCGGGCTACTTTACGGTTCGTTGGCTTGCTGCGTAAGTAGCGCACAACCGCGCAGCGTCCGCTTATCACAGAGAGAGCGAGAGAGAGAGAGAGTTCTTCTTCTATGTACTTATGTTGCACAGATAAACTGAAGAGAAAAATTATTTTCTTGGCTGCTGCCACCGGTAAATGCAGCGGGTCAACAAGCTCTCGTCAAGCTAAGTTAACAAGTAAAAATTCTTTTCCACTTGAAATCAAAAATAGTTTGTGTGCATTTCGGTACCCAAAAGTGGCTCAGTAAATAATAGCATCAAACGAGCCGTATTTATTATATCTAAATTTAAAAGTACATTGTTGATTTTTATAATCAAAAATATATATTTTTAATTGAATTTTCTTTATTATTTAAATATGGAATGTTATTTTTATATATATTTTTAATTTGCAACATGAAATTTCGTTAGTAAATATGTACAATTATTCCGCGCTGTAGTTTTCTATCTAACTTTAATTACTTAAATACTCTTTAAAAACATTGCAGCTCCTTCTGGTCTTGAACCGTATACAAATGACTATTAGAGCTGTGATGTTAATTTAATTAGCACTTGGCGCTGTCTTCTTTTGTTTCTTTAGTGTTTTTTTTTGTTTGTTGTTTTTGTTTAGATTCTGGCAAGAGTTTTTAGATGTCTGATGCACATTTTGAGCGAGTTAAAAAAAAAAATAGTTTGCATTGCACAAAATACTTTTCACTAATTGCTCTAGTTAAAGCCAATTAAAAGTCTTTGCCACATTATTGTCTTGCCACAGGTAAGCAAGCTCACTGTTACTGTAATGTTATTTGGAAATGTGTAAAATAAACACAATTTGTTGAAATGTTGAAAAATTGTTTGAAAAAAAATGTTACAAAACGTAAACATACATTTTTATTGTCGAGTGTTGCAGTTCAGTGAACTCAAACGTGGCGACGCAACCGATTGCAACGTCATTTGGTGGATGTCGCTGTTGTTGATGTTTAGTTTTCAAAATAAGCACACACCTACGAACACACACAGAGGCAAACAGCAACAAAACTGACTGCATGAGTGATTCTCTGACAATTTGCGCTTTGTTAAATTTTTCGTGTTTTGATATAAAAAATTTTGCAACATTATTGCAAATGATTCATTCAACCACCTTTCGGACAGATCAGAACAGGTAACGGATATTAGCCAAACCCATGACCGGAAGAGTCCCCTGATATTGGCCAGCCTAGCGTGATGTCGCATTTCCGTTGCGAATATATTCAAAATTACTGCTACTCAAAACAATTCAAATCAGAAGCAATCACAAACGCAAACGCACTCAACTACATATTGTACTTAGCATCATGGCTCATGCCAGTCAAATGGATGCCATTAGGAGTATCTACACGCTGCAAACTACTATAAGCACAATTCAGATAGCTTAATGCATAAATTAAGCAACGAGAGAAGCGTCATTCATAGCACTTACGCTCTCGAATGTATTGCAAGTACTAGCAGCAGCGATTTTCTATACCCTAATGTGTGAATTCAAGCTGGCTGAATAATTCATTAAGTATTCATAATCTTGATCAGAAACAAACATTTATTTTCTCCATCAAAATATATAAAATAAATAAGTAATCCATTTGTTTCTTACTTCAGATTTTCCATTCCATTTCGAAACTTAAATTTGTTTAAAGAATTTATTTATTATATTTTTATTTTCAATTATTTCTGAGGGTACTGTTAAGTCGTACACTTTTTCAGCTCGGAAATTCTTGATAATTTCCATTAAGCAATCTCACGATGTTATTATTTATTATTTATTGTTGCTTTCTGTTGCTCCTTCTACACTTTTTTTTATATTGTTTTATGGATTTGATTAATCATCATGCGCACCTTTGAATTTCTCAATCAATGTGTTGTCTTAACATTTTGTTGTTGTTATTTTTGTAATGTTTTGATTACTTCCCGGAAAAAAAGAAGAGTCTGTTTGAGAGGAAAGTGCATAAACATTGCACTCAAGCACTTTGGTATTCGTTCTAAAGAAGAATTATTTCTCGCGTTTCGTGGTTTCAGTTTTTATTTAACTAAAGATAGTAAGTAAACTGCCTCTCAGCTTTAATATCCTGTGTTTTATTTGCAGTTTAACTTCTTTTCTTTTTGGGATGTCTGGTGACTAATCCACAATTGTTTGAGTTTGAGTTTCTTATTGTAATCAGCTTAAGTCTGACTATCCACCCTGTCGGCCAAAATAGAGTCATAAATAACTGGTGCCGCCCCCCTTTGCCTTTATAGTGCTTACTTACTTACAATTCGTTTATAATATCAACCTTATACATACCATATATATATATATATATGGTTTATGTTGCAGTTCTTTGTCGCATGTGTCACGCATTTGAAGTCGCATTCATTTAGCTATAATCCCTGGCAAATCCAGCAATAACCATCCCCTTGAAAGCCAAGCCAACCCTCAAGTAATTATTAAACCACATTTTGGCATCATTCGCACACGTGCCACAGTCAAATGTTAAACCTGACGCATGCCTCGTTTTTCAAGTGCCATAAATGCAACAATTAAGCAAGCGAGAACAACGAAAAAAAAAAAATAAAATTGATACGTGCAGTAAATCAATTTCATTGATTTCTATCTATTCATTGTTAATAATTCAATTTGTATGAGCCAAAAACTGCGACAATTTTTTGCTGTTTGTAACAATACTGACACCTACACAAGATACAACACAAAAGATATTCCAGGTACCAGGTGGTAACACACAACAGCGTAGGGTTGTTCATGTGACAAAAACATGTGTTTCGCGTTTCTTTTGTAGAATCTGTTTTATAGTTCGAACAACCCTAACGAAAACTCAGAAGAAATAATATGAAACAATACTTTATACAACATTATGAAACGAAGATAACATGCATTAATTTTGAATACCCCTAATGCAACAAGACTCACAGTTGACTGGTTAAGCATGTGACTTGGCCTGGCTTGTTTACTCATGTGGCAAGCTTTTAGCCATCGTTAATACAATGCGGCTCAAAGACAAAAGCCAGACGAACCATTAATATATGCGTCATACCAAAGTCTTGTCCTCATTGGGCCTCCTGGTCGTCGTGGGAGCCAACAACCTGAGCTGAGACACGTCAAATGCAATATCTTTGTGTGCGTTGCATTGCAGTAAGCCAGAATATCTATGTCTACACACTCTAGTAATTCGATTCGTAAGCTCGAGTGGTCAACATCATCATTGCCTTTGCTTAATTGAAAATCAACTCAATTTACGACAGCAACAACAACAAATGAAACATTTACACACAGAAAGAAGCTTCAAGCTCGACTTGATTGAGTCAGGTCAAAAGAATTTAAATGGACGACACTGTGGCATGTAGCTCTCAAACGGAAGCCAGATCGGGCATAGTAGTAGTATGTATATACGATCCACGTTCTTGTTTTCGTTCTGCTTTCCTCGTCTTATTGTTGACATTTGCATAAATTGCGTCGTCTTCAAGTGGATTTCGGGCGTTGGTCATAAATAATATAAAAAAAAGCGAACGTGCCTAAGCTGAACCACGAACGGATTCTCAATTGATGTGGCAGCAACAACAATTAACTAGAATTGAAAGAAAACCTAAAATGACAAATCATGTAAAGAATCAAATAACGATAAACTCAGGAAATTACAATTCGAATTTGACTAAAATGGCGAAAAATCGGTTCACCATTTCTATTCTCATTTATTTAAAAAAGTATCAACTCTTTTTTAATATGTTATTTAAGTTTAAGAGTCTATAAAGTTGCAAATAAATTGTAATATTTATGTTTTTCTCTTTTTTTTTAGCATGTCAATCAACTCTTCAACTATTATTTTAAAATTTAAATTCTTTAAACCGCTCATAGATATTATTTTTGCTGTACTCGTCAGTAATAATTGCGACAGTAATTGGTCACAAAAAAAAAAAACTATTATATGTACGTAGATGACTCGGATTTCTATCCACTTAAACGTAATTATCATTACTCCATAGACAAGCTGATTGTGTCATTGTTGTACTTAATTGAAAATAACAAGAAGCCACAATTGCCACAACTATTTGACGAGCTACCAAAACCCGAGTTGGTAAAATCATTGACAATTGGCTAGAATGGTTGTCGAAAGCGTTTAAGGTGTTGACCTTATCGAGCCATGTTGCATGCATAATATATACATATATATAAATATGTGTGCCATATCTTAATAGATAAATATATATATATATGTATGAATAAAAAAAAAAGGCTTGTATATAATTATACAGTGGCCGCGAAATGCAATCAATCGAAACAATATAAAAGAAAAAACGCATAAATATTAACACTCATTTAACAAAAGAAAGTTGAAGCTTAAATTTAATGTGTAAGTACCGAAAAATAATAAATAAGTAAGATTAAATGCGCCACAATGCAAGTAAAAGTGGCACGCAATTCCGCCATAATATATATACCAATTCAGTGTATACATTAAAAATCGATTTTTTTTGTTGAACGGCCAAAACACTTGCAAACTCAACAAAAGGCCATTTGCTTGGCCAACAAATACGACGTGAGTGAAGGGAAGTTTCAAGATTTGCATGTAAAAAAAAATTGTTGAAGAAGTAAGAAGAAGAAGAAATAAGAAGATATTGTGAAACAAAACAGAAAAAAATAAAGCTAGCGCCATCGTATCAGAATAACTACGTGAGATTTTTGATAAAAACCGTCAGACAGATAAAGCTTACATACATGATATAGTAAATGACAAAAGGTAGAGCAAAAAATAAAACTACTTTTGCTGATAACTAAAGTGCTTGCCTCAACACGATTTAAAGAGACCTGAAAGACGGAGACTTTAAACTCAAAACAGCAGCACGTGTACAATGACAATAGTTAAAAAAGAAAGGGGAAAGGGGTATGCTAACACGAGCGGTGAATTGGGGTGAAAGGCTCACATAAAGCCCTTAACTAGATTGTGTTAGCTCTTAAAAACTACTGGAGAACTAATTCTGAAGAAGAAGTATTCTTTGATTTCGTCAATAACTTAAATTTAATCTATTGTAATGAAAATACAAAATTTACGTAATATTATCTTCATTTTGGCCAAACTAAAAACTTCAAATTCAATGCATAGTTAATACAAAACCTAGTACAATCTTAGTTTCACTTTTACTTATTTTTTTTTTTTTGGTAAATAAAAAGCTTTACACACTCGCTTTACTTAACACCATTTGTGCACATGCAGCAAGAATAAGAAGAAGAAGATCAACAAATGGAAGCTGGTTTCACAAGGTTTCAAGGTTGTCTTGAACCCAACACGAGCTGCTTTTGACACTGGTTGAATGTTATTTAGTGAAATACAAGTTTGTGATTCATCTGTCAAAACAAGCAAAGTTTATTTCCCGTTCTTTAGCTAACGGTTAATGCTCGCCTATAAACTTTGACGTTGTGTTAACCTCGAAGCATTACTTTTGCCAAACTAAAGTTGTCTTTTTAGTTAACGCTGTGCACCACTGTGCGCACAAGCTTTCTGAACTTGATTGGTAACTTATTTTATTATGTGTTTATATTTTTTTTCTTTAAGCGAAACGGAATTTTGATTAGGTTCTTGGCATGCACGAATTTTAATGGGAATATGTATATGTATTTATGTATATGTGTGTATATATACGAAAAGTTTGCGTCACTCACCTTTTGACTTTGCGTTGTCAGCTGTGACGAAGGCAATGTCTTGTTGCAAGCATATGTTGAGCAATAGCAACAACAGAGCAAACGGTAACTGCAACAGCAGCCGTTGTCGCAACTGTAAATGTAAATGGGAAAGTGGCCGAGGCATTTTCCTGTATCGAATCTTAGGAATTCAGAGCAGCAATTGCAATAATATTGACGTTGTATTGCTGCTTGTGTTTATTCGCTGTATTTGTTGTTGTTGTTTTTATGTGGCAGCAGCAGCAACAGTAAAATTTGTTCTTGTCGATTTGTGCAGCGAGCAAATGCGGTGACATCACTTCCACTTCCCGTGTCAGCGGCAGCAGTTTTGCTCAAACTGGATGGGGAGGGGAGCAATGCGACGACTTAAATGCTGGAATCTTTTATTTGACGCATTTGACATGAATTATAAAACAGGATGCGAGGCGAGGCGAAGCTATTCACAAAACTCGTCGTCGCAACAGCAATAACACCTTAAGAACAACAACAAAAATTACTGCAAGCACTTGTACACATACACA
The DNA here is from genome assembly GCA_035044585.1 of Scaptomyza polygonia. Lineage (NCBI taxonomy): Eukaryota > Metazoa > Arthropoda > Insecta > Diptera > Drosophilidae > Scaptomyza > Scaptomyza polygonia. Next base: position 311,908 of record JAWNNU010000949.1, on the reverse strand, counting down.
CTCTCACACATGCACAAACGTACACACTCGTACTCCCGGCGCGCATAAGTGTAAACAAAAGAAAAGCCTGATATCTTTATTTGCGTATACAAAATTATAACGGCATTGATGTTATGCTTGTATGTATTGGTATGGGCTTTACGTGGTTCTTCCTCTTTTTCTTTGTTCGTTAATTCGGTCAATATTGTTGTTGTTCTGTTGCTAGCAATTGGAATTTAAATGAGAAATCGGCGTTTGTTAAATTTGAAATATATTTCAAATAACTTATTTTGCATATGGAATTTTTTGTTGACCAATAATTCAATTTTGTTTTACACTGAAAGTTGTTTTGCACAGAAACACACACGCGTGCACACAGTCAAACGTGCAGATATTCATATATACATAAGCTCTAAACACAGCCGCGCTACGCACTGACACAACAATTGGATGAAAAGCACCGCAACTACACAACCTCCCACGGCGACAGTTGAAAAGAAACTGAAACGAAAGACACTGCAAAACAGACAAGGCGTGAGGATAAACAGATAAGCAACACAAAACCAGGGTCGTTCTATGTCTATCGATACATCGAGTTGCTCGATACGATATTTTTTTTTATAAAAATACAGTATTTTTGGCAATATGAAAGTAAAAGTAATAATTGAAAAGCAGTACCGTAATTAAGTAAAAATTGTCGACTGAGAGCGTATATGCAGATTTCTGCGTTTTAAAGCTAAAAATATTAAAATGAAATTCCGCTGCCTCTGAAATTTAATTGTGATATATACGGCAGCAGTCAGCTTTTTGTCATGTAGCTCTACTGCGATATTTTACTTAAATTTTCAGTTATGTCTTGTCTTTTTCGTATTTCAAAAACCTAACATCTACTAGACTTTATTATATTCCTTATATTTTTATACATATACATATTAAAAACTCAACCAGGTATATTTTTGTTGTTTTATTTAAGTGAACAACAATTAAAAATTATGCTTAAAAGTAGGCAATAAAATACTTGAACAAACAACTTATAAATATAGGATCGGCAAGGCTATACATCTATTTATCTGAACATTTAGGGTTTAATAAACCTTAGTTGCGCTTGCCATTAAGACGATCCTGGATCTGCTGAAGACTCAGACCCTTCGTCTCCATGACGACAAACAGAACAAAGAAGAAAGCAACCACACAGCAGATGGCAAACAGCCAGAAGGCATAGTAGGAGCCAAGTGCATCCAGCGCCGGATAATAGCGCGTGACAACGAATCCCAGAATCCAACAGGTGCTGGCCACGACAGAGGAGGCAACGGATTTGATATTCGCAGGGAACATCTCACCCAGCACAGCCCACGGAAGTGGTCCAAAGCCCGTGCAGTAGACAATGTTGTAAAGTATCAAGGCGGGCACTGGCAGCCAGACCACACTGGATATGTCACCCACCACCAGTTGCATATAGAAGAATGCACCCAATGCAGCAAGACCAACGCTCATAACGCTCGCCGAGATCAGCAGCAGCACCTTTCTACCCAGACGATCGGCAACAATAGGCGTGAGACCCGAGGAGCCGACCTGCACACAGCCAATGATAATAGTGGCAATGGCCGGATCGAGTCCTGTATTAGCGCTGGCAAAGATCGACTGACTGTTAAAGAGCACCACATTGATGCCAGACAGCTGCTGGAAGCTGATGAGTCCACCGCAGATGAGCAATGCCTTGCGGTTGCTAGGATTCGTAATGAGGTCCATTACAGTGCCCTTGTTGGACATTGCCTCTTCAACGTTGGCCTGGATTTCCGCCATCTCATCGTGGACACCCTCTGCACTCTGTCCGCGTAGGAACTGCAGCGAACGCACTGCATCCGTCTTGCGACCCTTGCCCGCCAAATAGTACGGGCTCTCTGGCATGAAGAAGAACACCAAATTTGAGATCACTGGTAGGACTATGCAACACCATTGCAACGCCTGATAAGAGACAAATGGACCAATTGCATAATCGTACAGAATGCCAGCCACAATAAACAGCTGCATCAGAGATCCTGTGGCACCACGAACATTATCTGTAGATATCTCTCCCACATACATGGGCTGCACGGTCATTACGAAGCCAACTCCAAAACCCTGAACCAACCGAGATACATACAGTGTCCAGACCTGGGAAGCAACCATGTTGAGCAGAAAGGCGGCAACAAAGAATACACTGCTCGAAAGCAGCACCCACTTCCGGCCAATGCGATCCGCCAACGGACCAGCAACAAAAGGTGCCAGCAATGCACCAATCGCAATCAACGATGATATCCAGGCATCCTCATCAGCTGTTATCGGACGATCTAAAGGTGAATCCGAAGTGTCTGCACTCTTCAGTTTTGGTAAAATGGGTGATGTCCAACCCAAACAAGTGCCCACAACAAAGGCAGATAAGTTGGCTACAAAATTATATAACATTTTTTACTTGTCTTAGAGTATTTAAAACAATTGAGTATTTACCTGCAACAGCAGCTAAGAAAATTCGACTCGTTTTAACTGGTTCCATTTTGGGTGGTAATCCGTCGCTTATTTGAAAGGAGCTTACTTCTGTGTAAGACTGATCGTTTCGCTTATCAGCATTAAATTGGCTCATTGTTGCCATTTGGCTTGCTCACGTGAAGCAGCTGCAAAAGATGATTCAAATACTCTTAATATTAATATTTAATCATAGTAGCTGTTAAAGATAAAATGCCCACTTAAATGCCCTACAAATGTACCTACTGTACTCTGTACAAATACCAAATGCAAAGGTGTGCGAGGTTTTGGTACAAATGTACCAATATATGAACTCTTCTCTGTACGCTTAAAAAGTAAGTTACGTTCGCAAATGGATGAAAATCGTATAAATATAATTCACCTCGCTAGAAAATGAACTCAAGGTTAAAGAGTCAATACTTAAATCATTACTGATTACAGAAAAGATCAACTTATATGACCGACGGACAGCTCGGTGCCCGGGCAACGCCATTACATATAAACCTTCTGGTACCAAAACCTTTGTAAATAACAAAATATGCCCACCATGGCTTTAGCCGAACTGTACACCAGCAGCTCACAATAGCTAAAATTGGAATTAAGTTTGAGCATTGCGTATACGCCGCATTTACTCACAAGCCAATTGCTAAAAAAACAAACCACATAAACGCTTTGAATTATTTGCCGGCTGTTTTAATATGCAAACACACATATGAAAAAAACAACAGCAGATATTTAATGTGTTTGTCTAGGTGCAAACAAAATATGCCTGTATATAATTATTTTAAATTCAAGCATGCCATTATTAAATCTAAAAACAAGTGTCGCGTAAACAAAGCAAATTCACAAAAACTATTTGATTAATAAAAGTCGCGAAATTGTGTGAAAATATTCACAGTACTTTTCCAATTAATTAGTCAAACAATTTTTAACGGCTGAGACAGAAAAATCTGCTAATTAAACTAGCTAATAAAAATTATTGTTTGCCACTGAGTTAAAATATTCCATGGGATTTTCAAACAATCACTCAATAATATCTTTTCTTAAAATATGTTTATAATTAAATGCACATTCTTACATTAAATCGAAGAAAAAGAAGTTCACTAAAAAACAAAATATGTTTTTTGGTACGAAAACGGAACCCAGCACAAAAATAAACGCAATCCGAACCGTAAGCCTTAAGCATGTAAATTGAAATGCTGTCGCTTACAGCAAAACGTTTAAATTTAAAGGTTTTTTTCGGGGCCCGATTTAATACTACGTTTCGTCAATACAAAAATCAATAATGCTCATCAGCACTTTACACTCACTGAGAGCGTATTATCTTATCAGCAAAGCTCGCATTCAATCTGGCATCAATGCAACAGCCTAGTATTACTACTGGGAATTGTCTTTAAACTCAATGCATTTGTTTTTTTGTTGTTCAAAATATTGCGCCACTTGAGCAGTTTTTGCACTTGAACACTGTGGCCCAAGTGATAAGAAGGCGGCGTCGTTTTTGCCGTTCACAGCTACTCTCTTTTGGTAATATCAATATGTTTTCACACAGCTCGACCCACTTCAATCGAATGTCGCCAATGCGTTAAGGGCATGTAAGCAGGTGACACTACTAATCAGTGTGATACCTAACAACTTTTTCAGTTATTTCCGTTATTTGGTTTTGCCTAGCAGTTTCTGGAATTCTTAGGATATCATACGTAGCTGTTGATATGATAGTATTACCCAGAGCACTTTTCTTATTATGTAAGTTATTGTCACAATCAATCCAAGTGTTGACTAGGCCATATACTAACACAAATTGCTTCTGCTACTATTCCCACTGCACATTTATTGTTTGTTGACTGAACGTTAAGTCCTTGTTAAGGAAAAAATTCAATTAGCAAGGAAAATCACTGCTCAATAATAAACTTAAAGTTTATTACTTAATGAGCAAACTAACAGTGGCCCATTGACACAAATTGACAATCAACTATATAAAACTTAACTTTGATTGATAAGATGCCAACTTATTGTGGCCCACAATAAAAAACAAAGCTCTCTGTGTGCCTTTCGAAATTTGGCTTTAATCAATAATGTTTGTAAACATTTATTGACAACATTTGATGTACTATTTTTCTGATGGCAGACAAATACAAAAATGCAGCATGCAGCCAGCAGCCAAAAAACATCAAACTTTTCAATGGATTTGGAATGTTAATGAGAATGAAATCGAGAATGTTACATAAGTTTTGCACTTTTTACAACTATCGTTAATAAAACTAACATATTTTTATATTCACCAGCTATACTTACAAATAAACACAAATAATACTAAGGACCTTTTAAGGTTAAATCGATTTTTAATTTAAGGAGAAACTTTAATCCTTTGTCTCGCTGCCGAGTAACCAAAACTTGTGACACTTTGGGCTGCAAAGCCAAATTGAAACTGTTGATCGTGGCCCACTATTTGAAGCCACAATACTCAATTCATAGTGCATTATGCATTGTGCGATAATATTGATAGCTGAAGGACCCAAAACTTAAAGTAGTTCATTGTATTTAATCAGCACTCAAACGACAACAAACATTTCCATTAATCAAAAACAATTTAAAATACTTAAATCGCTGACATGATAAAGCCGATTCTATACTAACATAAACTTAACTAGTACTTATTATTTTCAGCAATCATAAAACTGTGTACTCACCCATTTTGCCAAAATATATTATCAATTAACACACACAACAATAAATGATAAAGTTTTCAAATATATATATATTTTTTTTTTGGTAAAAATATATTTAAGGGATTAGATAGGACTTTCGTAGTGTGGTCTTGGTGTCAGTAGCACCTTAGATCTGAGAGTTCTGTTGTCTGCCGCTGTCGAAAAACGAATGCGCGAATGTTTTCGTTGATTTGGTGGCTCTACATTCAGAGCTCGTGTTTATTAGTTAAAGCAAGTGCGAGTAGATAATAAGCATATATACTACGATATAAACAATTATATAAGTATGTATGTACATGCATATATGTTGAAACGGCACTGACTTTAACTATACATATATCGTATTGTCGCCAAGTCCGACGATCGTTGAACTGAGCTGCGGTTCAGATAGTGCGATTTTGATCACTGTGTGTGTGCCGATTTGTGCCGAAACAAATCAAAAAACAAGTAATAAAATTCTATTCAATTACACGTAAATTATTGTAATGCAAATAAACAAATAAACATTTGGAACAGCCGTTGAATATTAATTGCATTCTATTCGATTTAGTTCCGCCCCCAAATTCATTGAAAAACTTTTGATTTATCTTTAGCAGCTCAACGCTCCAAAAAAAAAACTTTGAGGAAGTTAATTGATATGCGACATATGTACAAACATATATAACCGAAACACATGTTACTATATGGCGGAATTGACTTATTTAGTCGGTGTCGCTAACGACAATAAAACGTATCTTAAGTAGCATCAATGTACGAGCCTAAAAACTGAAAAACAGACAGCAGGTCGACCAGAAGATACCCACGAGTGAACTATACATACTTCACTTCATACATACATTCTTCATTCTTTTAGAGGGTATAGTTTAAAATAATTGAAATGTCGACAGCGTATTACAGGCACTCAAAATACTTATTCTGTTGCATACAAATGTATCTTTAAATAGATATCAATTCGCGTCATCAGAGAAAGGAAGAGGAGCAACACAGTTCCCGGAACCTGAATTGAAATCGCATTTCGATTGATTTATAAATAAAAACTAAGCGTGAATTGGTTGTATTCGCTGACAGCGTCGCGTGGCACCTTTTTTTTTGGCATATATTTATAAACTGGTTGTTCAAGCCGACTCCTGAAATACATTAAATCCAACTGCATGCACTTAATGCAATACAATGACTTGCTTATGGGATTAAAGTCATGAATCATTGGCATTTCGTATACATTTAATGCAATTCTCATCAGACATTACTTGCCCACTGATTTACTTACTTTTTGTGTACGTATTTGAATGATAAATAAGTTAAAATAAGCTTTAAAAAATGCTCCAAAATGTATTAACGTAATGTTCTTCAATAAAATAAACGAGCAAAACTAAAATGAAAATGTTGCTGACTTAAGACTTTCTTCTATAAAAATTCACTTCAATTTGATGAAGAAAAAGTGCAACTTGTTTTTATTGTAGTTGCTCAAAGGCCAAGTTCAATCGAAAGCCGAAACAGCACATTAGTCAACAATATTTGACAGCGGCATTCCTTGCGCATTAGATACATTTGCTACTACATCATTTATTCAAGTGCTTAATAAATCAATAAACTTATTTGCCAGACACTTCAAAAATCAACATTTGCAATAATCAGCCATATACAAACGATATCCAATGATCAACAACAACCTGTTACATATGTAAGCAAATTGCCGTTTTTTTGTGTGTGTGGGTAAAAGTTTCCTGATATTCAAATTCCGACAGGTGGCCATATAAATGTTAATCAAATATTTGCTTACCAAATGGTAATTAAAATGTTAGTTGACAACAACAGCAAGAAATAATTGACGCTACCTGCGCGCATAATCAATTTACGTTTATCAATTTGGCGACCTTGCAAATGACCGAAGGCCAAGTGCACGGCCAACGGGAAGCCAGCACCTGATATGCAATAAGTATGAGCGGCGCCAATAGTGGGCGTGACCAGTTTTCAGTTCAGATCGATCGACATGATTACCATATCAAAATTCATATGACAGCCGCAAGCTGATTAGTTGCAACAAATTTTAAGGGGCGTTGCCATCAAATCCAGCCATATAAAAAGGTTATCAATGGGGTCAATGCAGCGAACACCCAATCTTTGGATGGTAGTTGTAACAGTGCCTTATTATCAATATATATTTATAGTGTAACACATGTGTAGATAGTACATAAATATATTTATTTTTAACACATGTCTTTACAGTCGCACGCTTAACACATACCCATTTAAAAATACACATAAAAAGTAGCCAAAAATAGCTTAAAATCAAAATATGCTCTTAACAGATTTATTTAGTCAAATTCAAAGAGAGATATGTATGTTCAAGACGACTACAGTCGAACTTCGCTATATTAAATAATTTTATTTTGGTTGCATCAAATTTGGTCAGCAAACCAAACTCTCTAACATAAATTTGTACTAAAAATCAAAATGTATTCCAATTAACCAAAATATAACAACGATTATGACCAAAAACCCATTTATACATATAGTTCTTGCAAAGTCTTTGATTTGACTATAAAATAATATTTGTATATACTCTTTAATACTCTCAGCAAGGGTATCATAACAATTGTTTTTTTGGTGTTCTCTCTTAAATTTTCTTATGGCTGAAAGAGTTTGACTGTAGCTAAGTGCTTATAAATTAATTGGAAACTAGACTATTCAAATCATATATGTATATATAATTAATATTGTACATTTCTCATAACACACTGCGTATGCGTAATCTCCACTCATTTTATTTTTTGATCAATCTCACATATTTATCTAATTCCCACTAAGCCACTTTTGGATTTGACTCGAAGTCTTGCCTTTGGTCTCAACCAAAGATATTGCCACATAGACTGTGGCAAGTGCGGTGCAACCAGCAAAGAAAAAGAAAGTTATATCGGAACCCCAATTGGTGATCATAAGGCCAAAACATTTCGTTACGACAAACACGCACAACCAATTAACCATGACAGTAAGTGCAACGGCTGTGGCCCTCACATCGGGCAAAAAGAGTTCGCCCATCATTAGCCAGGGTATCGGACCATAGCCCACCGAGAACGTAATGATAAAGAGCACCATGCACAACAGTGGCAGCCAACCAATGTTGGACACATCCTTGCCGCTGTCCTTCATGTCAAAGTAGGCACCCAAGATGGCCAGGCAAATGGTCATCACAGTGCTGCTGAACAGCAACAACATCTTACGTCCAGCACGATCGATGAGCAGCGATGAGGTCAGAGTCATAACCACCTGCACCACGCCCACAATAATGGAGCAAACGGAGGCGTCCAAACTGCTGCCAGCCGACTTGAATATGGACTCTGTATAAAATATGACTGCATTGATGCCCGAAAACTGTTGAAAGACCATCAGCATCATGGAGATAATCAGACCATTGCGTGCACCTCGATTCGTAAACAGATCCAGAAACGAAGCATCCGCTCCCGCCTGATCCAAATCATTCTGTATAGCCTGAATGGCGCTACGAGAATCACAGTAACGTCCCCACAGCCACTTGAGCGACAAAGCGGCATCTGCACGACGGCCCTGCAAAAAACCAAACCTTCAATTAAAATATGGAATACTTTAAAGGCAGCTTCCTTACCTTCTTTAGCAGATAGACAGGTGTCTCTGGCAGAATAAACATGCCCGCAAGAAGAATAATGGGTACAACAAGGCACATCATGCTCAGAGTAGTCCATGAGACCATGGCACCCACAACATAGATAAAGAGTATGCCCACAGTGAGCAGCAGCTGGAACAGTGTGCCCAGAGTGCCGCGAATGCTTGTCTCAGCTATCTCCGAAATATACATGGGGGCAACCACACAAAAGCTACCAGTCGATATGCCTAAACAAATAGTTTCGTTAAAAAAGTTGCTTTAAGTAAACAAAACCAAACTAACCAATCAAGAAGCGACCAAAGTACAACCAACCAGCTGATTTGGCAAAGCTGATCGATAGCCAGGCCAAAATGAAGGGTATATCCATAAGCATTGCTGTGTAGCGTCTGCCAATTGCATCGGCAATATAGCCCGTGGGCAGAGCGCCCAAAAAGGCGCCAATTGCCAATAGTGAACTCACCCACGTCTCTGCAAGTAAACAAGTCAACAAGTAAACAATCAATTAACAGTTCAATATACTGTGCAGAATCTTGTCATTATTATTTTGCCAAAAATAAAGGGTCTCAATGCATTATTTATGACTTTTCCATGCTTTTTTAATGATTTGCTTTCTAATTTAATGCAAACTTACGTTGTCCAACAGTTAGTTGAAGTTGATCATCGTGCGGCATAGCTGCACTCTTCGTGCCATTGGGATGAACACTGATTTGTGGCAGCACTGGACTGGTCCAGGCCAAGGCTGTACCCGCAGCAACAGCACCCAAACAAACTGTAATAATAATGCATTATATAGAAACTAATGATGTAATGAGTTCATTGAATTCTATGCTCACCAACAAGTGCAGCCACATATTGACGTGTCTTTGATGTCTTTACAACGCCATCTTGCAGTGGATCGTAGAGCATTGGATTGCGTGCCGCAAGATCCGTATCATCCTGGCTGACAGTCTATGTACAAAATGTTCAATGATAAGAAAAAATGGGGTTAGCATTAATTGTTATAAAACTGTTAAGAAAACAAAAAAAAAAATTTATAGATAGACTGGCCAAAAAACTTACACAAAACCGAAAGATTATGGAAGGAAAGAAGAGAGCTCTAAACTAAAATATACCGTGTAATATGCGGCAATGCTGTTTATAATGATTTAAAGTACACTTTCAAATTTTCGAAATATTTGTAACTCATTTTAAACAATAGAAAAAGAAAAAAACATATGTAGTTATACAAGACATTTGTTTTAACTTTATCGAGAGGTCTAAGATGCTTTCCTATCCATTTTTAAAACATTTTCCGTGTGTACAGGGTGTAAAAGCATTACAATATATTTAAAAAAAAATATATATTCAATTCTACTTGTGTGCGTGTTTTATTTATATAAAAAAGAGGTGTGCATTCGTTAATATGTTGTATGTTGACTTTACCTGCCACCAGCGCGCCATGGCGGCTACTACTTTATCAGAGTCCATTTTTCAAATAATACCAAAAATGTGCGTTATGTAAACACAATGCTATCACAAGACGCAACTAAATAAAATTCACACACACTTTTTGCGATTTTAGATCTTAATATATTGTCTTGATTTTTATTTCACTTATCTATTATTACAAAAATATATAGTTTTGCACGTATAAATAGTACGCAGATATATAAAAGTTTATATTTTGCGTATTTTAGTTGGAACGGCGTGGCGATTGTTTCGATCCGATCAGCCAACGCAGTTGGAGACGACTAATTTTGGCGACTTTTTGAAAAGCGCATTTTCTTCTGGGGTCTTCAAATAGTGGCGCTTTTATTTTGGTAAGCACTCTTTCGTTTCTCTTGCGCTGGGACTTTAAATTTCGTTAAGAAATTTGCAACAATTGCAAATTAGCGGTAGGTGACGATATACAGAAACTTGCACTAAGCATATAGCAATTAAAGGCTATCTTTTATGACACGAAACTTTAAAATGTTATTAATATTGCAAATAAGTAAAAACGATCACGTTACGATCCTTTTAAATGCATTGTACGTTAAATTAGTTTTTAATAAAATGTTTTTTATTTTTTGTATTAAAGAACTACCATATTTTTTCCAAAAATTGAAGAGTATTTTCTCTTCGGTACTTCACTTTTATATTTAGCAACGTTACATTGTTTTGTCAAAGATTTCGGTGCATTTAAATGAAAAACAATGTGTGTTTTACGTCTGAAACAAAAAACAACAACTGCAGTAAGAATTTAGATGAGTTTCAATTCGAATGTCCAAAGGTGAAAACAAAACCAACAAGAAAACCGTATTTTTATGCCAAAATCCAAAGAGTTAAATAAGCAAAACTTGGAACAATCAAGTGAGATTTACTTCATGCTGCGGCAGATTTCGTAATAGACAGTGTGCATATATTACGCATACGCCCACAAATCAAAGCAATCATTTGCTTCCCGTTGTGCGCGTCGTTGAATTTCTATATGCATTTTTGTGTGTGTGTCTATAAAAAACTGTGTTTGGCTGTTGCACTTGCCAAAAATGCCAATCGACGACGTCGAAATGCGTCAGGTAAAAGCATTTTGAATCATACCTAAACTGAGTACAAGTTTATATCCTTACACGCGTCTATACATACATATATCTAAACTATTTTAATAACTATAAGTATTATTTCTATCATAATTTGTGTTTTTATTCTCTATTACAGAAAACAATGTAAGTAAAATATTCGAATCCTTTCGAGAATGCAATGCGCGTTTGAATTGTTATCAAAGCGGAATGTGCAATTATAAAATATATATGTATGCGCTTGTGTGCCACACGAGCGTAATTGTATTTAATGGCGTCAAGTGCAATCCAAATGCCAAATAAACCTGTCGCCAATTTGCAAGACAACAAGAGCAAGAGAGTGTCAAAAAGAGATGGAGAGCACATGGCAAGAACAAGATAGAAATAATAAGAGAGAGGGATGCATTTGCCTGTCAAAGAGACACAGACGAAGCCGGACAGAGAGAAGAGGAGAGAGACACACCCACCCAGGGCAAAAGAGGTGCATCACATGCTAATTAGTTTTTTGTGCCGTTTGCTTTGCTCTGTTTACTTTTTGCCGATTCCCCTTTGCCGATCCACAATGTCAAGTACAATTATTGGCGGCAGTGTTTTTTTTTTTTTGATGCCGTACAGCTTCGTATGTCTCGATTGAGCACGAACGCAACGCTCGTTGGTCGCTCGTGTGTTGTGTGTGTGTGTGAGCGAACGTTTTGGAAAGGCTTGTTTCGAAAATTAATGTGACCTCTGCAGCGATTAGAGGAACCATTAAATAGCTTGTGTGTTTGTGTTAAGGAACAAGCGTCAATTAGAAATTCTATTGCTGTTTTACCGAAAGGTGTGTTCAAGATTATTAAATATGCACATTTACAGTGGATTGCAGCGTATTTGGTACGATTACAAAACAAAAATTAACTATGAAAATATGAAATAATCATTGTAAATTTACAGTTTATCAGACATTATTTCGCATTCTTGAATATAAAGATTTCACCAACTTTGGGTATATTTATGAATATTTACATCGGCTCATCTCTTTAATGTTTTTATTCAAAATGCTATGGTTATGAGTTGCATGTTCTGAGGCTGCAAACAAAGTGCAATATTTACTGCGGATGTGCCATGTAAATATTATTGTTGCGTTTGCAGATTGCTCTCAGTTCGCACAAGCGAGATAAACATGTATTAAACATGTACGGTCTGAAAACATAAACAATAAGCGATAGACTTTCCAACAATAAAAGCAAAAAATATACATATAAAACATCCATTGTTTTGTGATTTTGTTTTTGCAATAAAGTAAACATCTTGAAATTTTTTGAAATTTTAGCTTGAAATTACTATAATACAATTTATAAAATGCATATTAATCATAAAATCATAGATTGACATGTACTCAAAGGTCTCTTAACTGGCCATTATCAAAAGCAGTCAGTTCTCACGTGAAACCTTCGCGTTGGATTTGCTTCTTGAATTCTGGGTAGATAACATTTCATGTATTTTTTTCGGCAATGTGTACTTATTGAATATGCAGGGAGTACTCAACTGTAAGTTACCATCTACTAAGAAAGTCGGCGATTCTAAAGTATAAAAATATTTACTACGGAATCGAGTGATATTTGTTTTTCAAAGCTATTAACAGCTTTAATTGGGCAAGGGCCATTAGAAGTTCAGTACTACTTGTTTGTAGGATGTGCTACAGTTCTATAACAAGTCGATATTGAATTATTTTTAAAACCTATTGGCTTAGCAATAGACCAAAACTCAGAGTCGTAAAATACAGCCAAATATTTCGGTAGCTTTTGTTGCTGAATTCAAGATAAGATATCTGATAAGAGCTGAGAGCTTATAAATTAGCTCTATGATCGTAGATTATTTATTTAAAATCATTATTTATACAAAAATACTGTACTGGGCATTGGTTTAAAGTAAGTTCAGAGTCAAAAACTAGCACAAAAAATCTCGTGTTTGAGATTTGGATTTTATAACTTAATTTTACTGCGAATCAGTTTCCCAAACCTAGACTCAATCGCTTACCTTTTTAATATCCTCTGTGGCCACCATATTTCAAACGGTTTTGTTTAAAACTGAAATATCAGTTGGGTGTACATAAAATTGTGTTTTTAACAAAAAGCAATTCTTGTGTCCAGTTTAATATTTACTGGCAGCTATAGTTTTAATATGTTTAAGTATTAAATCGTGTGGATGGACGCACTGAGCGTCTGAGTAAAACTGAATTCTCAATGCTAAGGAAACGCGCTTAGCGGCAAAAGCTAATAGCAAACGCTGGCATTGTGGAAGCAGCGCGTCGGCTGCGACGCTGTGTCGTCAATTGATATGCACACTCAAAAAGAAAGAAGAGTTCATTGTACGCACAATGTTGAATCTTGAAGAATTTTGCTTCGTTTAGAATTTTGTAATCAGTAAAATATTAACTTATATCAAAAATTAAGAAAAACTGTTAACTGAGTTATTTCATGGAATTTTGATTCGGTGTTATGGCCAAACAGTAAAAATTTACAACAGCAGGTTTTGCTGTTTGTAAATAGTTAGTTATTTTTTCAGGTGTACGTTACAGCAGATACAGCTACGCCGGCGTTGACAGTTCCGACAACAGTTCCGATTTAAATTGAAAATTGGGAACCAGTTGGGTGCCTGAGCGAATGCATCTGATCGATCGGAGAGAACGTTGGATTATATTCGAATTGGTATTGTGAATCAAAAACCAAATCAGCTGAAATTTAAAGTTGCTTGTGAGCGATTTTATTATTTTATTGCTGCTACGAAAAGCTTTCGTTGGCCAGACTTCGCCTATATTCTATAAAGCTAAAAGTTTTAGTTTCACGTTGATCGAAGAAAAACTGAAATTTCTCCATCAGTCGCTGAAAGCCACTCTCCAATGCCGCCGATTTAACATATTTAAGCTTTTCGAGCACATACGCAATTAAAGCCTCAAGAAGCATCTGCAGGAAAGGTATAAAATATTAACATAAGTAACAAGTATTTTAGTTCCAAATTATTAAGGAACCTTCATATGCTGCGAAGTGACACGACAGCGTTCGTGTGTCATGTGATTGTCATTTAACATTGCTTGTAATAAGACCGGATCGTTTTGCTCAATTGCGGCGCTTATGAAGCGCATAAAGGCCAAAGAATGGCCATGTAAACGCTGTAGATCTAATCTGCCACCATATCGAAAATTTTCAAATGTTTTCCAGTTCTCCCTTAAGAAACTATGGGACAATAATCAGTTAAATTTGGTTTTTTGCATTCACATGCTTTGCAGCTTACGTAAAGTAAATTTCCTTTCCATATCGGCGCTCAAACGGTTTGATAAGCTTCCAGGCCTGCCTGAGAGCCAATCTTTCGCTGAGCTTAAAGCCGCTCTCATCATAAACGGGTCCCACTTTTAGCTCTGGCAACTGTTTTGGATATATAGTAGATACATCGATACTACTTACATCATCTTCAATTGACAATTTAGAAATAACTGACTCTTTTTTGCTCATGGCTTAACAAATAATTAACAAAAAATAATGTTTATTTGGCAAAAAAAGCTGTTTGAATATTTTATGTACTTGTAAACAAAAAAATAATGTAAGCCTACTTGAGCAGGATATGGATAAATATTTTATTACAAAATTATCACAATTTTAAAAATATAAATTTTAATTTTTCGCTTATATTGATAAAGGTCAGCTCTTGTATCGGTTTAGTTACAAACTCAACTGATCGTAAACAAGAACATTATAATATGTTTTTAAGCCAGCAACAACTTGGTTCATTGATTTACGTTGGTTTGGAACAGAACACCAACAGTCTGTCATCAAAGTTATTATTTCTTTGGGAACATCATCCATTAATTCGTGTAACGGTGGTCGTTCACCTAAATCAACCGACTTCAAGTGTTAATATATATATATGATCTAAGCAAAGTACATATTTGTCTTACCGTCTATCACTTTCCGTCCAAGTTCTGAAGTGTATATGTTTTCAAATGGCTTCTTTCCCGACAACATTTCCCACAGAGTAATGGCCCAACTGTAAACATCACTTTTCTCACTATGCTTTTCACCTTTAAATATCTAAAAAAAAATTAAATCACATATAAATAAACATATGTATATAAGTTGAGAGAGAAACCTCTGGTGCCTTGTATGCGCCTGTCCCAATATTTCTCGTCATTGTGGAAGACATGTTTCTGACATGTGTGAAATCAAATATTTTTAAATCTCGTCGGTTATTTGTAAGATGTATGCATCTTGGGTTTATATCGCGATGAATCACAGCTTTTGGTTTCTGGTTATGCAGATAAGCAAGGGCCTGTCATTATATAAAATCAGATATGTACATATTCAGAACTTTAATCTTATTGTTATGTTAAACACTGACCTCGGCGATCTGAAATGCCCAGTTAATAACATGCGCCAGATAATACTTTGTTTTGTTTTCGGAATGCATAAGGCTGTCTAGAGATCCACCATCCATGTATTCCATAACAAGATACAAAATATCTTCATTCGTGGCGACGCCATGAACAAATACAATATTTGTATGGCATGCATTTTTCAGCTGTTTAAATTCCCTTTCAGTTGGCTTAAGATACTTTCTGACAACAACATTTTGGTTGCGCCATAGGGCTTTTTGCACGTCTCCGCTGATACCAATTTTCTAAAAAGAAATTACTTAATTTGGAATTTTATGTATTTTTGAGCAATACTTACCTCACGCAATGTCAATTCTGAGAAATCTATAGATACATTCATTTTAATATATGGAGGACCGAAGTATGAGTAATAATGAAAACAGATAAGCTTGCAAATAAAAAAATACCAATATCGAACTAATAGAAAACAAACCAGGAATTACTTAGGTATTTAAAAGGAATATACATTAAACTTTTAAAGAATATTGATCACTAATATATAAAGTCAATAAGATTATACGATGGCAATGCGAATCACAGCCTAAAATCAAATGATTCAATTATGCTGGCAAACTACAGGTAAATTTATCGAGCGTATATATCGATAGATATGTTTGCTACCTCTTATGAATGGTCACTTATTACGTCACAGCCTTAGCAGCTGATTTTGCCGACAAAAAAGGTAAACATGTCGACTTTATCAAACCCATTTCGCAACGTATTTCGTCTGCCGAGTCGAAATCAACGGATCAACTGGTTTCCTGGCCATATGACCAAAGGGATGCGACAGATACAACAGAAGCTACGCAGCATCGATTGTATTGTTGAAATTCACGACGCCCGCATCCCGTTAGCTGGCCGAAATTCACAATTTTTTGATACAATAACAGGTAAGGGAGCTGGTCAATGGTATAATTAAATGAAGTTTATTCCACTGTTAAACAGGCAATGGTGTTAAGCCACACATCTTAGTACTGAATAAAGTCGATCTCTTGGGAAAGAATCAACAGCGTGGAGTCCTAAAGCAGCTACGAGCACAGCAGCCTGAATTGCGAAACATACTCTTCACCAACTGCAAAGATCAGCGTAATCACGGTGTCCTGGATATATTGCCATTGGCCACAAAACTGGTGGCCGAGAGCAGTCGCTTCAATCGTGCTCAAAGCGCCGAGCATAATATAATGATTATCGGTGTGCCCAATGTGGGCAAAAGTTCTATTATCAACGTACTGCGAAATGTGCACCTAAAAAAGCGAAGTGCGGCCCGCGTGGGCGCTGAAGCAGGTGTCACGCGAGCCGTTGGCGAGCGCATTAAAATCCAAGAGCAGCCACCTGTCTATATGATCGATACTCCTGGCATACTGCAGCCATCCGTTACCGACGACGAAATGGGCATGAAACTGGCGCTTGTTGGGTGTTTGCCGGATCACATTGCTGGCGAGGATCTGATTGCTGATTATCTGCTATATTGGCTAAATCAACACAAACGCTACGAATATGTTGATTTGCTAGGACTTAGCTCCGGTCCCAGCGACAACATAAGCGCAGTCCTTGCCGAATATGCTCAGCGGGAGGGCATGTTCCATCGGGTCAAACAATACAATGGTCAAGTTGAGGTGATGACAAATTTGTTGGCAGCTGCACGTCGATTCATCAGCTTCTTTCGAACGGGACAGTTGGGTGCTATTAATCTCGACGCCGAATGCAGGAATCCAAATTAAGTTTTCTTTATTATTTAAAAGCTGTACGTTATTACAAAGTAAATCAAATTATTATATAGTATTTATTATTCCACCATTGGCACATCGATAGCAATGTTGCCGACACCTGGAACTGGTATTGAGTAGGAGACGCCTACATTTTCCAGCTCGGCGCCGACGGCATCCTGTTCGTTCTGTTCGACGGCCAATTCTGTAGGCAATTGTTTCGGTTCCATTGAGTGCGACACTTCATCCTCTACGCTGCAAATGGACGGATCTACTACATCCATAGGGGCGCTACTGATGGCATAGCTAGTTTGGGCTGCAGCTGCACGCAAATCCTCGGGAACGCCCTGCATACGCTTGTTAATGTTTCTGGTGTAAGGTGCAATTTTTTGATAGTATTCGATAAGCATCTGCGGATCTTTTTCGGACACCTGAGTGCTCGACACCAAATCAAACTCATCGCAATACTGCCAACGCACAAGATACTTAATGTCGCCGGTGACATCTGTGGCGCCCATTATTTCTGCTAGTTCCAGGCCACGCTCATAGCCGCGAGGCTTTTGTATTTCCTCGCATTTGGGTTTCTTTTCGCCGCGTTTCTTTGACTTTGCCCGAGACTCCTCAAACTTTTGTATGAGAGCTGGACAGTCACAATTTTCTTCCGGCTCCCAGGTGTTGTCCCCGGATGGATACCCACGCCACTTGATTAAATACTCAACTTTGCCATCGGCAGTGATGCGCTTGTCTACGATACGCTCAACCACAAAATTCGATTCGTTTTTTACCATTGTTTACGTTTTTCTTCTGCCAAACAATGCTTGTGTTGTGTATTTCAGTTAGTGATGGGAGAAAAGAGTGGAAATTATGTATAGCGGCTTTCTGTTAGAGAGTTGTTCTGTTAACTGCAGAATATATCGATACACACATAAGGTCGCAAACATTTACAGAGATCATACATCCTCATGTTGCTAATTCAAATATAATGCCCGCTAAGTAAATGGGCAGTAAATTCTCATGACCTAATAGTTTAGCGGAGAGCACGAAAATCTGACAAAACGGACCATTTCTCAATATCGACTAGTGAGCGACCATTTTTAGACAACAATCGATTTCATGTGTAATTGTGTGAATGTCAATTACCATATCGTATTTCATAGTCTGAAACCACGCTTGGTACTTCAGACATAGCAGCCAAAGGATTGTGCATAATTTTTTATAAGTATTATTGAATTATGGATAAGCAAGATAAGCAAGATAGTAATTTGACTGATTGGGATCCTATGGATCAACGCTACTATGATGAGAACTTAAACAAGTATGAAGCCCAACCTGGACAAAAGGGTAAAAAGGATTGTAAGGAACTGGTGAGCCCACAGTTGGTTATTAAGAAACATAACACATTTATTACGGACATAATGTTGAGAAATTTTTTTGACGCTGCTTATATTTCTGACATTGAGTATCGCAGCTTATCTCTCGTATTCATTGTTACTTTCAAAAATGTTGGGTAAGATATTTCGTTTAACATCTGTGAGGCTTATAAAAGAAATGCCAATTATAGATCCATTGAGGAAGCATATAGAAAAATGCGCCAGTTTCCAAATATTGTACAGTGTCAGCAGGGGCGACACAATCAGGACAAATCTGTATTACCATATCCACTAAGTTTGGCTAACGACAATAAAATGGCCGAAGTAACTGCGAGTGAGACCAACGCCATAGACTTGCATTCCCGCAAGTTACAAGTGTCCGCAAAGCAAAACAAGCATCCGGAGTTTTGCAAGACTCCTATTGTTGTCAAAGCAGACTACACCACAAAAGGCTCCATGTTGGCCGCAAATGATCCAAGTCGGCGGTTTTTGAATGTTAAGTACGAGTTCATGCTGGAGCGCCTTGGAGTTTATTTAACCGAAAGTATTGTCGAAAAGGATCAGACCGTGATCCATTTTCGATCGGGACGTTTGATAACTACGTAAGTTGTCCAAATCTGATAGTCAAAGACTTGTAATTTGATGAGATTGTTTGCAGTGCCTCCAAAAGTCAGCGGAAGTCAATAAAAGCATCTGATTTTGAATCAAAATTGGTGCAACAGCAACTTTACAAGTGTTTAGCCTGCAACTGCTTCACGGATACCAGCTGCAAATTTTGCCAGATGCCCTTTTGCAATCCAACCTGCTTCGATGAACTTGCTACTGTCCATAAGAAGAGTTGTGCCAAAGGCTATCCTCCCGTAATCGATTTTCAAACTATGCAAAAGTGCAAAATACCAAAACTTCCGCCATCCGGCAGCAATGTGAAGATCACTGCCTTTGAGCAGACCAACGTTTTGTACGTGCGCTCAGCAGATATAAATACCGATGTTGCCTACAACAAAGTTCTTGCTGATGTCATGATGCTGGGCAAGAAGGCATCTCCGTTAAAAAATATGCCACAGTGCGGCCAGTTGGTCATCTATAAATTCAATATGCAAATTGTCCGTGCCATGGTGCTTAATGTCGACAATCCGCTAGCCATCTACGTGGTTAGTGTGGACTATGGCAGTGTAGAGCTAACCACACTGAATACTTTATACGAGTGCAGCGAGTATTTGGCGTCCTTGCCGCGCTATGCTATACCCGTACTGCTGCGTGGTGTACCTCGACGCTATATGAGTCCAAATGTGCGCGATATGCTGTATGACCTGGACCAAACGTACACCTTCTTGATAAAGTACGCGGAGCGTGAGTTTGACTATGATAAGGGCATGCAGCGCGTGATTTTAATTGAGACTGAAATGAATCGCAGCCTAAACCGTTTGGTCAAGACGATTATTACGCCAGTGGAGCCATCACTTTCAGAAATTGGCTTTGGAGAAGATGTAAGTTACATTTGAAATTGGTGCAATGCAATGGAAACAAAAACTTATATCCTGGCTATTTTTTATACAGAAACTGGTACACGTGCATTTTCCTACGGGAAAGGGCATTGATGTGGTCATCATGGACAATACATATATCACAGTTGGTGTTCTTTACTGCACCACTTTGGATTTTGCATACGAAATAACCCAAATGCAGCGCGACCTACAAATTTATGGTGACTCCGTGGCCAAATGTAAATTGTATGCACCACCGTAAGTCAATTTTTAAATTATGTCATTATTTCTATCGTATCGCAATAATTTATTTATATTTAGGCAAAAGGATCTGTGCATTGCCAAGTATCAAGGAAAGTGGTGCCGTGGTCTTTGCATGGAGCTTGTCGGCGATGGATATCCCAGTATTTTGTTTGTCGATTATGGCAATATACTACCAGTTCATATTGATGATATACGCCCATATCCGCCACAATTTACATTTCCCATACTGACCATCGAATGTGTTCTGCTTGACATGCCTGAATCACCAAATGACGAGAAACTGGCACTTCTGGAAAACCATCTGGCAATCAGTTCAATTGTTAAATGCGACGAAGTCATTTACAATGAGCTGGAAAACTCTTACTCGCTGCGCATCAACGCTGTGCAGATGCTTATGAATTAGTTTTAATCCCATTAAAATATTAAAAATTGTTTTTAACAAATAAATAAAGTTCTACTGAAATTATAAAAATCGCAATGTTAAAAAGTTACTTAATTGTTGTATTCAAATATTAATACTCCTATGAAACAATATAACTCTGCTTGCTGAAGACGAACCTTAAGCTTGGCAACTCATCACAGAAAAAAGTCTCCTGGAAATTAAAAATTTGCAATAACATAAAAAAACTTATCAAACGTTGAATACCTTTAAAAAAGATTCGCTAAAGGGTGGCTGCCATTGGTTCCAAGAAGCTAATATCTGCGAAGAAGAGGCGAATGTTAAGATTGCCAAATGATACAAAAATTATAGAATAAACCTACATGATTTGGAATTTCAAGCAGCTCGTGTGTAGGATTTACACACAATCCAAGTGAACCCATTAAGAAATTGCTAGCGTCAACTAAGCCCAAGTGTTGCTGAAATTGTTGCTCCTCCAAACAGCCAGCGGTGATAAGAGTATAGATTTGTGTATCAGCATTAACTGCTAATGATTGCTTTATATTCTCTTGGGCACTATAATTATAGAGTATCATATGTCTACAGCTGATTAAGGGCATTGCTTCCAAATCGCTTGCCATTATAAGGACAACCATTGGCTCCTCAACTTCCTTCTCCATCGTCGGCGTATAAGAGACAGATGCATGCATGTTGTCGTTAAGTTGCATACAAGCTATATCATAGCAATGACAATAACCTTTGATGATGTCCAGACTCATCTGACTGGTTGCCACAATGGCGCATTTCTCATTGCGTCCCACAACTATACTATCCAACATTAAGTGAACAAATTCAAACTTGGCCGAGTCATATAGACCCATTTCGTGCCAGGGTGGTAAATGCGGCAGAAGCATCTCTAACAGTAATGGCTGGCTCTGTCCCATGTCTTTGAGTAGCACTGGATGATCGCAAATTTGTGTAGCTATTTCTTTAATTTGAGTCGATTCCGATAAAAGTTTTACATTGCCCAATTTTTGACAATAATCTTTCAGCAACTGAAGTGTCTGCAACTGGAGTTCTGCTGGTGCCAGCAAGCAAATATATTCATTTAGTTTACGAGGCACAGCCTTCTGGACGCTTTCGCTTTTGCTTTGAGATTTGGATTCGGGTGCCAGCTTTGGCTTCTTTAGTATGTTCATTGGCCTTAGTGGCGTGCATACTGTGGAAACGAGACCATCAGATTCTTCTTGCTGGCGATACCAATTTTCAATTTCTTCTTTTCTCTGCGCTATACATTCTTCGGGCGTCTTCAGCTCATCCTGGATTTCAACGTCCCTCATGCCAATCTCTAGCAAAGCATCAATATGCATTTTCTCCGGCCTAAAACTAGTCAAAACGTCCATTACTTTGCCGATTTCGTCTTTCAAAGTTGCTTTTGTTGCAGACACTTCCAGAGTTCCATTGCCTTTCCAGGTTTTGTGCTTCTTGTTTGACTGCTTGCGCCAGAGGACTAGGAAGATGCGCTTGTCCCATAGCGGATTATAACCTTCGTTGTACTTCTGTGGTCTGAAACCTTTAAAGCCTCCGACTGAACCCCACTGAATTTCCGTGTGCGCATAATCTTTCTGATCCACATTAAATTCACAAGCAGTAGCGCCCATTTTAGCTGCTTTGCGCATTGACGGCGCTTGAGAACGACGCATTTTTTACCGCGCTAACAAACTAAAAATTATTGGGATCATATCACCAATTGCTTAATAACTTATCGAGCAAATATAGACATGTGATCGACATATCGATACTTGACTCATTTAGTAATGTTAACGCGATTTTCTTATACATATAATTTAAACAATATGTATAAAATATTTAAAGAATTTTAATATTACAGCAGTAAGTTGAGTTAAATATTTACCTTCTTTTTAACACAAAATATAATTCAACATTTTGTATGCAGCACTAAAATTG
Source organism: Scaptomyza polygonia (assembly GCA_035044585.1). Lineage (NCBI taxonomy): Eukaryota > Metazoa > Arthropoda > Insecta > Diptera > Drosophilidae > Scaptomyza > Scaptomyza polygonia. The sequence continues at coordinate 288,969 of JAWNNU010000949.1, read as the reverse complement.
CATGATACTGGAAGCATTGCCAGCACAGATTAAAATCTTTGGCGCCGAAATAAATATGTTTTAAAACAATACCAACAATAACTCAGTACAGCAAATATATGCTTGCAAATATATGAATGCAAATTGTCGCTGTTGACATGTAAATTTACCGTTAAACTCTTCCCTATCGAAAGTAGTTAAGCCTCTAGTTTAGGCAACATAGTTTATGACGCAAATGCAACATTTTTGTCGCAAACCCGTTTCAATTAATAACCATGACACTGGCAGTTTGTTAAAATTACAGTATACGTCGTAGTTGTTGTTGTAATTGTAGCTGTTGCTGCTAGAGTAGCTTATTGCATACGCATATTCACGCCTTTCAATTGACGCCTAATGGAAAACCGAAAAACAAAACCAGTTCCAACATCAAGTGTTTTCTTCCTCGAGCATGCGTTACTCACACATGAACAGACCTGCAGCATTGTCAAGGTCGATGTCGTGAGAACAAACACTTAATTTATGCCTATACACATAAGTATGTGTTTGTTCATGCGTGTATAATGCAAATTGATACGAAATTGGACCGGAACTTTGGAATGCTAAACATTTAAACTTGCGCACTCGCTTTTCATAATTCGTTATGCACATTTGGTCACAATTAGTTAATTGGCAAATAGTAACTGTACAACAATATTGTCAACCGTTTAAAGCAGCATCAGCCTTAGCTTTCAACGCTTCCTCTACACGCCGCTAATTGGCATATAACGAAACTAATTATATTAAAACATATATGTATGTATATAGAAATCAGAATTAAAGTGCAATATCGTCGTTTGCTTAATAATGAAGCCAGGAAGGTCATTGAATTCACATCGACAACTTAAGGAACACAAAGTGAAAGCCAAGAAACCAAACTGAATTTTGTTTAATTTAATATATAAGCGCCGTTAATAATGAATGATGTGATTTGGCACTTGAGTGCAACAAACCTATTACCACACATCATACTAATAAATGAAACTGCTTATGTCACAGTATATATATATATTTCAATACTGTTACGAAATATTTTTAAAAAAAAGCCTGGAACTCAGAAAAAATTTCCCAATTCATGGTATTCGATTGATATATATAAAGTAGTACATTTAGAAATAAAAAAAAAATTTACATTCACGTATTGTTGTATTTTACAGAAAATTTTAATTACATTATATTCCCGAAGGTAGTAAATTAACTGTATAAATAATTTACATTTAAAATCAAACATTTGATTTAGACTGCTTTATAACAACCGCAAACCAGAAGCGTTTCCGGTTATGACACAATCCCAATCTTAAATTTTTTGGCAAGTTAATGCTCTTCTGTCTGATATTTCAGGCTCGACGACTTCCTCAACTTCCAATGTGTGTAATTTCAATAATTGAACTTACATACATATATAAAAATAACATGTAAATCTTTGTGTTCAATATTTATGTGTGTGACTCATCTTGATAATTGATTGAGCATGTAGAACCATCTGTGATTAATTGTCTTGTAATTCTTAACAGGATTAGCCAACCAGCCAGCTTGTCTGTCTAATCGATTATCAGACAAATAGTTGGACTGACATATCAGCAACTATTTTTAGCGCATTTAAAAAACCATTAATTAATAGACGACTCTGTTCATTTGCAGACAAGTTTTGGGCAGAAAACACCTTCTTTTTTTTTGGTTAGAGTCAGCGCCGTTTAAATTTCAATTCCTCAAAGTGGCAATAACCTCAGGACGGGCCAGGGCAAGCTGAGGCCAAAATCTTTACGCCATATGATTGATAACCATTGTTAGAGACGTTCAACTACTACTTTATTTAAGCGAACAACAATCGAAAACAAAAACGTAAACGCAAAAGCAAAAGCAAAATAAAGTAACAAAAGAAAGCCAAAGAACGCGCAAGGCAATTTGTTAATTGTTTAGTTGATCAGCCATAAATCAATGGCAATCGGCAATTAAGAGCGCTAATTATTGAACCGCCAACAACAATTGGCAATTGGCCAACTGAACTTGACTCCAACGTCAACTGAAGACAATACAAACAACTTGAACAATTCAATTTAAATCAATTTAATATGATTGGATTTTTGCGGTTATTCACCATTTGTTGCATCACACAAAAAGATGGTGACTTTGCGGCTGATTCGCCTCAGACACCTGCTGACAATTGAACTTGAACTTGGTATTTGAATTAGCCAGCCTCTCTCTCTCTCTCTCTGTTTATCTTTCTCTCTCTCTTTATCTCCCTCTCAGCCCACCACAACCTAACATGGCTTTGAAAAAAAAATCAACATAACTGCGACAAGTGTGCAATTTGTATTTAATTGAGCGCATTAATAATGTGGGCTGTTTGCTAAGTTCTGTGATTGATTTTTGAAATAGTTTGGAATCAAAGAAAACTACATACATAGTAGAAAAAGTCAATTAATGTGCAATAAAAAAAAAAGCTTATTAAATTAAGTTATGTTTTTCGGATATGGATTTAACAAAGTTGTTTTTTGTTGTTGATAAAAACAACCCTCGTAGGCAGTTATTCGATAAGCCGAAGTGTCTTAAATGTCAACCATTTTATGCGGCACATTATAAAGCAATATAAAGCAATAGCAAAAATTTTGAAATAAAATATGTATGTTTTCAATAGTACGTTGTAGTTGCCGCAGATATAGTAGTAGCTTAAAGCCTTCTGTTTTGTGCTTCCGGCCGACAATTCATGCATTATGATTATGATTATGCATATTGCTATATATATATATATATATATATATATATATATATATTTAATCAAACAGCGTAAACAATAATTGTCATTTAAATCAAGTCAGCGCTCTTATTAAATGCGGCTAAAACAGCAACAACAACAACAACAACAGTAGATCGGACAAACAGGCCAACAATATCACAAAAATTTTCACGGTCAAAACGACAGAGGCGGAAGAAATTGACACAATATGCACACACAGCTATGATTGTTGTTGTTGTTGTTGCAATTGTTTTTCACCTGCAATCAAGCCAAGGTGTTTGCCAGCTTTCCTACAACAATTACATTTGCATTTGATTTGCATAAGCGCCCATTCAAATGATCGACTGATTGACCCGCATGAAGTGCAACCAACACTCTCAAAGGCTCACAACTGGTTACCGGAAAGCAGTCGCTAGAAAGTTGCCCATTTTTATTGCTTTAGTTAACAATTTGCAACAATCCCGCCCAAGAACAAATACCATCACGTGTCCCACGTACATACAACAACAACAACACTCAAAGCTCAAAAGGCGTTTGAGTAACACAAGAAGGTAGAAAAAAACTCACTCACAAAAAAAACGCAACAAACAAACAAAGCAAACGACGGCAACGTCGTGAAGTCAACGACGGCAACAGCCGCAGCGCATGCTTGCCATGCTTTATATAAAATCAACTGAGCATTTCTGTTGGAATTCATTAAACGTTTTACCGCACAGCTCGACGTACGTACGATCCGTACACTCATACACACTCACACACACACAGATACACATTATCCGTCGAGTTAAATTCGAGCTCCAGCAACCAAACGTTACACACACAAAATTATTTTAAATACAGCGTGTAAGCTTCACTATATCCAGCATCCAGCTCATTGTTTTCTATTAAGGCCAGCCAAACAACGCGGTTGAATTTTTGCTTTTGGTTTCATTTTGAACGTGCTCAAAACTATCAAATACATAACATAGTATTAAACATCAACATATCAATGAAAAATATTTGAAAAAAAAAAAAACAAATGAAAACAAAATCGAGTTTTGTGCGATTGTTAAATAAAAGTTATACATATCAAAAGAAGTGCAGTGATAAAATAAATTATTAAAAAGCGAATTAATTTTTGAAATATATTTGTTAACTAATTGCAGCTCTGCGAACATAACTTAACACACTTACCAACAAATTAATTTAACAAATCCACAACAAAATCAACATGAAATTCGTAAGTACTACAATGCAAAAAAAATAGCTAAACATATTGCATTTCATATATATATTTTGCGTATGCGCAATATTTTTTTATTGCGGCTTTGCAAAAAAAAGTTCGTTGCCTAAGTCTTTTGTGTAAACTGCCAAAGCAGCGACAATATTCACAGCATTTCCATTGATGCTCGAGACTAATGCGAATGCAATGGCATTGCCACACACACACACACGCAACCATTTACCCCACAAAAAATTGAGTCTATATTTTTATATTTCGCTCTTTGGTTTATTTGAGGTTATTGTGGTATTCAGAATTTTTATTGGGCACTTGAATTTATGGCCAACTGTGTTGACCATTTTGCCCGTTTGTCGTGTGTCAATTTCTGTGGCGAGCATTTTGTCGGCATTAAAGACATGACAAAGCTACGCCGCAAAACCATATAAATTCATACACATGTATTTATTTTCATGCAACTTGCTATTAAGCTGTTAAGTCGCAGGCAATTGTCTGTTGACTGGGGCCGTGCAACATCTACAGCTCCATCAAGCATCCAATCATAGAGCATATACAATATGATTATTATACAGCCAAAACACGCATTATTCATATTTCCGCTTAACCAAAAGCATAAGTGTAGGCTTTGAACGTTCAATTTGCAGAACGACCAACAATTACACACAAAATAGTACAAATAAAAAATTTAATGGCGGGGAAGTTCAAGTTCATGTTGAAGGCCGTAACAGCAAACCAGACAGCCAGCAGACACTTGTTTACAGATCAGGCAACAAAACAACAACAACACCAATAACAACATAAACGTGATTGGACATGCGTTTTGTAACTTAATTGAAAAAGTGCGATACACACGCGCCAACACACAGACGCATACATACATACATATGTATAAGCCCCAAAGCCAGAGTCAGAGTCACAGTCAAAGTGACCAAAACGAGCGCTGTCGCTGACCAACTTCTTGTTCAATTGCGTGTGTCTCGAATGTGCATGAATGTGCGTGTGCTTGTGTGTGTGTGTGTGCTTGTTGCAGCCATAAATTAAACAACTATGCTTGAAACGCGCCAGCGTTCAATTCATTAGAGTCAATGCTATGCTATGCTATTTCAACACCAACTGCAGCCAGCAATGCTTCGTGTTTTTTTTTTCCTTCTATTTCTCAGTTGTCGGTCTTTGCATCCCAACAGTTTGTTGGGGGCACCCTGGGAACCGCAATCAGGCCTGCTGGCAAATCGGTTTCGATTAGGATTGAGCCAAATAAGAAGTAAAAAAACTGAAAAAAGATTTATTAATTGCTTGACAATCGCTTCAATTCATTGGCTTAATCGTCGTTTGCCATCGCCATCAAACTTGTCCTCGTCGACAATATTGTCGAATTTTACACGCTTTGCGTGTAGAAATTCAAATTAATTGCCTTGCGTTGCGTTGCGCTTGGCTAAGTTCGCTTTGGCTACTTTTAGACTAAAAAAGACACACAATTTGGTCTATGGCTTAATGAAGATGTCGCGCCGGAAAGTATAGCTTGCTCAATATATAAACTAAAATCACACAATCAGCAACTGTTATACATAGTTACCACAGATGTCATATGATTTTGCGTTTGCGTGTGTCTAGGCCAGGTCTAAATGCAAAACTAGACTTTATTTCAGCCGGCACAGTTGAGTTCACACAAGCTTTTGACTTGGTTCTTGAAGTTCATTTACTTTACTTTTTTTATATGTATATGAAGTAGCACATTAATTTTTATGAAAATAACCAATAATTATTATTCAAGAACATAGTTATTAGAACTTAAAAACTATAATGGTTGTTTTCAATAAATCAACTTGAAATACATATAATTAAATTGACTCTCAAGTAGTTATTTGCTTTAAATACATTCAACCTTAATTTTTATTTAGAAAATGTTGCAAAAGGTCTTTAGATTTAAAGTCTTAGTGTCGATAAATTAAAAAAAAAACATACTAACAATATTGTATTTCCTTAGTTCATTTATATTACAAACAATATATTAGCTTCCATTGCATCATGCTGAATCCTCGAGTCGTGGGTGACTCTCCTCTAAGGCTATATCATATATATATATATATATGTTTATATATTTGGAGCACTTGGATACAATGCCTTGCAGCGAAAAACCGCAAGCCAAACCATGTCATTTGATATCGAGATTCGCACCATTTGACCAAACAACAATTTTAGTTTGTTTTGGGGATCTATTTTTATTACAATTTGGTTAGTGCGGTGCGATTAGTGTTTTTCTGTTGTTGCCAGAAATGCGCAGCTGTCGCAATCAGAGTTGGAACCATGTTCCAGCTAGTCAGCTATTCAGTCAGTCAGTTGGTCATTCAGTCAGTCAATGTGCATGGCAAGTGCCTGGCATACACATGTTCCACACATGTCCAGCTACATTTTGAGAGAGTTCGTGGTGGTGGTTTTGGTGGTGGTGCTGCCCACATGTGCTCGCGATCGCGCATTGTTTTTGTTTTTTTTTTTTTTTGGCTTGCAAAATACTTTATGTTAGATTTATCGCGAGATTGAAGTCGGGACGGGGCCAAACCATTACCATATTTATAAGTAATGGACAAACACAAAAAGACAGTCAAACAGTCAGTCAGTTAGTCAGTTAGTCAGTGCGTTGTGTTTGGCATTTTGTCATGCCTTAAATGCTACAAATTTGCAAACGAATTTTTGTCGCAGCATGAACTTGAACTGAATTTTGTTTGCAGGCAGCCGCAACAGCAAAAGCCAAAAGGAAAAGTGTTTTAATTCTCACGCTGCCCATTGTGAACAATTTGGCACTTCCTAACCAACGAACTGTGGCAAATTGATGGCTGATAATTGCTTGAGCAATTGCCAATCAGTGACCAGCTAGCCGCAGTAACTCTGGCATCATTTCCAGCTATTAAACACAATTCAAAGTAATTTAAAGTTGTTGTTGTTCGATGCAGTTGCAGTTGTAGTTGTAGTGGTTTGATCTTGTTGCACCTACTAAATCCAACAGACAGTCGGCATCCAGACCAGGGGGAGCCATAAGTCTGGAGCCAAAGATTGAGCGCTCAACGCTTCCGTGTTGAAAGTCAATGTACAGTTGCCCAATCGAGCGTTAACCTGATCAGTATTAGCATCTGAGCAAAGTATTACCTGCTGCTGTTGTTGTTGTTGTTGTGGGCGTTAACAATCATTAACAAGCGATAACAATATTCATTTTTTGTGTTTTATTTTTTTCTTAGCTCCTATTTTCATTATTTATATTTTTTATTTTTTTTTTTGCTGGCCGCGTAAACTTGAGCGCATTTCAATTGTTCAACATTCACTTTTGCAACTGGCCCAAAAAAAATATATATGTTTATATAGTGGGTTTACATCAAACTCAAATTTTGTAAAGCTTGCGTTTGGCAAATGACAATCCATTTAAATAAGATTAATTAATGCTCCAGCTAAAATGAACAGACCACATTTTCCGTTTTTTTTTTTCTAAGCACATGACTCATTTTTCTGCTGTTGACCAACGCAAAGTTTGCCTAAAACCTGTGGGTATCGCACCATTTGGCAGGAACAACCAATTGAAAGTTCATTGCGAGCTTATTTTATTTATTTGTCGAAAACAATTTTGATAAAAATGCAAGGCACTCCGGTTTACCTGTTGAAGTGGATTATTGAATGTTGCTGTTTTTTTTGTTGTTTTTTTTCATCTAGTAAAGTAATAAAAATAATTTATTTTTTACAGCACATTTGAGCCAATCAAAATCTAAACGCCAATAAATGCCAGCGCAAAAATGAAAAATCTGATTGAAAAACAACTTATACTACACTGTGCAAATAGTATATGTGTCTTGCAGTCGAAATACCCTGTAAATAAGTAGCATTGAATGCAAACATTTATTGCAAAGGGTTAAAAAATTTCAAATTTTTATAAACATAATCAAAACTAAAAATATTTATGTTGTTAGCCTAAATTTAATTTTTAAAAACACGTTTTTGTTCATGAATATCGATTTTTTTTATTAAATCAATTACCGTCAAAAGTATACTGATTATTTTCAGTTTCCCTTGTTGTTCAAGATTCCTATAATCTTGTTTTTTAGAATACCCAATGAATTAGTATTTACACAGCATATGTAGTCGCTGCTAACAAGGTACTGTTGTTGTTGTTTTTGTCGATTTTGTTTCATATATTGTTGCTTTTGTCCAGTTGTTGCTGTGATTTTTATTTAGGTTTTTATGCGCTGGCACAGAGGCATGCTCACATGTTGCTGCACTTAATCATTGTTTGTGGGTGGGTGGGTTTTCGCATGAGCCGCCGTTGGCCAACAATCTGTAGTTGCTGACGTTGTTGTTGTTGTTGTTGCTGGTGTTGTTGTTGTTCTTGTTTGTTGCCATGTCTGCTACCAAGCGTTCCAAGCGCCGCCCAATTACGAAATCATATCTAAGGTCATTTGTTCAACTAATTTGTTTGCGGCTATGATAAGGTTGGCGGGGGATAGAGTAGCAGGTAGAGTAGGGTAGAGCTGCCATGTGGAATGATTGAAATTTTAATACAAAAGTCTGTTATATGTCTCAGAGTCAAACAAATTAAGTCACATTAGCGTGTTGCACGGTTCTCGAGTCCCAATTTCTGTACGGATTCCTTGCGGCTAGCCACAACTAACAACAACATCAACAAGAAGCGAACTATATAAACCAAGTGCTGCGCCTAATTAATTTAATTTGTTTAAACGATCACTTTCAAAAGTTCGACAGCAATAGCAATGGTTACAATCATAGATGGAGTAGCTGTTCAAAACTATGCGAAGAATGCCCAAATGCAAATGTGTGTTTAAATTGTGTGTTTGGAAATGTTGCCGCCGGCTGCAGCTGGCGACATTTTGACGTCTTACATGTGTAGCATGCCTGCCACAACAGACAACAGCTTCCAGGCTGTGGCCGCACTTAGAGAAATGCTCAAATAATATCTTTAACTGTTAAATGAGACGATATAAATAGAACATTATCAAGCACAATTTCCAGTTTTAAGTTTAAGTTGCTTAAAAAACAACTTTAAGCTTTTATTCAAGGTTTTGAGTTCACGTTAAGTGATTTTGTCCCTGAGCAAAGTATCTTGAATTTGGCCATTATTATTTTTAGATCACTCTAAGAGCTTCTTACATGAATTAAACATTATAAACCAGAATTGATGTTTAGAATACAAAGATAATCCATTTGTGTGTTCAATTTTGTAGTTTCCTACAACTGATAATCACATCGTTTAGGCAATTAAAAACTAGTTCTTAAACTTACATCATCAACTGACTTCTGGACAAATTAAGTCAGTTACATAATCACAAACAAATTTACACAATTATTTTGTACAGTGTACACACAGCTGCCTTGTTAAATAGTTATTTCCTTTTTGGGTTTCGAAATGAAATTGTCTGTTTTGTGTTTATTTGGATTATGATAGATCAAAAGTTTGCCGGCTTCTCATGATAACTTTTTAGCTGGAATCTACCTGGCTATATAGGCAAAAGATTTGACAGCTAATCGCCTGCTAAATACTCCCACACGACAAAGGTGTTATAAATCGTTGTTTTTAAATGAAATCGTTTAACTCTCTTTGCTGCTGCTGCTGCCACATATGAGAATTTGACATAATTATCGCTTGGATTAAATCACTTTATGCCTGATCTTCTGGGCCTCTACGGTCTAATGTGGCAATAGACGGCGAGTCTGTGACTCGGAAGACAACGACAACTAAACACGCAACAACAACAACAACAACAACAAGCATGAATTAATTAAATTCATTTTCACAAGTTGGCGAGACTTTAAAGTCTAGACGTTGGCAACGACGTTGGTCGGTCGCCTTGTTTGCATACATTTTGATTATTTAGTTTCAAGACATATTGTTGTTTTTGCTGTTGTTTGAATATTTTTGCTAATAGCAATTAGCGTTGTTGCTGTCGTTCCTGTTCTCTTGTTACAGCTGCTTGTATTTTTTGACTTTTTACTGATGGCTATTTTATGTGTAGGGTGCTCGTAAACACTTTGCACAGCATATTAAGTCAGCTGTTGCAGTAACATACAAAAATCAACAATCGAAATTTGGTTGGCTTGTTAAATTAACATGCTGGCCAATAACCAATATTGCGCATACGCCCTGCAGTGCAATGCCGATTTCAGATTGCAGGCGCGGCCCATTAGGCAATTAATGAAGCAAAAAGCTTTCAAAGCTCCAAAAAAAAAAATAGCTAAAGCAACACACTTAATTGGTTAATATGGATGAATGTGGGCACAAAATCCGATTAGCACCAGCAACAACTGCTGCACATTTGCGATTAGTATGCACAGAACGATGATGAGGCAGCAGCTGTTTGGGCTTTGCATTGCTTGGCAAACCTGTTCTATTAAGTCTTTGCATGCCCTGTTATTAGTGTCCAGTGTGTGGCTTATAAATAAGACATTAAACGCAACAGCACCCTCAATACTCAGCACTCGGCACTACAACTACATAGTGCTAGATGCCAATTTTCAATACGCCGAGCCTGTTCACAATTCAATGGGAAAACAATAAATTCAAGCGCCTCGGCGGACAGTTAGGCAGCCTGCCTGCACTTTTGTTTGTCTATAATGTATTTATAACCGCAGAGCCAATTTGCACAGCATGCTGCACTCCACTTCCATTGATAAATGCCGCTGCAAATGCTGACCACAGCAACAACAACAACAACAATAACAACGTTCGTTTGCTCCTTAACGAGCTTCAGCTAAATGCTTATCAATGCTTAAGATTCGTTGCCTGCGAATTGGGTTAGTGTTGTGTGAAATTAAAATTGAAAACTCTGGCTGGCAATTGTCATAAATTTTGGTTTTATGCAATCACTGCTAATTACACATATCGTTCTGCGTATAAAAAATATGGCCAAAGAACGAACCTCAACTCAGGCTATTGGCCACTTGGAACTTGGCTCGTGCTCAAGTCAAGTACACTCGATTGGCATTCTATGTTATAAGCTGCTGTTGCTGTCGCTGTCGCTGCTGGCTTAATTGTTTTTTCATATGGCTAAGCTCCACTTTGGCAATGACACACATTTCAATTGTTTAATCGTTTTGACCGTATTTACCAGCTAAACGAACCAAACCAACCAACAAACTGCTCGCGCATTAACCATATCAATGTCTATTCTGTTTCTCTCTCCCTCTCTCTCTCTCTCTCTCTCTCTCTCTCTCTCTCTCGATTTGCAGTTAGTCACCATTGCTGCTTTGTGTTTGTGCCTGGCTTTTGCTGCTGGCCAGCAATACTTTTTAGGACAGTTTCCCAGCCGCTCCCGCTTCGCCTATGATCCATTGGCGCTGGCACAGCCCTCAGCGGCGCAGGTGCGCGATCCCCGTCAGAACAGAGGTAAGTAACAACAACTTTCAAGCATATACAGTTGAGCATCTTTTGGCCAAAGCTTCAGTTACAGTTAAAGAAGTTCCAACTGTTAACATCTAAACTTGAACTTTACATACTTAAATATTCTTTCATTCTATTTTTCTTTTTTCGCATCTTTGTTTGTGCTTGTTTCTTGTTGCAGGACCCGTTGTCTTCCCACCATCACCACCAGATACAGTTGACGAATCAAGCGGTGTTGTTGTTGGCGCCTCTGGTTTCGGTTTTGTGCCACCCCAACAAAGTAATACATTGAGACGCTCGGTCTAAACAATAGTAGAACCAGTAGGCCATTGTCAAGTCAAGCACTTAATCTTACACACACACACACACACACATAAGCACACACAGTCACACACTCGCTCACTCACACACAAAGCTTTATTAGTGCAATTGAATTAGTGTTTAAATATGACGTCTTTTTTTATTAGCTTATGCAAGTTGTTGTTGTATTTTAATTGTTTAATTATTGTCTTTTATTAACTTACCCTCCAACCAACCTCCAATTCACAGGCACAATCTTTGGTTAACTGCACACACACACACACACTCTCACACAAAGCCATAAACACAAACACCACACGCACACACACCAACACACACATGCACAATGCTTATAGCATTGCCAATGGCAAAATGTAGGGCCGGAAACGGAAATGCGCGTCACAGTCAATTGCAATTCAACTTCTATTTAAGCACCAAAGCACCACAGCAATGCGCATCGAACCCAAACCCATTCAATTCAACACACAGCGCACAGGCTAACATTACAAAATAAAACAAAACAATTATTAATAGTGTGTAATAAGTAACTTGTTTATTAGGTATATGATTATGTAGTTTAATTATTAATTATTATCAAATTGCGAACACACACATTTAATTGATTTTTATTATTATTTTGCTTTTTTTACGAATTTATTATGTTTGATTTTTATTTTAATTTGCCAAATTTTTAGTGTCTTTGTGTATTTTAATGTTTCTTTAATGTTTTTATTTTATTTGTAACCCAAAATTTTTATTATTTTTTAGTTGAAAACAATCTAAATTATAAATAAACAAAAACTATTGTACAAAAAGAAAACAACCAACAAACGAATTTTTTATACATATATTGATTTATTTTTTATTTGAAACAATCTAACATCTTTTTGGCCAGTACAAACTCAACTTGTTTTCAACATATATATATATTTCGTAGTTTATTTATTTTATAGTTTTCCCATGCAAATGCACCACTTTTGGCTTTCTGTTAATGTTATCGTTTTGTTTTTCATGATTTCTTGTAGCAATTATTGTAAGTGCACACAAAACAAACGTCTAATTAACAAAGCCAGCTTTGAAGTGCTGCGACACTTTGATTGATACTATGTACCGACGTAGGCTACACTCTTTACCCTTCACTTTGACTTTAAAGTGGGCAAAAGAATTTATAAGGCTCTAGGTTTGGTTTCAAAAGATATGGGGTGGTTAAATACTTGTGTTGCTCTAAACAAAGTTTCTTATTCAATTTAAACAAACCCGCTTTAGATTGCAGATTGGGGGCACACGAATCAAATGAAAGTCAAACTTATATCTATCCCGAAACTTAACTTCATAATTTTATGGTATTGGTATGATTTAAAGCATATTCCCTATACAAAGCAAGTCAATTCAGTTGAGCAAATTCACAAATTAGTCATTTATGATTCGAAAATTAGATGTTTATCCATTTAAACACAGTTCAAAGAGTTCTCAATTGTTTAATGACAGTGCCACGTTGTTATTAAATCAGTTATTAAAGCTGTCTTTGATTTATGCACTATATAGACTTGGCAACAAGTATCAAACAGTTTTAATTACCTGCATATTTTGCATACTTGATCTGCATGGCATGGGTCTCAACTAATAACAAAAGCGGACAATCTGTTCAACTTGTTTCGATATAAATATATGGCTGACAAGAAAAGCATTTTAATCTCATCTTATCGTATATAGACAAGTATGCCGAAAGTCAAAACACCACTTCTGCATTCTCCTTTCTTGATTGCTTATTTAGCTATCTTTCTCTTTGCTCAAAATTTGTATTATCTTCCTGAAGGCATGCCAGCCGGCTTATGATGACTAAAGTACCTCACTGTAAAAGGCAACTAGCAACTTACAAAAATGAAGAAAAAAATCACACAAAATACATAGCTATGAACCATTTTAACGACAAGCAAATGTGTTGGCCCCGAGGCAATGCCGGCAGCAGCAGCAGCAACAACAGCAGGTGCTGCAGCAGCAATCAAGACTTGAGCCCCATATGGCATTAAGTGCTGCCTGTCTATAAGCTCAATGAGTACAAATACATCGAAACATTTGCATAAAGAGAAATAGACCAGAAGACAGAGCGAGAGAAGGAGATATAGACTCAATGATATGCGGGACTAATGCTTTGCAAAATATGTCTGTAGTTTGGATTTTTACTTTTTATTGCACATACCCTGTTTCCCAAGTACAATAAGTCAAATAGGGTATGTTGAAATGCTGCATCAATTGTTCCACTTCTCTTGAGTAAAAGATTAAAACTTCGTTGTCTGAATGTAGTTAAAGAATTTTGAAGTCAAGCTTAACTTTAAATTTGATAACTACGACAAGAAATAGAAAGGGAGAGAGAGAGAGAGAGAAAGAGAGAGATAGGGAGAAAGAGAGAGAGAAAGAGAGACAGCATGTTTGACATCTCTTTTATAGGATATCTTTTAGATTTGTTTTCTTTGTGGTATTTGATTTTTTTTGCATATTGTTTCAGAGAAACTTGAAATGGAGCAAGATTTTTTTTGTAGTTTTTTCATATTATTGTAGCATGAGCCTACTGTGCCGGTTGACGCTAAAACAAAAAACAGCAAACAGTAGGCCAGTAAGCCAGAGGATTTGGATTTACTTAGGACACAAATGCAACGAAAGAAATTTCACAATAAACAAGCAAACAAACAAACTAACGAATAAACAAACGAACGACACTAAGTTGAGATAATTTTAACAATTTGACAATTTATGCACGATTGGCGACTGTTGCCATAGCAGTAGCCGCATTACCCGATACCATATTGCCAACAAATAGCTAACAGCCAACTGGCCATTGTGTAATTAATTATGCAAGCCAAAAGTTCTCTTAACAAAACACACACACACAAAGACAACAATAAGATACGCAGCGCTAAACTTCCGGATGAGGACTGCCTGTGGCTAGCCGGCTGTGGAAAGTGCAACCATTGCTAACAGTAACAAATGCGCCGCTAGATTAATGGTCAATGGCTCTGTGCCCATAAAAATTACGTATAAGCTACAATTGTTGCACAGTCACGGTTGCAGCCGCAGCGAATGTGAGCAATTGTCAGCCGCCCCCTTTAATTTAAACACAGAGAGAAAAAGGGCCGCGAAAAAAAGAATTGTCTTATAAGATCAACACATTGTCTATTTCTGTGTTTTCTCAAATATTGAAATATGAGGGATTATAATTAAAAAATTTTTAAGACAACGATAACGTTAACAAGTTTGTTTTCTTAGTTCGAAGTGCAGACAACTTGGGACGGTTGTCTAATGTGGCCAATCATGAAATAGACATTCTAAGCTGGCACTGGACACTTGCCCAAACACTTGATTTCAAGCAATACTATAAATATGTACATTAAAATTGACGCTGTGATTGACGAAGCGCTTAGCCTTCAACATGTGTCGGCATTGGCCAGTTAACGCCCACACTTGGAATTTATACCAGTTGGCAGGCAGGCAGGCAGCATTAGCAGTGGCAGCGGCTACAAAAGTAACACCACTAATCTCAAGTGCACTCGCCCAAGCCTAACATTATTAATTGTAAATTGTTATTGCAATCGCACTCGTAATAATGCCAAGTACAAAATGACCGCCAAATACCAAATTGACAATGCTCATTGCGTTTGTTTTGTTTTCTGTTTTATGTCTTTTCACTCTTTTCACAGCGGTGGCAGCTGTGGCAGCGGCAGCCGGCGGTGTCGATCCAACATATTTCAGTACAACATTTCAAACGCCCGACACATCGTATGCCACATTCAACTATTTTAGCAGTCCATATAGTACGCGATACACTTACTTCTGAGACGCAGTTGAGCGAGTTCCAGGAGGCGAGTCGAGTCCAAGAGTCGAGTCATGTGTAAGTAGTCAGTTAATGAGGCGCCTAGGCAAAAATATATCAAATGCTGTTGTAAATAAATGTATAAAATATGCAATTTGTGTTTAACTTGTGTTTGTGCGTCGTTGTCGTGCACTCAACTGTGCAACAATAAATGTTTACACATTGCTTTTGCAATTGTTTAAATATGCACAACTAGCGAAAGACTCAGGAAACGAACTTGAAAGCGCGCAAGCGTTAAGCAAACAAATAAATCAATTTAGTTTATCACCGTAATGTGATGCTCACTGTCGAGCCTAGACTCACAAAAAATAAATAACAATTTTATAATCCAATATGTTAGGAAATCGTTATTAAAAAGTTAGTTTTATTGACTTAGACACAAATCAAATATCTTTCTTTTAGGTTGGTTAAATAAAAAGACAAATTACCATTACTGAATTTTTCTTAAACTTAAGTGAAACACATATAATTTACGGGGTTTCGTATGTAATATAGTAAACAATACTATGTAACTCCTCCAAGTGTTGCGGTGTTTCATAAATAAATTTATTGCAAAATTAAGAAACACAAAAAACTGCATTTTTATTTTCAATGCAGCTTATTTATTTGTGAATCTCTAAGAAACTTTGAGTGTGTACAGTTGCTGTTGTGAAATTAGATAATAAAGAGATTGAAATGTTTAGATGAAATCGAATCAATGCTTTTCGTCTGGCAGAACCGCTAGAACGCCAACGACAAACACTAGCCAACACTATAGCTAAAGTTTATAGCTAAAGTTGAGGGCTGGAGTTTGCCATTGAAGTGTGAGCCGAATACTCGTCATCGTTATGTATTGCTATTGGCTTTGGAATGTTTATTTGTTTGCTTGTCGGTTTTTTTCTGGTGCTGTTTGTGTTGCTGCTGTTACATTGATTTTTCAGTGCGAATTGCAAGAAATCTGTGCAAGCGTTTGCCTTTTGCATTTTACAACAGCATGACATGCCGCAGCGGACAATTGCATGCTGTCGTTACTGTCGCTGTTGGTGCTGCTTGCCATTGTATGTTAAATTACGTATACGCCTTTAGTATAGGCCAAGCCGGTGTGCAAGCGGTGTTAATTTCCATTGACACTGAGACTGGGACTGGGACACGTTGCGACAGTAGCAAACGACAAACGGCAAATAAAGCTCCAAATTTTTATTATATTTCTTTATTTATGCGAGAAGTTGCAAAGCACTGAGACAAAATATGAAAAAAGATACAATTCTCGGGCACACAATTCTTGCACAACAATGCACAGCAACAACAAGCAAGAAACAAAGCCACAGCAGATCATTAGTGGTGGCGGTGGTGGTGCAGGCGGCATGATTCACAGAGCCACCGCATAGTGCAACTGCTACAGCAACAGCAACTTTAATAACAAATGCAAAGAAAATTTGCCACAAAATCGACTGGTTAGCAAAATGTTGATGGTTTGCCTCCGACTTGTCATAATTTGTATTAAGTGAAACCATATCGACAAAAGGCCAATTGCAATCAACGATTGCCAATTGGCAGCCATCGCAGCAGCTTTGATAACCCCGTTGACCGCAAGATTTTTTCAATGCAGTGACAGTATATGAGCTCTATTTATGTTTTGTCGCCGCAGGCATAAATTGAAACTATTAGCATTACCCACGTATATTTTATAGTGTGTGGAAAAGAAAAAAAACAATAAAAGTCGCAACAAAGTTTAAAGCTCAGAGCAATCAGCCCTACTCCAGCTCAGTTTTGGTTTTTTGCTTTCAATTTCAGATTGATTGTCATGCCCGGTTTTTAATTAGCTTTGCCTCATGACTCACAACTTGTCAGCAAACACACCACACACCCACATATGCACACTGTTCAGTGTGATTCGTTTGGTAAATCCTGTGCAGAAATCACGTAGACCAAATGCCGAATTGACCTTGAGTACGTATGCATTTGTTGAATTGTTTTTAATTCCGTGTTCGCATGCCGATTAGCACATACCGAAAAGACGAAAAACCCTTTCAAAATGAGCTCCACAGCTCTTTATATATAATTAATATAATTTGCATTGTCTGTTTTTAATTGTTCTCCAAATATTGCCTTTCTAAACAAAGCAAATACAGGTTTATTTGCTCTTATCAGATATTCAAAAAGTCGTTACTGTATTATTTCGATATAAGTCACCTCTTACATGACAAACAAATATCGATAGTTTTTTGTAGGTCTAAGATAAGTTGGCAGCCCTTGTTAATAAAAATCGGTGGCACAATACTCCGTACGCGAATTTTCTAGACCAAAGCGACGAAAATTATAACAAATTATAAAAGATAGCCATGGAGCAATGCTATAATAGAGGTTGCGGCCAACTCTTCGATCCAGCCACCAATTCTGATGGTAAGCTAAGTGCACAAAAACACAGAGTTATCCGACAATTAAATTAAAAACTTTGCTCAGAATCTTGCCGGCACCATCCAGGCGCTCCATATTTCCACGATGCTTACAAGGGCTGGTCATGCTGCAACAAAAAGTCTGTTGATTTCACTGAATTCCTTAACTTTAAGGGCTGCACCGTGGCGAAACACTCAAACGTTAAGCCTCCCGAACCGGAGAAGCCGGCCAAGGACGACAAAGATGTCGATCTGCCGGTGGAAGTCGAAGTGCGCGCTCCAATAAGAGAAGCTCTGCCAAGACCAGCAATAGAAACTCCATTGACCGTGCTGCAACCAACAGTGGCGCCTGCCCTGAAGGAAACCGTTGATGCATTGATTAGTATACCAGTTGCTGCGCCCGTGCCAGCTACAGATTCTGACAAGTAGTTAAAATGTTTGAGTTTTATTATTTTGATTTATTTATGTTTTTTTTAGTGGGATTGCTGTGGGAACCATCTGCAAAAACAAGGGCTGTACTTACTCATACACGGGCACCATCAGCGACTATGGTGAGTGCACCTATCATCCCGGTGTACCCATATTTCATGAGGGCCTCAAGTTTTGGTCATGCTGCCAGAAGCGTACCTCGGACTTTGCACAATTTATGGCTCAAAAAGGCTGTGTTTATGGTCAACATAAGTTTGTTAAAGACGTTAGTGGCAGTGTAATATTAAAAAAAATCTCATCTAATTTATTGATGCGTTGCAGAATGAAGACAAAGAGGTTGTTCAGTGTCGTTACGATTGGCATCAAACGGCTACGAATGTTGTTGTTGCAGTTTATGCCAAGAAATATCATTACGCTCAAAGCCTAATTGAAGTAAATCCGATTAGGCTGCATATAATGCTGGTCTTTCCAGACCAGGAGAATGCCAAGTTTGACCTAGACCTGGAATTGCGTGGTGTAAGCATAAAAAGTATTTGTGTTAATTTTTCTAAAGCAATTTTTCTTCCACTTAAGATTATCAACGTACAAAAAGCATCGGCGCACATGTATGGCACCAAGGTTGAGGTAACACTGCCAAAGCTCGAGCCTGGCAAGTGGTCAAACCTCAGTTTTCCAAGTGAGTCTCTGCCAGCTGCAACGAAAAATTTAGCTCCAAAGAAGGCAAGTGACGATGAAAGTGATGATGAGTTCTTTGACTTGGATGACATCGAACCTGTTCAAAGCCACGGCATTAGGTTATCAGAAATGAGTATGCAAAAACCGAATGGCTTGGATTGATACAACGCTAGCATTTAATTTGTAACACCGAGAGAATACCTTACTGTGTTAAGCGCTGATTTTGTTAACAATACACACGAGAAGGCCTTACATAATTTGTGTTTTAAATATCGCAGAACGCAGCTTAATCATCGTCGTCATCGGCGCCGGGTACCCAATCCTCGTCGTCATCATCATCCAAATCCAACTCGCCAATGTCTTGAAATAACGCCTCGTCGATTTTAACATTCTCAATATTCTCACCGGCCTCCAGCAGAAATTTGATGTCTGAATCATTCAGTGTGTTATCACACATGAACAGTTCCCGACCCGTCAGCTTTTTGCAATCATTGTTCTTTTCCCGTTTAGCCGAAATACCCGTGCTTTCTTCGAAATCGAGTTTCCATTTCATAAAAGTTTCGACAGTGACACGCGTACCTTCGAACTTTTTTCGTTCCGCCTCCTCGACTTCTTGCACTTTGCGCGAACGCTCGTCATCCTTGCGTTTTTTGTGCTCGTCCCATTGCACGTTCAGCCATTCTTGGCCGCTGCTTACCAGCGAGAATATCATTTCCATGCCAATGTTTTCCTCAATCGTTAGGCGTAGGTGTTCGAGCAACTGTGCTTCATAAGTATCTTCAAAATTTTCAGCCTCCTCGATTTCCACAAGTGGTGCCTCATCTGGATATTTGGCTGTATATGTGAACACTAGCTTACATGCCAAACCTTTTTCAACGTCTTCTGCTGAATCCGCAT
Source organism: Scaptomyza polygonia (assembly GCA_035044585.1). NCBI lineage: Eukaryota > Metazoa > Arthropoda > Insecta > Diptera > Drosophilidae > Scaptomyza > Scaptomyza polygonia. The sequence continues at coordinate 269,082 of JAWNNU010000949.1, read as the reverse complement.
AGTATTCCTCAGTGGCTATCGGAATTTGAAATTTGTGGGAAGGTTCTGTTTGTAGAACTACAATGGACATGGAAATTTTGGAATTCAAGTGTTTTGTTATTTTAACAAGACGAGACAATTAAGTTACCGTCCATTTCTCCACAATATATGGAGTCGAGAGCTTCAAGCTCATTATTCTGATCTTCTTTGTAGTTGCGGCTCATTGTATTATTATCTAAATTTACAAAATAATAGAAATGCCAGCGATGCCGAGTCTGCCTTTGGAACCGCTTTGAGGTTATTTGTTAAGGTGGCCTAGCAACGATCAGTCAGTATGATCAAAATCAAACGAATGCAGGCAGCAGAGCAGACTTCAAAAAATTTTATATTTAAACAAAAAAAAGTATTTTAACACCATCCTACTTAATAAACGTGTATGTAAGCAACTCAGATAAAAATTTATACTTTTGCATGTCGTTTAGCTTGAACGTGTCATGTTCACTATTTACTATTATTTGCGATTAGAAGTCATTTGTGAAATTAAAGCGTTGCCAGATAGTCAGACTGTAGTATTGCACTGCTTTTAGGCCTGTTGTCACATACACCGTAAACCGAAACCGAATTCAGTACATTTGCGACTGCGATAGAAACTGCAACCGAAACATCGGTATTTTTGAATTGTTAGCAATAGTAATCGAATTCAGCACATTAGCAACTGAAACCGAAACAAGTACTTTTGACTTTATTCTGTTGCTGTTAACAGACGATCACCTGTTTTCTACAAACGCAGATAACTTGACGCTGGTCAATTCTTTGTGTAATCGATATTTTTGTTTCTGTTTCGGTTTCTGTTTACGGTGTATGTGACTACAGGCCTTTACGGTGTATGTGACAACAGGCCTTATGTGACAACAGGCCTTTTGTCGTGTTTTCAGCTGTTCTTAGTAATTTTTCAGTATTTTTCCGATTTTCAACAGCCACTTGTGTGTGTGCATTCAGTTTTTTGACACGTTCAACAAGTGGTTTTCGAGCCGCACTGCTTTGATGTGAGCGTGCACGTGCGTGTGGTTTGTTATTATTTTTGGAGAAAGAAGAAAACAGACGGTGGCGTCAAAATTTCAATTGATTTCACCATGTCTGACTCAGATGACGGTTAGTTTGTTTTGAACGCAAGTCAATTTACAGTTTTCGGAAAAAAAAAGACGTCATCCATCGTCACTTCTTTTGAAAATGAATGATTGGCCGGAATGGGGAACAAGGGTATAAAAAAACAAGCTGGAGAAAAAATTTAAATCAGCGCATGAAGTTAAAAGTGGCAAACGGATCGCGATTTTGTTTGACTCTTTTTAACACCACCAGTAGTTCAATCTCATAATTCTTCCCTCTGGTGTTGTTGACATATATTGACCATTAACCGCTTTTGGGACACTTACTGGTGTTTATTTATTAAATACTATAGTTTGGTTATATTGTAAAAAAAACAGCTAACGCAATAATAATGAGTAAACAACACTTTCTTATATAAACTATGTATGTGAAAATATTTTTTGACTCAATAACAATTCGTCGCCCTGAAACAAATTTTTTGTACTCCATCTCTTATTAATGCTCTGGTGATTCCAATCTAAAAATATAAAAATTTTGTTAGTTATCATTACATTTAAATATTAGGACTTCATACTTATGAACTGTTATCAAGGGGTTCGAATCGACTTTAGTGTCCTGCGGGGTAAGAAAACAATACTGTCGGGTTGGAAAATGGAGACCCTCTTGAATTAGCAATTTTGTAATAAAAGTCCGGTTAACCTCGTCCTATATGTAATATAAACACTAAAGAAGTTGTATACAAATAAGGATTTGCAATTAACTTACGGTAAAGACGTCATATTCATCTAAAAAATAAAATGGATGATCGCAAGTACTCCAAAGGCCTTTGAGTAACGAAACAGTGGTGAAAGACCTTTCTCCACCGGACAAACTTCTTACATTTGATGTCATATTACCGCTCGGTGGAAATACATTAATTTCCAGAGTCTTTGCATCATGATCGGCAACCAAATCGCCATCAAATTTGCGACAGCCTAGTGCACTCTAGTGTTAAAAAATGATTATAATTAGATATATTGGAAAGCAAAAACTACAATTTTACCTGAAATGTAAACGTAACCATCGTGAAGAAGTGCGATCGTGACCGCTGAAATCGCTGTGCCCGACAATGATATGATTGGCTTAATTTATTCACGATTTCTAAAACAATTTCTTCGTTAGCCTTTGATATTTCATAACTATTTTTCAATGTTATCAGCTTTCGCTGAATTTCTTCGATGTTTAAATTCATCGACTCATAATGCTTTATCTTAACTTGATAGCGACATATTTTTTCGCGAAGTTTTTCCTCAGAATTGTTTGTGGCAATAAAGTCACCAGACTTTTGCGCAGCCTCTCTTTCTTTTTCTAATTCCTTTTCTAAAGCCCTTTTGTCGTTAAGCATTGATTGAAGCAACTCTTTAGTTTGATTATACCGTCTTTGGTTTTCCTCAAAATTACGATCTAAGTCACGCGACTTCCTTTGCAATTCTTGGGCTGTCGATTCGACTTCAGTGGCTTTGTTACTGATTTCTTCGAGCAAAGTTTGTTCTTCTTTAGCCTCTTCGTCCGCTTTAGCTTTACGCTCGTTAAAATCACGCAGTTTATTTTCCAAAATCTCCAGCTCCTCCTTGCATTTGTCAATCTTGTTACTGCTGCTAGTCAAGTGAGATTCCTGAAAATACATTTAAAAAAATAAATATTTTAACTGGTTGGAATTGAATAATTGAAACAACTTACGAGCACATCAAGAGCAGGTAGTTCACGGTATTCGAAGTTCTCGATGTCCATAATTTCTTGCAGTGCTTTCGAATTTTCAGTGTGATGTTCATCGATCATTTTATTCTTTTTGTTTATCTCTTGAACAATAGTATCCAGTGTATGCGTAGCTCTACCATACTGTGCCTGAATCGTTGCTTCACGCTCCTTAAGATTATTCTGTTCCGCCTGCAGTTGCCGCACACGGTCATCTACATTGACCTGAATGAAACGTGCGGGCAATACCCTAATCGAGTACATGGCATAGTATGGCGATGGACAGTACTCTAGCCCCAAATTGGGCACAAGTATTCGCGACAGATTGGGTGGCACATTCTCCAAATGCGAAGTAAGCGCTTCCGCCGTCTCCTTGGAGTCGGTCACCAAAACTGTCTCAATGCGGATCGTATCAATGAGGTAGTTCATAACGACAGGATCATCACATCTAAAATTAATAACGATCAGGTAAATCAAATGTCTTAAAAGCTTAATAAAACCTAACTCACTTAATTAAATCCATGAGTACCTCGGTATTTGAAGATCTGCATTGCACTCTGTACTTTGCTACATTGTAAACCCGATTTGTAAACTTACTGGTAATAATAGTAGGTATATTACCCCCTGCATACGCTTTTTGCAATTGTGCTCTCAATGATATGCGATCCTTATCTGAGCTGACAATATACGAGCGCAGGCAATGAGATAATTGATTCTCGATAAGATCTCGATACTTGGGATTCGGTACTGTTATGTACATGCCGATGGGTCCACGAGGCATATTGTGAGCATTACTGCCACTGTACTGGACACGCAGCGTATTTGCAACTTGCACAGAATGTTCGCCATAAACAGACATTTTGTTGGACTTGTTGCGTGACAGCGATTCCATTTCGAATTGAAGGTTTTCTGAAAAAATTTCGAGTTGCGTTTACCTTGTATTTTTGTTATTTTAAGACTTATTAACGTACGCTGCGTTTTACGCAGTTTGCTTAGCTCATTCCTTACTGACTCTACTTGCTCTTTGGTAGCAGGTATTTGGTTCTTTATCTCGTTCTGTTGATCCCGAAGCCTGGCAATTAGCTGTTTACGTTCGGCCACCGTCTCCTTGAGCGTAGCCAATGTGGCAACATTCTGTTCTCGAAGTCTCTTAACTTCAGTATAGTCAGCATGGTAGTTTTTCATATGGTTTTTACAACCTTCGTATGTGGTTTGTTCCTCCTTTAGCCGTTTGTCTGTATTTTTAATGGCTGCCATTGTAGAACTTATTTTCAGGAGGCACTCCTGCACATTTTGCTTGATGGACCTAAGCTTTGCGCTTTCCGATTGATACGATTCCATGATCTTTGACTTTACTTCGGCACATTGTCTATAAGTACAAACAAATTTTTAAACATGTTATACTCATTTAATTGCCTAACTTACTTTAGCTGCTCGGATAGAGTCTCCTGTGTGCTGTTTTTTTGTGTTGTCTTTTGTGAAAGGTCAGAGTTTTTCTGCTCAACTATTTCCATTGTGTGCTGCATTTTAGCGAGATCATCTTGTATCTTGATTACTTTTAACCAGGCCAGCATGGTTGTAACCATTTTCAATTGATTCTAAATTATGCAAATGTTAATATTCATTTTGACCAAGACAATTGGATCGCTTTACCTTCATTGCTTCCTTGTCCTTTAATATGGCTATCTTTTCTTCTTCTTCGCGACACTTTCGCTTTATGTTTTCATTTTTCTTATAAGAATAAAAATATTTTCATTAATATAAAACTTAAGCTATTAGGCAAAATAATTACCATTTTCAACATTTTCATTTCATGGTCAAATTGATACCGCTGTTGATAGCAGTGTGATAACTTTTCTGCGCATTGATCAAGCTGTGTTGCCTTCATCAACAATTTATAATTCGACGCTGGTTCTAGGCTGTTAATATGTAATAGCGTACAAAGGTAAAACTCAAATTGCTGTAAGATTTAGATAAAGACTCACTCTTTAAGAAACTCTCGTGAAGCTTCCTGATTGAGCACAAATATCGGATTCTCTACAAGAATGCCAAAGTGGAGAAGCATGAGTCGTATTTCCTCTAGTTTTTTGGAAACGCTTTGCTTATGAGCGTTTTTCAACTCATAGGTAGAGGACGATTGACGGATGTGGCGTACAACCGTTATATGTGGACCATAAGTATCAAACTTAAATGGTCGCAAACCCCCATTGCATAGGGTTAGCTCAATGGTGGCACTCGTCTCACCATTTTTAATTAGTTCTGAATAAATAAACAAATTATTATTTTTAATTGTTTACTTGGACGGAGCTCTGAAAATTACTCTGTATGCTGCTTGCTCGGCTCGTGTTACGTGCATTGCCAGCTAGCCCTAACGCTAGCGCAGTAATAACCGCACTTTTGCCGCTTCCATTACTGCCAACGAGAAAATTAATGTTTGGCCCGAAATCTATGTACAAATTAGAATGGCACATAAAATTTCTTAAACGTACGGAAATAATTTTTCCGCATCGCGCGAATGGGTTTTTGAATCCGAGCCCAAGCTGCAAATAAAGTTAAAGATATAATATTTATACTAAAATTTTCGGTTATGATTTACCATTGGATTTGCAGTTGCAGTTAAATTTGCTGAATTTTCGCTAACTGTTGTGCGATTTAGAGCGGCGCGGGATGTAGATGCGTCTACTAGCATTTCATCACCTGTAGTTTCTTCGACACATTGCCTGGATTTCTTACTTTGTGGAGACGAGGTTGAATCGTCGCTGTCCGAGTCCACTGACACTTGATTCTTTCGATGCCTACTGTGTACCATTTTTTCTTTTTTTTTTATTAAAGGGGAAAACGTGAACAAAATCGCAAAAATTAAATAGTGTTTACATACAAAATGCGCGGGTAGTTTTGTGTAGCACATAATATGTGTTGCACTCTGTAATAGCATATCATATTTCGAATAGCTTAAGTGCTGTATTTACTTACGTGATTATACTAAAGCTGATAATATTTGTAGTTTGCGTGCATTGAATGCACTTTTTTATTATTTTAATGCGCAACTTCCATACAGCAAAAGTAACATAGAGGTCGCAAGCAATCGGTGGTGCTATGGGACAATCGATAGTTTTATACTATTGCCTGCACTATCGAGAGAAGCAAATAAATATTTTAAGATACATATAATTATCGTTTTGTAAGTGCGACTATCTTCGCATATGCTGATAATGCAGAAGTCCGTGTATTATCCGCAGTCCGCAGTAAGCGCCAAGTTTGGCGCTAAAAGTGATAGTTTGCGCTTATCACTAGATCAATATTGGTGAATCTGTCCAAAGCATAATGTACCCGATGGGATGCATTCGATTTTTGTATGTTATTAATCGTACCGTGAATCCATAATAGTACAAGCACGTACCATTTAACCATAGTGCTGGTCATATGATTTCCTTCCGTTTTTTTTTTCGAGATTTAGCAAAACTTGCATTATTTTTGTATAATATATGTATATTTATATATATACATATTAATTTAATTAATAAAGCGCCAATAAGGCTCTTGGTTATTACATTAATATGATGTAAAATTTACATTTTTATCTTATAGGGAAATTCACAGCCAATGGCATTTTGTTGTTTTAACCTTTGTTGTAATTCACGAAAGGTTGTCGAGTTTTGTGCAAGAACCTTCATATTTCCAATAATATAAAGACCACAGCGAGCCCGAGACAAAGCAACACATATACGATTATCTTCAGCAAGAAATCCGATATTTCCGTATTTATTACTGCGCACCAGCGAAAGAACAATGATATCTGCCTCCAGGCCCTGAAAACTGTCCACAGTTGCGATAGCCAAATCTTTTAGCAACGGATAATCTAATAACTGAAATGAAAAATGGTTAATCAACATGAGCTGGCTGCGTTGCAATTCAAATTCTTACTCTTGATTTGACGATTTCGACCTGCAGCTTGTATGGTGAGAGCCCTACAACTTCCTTACTTTTGTATCCGCTAACTTCTACTAAATGACGCAATAGCTCCACCATTCGGTCGGCTTCCCAGTGGTTGCAAAGAAAACCTCCTTTGACCTGTAACTCAGGCTCTTGATGTTCAAGAAAATAGAGATTTTTGGTCATGTTGCGTACTGGCGGGAACGTGTACACAGACTCATGATTAAATAGATTCTGATAGAAGTGCGGACAGAGCAATGCTGTAAAATCCTTACGCATACGATACTGTATATTTAATATGTTCAGATGAAAATCCGAGCGTATAAGACGTTCAAATAGCGACTGAGCGGAAACTCTCTGACCTCTTACATGGGTAGTGTAGGGCTGGAGCTGCATATGATCACCAATCATAGTCACATGCTCCGTGTAAGGTGTCAGGCAAGGCAATATGTGCGCCTCCAGAATCTCAGCAGCTTCCTCAAAAATAACTAAATATTTAAAATAATCAAGTTATTTTGTGATCAGATGATTGACATAGTAGTGTTTAGTCTTACCGATTCGCAATTTAAGAAAACGAAAAACATAATTCATTCGAGCAGCACATGTTGTTGTCATCGCCAAGACATTCTTTTTCACAACTAAATAATGCTGGAATATCATTCGAATGCAGCTTAATTTCTCCTGTGAATTCCAAACAAGACGTTGCATGGCGAAAATGCCGTCATAGGCTTCATCGGTATTATCAAATTTTTCATACAATGACTGCAAGCACTTGAACTGCTCTTTTATCTCCAAGTTCACCATCCAGTAAAGACGCTTGAGTCGGGGATTTATCATGTGCAAATTGGTATCGGCTCGAGCGTTAAATTTGTCGACTTCAGGCAACCGTGACTGACAACCAAAGCGCACAATACTATTGGTGTGGGCACTGAGCTTTAGAAGAAACTTGTCTAGCGAATCGTTGGTATAGGTTATCACAAGAATAGGCGCACAGAATTTTGTATGGTCCAGCATAGTTTTTATCAACTGCAATGATAAATGCGTTTTTCCTGTACCTGGCGGTCCTTGGATTAGATTAAAATTTGTTCTGAGAACGTTTTCGAATGTCTCGCGCTGCGATTGATTTAGTGACATTTTGCGCAGCTTATTGGAAAACTTTTGACTCTCGTACACGTTTGGAGGTTGCGTTTTTTGCAAATAGGCAGGTGATTTCGTTCTGGTCAATCCCTGCACAATATAATCAGACATGGGAAAGTTTATAACGTTGCTGTTTGTCAAGTATCGGTAGGCCATTTGGTAAGGCTCAAAGTAAACGGGTGTTTCAAACATGATGAATGTTTTGTTGTAAATGTTGCCTATGTTGTACTGCCGCACTATGGTAATAGGAATCTAAAAACAAAAATGTGTCACTTCAATTCTACCCTTGCTTTTTATTTCACTTACAATGCCTTCTTGCAGCTGCTTTTTATCGATGCCAGCTACTGTTGCCAATATAAGATTACGAAAATCATAGCCAGTGCTTAAGCAGAGCAGCGCACCAATCTTTAGACTTAATAAGGCAGGCGAAGGCGGCTCTTTACCTTCATGATGGATTGATCGAATGTGAAGATATAGCAGCTTGCGTCTATGTGCATCAGAAAAGTTAAGGTTTAGCTTAATCTTAACGTCTTTGAATGCGACGATGTGTGATGACATTATTTTCGGAAGACTGCCCAATTCGTGGAGCACGTGCACAACTTCGCGTAAAGGTAACAAAAATTGCTGGCGCAAAAACAAGCGTTGGCTATTTATGTACTGGATGGTGCTCATGTAGCTTATGGTATGTTTTGGAGCTTGGTTTTCAAAGTTTTCCTTCTGTTCGAGCCACATTTGAAGCTCCTCTAGACTTGGATATATCTACAAATAGTACAAAAGTATACATATATATTAAAAAGTAGTCAATGCAATCAACAATTTCTTACTTCAGCAGCAGGATTTGGCTCAGCCAAAATATCCTCGTCCACACTGAATACGCCACGAAGCTGCTGCAGAAATTGAATGCATATCGGACGATTTGCAATGGTTGGATTGTTGTTTTGTTTCAAGTGTGTCCAAATGTTGAATAGTATTTGCATGGCATTCTTGTCCAGAACATCAGCCCGCTGGGCCTGCAACAAAATCGTTTGCATTTGGCTTAAGATACTATCGACTCGCTCGATATCTGTCCACATAGTGCGGTAGCTTTTCGTGCATAGTTTGCGCACAATTTCCTCATAGTGCTCGAGGAGCGGCGTGCATGATGCCATCTTGCTGAGAATATCGTTGTGGAAACCGGGCAGCTCTAGCTCACACAAAGTTACCAAAATTCGCGTGTACACCATCACTCGCTCCATATTGTCATGGATTTCAATTTGATCCATAAAGAAATCTGGCTCCGTTTCAGTGAACAAGTAGAGAAACATACCCAACGGTTGCAGATTAAGGATTTCTACAAGTTTCTTGGTTTGCAATTTAGATGACTGCTCCACTATTGCTCGACTCCAGAAATTGGATCCTGGTCTTGAGAAACGTCGCGGCGCCCTGTTGGTCGCATTTTTGCGCGCTAAGCTGCGCAAGATGTTCTCTTTACCCAACTGAAACCACTCCCAACAGTCATAATCGTCTCCAAACGTTTCATACATAATTCAACTATGATGATTTCAATAAGAATATAGTCCACGTTGTAAAGAAAAGTTATTGTGAATTGATTGCGTATATACGCTTGTGTTTTGCTTACTTTCCTTTGGTGTGCTGGAATATTAAAATATTTACTAGTTTTTGGTCAAGTATTGCTGTAATTCAATATTTAATGATGATTTTAAATATTTATTAACTTTTTATGTTTTATGCGCGCACTGATCAAAGATCGCAAGCAGTCGTGTTAAATTTATGTCGATATATCGATGCATTCGTGACATTTCTTATTATGGTGCTAAATTTGAAAATAGTCGAAAATAGTTATATTTTTATTATGTATGTTTGTAAGTATTATGCAATAGCATCCAAGGTATAAGTATGCCTTTATAGCATCAACTTTTTAATTTTAAATGATTCTGTCTGACGAAATTTTCAACTACTTTAAAAATACTTTTGGGAAGTGACTGGTACCAAGCTATCGCGCATCACTAATTCATGACAAAGCGATGTAAATCTGCGTTTGAGAGCCGGTATTCCCGTTTAATTAAACTTAAAAGAGACAAATGCAACTGATTTCATCATGTCTGATTCTGATGACGATTGGTTTAATGCAGATGAAAACGAGCTGGAGAAAAATTTGAAGCAGCAGATGAAGTTAAAAGTGGCTAATGAATCTCATGAGGAGCGAATTGAATTCTGCAGCAAACTTGGTAAGCAACTGTGAATCAAAATAAAAATGATTTTATAACTGTATATACCAACAGACGACTATCGAAAACATATTGTCTCGGATGTCAGCGCCCCAGGCCGCTTCACAACTGGCGAGTTTGCAAATGCACTGAAAATGCCGCCATTGGAAATGTTTCTCTACTTTATGGCGGGACGTCGTGATTTACTTAACGATCAGTTGACGGCCAACGATTCGCCGACTCGATTATCAAAATATGTGCAAGTTCTAACGGTACTGGGTCAATTAGAACTGGGCGGCTTTAATGAGCAGCTGCTCTCTGCGTTCGCCAACCAACCGGTGCTACTGGATCACGTACAGCGCTTCGCACTTAAGATACAGGGTCCCTCATTTAAAAACAAATTGGATGCGGACACCCAGCTGACGTTGCAAAACATCTTGTGGTTATTAGAACGTGCGCACAAGCTATGTGTACTAAAAGAGACTGGCTACATTGCTATCGATCAATTTAAAACGCTTATCGAAAATTGTTCCACGAGCGAAGTGTTTAAGCAACGGGCTTGTGTTGAGTTTACATATGCTGTAGAGGCGCTGCCCACCGTGAAGAGCAAGATTTTTCCCAATATCGAAGATTTAATGCGACCAGAGAAAATTAAGCTGGTTTCGCCAGCTGCACCTGGCAATGTTTCTGAATACATTAATAGGCAGCGTCTACTGCTATGTGAAGACTTTTTGCAACCATTGCGCGAGTTTGTCGAACGCCTGCGCTCCCAAGAGAATATCGATGCTCTTGTCAAACAGAATTTACTTATACCGCACACGCAGCTAGTGCTCAATCCTAATTTCGCCAAAGCGGAGCGGCATTCTCTGATATTCATGGATTCAATGCCGGCGCAAAGTATCGGCAGAGATAAAAATCAAAAGTTGTTATTGAAGATAAAAGCCGGTGCCTTACTCTGCTTTACCAGCAGCTATGATTTTGACAATCTGATATTGGCCACTGTCGCTTACACTGATCCCAAGATGTTAAGACAAGGCTATGTAAGGCAATTTTGAAACAATATAAATATATATGTAAATACATTATTAATACACAATACCTTATGATTTAGCTAAGCGTTGAGATTGCCAAGCAGTACAACATTGGAAATATCTATAGAAGTCCGTTGATCATGTTCGAAACGCCGGTGTTCTTTGAACCATATTTACGTGTTCACAACTATCTGAGTACGTGTAGCGCTGATAACTTCCCCATGCGGGATTATATTATCAAACAGGGGGTAAATAAGATGATAAATAAATTACATAATTTATTAAATATATGTTATCATTAGACAATACCATTTGAAGTCAAGCCGCCCGCCTACATCCGTCCAGAAGCCCAACTAAACTACAATGGCAATGTGTTTACAGCTGCAAAGCCTCCAAAGGAGACGCAACTTAACGATATGCAACGAACGGCTTTAGGTGCGGCACTTACCAACGAGTTCTGCCTGATCCAAGGCCCGCCCGGCACAGGCAAAACACATTTATCAGTAGAGCTGCTCAACACACTGTTACAAAACGCGGAGTATCTAAACCTAGGCCCCATTATTGTGCTGACCTACACAAACGACGCACTAGACAAATTTTTGCTTAAGGTGGCTAAGCACACTGATAGCATTCTACGCTTTGGCAGTCAGAGTCGTCACCCGGAAATCGACAAATATAACGTGGTCACAAAGATAGATGATGTCGTGGTGCCGGCCAGTGTCAAGCGTCTATGGTGGCTGGTCAAATGTGAATATAAGGAACAGTTTGAACTATTGCAAGGTCTACATGCAAGCTTTGATGGCAGTGATGAGTCGTACGTAGAAATACAAGCGGCACAAGACAAATTGCATCTAGTGGCCGAGAAGATAAACACTCTTCGCAACATATTTCAGTATTATGTGGCACGGAACAAATCAATGCTGGCTATGACCACCACATGTGCTGCCCGACTTAACTACTTGTTTCGATTGTTGCAAAGCAAATGTTTCATCTTTGAGGAAGCCGCCGAGACGGCTGAATCTCATGTGTTGGCCTGTCTTACGCCTTACACAAAGCATGTCATACTTATTGGGGATCACAAGCAGCTGCAGCCGCATACGGGCAATCATTCGCACCAAGGATTGCAAATATCGCTCTTTGAGCGTCTGATTAACGAAAAATTTCCCGTAAGCGTGCTCAATACCCAATATCGCATGCGTAACTGCATTGCTGAGCTGCTTGTGCCAATCTTCTATGATGAACTAATAAGCGACAATTCTGTGATGAAATATGAGAATGTCCCCAACACATTAACAAATATGTACTTTGTCAATCACGTAGAGCCCGAGGAGCAACTGGTAAAATCACTGAAATTTGTGCTTCTTCTGACAAACGTTTTAACTTATTTTTCCTTTGCAGACCGACATGTCATTCGTTAACAAGTACGAAGCAGTCGAGTTGGTCAATCTGTTACATCGCTTGAAGGCAAAGCCCTGCGATGTTGTAGTCCTATCGCCGTATAACGCTCAAGTCGAGTATATTAAACATCTTCTACCAAACAAGAACTTTGTGGTAGCCACTGTGGATAGCTATCAGGGCCTGGAAGCTAACATTGTGCTATTGTCGTTGGTTCGCAGCAATCCGACTGGTCAAATTGGCTTTCTACGTCAACCAAATAGAGTTTGTGTGGCGTTGTCACGTGCCCGTTGGGCACTCTACATGATTGGCAACATGGACACGCTGCAACATGGCAATCAAGAACTATGGGGAGCTATCAATAGCAAACTGCAGGCGGCAAATGCGATTGGTGGGGAATTTCCATTGATCGAGGACGATAAGAAAAGCTCTTAACCAAAAAGTAACATTAGTTAGTAACATTACTTTAAGTATCAAAATGTTAAAATTAGTTATTAATTAAACTGACTTCTTTTTAATGTTTCTTCAACTATTTACTTTTTATTCGAATCGCACAGTTTTTCAATGAGACTGCCGTTAGATGAATGAAATTTTTGTTTTTTTTTTGGTTTAGCTTTTCAATATTGTACACTGAATATTGAACTGTATTGTTCTCAAACCGATATTTTTTATGCTATGTTGCTATAGCTACTTTAACTATTGAATGTTGTACATAGAAATTGTACGTGTGCTGCACAGTATTTGTTTGGTGTATTTATCATTGATTATACGATCCTAAGTATCGTATTAACAATTATTTAGAATCTTTTTATGTTAAATTCAATATTGAATTTATATTAGACTTTATTTTACATATTGAATTGTTTGTCTATAATTCATTCTGTCAACTGTTCATTATCTATATATTAGACCATTACTGTAACTCTTAGTTCAAAATTGGAGACTTTGTAACTGTATGTGCCCACATTTAATCAGAGTGCTTATGGTAGAATATTAAGTTTGTATGCATGACAATATACATTATGTTTGAGAATGCAGCTTTTCATAAGCTTTGTATGGTGTATACATATTTGTTTTTAAATGTGGTAACTTTCTATGTCTGTTACAATTATTTATATAAATATACATATATATATATATATATATATATATATATTTGTCAATAATATGTATTAATGTGGCCCAGTTATTTTTTTTTCAGATTAAGGCAATTTTGAAAATCATTAATTTGTATTTTGAATTAGTTTCTTTTGAATGTTTTTGCTTAATTTTTATACAATGGTTATGTTCTAGTTACTTTTGCATTATATACTTAAATATAGCTTGTTTATTTTGTTGTTATTGTTTATGCTTTGTTGTTGTTAGTGTTTTATTTAGTGTGAAATATGCATGTACATATGTATAAAACATAATGATGAATGGTTTTACAAGAACATAGGTTAAGCATGTATATTTATATAGTTTATTCGATGCTAAAACTGATATTAAAAATGATAAAATTATAGAACGAGTTCAGCATGTATGTAGTGTTTTTTGTTTTGTTTATAGGATTCTCCGCTGCAACGCGTGCATGCTCGTAGATGCTCATTATTGATTGTTAACCCAGCTAGCCAGCGCACTTAGACGCGGATCCTCCTCAAAACTTCGTCATCTCAGAACTCATGCTTTGTTTGGGTGTATGTTATTGTAATCAAGCCGGAATAAGAATTTAACCTTAGGTTGAATTATTTGTGAGCGGCGCCTACGACGTTGACGTTTGAAAATGGTTTTGTGGGCTCTATTCGTAAGGTTGGTGTTATAGTTGTTGGCGGTTTGCGTAAAGATCCATGTGGTGCGGCCTGGCGGATGCTGCTGTTGCTTCGTATATTGGTGCTAGTATTTTGACTTGTGTTCTTGTTGACGCTGTTGCTGCGTGCGCGATATCTAAACTGTAACGTCCCTCCGGCGCCACCGCTAACAGTGGCTGTTTGTCGAATTGTTGTTGTGGTCGATGTTGTTGTCGTCATAATGGTTGTTGGCCTACCGCACCGAGTCTATTGCTACCGTCGATTAATAAGCCCATTGGGGGGCGCTTGCTGACTGGCCGTGTGCATTAGCTCTAGTTCGACGAGCAGCGGAAAATGATCGGAGGGTATGTGTGGATGTGGACAGCCAACCACTTTATTTTCACGCAGCCAGTCCGTAGACACCGGCCCCAACAGGCCCAAAGGCACCATGCCCGTCTTTGTGTAGAATATATAGTCGATAATGCCCTTAAAATCAAACGTATAGTTTGTGTGCGGCATTATGTCCTCACTGTAAGCCGAGGCCAGCTTGAAGGAATGCGTAAACTCGCTGGTATCGTTAGACAGCAATCGTTGCAGGCACAATTTATAGCCCATATCCTTAAAGTCCAAATGGTCCATTGCAACACGTCCCTTGCCTAAAAACTCAATCACGCCCGAATCGGGCAACGAATTGAAATCGCCACACAGCAACAGCTGCACACTGTTCGAGTCGTTCTTATGACCCGGTCTAAAGCTGTGACTGGCCTCATCTATAATCGTCTTGAGCTCATTGCTCAGCATCATTGTCTGTATGAGTTTGACATCGCAAAACTCGGGATCCCAATGTATGTGAGCGGTGCACACAAGCAGTGGCTGTGAGATCTGTGTCACCTCGGACATTGGCTCCCAGGCTGTTTCCTTCACTTTTAGTAGAGCGGCCAGTCCAATATTGTCCTTGGGCATCACACGGTTCAGCATGTTGTCCGACCCCTCTGCATTGGCCATTGCCAGCATATTGAATTCAATGAGATGCTCCTTAATTAGCGTGAATCTACAATATTCGTTTATTATTAACTTGGTTGTAAGTACAAGTCAAACTTTTACTCACTTAGATGTTCGAAAGAAAATCGCACAGCCATCAACGTATTTGCGTTCTACTTCCGACATTGTCTTGGCCCGGGACTTGGGTGAAAAGATGCCCTCGTAGCCATCGTTCTTAAGTTCGGGCAGAAAGAAATGATAGAACTGTTCCGTTTGGATTTCCTGCAAGCTTATAATATCGGCCGCATAATGACGAATCTCATCGATGATCGACTTTTTGCGATACTCCCAATCCAAAGCCCAGCCCGGACAATAGCCATACATCTGACGCGTTGCATACTTGTCGCACAGCACATTATAGCACATGACCGTAAAAATACCTAGCGAGTTGAATGATTATTTCATGTTTGATTGTGATTAGATGATATTACTTACAGGCTGGTCGCGATTTGTTGGGTTTGGCAAGTGGTAGCCAAGGCCTCTGGGGCGGTGGATTAACCGTAACTGTTAAACAGAAAGAAAGAAAACACGAGAGCAAACATTAGTTGAATACGCAATGAAACTACTAGAGGGAAAATGTTACGATTATGAAATTAGCACCCGCACACACACACACACTTTTATTGTATAGCACAACATCCCACTGACACACTGCGGTTGCCAGCTAGGTGAAAGTGACATGCAAAAGCAATCAAATCGCTTCCGCCTCGCGATGCGCCACTAGAAGTCAGGTGGTGTAGTAGCTGTTTTTAGTAGGAACTCTACTACCTGCGTTTCTCTGACTGTCGACGATCTGTGCCTGGCTGCACATTATTGCTGTGGACTTGAGGTGTGGGTGCGGATGCGGATGCGGGAGGGCAACAATACATGCCAGCCCGCGTGCCACACCGCCGCCGGCACCACCACCAATCCTGTTATTAGACGTTGTTGCTGCTATTTTACTGCGGTTTCTGCTGCTGCGGCTGCTTACAACATTTTCTTTAGGGGGATGTCGCATTTAGTTTTTTCTTTCGCAGTATACCAATTTTATTATCGCCTTTCTTGTAGGCGCCGCGCGTTTAACGTTCGGAACGTGTTGCAGTTGTTGTTTTTGTTGGCTAAGCAGCTGATCGCTGGCTCTTCGAAGCTAAGTCCACACTCTCGAACGTGCCTTTGTTAAATTTTTGTTTTTTTTTTTGTTTTTGTGTTGTTGTTTTGTTTGCTTTTATTCGGCCATGTATTATGATTTTGCTTTGCACGATTGTTTTTCGTTTGTCGTAGTTCGCTTTTCTGTTAATTTTGTGCAAACGCCGGCCGACGAGGCAACAAAGACAACGACGACGACGGCGACGATGATGAGAAAAACTTTCACTATTTTTTGGCTTAATAAATTTAGCTATTTTTCATAATTTTGTCTATATTTCTTTAGTGTTTTTGTTGTTGTTGTTAATGCTTTTGTTACTTTGGGAGATTTTGTTTTGAGTTTTATTATTGTTTTAATGCCTCTAACGTCCACATAAAAAAAGGGTTTTGATTGCATTTAAATTGTGCTTGCTATATTAATCTTTATATATTTTTATATATACACATATATGTATGTATTTTTTTATTTTTTTTATTTTCAAATTTTATAACGACAAATAGTAACGGTAAACTATGTTTTTTTTTTTGTGTGTGTGTGTGTAAATAAAAGTAAACAGAAACTAGACAAAAAAAAATCAGCAATTGGTCAAAAGACTTAGGCAACGAACTCAATGCCAACTATTTTAAACATAAAAAGAGAATGGTTAGAGCATTACAGAGGGGAAGAAAGGTCGTCAATTATTAAACTTTTACTTGACACACTTGTGCGCCCACACAACCACAATAACCAAACATCACTTAATTTCTAATACTAAAAGTATGAGTAATTACCCAAAACTCAAAACACAAAAAAAAAATAAGCACATGAAAACATTTTTGTTTTGGATTTAAGTGTGAATTGAGTTGAACAAATACATATAGCTTGTCCCAAGTATATGTCGAAAAATAAACCACCCATGACATCCACTCAAGTGCTAAAAACGAAAGAAACTTTAACACAGAAACAATGCTTTTAACATTTCTTTTAAAAAAGAAAATAGAAGTTTGTTAAGCATGCCTCATAAAGTATATTAAAAAGATTTAATATTTCTTGTCTTTAAATATATATATATATATTTTATAAAAAGTTTTAGCAGAAGAAGCCCTTTCTATGAAAAAATTATTTCATGGTCGTTGGTTTGGCTTTTGCATTCAAAAACAAAAGAAAACTTATAAGAAGACAGCAAGAAGAAGAAAAACAGCAGAGAAAAAAAAAAACAAAAGTTCGAAAGGCAAAAACCCAAGTGAGCGTATCGAAAAAGAAAGTGAAATTCAAATTGAATTTTGGTGCGATTAACAACAACAACAACACACACACACACACATACATAGAGAGCCTGCTGTTCACTGCGACCCCCGCTGCTGCTCCTGTTGCTGGCTCAGTCAACATTTCGTATGCACAACATGCGTTGTAGCCAAGCCAATGGAGGCGCAGACTTGCTCTGAATAGAAAACAAAAGTCAACTCGCCACTTGCCACACTTTGAGCTGCAATTAGATAACCCGTTTCATTTGCACCACATTTTTTTTTTTTTTGTAGCGACAACCACTTGCAACAACACCAACAACTGCAAATGACTGCCAATGTTCAATGGCGTTGGCCTGATCGAAGCCTGATCGTTGATCATTATTGTCGTTTGGCTACAGCTACAAACAACCAATCTTGTATTGAAATCATAATAATGAAACTAAATTTAAGGTGCACTCAACAAACACAAACACATACACACACACATACATATATAAATACTCTTTAGGCAAAACGCAATACACAAACCAGTTCAACAGCATTTTTCATGCACAAATATACAAAAACAACAACAACAACAACGTCGAACTGCATTCGAGGCTGTGCAGTTGTCTCGAGTGGCGTTAAGTGGCCCCAACGACAACAACAGCAACACGCATACAAACATACACACGAGGGTCGTTTGAAATCAATTATTGTAAATTACAAAAATTGCCAAAAAAAAAATGTTGCAAGACCTTTTCAATCCAATTTAAAACATTTTTCTATGGCTATGCTGACTATATCTCAATAAAGCGAATGGAGCTTTAAGAATAGAATATATTTGTTAATAAGATACATATGAAAATTATTTTACTCCTCAAAAAACTACAATTTAGCTCCTTAAGATTGTTGATCCTTAAATCAACTGATGTAATAAAACCCAATATGTTAAATGTATTATAAGATTAGTTTAAATGCTTTTTTGTTGCAGCAGCATTTAAAGCTACAGGAAGCTACAGGAAAAAGTATTTTATCCAAATGGCTAAACATAATTATTTACTTATTGCCCATTAAGTTAATTGGCGATTTAGTTAAGAAGCACACCTCGCGCAATTGTTAACCGCCACCGACAAAACAACAACTGGCTTGGCTTGACATCAAGTCTCACTCTATAAAAAAAAAAACAAAACAAAAAACTCCTCAGACTGTTGATGATGATGAACGTGAGCGCCATATTCATAGGCTAACAAACAAATTGTGCTGCGTCACATGGAAAATCAATTGAAATGTGCGCAAGAGTATGCACCATGATTATGCAGACACGAACTGAATGTGTGTGTGTGTTGTGCTGCATGGTAGTGCTTGCCAGTTGCACGTTGGTAGCTGCTTGTTTTGATAGTGGCTACAGTTGAGGATGCTACACGGTGCTGCAAGCTTTGCCTTGGCTTGAACGACGCATTTGCGTGGGCTTTCATTCGACAGCAGCTCGCATCTTTGTAGGAGTTGTTGTTGTTGTTGCGGCGCGCTGCATCTGCGTCTGCTGCTCACGCGATGCTGCCACGCGGTTTGGTTACGTTTATTATTATTATTTTATTTTATTTTATTTTTTTGCTGTCGCTGATCCACTTTCAGCTCTTTTGAGCGTACTTTCTCCCCCAATTGGAAAGCTGCCTCTCTCGAGTCTGAGATACGACGGGGATCTGGCATTGACACAAAGCCAACCTGCTGCTATCTTTAAAAGTTGCAACAGGCAACATTTAGTGTTCACTTCTTGTAAGGAATAACCCTTTAAGTACGAATTTTTTATGATACAATAAAAAAAAAACAACACATGAATTAATCATTCAGCATTTATATTTTATTTTTAGTTTCGGGCTAAACTTTTGTAATGGCCCTCGTATGCATCTCATGTATAATATGTAGTACATTATTTATGTTTGTGCCCTAGCTTCTCTCTGCTCAACTTCAACTTTCTAATCATTAGCACTTCCTTTTACGCAACAACAACCTTGATAGGCCCAAAGCATACAACAACATACATTCAAAACAAACAAAATGAAAACGAAAACAAAAAAACCCGGGCTATGCGCCACTTCCGCACTACAACAATAACAGCAACAACAAAACTAAACAAAAAGCACACTCCACATAAACATTAATAATCATTTTATAATAATAATAACGAAATACGAATTGTGGCAGGCAAGAATTGCCAATAACCTGACTTATCACACTGAAAGATACTTAATGCAATAAACTTAACTAAATAAACTTGAAACCTTTTTGTTGATTTACAATATTAGATTTAACAGTCTTATATAAATACACAAGAAAACTAAAAGAAATCACAATAACTATTTCTTAGCTAGACAGAGACACAAATGGACTCTTCTCTAAGTTTACAGGGTATAACAAAAGGTATAAAGCCTATCAGACATTGTTGCATATTCATAAGAAATGTGTTCCACTTATGCGCAACGGAAACGAGCCTAAAATTGAAATAAAAAGCGGAACAAGAAAACAGTACTTCATTTTTTTTTTTTGACAACATCGTAGACTTAATACTCTTGCAGCAATTCAATCTGACAAACGAGTAAGCATAAGATTTGAATATACAATTATTATGCAAGTACACACAGATTTCTCAAATGCTACCGGATATGTTTTTTTCGACACTTTTCTTTACAAAATAAGAATACCCAAAGCCTTGCCTACTTTCAGTTACTACTGCTACTACGCTAAAGCGCAATGACTCGACACAAATTCGTATTTTGTAACCAACAAAAAAAACAAAACCCACAAAGAAAGACAGTTAACATTCAAGGGAGCTACTAACTGCGGCCAAAATCGGGAGTGGTACAACAACTTTAAAAAATAAAATCAAGTCTGTTTTCACGCCTGTTAAAATTAATGAGTCAGTTAACAGCTGTTTTATTACTTAGTGTGATTGTCGTCTGACAAAACACATTTTTGGCACTAATATCGTTTTGTTATTATTATTATTATTATTATTTTTGTTCAGTTATAAATAGCGGTTTACGGTAGCATGTGCTCCAATAAATAAGCAAACAGAAAAAAACAACAAGGTACTTCGCTTGAAGTTGATGACGCCGCGACGCGTTTAAAATGCATTACAAAGCATAAATTGTCATTAAAATTAAATTAAATAAACGCACAAAACTGGCTAAAGCCAATTAAACGATTAGGTAACAGTTATAGCAGTCAGCAGCAGCAGCAGCAGCAGAAACAGCAACAACAAGGCTGACTATAAACCTACATAAAGAAACAAACTTTGTACAGCCACCGTTGTAACCAAAAAAATAAACAAAAAAAAAAACAAACACAATCGTAAAAAATTAATTCATGTTGTGCTCATTTCGTGAGCGGCAGCAACGGCAACAAAACAAAAAGACAGAAGCAACAAATGAAGCACAAATAGTAGATGAAAGAAAAAAAAACAAGCGTCCGATGTTTGACTCAAAGATTTTACCACCATCTCAACAAAATCATACCAACACCAACGAAGGGAACAACAAAAAAAAACCGCTCATAGATTCGCTTTCAACAGTCGTTTATAGTTTGGGTCCCAAAGAGTGCAGCTTCTTTTGCTTTGGTGCATTCATAACTTTTGTAAGGGGTTTACGTCAGACAGAAGAAGACATACCAAACGATTTCATAAAGTTAATGGCTTCATCATCAATTGCAATTCGTTGAGCATTAGGTTGAGTGTTTGAATCGATTATTCACAACATCCTTTTGAAATTATCTTATAGTTAAGGCAGAATAGTTTAGCTTTACATCTAATTGGCTAAAAGTTAGCTTAACATAATGTGATTAAAAAGAACAAAAATTTTTTCTGTGCTTTCATAAATGGTTTTATTTTCATAAAAACGAGTCCAGTTCGGTCAAACTTCAATTAATCATCTAGTTTTTATTTAACTTGTACTATAATTAGTTTCTGATTGTGTTGAGTGTTGTTAACCTTGTCTTTTCCAGGTTTTAGATAAAAATAATGAATTGCTTTTAAATGAAACTACAGTTTTATTGTCAAAGTTGAAGATCGTCACGCTTTACCCCGTTTAAGTTCTTAAAAATTATCATTGAAACGTGCTAAACACTTACACACCTAAATTCTAGTGAACTCGTTTTGAAACGTTTATCTTCTACATGTGATTCAGATATAGTTTTTTAATACTCAGTTTCCGAAAGTGGAACGTTTGAAACCCGATTTAAGGGCCTAACTTTAGATTGGCATACACATATCTTTCACGGTACTTTAAGAGCATTAAGCATTACTTGTGGAAAATGGTCGTTCTAGAGAGTTAATCTAGAGTTTAACTTCTTTTGATCAAAGATCAAAGATATAAAGATATTTATATCGATTTTGCAGTCAAACTTTTCAATTCTACTGTACTGAACATTATGCATATTGCATAAATACAGCCCACATAAAGACACTGCACTGTTATCTATAAGAAAACTCAAGCTTTATATCGAAAACAGCATTGCACACACACACACACACACACAAAACAAACAGCCTTTTCGTCTTTAAGTGGGTTTGTAAGTGAAGTAAAACTGCCAACTGCTTCTAAGTAGCACTTTATGGGTATTGTAACGCCGAGCGATGTGGCATTCATTGTTGGTTAGCTCGAGCAGAAATTGTCTGTGAAAATCTCTGAACAAAAAAAAAAAAACAGCTGCCAACGAAGACTCGTCTAAAGACAACAGCCAACACGAACTTGCAACTGAGCTGAGCAGAGCTGAGCAGACGACATTAAAAGTGGAAAATAAATGTAATAATGACATTTGTGGCCGTTAGATTCTTAACTGTTTGACATTTTGCGTAACCTTTTTCGTAGACATTTGGCCTTTTTTTCTGTGTCTTGGCTTAGTTTTGTAAAGACGCTAGCGGTTCACCCGTCTTATTTGTTCGTTTTGTTTGTTTGTTAGTTAGAGACCGGCGACTATTGGCCTAACACGCTGAACGTGAAACCTGGCAAAACTATAAAAAAAACAGAAACTTTCGGTTTCATTGGCAAATCCATCTATCAATCAAATGAAGCAAGAAATTGAAATTGCAGCTGGTTGAGCAAGAAAAAAATGCAAGCCAAATAGAAAAATCGTTTTGCAGTCCAAAAAAAAAAGAAAAGCAGAAAAAAGGTGAAGCAAATCAAAAAATGGCAAACTGGAGAAGAAGCGATAAAATAAAGCAAAGCCAAAGTGTTAATACACTAACAAACGGTATTATGCTTAACTGGATTCTCATTTAATTTGTTTGTGGTCTCAAAATTATTAAACTAACAGCAGCAATTGATAATCTTTGAAGTTTTTAACAAGCTGTATAAGATTTTTCGTGTGCAGGAAAATTGTAACATTTCACGTTAAATCTGAAACTATCACTTGAATTGAGGTTACAATAGTGTGAATGAATAAAACTTTTCGAATGTTATTGCTATTAAGAACCTTTAAGATTTTGACACATTGAGTATTAGTCTAGAAACCCAAAGAACATTGCAGATAGTTGTGAGAATATGAACAAGCTCTAAAAAGCTTTAGCTAAGATCAAGTTGCCAAATAAGATTTGTTATACCAACTCCTCAAAGCTAAGGTAGAATTCTCTATAAATGCGATTAAATTTTTAACAAAACTGTCAAAATTTATCTTTTTATCGTTGCAACCTATGGAAAAAAAAAGCGTTAAGTAACAATTAAATTGTTAAGGTTAGAAGAAAATATCATAGCTTGTAGTGTCGAAGACGACACTTAACTATGGAATGCTCCGTTGGTCGGCGGTGGCGGTTGCAAGAACAACAATTTGGACACAAGAGAAGCCAAGACTTGCAACAGAGAGGAGCAGAGAAGAGAAGAACGGAGACGGATGGACGACGCATTTATTGACGTAGCCAAAACACATTAGCCAGTGGCTGACTGGTTGCCATCGTCGCTGTCGCTGTCTTCTCATTGTCGTTTGGGGCTCCGGCTGTTTTGCCGGCGCGATGGCGCAAACATTGTTGCAAATGACCCAATTATCCACTGACCCACTCAACGCCGCGTCCCAAACGCTTGGACAACGTTTGTCGCTTGTGAAAGAGAGAGAAACATAAAGTTGCTATAGAATATAGTTTCGGGCCTCTTAAGGGCGACAAAGTGTTGCTGGACGTTTGCCAGGTTGCAACTAGAATAGAAGATGACGAGACCCTAAAAATAGAGACATTAATTAGCCAAATGACCGGCAATTTGTGCCGCAACAGAAAATAAATGAATTTGCCAGGCTACGGTTATTACAGCGGCTTTTCATAACGTCTGCGAAAAAACGTTCTCAATTTGAGTTGGGGAGACGCTATCAATTAAAGCCGCCAGGTGAAAGGTAGCGGCACATCCAAATCTAAGCTTAAGCTGGTTCAAATTTTGAGCGGCAGCAGCTCTTCCAAGTTGGGTGGCTGTAAAAATCAACAGAAACAAACAACAACAAAAACTTTGTTGGGCTGGCTAATGTTTGGAAAGTTCATTCTCAAGTGCAGCGACAGAGTCCCAAGATCGCTTCTCCAGTCTAAAGTAGTGTAGAATAGGAGAATGTATGTATGTAGTATTTTTATTTGTCTGTCCGACTGTTTGTTTATTTATTTGTTGATTTTTAAACAGCTCGACGACGACAACAGGTCGAACGTGCCCCATGAGAAATGGCTGTCGTTTGGTTGTCTTGAGCCACTGAAGGGAAACAAAGTTGAGTTTAGGCTTTTCTCTTATTCTTTTTTTTTGGGGCTATCAAAATAGTAATCAGGTATCTTTTTGTTTGAAACACTTTTCTAGACAATCGTTTCGTTTCGTTTCGTTTTTTACTTTTGTTCAGCTTTTATCATTATCATTTCTTTATTGAGCTCTCGTCGTTCACGCTTAATCAAAATAAATAATAATTGCCATACATTGTGCGAGCAACAAGAATAAAACTTAATAGACGAGGTACTTAAAACTAAATGGAGTGAGAATTATGTGAAGTCTAATTATGTATACACATACACATACACATACACATAGATTGTATTTAGAAAACGTCGCCGTTTTGTTATTTGTGCAGAAACGATAGAAATATATTAGAGCGCTTATATGTATGTAGTAAGTATTAACAATTACAAATTACAACTAGTGAAAATCTTAATTAAATAAAATAGTTGCGAGCAATAATTTTCTTATGTGGGGAATGGTAACAACAAAAGCAGCCGGCTCCATACCGGGCCGGAACTCGACGTGATCGTGATAAAATAAAAAATAAAAAAATAAAACTGTGACATTTTTCCAACATGCCAAGCAAAAGTTGCAACAACAACAACAACAGTAGCAACAGAAGCAGTAATGGAAAACTCGAGACGATCCAATGAAATTTACTCTGTGAGCGGGCGCTCGTGAGTAGTTTCTTTTAATTAAAAAGGCGAAAACTTTTACTCGACGCCAACTGCTAAATAAGCAGGTAACTAGGGCTATTGCTGCTACGGTTGCTGTTGTCTTAGATTTGATGCTCAGTGATCAGCGAAGCCATAATTGGTGGAAGTGTCTTACAAATTAATGCCGCGGCTCCATTGATAAGCGGCGACCTTAACCTTCAGCAAAACACCAGCTGACCCAAAAACAAAACAAAAAGAAACCATAATCATGCCGATACCAAATCACAACAAATGTGAGCTAAATCAGTCAAGTGAATAAATTTGTGAATAAATAAATTCATAAAAGAGAAACTAATACAGTACTTTTTAGAATGCAAGTGAATGCATTCAGTAATCATTAAGTATTGAATGAATGTGTATTTAAATGAGTTTTATAGGATGCAGACACCACCAGTAGACATTAAATAGTTTTCAAGTTGAGATATAATAGTTTTTATTAATGATAGATAATAGTGGTTTCGTTTAGAATGCAATGAATGCACTTAATGTTTAAATCAAGTTAAACTTTCAAGTGTTGAATGAATGCATTTGACTGAATCTATGAATTTATTGAAAACACCATTAACAGCAATTGAATGATTACTTATTCTACATGAAGCAAACAACAAAACAATCAATTTAATGAATTTACGTTTAAAAACGATTAGATGAAAGGAGTATTATTCGAATGAGTCAATTCAAGCTACCTTTTAAATGTAAAAAAATGCATTACAATAACGTATATAATTCCAATGCCAAATATTAAGGATGGTTTTTAAAAGAATTCTTGAGATTATTCCCTTTAAAAAGTCATCACCACAAAATATTTAAGAATGATTCGCTCAATGCAAAATTAATTATATTTTTGAATCGAATCGAATTCGAAGTTATGAAAACCAAATTTTTAGTATATTTCTAGATTTTAAAAGCATAAACATTTATGATCCTAACACAATTCGATAGAGATCGTTGCATGTCTTGAAATGTGAATTGTCTCAACAGCATTTATAGCTATAAATATCATTTAAAAAATAAACTTACGACACTAAAAAAGTTCACTTTGTAGCGCTTTAAAAACTAAAATTGTCACCAAAAACCATACATTAAACTAAAAACCCAAAAAATTTATATCAAAACAAACATTAATTAGGAACGTGGCTTAAATAGAAACGTAATATAATATAAGTAGCCCAGAAAAACAAATAATTAAGGTCACAAAAAAAAGAAACAAGAAAGTGAATCAAGTTTTCTTTCTGACAAACTATTTGCTTTTCTAAATAAATAAATAACTAATGATATGAGCAAAAATAAAATGGAGATAAGCCCAATAAAAACTTGTCAATAATGTTGTGGGTGTTCAAACTAAACCTACCAAAGCTATTCAAAACTTTACAAAATGTTAATGCACAAATAACCAAAATAAACTATGGACAAAATGAACAAATGGTATTGTTACCAACTATGCGTCATTGCCTTATATATATAAATGTATGTATATGTATATGTATATGTATTTAGCCAGTAACTGGTAAATCTACGAATGTTTGCTTTTAGCTGGTAGTTTGTTGTGTTAGTATCTGTGTATTCGCATCTACAACTTTTTCGGCTGGTCCTCTCTATCGTCTAGGCACGATTTCTATTACTTTTTTTGCGGCTACAAGATCTGCATAAGAGTTTTTCAATGTTGTTGTTTGTCTGGGCAAAAAACAAAAGAGACTCTGCATCAGTGAAAGTGAAAGTTGTGGATATACTTATATATATATATATACCCAAGGTTTTCAGCGCAGACATCTTTAGTCATATCGCAAATTGTTTTTGTTGTTGCTGCGCCCATAGAGTTTTTAATTTCAATGTCTCTGGTAATTTGTTGTTTATGTATATTTTTTTTTGTTTTTTGTTTCTTTAACCATTCAATTTCTCTTCTGTTGACGGTTTTTTTGTGGGTTAACGGTTTTTTTTCTTTTGGATTTCGGTTATGTAATGCCACAAAACGCGTTTTAAACACCCACGCAGCCAATTATGTTTTGCCCATATAAAAAGCCTGCGTCTTGGCAATTAGCTCGAATTTCCAAATGCAACATACAAATACGATAGAAAAAAAACATGCTGCGGGTTGCAGTCTCTTTAGGTTTTTTTTTTTTTTGATGTTTGTCGTCGTCGTCTGCGTCACGAGATGGTGGAAAATGCTGGCTTTAATTTTCCAACCGTGCCCAGTATTAAAGTTGTTGTTGTGGGTGTGGCAGTTGTCACTTGACTGTCATTGTTGTTGTTGTTGTTGTTGCTGTTGCTGCGCCACACCAAGTCAAAGCAATTGTTATAAAATTGTTGCTTGCGTTGAGCAGCATTTATTTGATTGTTGTTGCAGTCATGAAAATCTGCAGCTGTGGGCGTCTTTAAATTTTCATCCATCAGATTCAAATGCTCAAAGTTGAAGACAAGCGCTTCAGAGCTATAGCTGCCGGCACTATCCAAGCCGCTATCGCTGGCGGATGCGGAGCAACTTTTGTCACTAGTATCGTCGCTGAATCCATCTAATCCCTGCGAGCTGCTGGGCGGCTGTGTTGCCTTAAACGTGGGCACCTCATTCACAGCGCATGTTTCGATGAGCTTGCGCGAAATCTCGTTGATGCTTTCGTTTAGCAGCGTTTCAGCGTTGGTATTGCTGCTGCTGCTGCTGTTGTTGCTGTTGTTGCAATTGGTTGCGTTGGTTGAATGATTAAAGCAGCTGGAAAACAAATTGTTGGCAATATTCATGCCGCTTAGGATGTCGCCATAGCCCGAATCACTCGAGTCGCTTAAGTACAATGTTGCTGGCGCTGTTGCTGTTGCCGTTGCATTTGTTGCAGTTGCTGTGTGGGTGTTGTTACTGCGTTTCGAGCCAATGACGCCCACAATTTCGGCGCGACTGCTGTCACCGGTGATGGGCGCAAAATGTTCCGTCTCCTCGTCGAATTGGTTAGTGCCGGTTAGAGGCAGGCTTTGTGAGCAAATGGAGCTGGCACACGAGTTATCCGAGTGCGTGGATGACGATGAGGTGGTGGTGCCACCGCCTGATGCATCCGAATGCGAGCGACGCAGCGTCGGATAGTCCCACAGTGAACGCAATGGATCACACTCGCGACAAAAGCAAACACCATGACTGTGATCATGTTGCAACATATTGGGCAGCAGTTGTCCATACTGTTGTTGTTGTTGCTGCTGGTGTTGTTGCTGCTGCTGGTGTTGTTGCTGCTTGGGCTGCAGCTCTTCCATTTTGAGCAGTACACCATTGGTCGGCTTGCGATCCTTTTTTCGACGCTTGCGTGGTTTGATGATCCGCGGCAGGCAGCTATCTGCCACAGTTAGCGTTTGATCCTGGCCAGCGATATTGCTGCTATTGCTGTTAGCGTTGTTGTTCTGTTGTTGTTCCTGTGTGTTGAGCACTGCTGGCGCTGAATTTTGATACCGCAGCGTCCGTGATTTATCTGGCAATTGATAGTTATTGTTGCTATTGTTGAGACGCATGGGCTGATAGCTTATAGAATGAGCCGGCCAGGATTGATGCTGCAACTGTTGTTGATGCTGTTGTAGATGTGCATGATGCTGCTTGCTGTTCTGCAGCAATGGTTGCCCCTGTGCATGTGCCGCCAGCTGAGACATAGAATGCCCCGCTGATGTGGCAGGCCACAATTTGCCTGATTTGCGTAGCAAGCGATGCCGCTGAGCATGCGTCAAATGGTTGCCAGCATTCGAGATGAGCGGTATGCCTGCACATTCATTTATCCGCTGCTGATTGACCAGCAGCTGTTGTTGTTGGTGTTGAGATTGGGACGGTGGTGGTGGTGGTGCTGTTGGCGATGCTGCTGCTGCTGCATGGTATAGGCCATGATGTAGTTGAGCACGTAGATTGTAGCAAGCGGCAGCTGCTGCTGCTGCTGGTAATACTGCTCCTACTGCTGCTGCTGGCTGTGGCGGTTGTGGCACCGTGCTCCATAATGCATGTTGCTGTTGGCGTTGTTGTTGGGGCGTTGGTGGTGGCGGGTGGTGCAATGCATATCTAGCGAATTGGCAATTGACGTTTGCGTTTTCTGGTGCACGATAAACGGCCAAATGCGATCTCATAATCCTGCCTCGTACGAATCTCACGTGCTGCTCTTGGTTGATGTTTTTGTATTCCAGCGTGCGTATTGCACATCACTTGGCCGCAATATACTGGTTTGCCAAATCAAATTTCAACACCTAATGCATTTCGTAAAACCTTTCCACACACACAAACACACCACACTCATAAAAACGCGGGCACGTGAAATGAAAAGCGTCTGTCTGAATATAAAAGTGAACTGCAGACACGAAAAAGAAACTGGCACACAGCAAACTGTTGCTCGCAGTTCAGCAACGGTTGCTGTTGTGGCTGCTACTGCTGTTCGAAATTACGAAACAGTTTGCGTCGCAGTCGCACAACGAAACGGGAGACGAAGGCAGAGAAGGCGACGACGCGACACAGCTGTAAACGGGTTTTTGCGGTCTTTTGGGCCGACAGCTCTTCAGTTTTAAAGCGTCCGCTCGCGAGCCAAGCTGGTGGCAGACTGATCGCAGTAAATTCAATTTCATTCGTGCATACGAGCTTTGCCGGTCTAACAGTAAACGCACTTCGAAGCCGTTAACGGCTTTACAACACTCTCTTCTCTTACACTCTCTCTCTCTCGCTTTTCGACTCGCCGTCGCGCTCATTCATTCTCTTTCGAAGCTCGGTCATGCTCTTTAAAGCTGCAGATGCAGCTTCGGGCCATTGTACACAGCAGCTTTGCATGTCGAGGTCGTGCAGTATTTTAAATTTTGCTATTGTTGTTGGTGTGTGCATACAATTTTTGGCATGTGTATTTTATTAAAAATATAATTACTGTATGCTTTATGCTCTGGTATTAACATAATTAATAGCATTTAACAACCATGAGTTTGAATTTTAACTGCCCGATTTGTTGTCCATAGACCGGTTGCTTTTTGCGTCCTGACAACAAGATACATGGCTCGTTATTCAGTTCAAAAATTAATCAAAGCACAAAACCAAAGATTTTGCGGGATAGGTAAATAAATAATCTTACTGCAGCTTTGTCATGATTGATTTTCTTATCCCTATTGCATGCAGCGATTACCCGTATTTTCAATAATATCAGAGACATTTTTCTTAATGCGATCAAAAACGATAATGCCCACAGCAAGGGTATTTAAAAAAAAAAAAGGCATACGCGCACACACACTTACGCCACCACAAAAGAACTTTCTCTTTTCATGCGCCTTTTTTAGCTTTCCTTTTTGCTGCCTATACACACTAGCATACAAACAGGAGCGTCTCTCACTCTCACTCACACAAGCGCACAATTACATACAAATGTATAGAAAGACAATTTGTGTTACTCACAAGACAAGTTGTCCAGCATATGAGTGAGAAGTTTCGGCGTTCCGTTTGGTTCATTGTAGATGTTCATGAATTCCTTCTGCAATGGATTACCCATCAGACCGAGTATGACCAAATGGAAGAGTTTGCCAATTTCATACGGTAGTACACGCAGGAAGTTGTTGTTCAACAGCAGTTCCCTGTAAATAGAGACAGACGTTTGTATAAACATATTTGTGAACTAAGTGACAATTAAAAGATTTCAGATTATAAGCTACCTTAACTGTATAAGTTCTCCCAGCTCGGCGGGCAGACTGCGCAGCTTGTTGCTGGACAAATCTAAAGTGCGCAGGCTAACCAACAAGCCAACATCTGCTGGCAATCGCAACAGCTGGTTGTCATTCAGATAGAGTGCAGTCAAATGCTCAAACTCCCACAATGACGGACTGATATTCCTTACGCAACCTTAAAGACAATTACAAATAACAACGATTATAATCGTATCAATAATTATGATTTCAAACACACAGACACACACCTGTTATCTCCAGACCCGTCCAGTTTGTCTTCTTGCCGGCGGCAATGTCCTCGGCAGTCAGAAAAATCTGCTGTCGTCTGTTGGTGCTGTCATATTTGTCTTTGTTACGAGACATCTTATAGTAGTTTCCTGTTTACATAATTAAGAAACCAAATTAGTTATGCATCAAACCCTCGAGCTGTTGGGGCGGGGGCATAGCGTTAGCTGTTGTTTTCGTTTTTACTTTTTTTTTTAGCAAGTTAGGGCTCATGTTAGGAGACAAAACCTGGCTTAGTCAACAGCAACAATAATAACGTACATATATGTATGCAATATGCACATACATACATATATATGTATATACTTAGTTTTTTTTTGTATTTTTATAATGCATGTAGGGGGAAGGATGTTGAAACAAATCATAACCTTTCATAATAACCGCCTGATGATTTAAGCGTCTCTGCAAAATATTAACAAAGTGATAGAATTATTATTTGTATTAGTAAACAGAAAAAATTAGAAAAAAAACATTCGCAAAAATCATACACAAAACATAAATCTACTTCTATGTAAAATATGCAAATAAAAATATATTTTTTGAAACATGATTTTACAAGCGCGCGCAAATTTGTCATATATGTACACCTTAGCATATGAACTTGTACATATGTACATGTGTATGCAATCATGTATTACCCCTATGTTGAGTGTTGGAAAACATATAAATTGGCTTTAGCAAAACACTTGTGGTGAAGGGGGAGTAGGCGAAAATTAACGATTTTAACGCAAACTGTAGCAAGGCTGAAGCGGCTAAGCGCCCACTTTTGTAATTTCCACACATGTACATATGTTCAATTATTTGTATACATCGCGTTTAAGCTGTGCAGCTGCTAGCAGAGCTACATACATATTTACGTATGTATACTATATGCCCCGCACTCCTTTACCTATCTATGTATTTACATATGTTTATGCTTATGTACGTCAAATTCTGCCTTGATTTGGTTCTGTTCATTAAGATTATTTCTTGCCGGTTCTTCATTAGATTTTGATGGCCAAAAAATTCGTCTTTTTTGTCTTTTTTTTTAGTTTTGTTGGTTGAATTGTTGCTCTTGCGCGTTACTAAAAATTTTGTTACTTAAGCGACGATTTTGCCTATTCTTGTTTTCGTTTTGGGTCGCTTTTTCTTTCTTGCGCGTTTTCCTTCCATTTATTTATTGCGCTATTCGTTTTCATAGTCACTTCTTGTTTTTGTATACATGTTGGCTTGGAGTTGCCACTTATTGTCCAGTGAATATTTGTAAGTTGCAAATGCGAAAAAATTAGGTATGTACTTTAAATTTAATAACTGTTCAAATTATTTTGATTCATTTTTCAAATACTTCGTATCATCTTCTTTTTTCAACAAACAAGTAATTTCCAACAAACTGGTTTAACCAAAACAAAACAAGCACGTAGGAGCACTCAAGACACATACACACAAAAGTTACGGTCAGTTGCAATCATGCATATTATACATACAGCTACAATGAAAATTCGTACTATTTGCTATGTCAGCCACTTTTAAGATATAAATGTTAACTTTATATTATGCTGCTTGGAAACGTTTTGAGTTTTATTTGTCTTAGCTGGGACAAATTTTCTATTTTCGCATATCTCTTTCACACGCTCTTTTGCACGATGTGACCATCGGTACCAAAACCCACTATTCTAGTATGTGCCAATTCGATCGCTCTCATTGAAACGGTCACACTAATTTCACACAGATCAATTTGCTGGTCATTCTAAACACTTGCATCAATTGTGAATTAATTTTTTTTAGGTTTTTTCACTTTTTTCCTCTTTATTTTCTATCCAACGATATTTTTAACAAAAATACCGATAGCTTGCGATAGTTTTCAAACTTGTAGTATTATTCTTATTTTACTTTCCACTTTTTCAGCAACCACTTGTGTGTTTAATTTTTTGCACGCACTCAATAAGTGGGTTTTTCTATTCAAGTTCTCAATGCTATTGTTAAGAGGCGGCAGGCCCAGCAAGAACTAAGAAAAATTTGTTTGTGTGCTTGCTTGCGTTGTTTTATTCTTGCCGTATGAAAAAATATCCTTTTTACAACTTCTGTTTACTTGCAAGTTCGAAAGCCCCGATTTTATGCGCTTCTTGCCGTGGTGTTCTTTTGCGCCAGTTATGCAATTTATTTTAATTGTTAAATCATGAACGTCATTTTGCTGAAGATAAGTGGAATTCGGCTTTGTAATAGTTAAAACGACTGGCATAATAATAAAAATAATGCTTTGATGTCTAGCGGGAACATTAAGGATAAAATACTTCGCTCAAATAAACTAGCTACTTTCTATTCGGATATTTTATCCTTCCTTTACATTGGCAATCCTAAAATTTAATTCAACGAAAAATCCTTTAATATTTACTTTGCTCAAATATGTTTCAAAAATGAATTCAATACATTTTTAATTTTATATCAACAATTTTCATTTCAATCTCTTCCGTTCCGATATTTTCTAGCTTTATCGGCCAGATTTTGCGACGATTGCGGACCAGAGACGCACTTCTGTTAGGAATGTTATGGAATTTGCGTATTTAAACAACAAAAAGTGTGCATTCGATGCACGCAGGCTACAATTATTATCAACTTGATTAAAATCACGTAAGTAAATAAAGCTTTTAAGCTATTCGAAATATGGTATGCAATTAAAAAATGCAACACACATTATGTGGTTAACAAAACTACCCGCGCTTTTTGTATGTAAAACATACAAATTAATTTTTGACAATTTTGTGAATGTTTTTCCTGTTTACAAATAATTAAGATTGCATGTGTGATGGCGCTAGTTTTATCAGAGACGCTTATACAATTTCAAAACGAAGAGGAGGCTAAGGTCATGGAAATAGGTGATGAACTGGATGACTCTGGCAAAGAACTTGTACGAAAGCTATACGCACCACTAGTAAGTTATCCAAACCTGTCAAAATAAATACTCTAAACTGCTGGATGGCTTACAGAAAATAACCAGCGAAGAATTAAGTCGGGAATACAGTCAGTCTGAGTTAAAGCAGCTATGCTTGCGCACAAAAGTTCGTGTGGACATGACACTCTTCAATATCGTGTGGGAAGCCAAGCGGCGTCTAGAAAAAAGAGGACGCCTTAAAAACCGTTCGGAACGCTTTGTAAATGAAATGCTGGTCAAAGCAGTGAGACGTCAAATGGTTATACCTTATACGGCCGAAGTGATTGCCCAGTACAATCATGTGCGGCTATGTCAACTAAAAAAATATAATTTAAACCGCCTTAACTGTTGGCGCAATAAATCTTCGCAAGCCTCTGTGCTGGAGTGTAGTTCTCCAAATCAATCTCCTTTGCCTGGACAGAGTTTCACACAATCACAAGATATTCCATCGATTCACTTACTATCGACTTGTTCACAAACATCGTCGGGTACTCTAGGCATTCTTTCAAGTCAATCGCAAATTGATGAAATCACGGTTAATAAAGAAATCCCAGTTGAATCAAAGCGTGCGGAAACTACTGTTGACATATCGAAAGATGCTTTACCTAACTTGACATTGGTTGAACTTGCTTGTGATCTCAATACCGAGTCCATGGGTTTTGAAACCTTGGATCTGCACTTGCAGACACAGTCAAGCGAGAGTCAACCAGTTGTATTTGGCTCTGTGGATTATAATTTGTTCGACAGCCAAGTGCCTGCCACATCTACACAAACCCAGGGCGAGGCAGAGTTCCTTTAAATGTGAATCCAAAAAAATTTATCTATTAGTATTTATCATCGCAATTATTACCGAATGGTCTTACA
This sequence comes from Scaptomyza polygonia, assembly GCA_035044585.1. Classification (NCBI taxonomy): domain Eukaryota; kingdom Metazoa; phylum Arthropoda; class Insecta; order Diptera; family Drosophilidae; genus Scaptomyza; species Scaptomyza polygonia. The sequence goes on along the minus strand of JAWNNU010000949.1, from coordinate 234,280 downwards.
ATCAACTTGTTAAATTTATGAATAAATTATATAAATATTTATAACATGATAGTTCGACTTTATTGTGCGTTTTGAATATAAAAAATGTACTTAAAACTTAAAATATATATATATATATATATATATATATATATATATATATATATATATATATTTATATATTTGTTTAATGCTACTATCCTAGTTAAAATCGCATATTTCTGAAAATTCCAGTTTATTTTTCTTTACAAAATGCTTTGTAGTAATAATTTATATTAGATAAATGTACATACAAAATGTTAAATTATTTCATTCCTGCAGTGCACATTATTAATTTTACAATTCTAACTGGGCTACTGTAATAAAAAGATGTAAACAAACTTTTACAAAATTGTTATGTTATGTTTTGTTTAGAATACTTGAAAACCATTTGATATAAGGTATTACAATATGTAGTTATATAAATTATTGATTTCAAGCTACTGAAAATAATTTTATCTCATATTAATTTTTTTTGCTAAAATACGATATCTCAGATTATTTGAATATTTAAGTGAACTAATTTGATTTAAAAGTTGGCAAAAGCCCTGCAAGGATTTTCTGTGCTTCGACTGATCGAAGTATAACTTATGAATTATGTTAACTATGTACACAGATTTACATTTAGCACATTACACATACAATACAAACATATATTTTAGTCTAATAGTCGTGGTTAAAAGGGCGGGAAGCGAAGGATGGGAGATGAATTGATTCACTGTACAGTTTGCAATTCGATGAGCAGCCCAGTTGCGAGGGCCTGCTATGGCTATGGAAAATTATCAAAGATGAACTGTTCCATGAACAGTGTCTCCGAATGCTAGTTGGACGAGTTTTCGGCCACCTCGCTGACAGAGATAGTCATTTTCTGATCATCGCCACTATCCTCTTCATCGTCTTCTTCGTCATCTTCCTCGGTTAGTTCATCATCCTCCTCGGTCAGTTCATCATCCTCCATGTCATCGTCTTCGCCAAAACTATCTGTGGATGCACCGCCAACAACACCTTCATCATTACCACACATTGCAGGTATCTGAACAATTGTGGCGCCACCCGGCGCTGACGTTACAGTTGAGCCAGCAACTGTTGCTGCCACACTGGAGGCAACACTGCCATTATCTAGTACACCAGTGCTCGTTGGTATCTCAATGGTTACAATGCCGCTCATCGTATTAATACTCTTCGGAGCATTCATCGTATGCTCCTGCTTAATGTTTAGCTCGATGAGTTCAACACCAGAACGCGACTTAAAGTGCGTTTTAATGTGCTTGGACAGATGATCGCTCCGCATGAACTTCTTGTTGCACTCGCGACACTGAAACCTCTTTTCACCCGTGTGCGTTCGCCGATGCCGCTGCAGCTCATCGGAGCGGGTGAAGCGCTTACCACAAAACACCCAAGAGCACACAAAGGGACGCTCGCCCGTATGCCAGCGCAAATGGGCTCGCAGATGAGATGTTTTGCCATAGACTTTATTGCAGCCCGGTATGTGACAGACATGTTGACGCTTACGATCCGAGTGCTTCTCCCCATCCGTGCAATTGGGACATGTGCAGGCAACACGCTTCAAACGCGGCTTTATATCCGGCACATCGCCATTACCCATATTTATGTTCACATTAATGCTGGTCGCTTGGTTTGCCTGAGCAGCCATTGCAGTTGCAATTGCCGTTGATTGCTTGATCTGCTTAAGACGTGTTGGCGTTGTGACGGATAATTGCTGACCTGCTGGGCTTAGTGTTATCTGTGTATTGTTGTTGCCGCCGCTGATGCTGGTGCTGCTCAATCCGACCAGACTTGGTTTGGGCGTGCTGCGTGCTTGTGTCGCTGGTGATGCTTGTGGCGGCAGGGCGGTTATCTGTATGGATGATGGTATCGGCAGATCAGCTAGCAATTGTTGGTGCTGCTGTTGTTGTTGCTGCTGTTGTTGTTGCTGTTGTTGCTGCTGTTGTTGTTGTGGCGATTGTGGCATTATGAATTTTATCTGCTGCGGCTGCTGTTGTTGTTGCTGTACAGCAGTTGGCGGCGTTGTATTTGAGACATCTGGTGGCTCCTGTTTGATATTCGTGATAAGCTGCGTAGGACTCTGCGGTTCCTGCTTGGGCATCATTGTTATTGCCGGTGTCCCGGTATTGCTATTCAAATTCGGCGTTGAATTATTTACGGCGTTGGCTGCTTGCATTGTCGGCATTGGAAGATGAGTGAGCACCTGCTGGAAATTGGCTGCCATACCAGCGGGCAATTGACTCGCTTGTATAATTTGAACCTGACCCAATCCGGGTATATTCTGTATGGGAAGTGCTTGTAGATTGCTCGTTTGCAACTGCATTGCAGCAGCAGCAGCATTTTGACTCGCCCGCAACTGTTGCAGCTGTTGCAGTTGCTGTGCGGGTATCACCGTCAATTGTTGGCCCTGAGCATTCGTTATCGTTATGGGCTGATTTGCTGGCAATTGACTGCTTGCCTCGTTGATTGCATTGAATAGCTGTTGCTGTTGTACAGCAGCTGCCGCCGCCGCTTGTTGCTGCTGCTGCTGTTGTTGTTGTTGCTGCTGCTGCTGTGTCTGCTGTTGTTGCAGTTGCTGCTGGTGTACCTGTTGATTCTGCTGATGTTGTTGTAGCTGTGCTTGTTGTGGCTGAACGAACTGTTGCTGCTGTTGAGGATTTTGTATGTGAATTATATTCGCATTCGGCGGAAGCTGTGAATAATTAAGTGCATTCAATGGTGCCAGCTGTACCTGTTAAAACAAAAACAAATGGTACACAATTAAGGAAATAGTTTCTTAAAACAGCTGTATATAATAATGATAAGTTTAAGATTGCCAGATTACTTCTGTGAATTAATTTGAAATTAAATATATATGTACCTGTTGTATTTGCCCATTGGGCGTCACAATCTGAGCGATTTGGGCAAATTGAGGTATAATCTGCATTTGAGCAGCTGCCTGTTGCATCGAGGCGGGCAATGCCTGGATGGACTGCGTCAGATTGGACAGCGTTTGCTGTGTAGGTGCTGCAGCAGCGGCTGCCGCCTGCACAGGAACGTGGACTGTCTGGTAAATGGTCTGGCCATTAGCTGTTTGAACAGGGATCTGCACGGCGACTGTTTGCTGCAGTGTTGGTGTCGCTGGTGCCGGCTGTGGGAATTGCAGCAGTTGTGGTGACGAGCCAGGCGCTGCCGACCGTAGTTGAATATTCTGCAGCGTTTGTCCATTTTCAAGCTTGATCGTTGTTGGCCCAGCTCCGCCCAGCAGATTCGCAATGTTGCCAAGCAGACCATTGGCGGCGGCCACAGATGCAGGGATTTGTATGTTGGTGCCGGGAATGGTAATCGTTTGCGAAGATGCTGAAACCTGCTGTTGTTGTTGTTGCTGCTGTTGTTGCTGCTGCTGTCCAATAGTGGGCGTTGCTACCTGTTGGGTTTGTTGCTGCTGCTGCTGTTGTTGTTGTTGCTGTGGCTGCTGTTGCTGTACAATGTTGGCAAGTGGGATTTGGATATTGGTGCCGGGTATGGTGAACAATTGCGTCTGGCCCGTCTCATGCGATTGTGGGGCACGCACTATCTGTCCGTTGGGTGTGATAAACGCCTGCTGGCCATTAATATTTACAGCCTGAGCCGTGGCCAGCTGTGCATTTAAATTGGGAATAAAGATCGCTTCCTGGCCGTCAATGTTGACCGTTTGCATGCCCATGGGCTGCACTAATTGGAACATATTTTGCGGCATTTGGGAGCCTCCTGGGGCTTGCTGCAGGAATTGCGGTGACATTTGATGTATGTTTATAATTTGCTGCATTTGTGTCGTGGGCGTAACGTTAGACGCCGTACCTCCGACGACACCCGCACTATTTGCGTTCTTGGCGGGGGTGGCGGGCGTGGCAGTGGTAGCAACTTGGCCATTGTTATTGTTATTGACAGCGTTGGCGTTTTTATACTGCAGCATTTTGATATTGCTGCCTTTTAATCGGCACAATGTTCAGTTATTCGATTCGCAGTCTTTCAACTGCGTTTAGCACAGGTGTACATAGTATTTATTATAAATACATATGTCCATTTTTTTTCTCTCACTCAAGGGACGAATTTTCAGACAAGAAAAAGTTATTTTACATGAAGACACGGATATTCACACACAGAACCACAGTGGGACATTATTTACATAGCAGTTTTGGGGTAACGGTTTAACAAGGCTGTAATTATACAACAATTAAATTAATTTCTTGAATTTATAATTTTTGTTTTGACAAAACATAAACGCGAAAGAGAGTGATTGCTATCGATAGTATTAGCTGTAGTATCGGTTATAAAAGCTCGAATGCACTTATAACATTTTTTTCATAAAGTATTTTTAGTAATTGTACAAGGTTGGTCCTAATAATTTGGTAATGGATAAAAATTATTAGACAAGTTTAAAAATCGTTAATTCTTCTTATCTGTTTTGATATGTTTGTGATGATTTTATTGCATAAACATATCGTAGCGTCGCTATCGTGAGTACCAAGCATGCAAACCTATCGATTTATTATTGCGTCTTTAAAAGCAAACATGCTCCCATAGATATGGATATATAAATTGATAAGTAAAACAAGGATTATTTTAAAATGATTAGAGAAAATTGAGCAAAAAGATAAACTGAGCTAAAGAGAGCAAAAGAGCCATGAGCTATGAGCCACTGAATAATAAAAAGAGCAAGTGAGCAGCTGGGTGAGCAGCTCATTTTTGCTCACTCGGCCATGAACAACGCAGCCCTATTATTGCGGCTCTCGTAACCAGAGTCTCGTTAGTTTATAAAGAAAATGTCGACATGGGCTAAAAAGAAATCCGAGAATATTTTATTTATTTAACATAAAGTTGTAGCCGCTTTTTGGTCGTTTGCACAACATGGAGGTGGACCAGCCGACACTCGCCGATGTGGTGTTCTTAATCGAGAACAGTGCTATTAATGGAGCCTACCTGAACGAGCTGAAAACTAATTACATTCTGCCCACCCTGGAGCACTTTACTCAGGGATCCATTGATGAGCGCGAGTTTCTGATTGCTGAGCGCTATTCGACGCGCTACGGCATTGTTACTTACCGGACCGCATCAAATCTTCTCGAGCCGGTCTGTTCCACTTATGGACCCTTTGTGCAGCCCCAAAAAGTGATTGAAACGATCGAACGCCTGCCGCTGGTTGGAGGCGGAATGGAATCACATGCACATATGTCAGAGGGATTTGCTGCTGCTCATGGATGTTTTGATGAGATGAACAAGCAACGCTTTATGCTAGAGCAGTCTACTTTGCAGCGCCATTGCATACTTATCTGCAACAGTCCGCCGTATCAGATGTCCGTAAACGAGTCGTGGAAGTACAAGGGTAAATCCTGTGAACAGCTGGCCGCACTTTTTAACGAGCGCAAAATAAATCTGTCCATCATTGCGCCACGCAAAATGCCGGTGCTTTTTAAGCTCTATATGAAAGCCGATGGCGATCAGCCCATTACGACCAAAAACTATGCCAAGAACATCCGGCACTTGGTGCTGCTGAAGGGCTACAGCTTAAAGGAGCGGGCACCGAGCCCGAATAGCAGTGGTCCAGCGATACCCCAGCATGCAATGAGTGCACCACAAGCACAGGCAGCAGCAATCAATAATAATCCAGGAGGACAGCAGGCGCAGGCACAGAACATGCCTATGGAAACGACGCCTGCACAGCAGCAACCGGTTGGACCGCCACAGCAACAGCAGGTCATGAATATGAACACCATACAACAACAACAACAACAGCAGCAGCAACCGCAACAGCAACAACCTAATGTTGCTGCGCAGGCTGGCCTCTTAAATGCTCAGCAACAGCAACAACTTTTGCAACAGCAGCAACAACAGCAGCAGCAGCAGCAACAACAACAGCAACAACAAAATCAATTTGTGCCTAATCAAATGCAAAATGCCAATTTTCAGCAAAATGTTGTTCCAGGTCAGAATCGCTGGATGTATCCGAATCAGCCCGGTGTGCGTCCGGCTTTCATGCAAGCCGGTGCCAGCAATATGCCAATGCAGCAAAATCAGAATCCCAATTCAGCGCTTATATCGCGAATTAATGCACCGCCCAATCAAACGGTCAACGCCTTGCAGCAACAGCAGCAACAATTGCAACAACAGCAGCAGCAACAACAGCGATTACAAATGTTGAACCATCAGCAATTCAATCAGTTGCAACAACAGCTAGCACAGCAGCAGCAGCAGCAGCAACAACAACAACAACAACAACAGCAACAACAACAACAACAACAACAGCAGCAGCATCCACAACAGCAGCAGGTTAATCCCAATGCCAATGCCAATATGATGCCAACTGTTTCCAGTGCTGCCAATGTGCCCAATTTGCAGCAACAGTCGGCGCCACAGCAGCAGCAACAACAGCCCAACCAACAGCAGCAGCAGCAGCAACAACAACAACAATTGCAACAACAGCAGCAGCCACAAGAGCAGGCATCGCTGCGTGAAAAAATCTGGACCGGTGTGCTCGAATGGGCTGAAAAGGCCAAGAATGATCAGCAAAAGATTCCACATTCGCTGCAGTGCACTGTCTGCACCAACATCAAGGATGGCGAGCCCGAAATCAAAGCTGACAATTGGCCACCAAAGCTTCTTATGCAATTAATGCCCAAGCATCTGGTGGGCAACATTGGAGGTCAATTTCTGAAAGACTCTAAAATGGTTGTGTTTCGTCCTACGCCCGGTGAGGCCCTAGATTCTCTGGCAAAAATGATGACATCCGGTTTTGCTGGGTGCGTTCACTTCTCGGCGCTACAGAATGCACCCGCATGTGACATCAAAGTGCTTATCCTGCTTTATACGCCCGATCGCAATGCTTTCCTTGGTTTCATACCCAACAATCAGTCGATGTTTGTGGACCGTTTACGCAAAGTCATCCAACAGAAGCAATCCCATGGAAATATTCAACAACAACAGCAGCAACAACAGCCGCAGCAACAGCAAATTCCGCCCCAGCAACAAATGCAACAAATGCTGCAGCAGCAACAGCAGCAAGGCAAGTCACCCATGGAACTACAGCAACAGCAACAACAAATGCAACAGGATAATTCGCAGCAGCAGCAGCCGCATTATAATCAATATGCCCAGCTCAATATGCAAATGGGCGGTGGTCCTGGAGGCAATGGTGCTGGCGGCATGCCCATGCAGCCCCAAATACAAATGAACATGATGCAGCAACAGCAACAACGCATGCCACTCGGCGTTCCAGTTGCAAATCCCAATTTGCAGCAACAATTGCAGCAGCAGCAACAGCAACAGGTGCCACAGCAACAACGCATGGTACGTCCCATGTTAGGCAATAACAATCCAGGCCTGCGCCAGCTGCTGCAACATCAGACTCCGGGCAATCAGTTTCGCCCCCAAATGGGCGGGCAGCCAAATCAAATGGGCGCCGGTGGTCCCATGGTTGGTAATCGCAACTTTGACGATGGCGGCTATGAGTTTATGTAAAACTTAAAAGTATGTTATTATCCATAGGTGTAAGTTTATGTTCATGTATCAATTCGTATCCGTAGCAAAGTGTATTTAAATTCGATGTAACAATTCATGTTTTTCTTTTATGTTAACCTCTATGATTTTTTTAAATTAAATACTAAACAAGATAAATTTATTTTAAGATTATACAAATTAATGCGTCTCCAATTTTAAGTGTATTTAAATTCGATGTAACAATTCATGTTTTTCTTTTACGTTAACCTCTATGTTTTTTTTAAATTAAATACTAAATAAGATAAATTTACTTTAATTTTTATAATACAAATTAATGCATCTCCAATTTTAATATATGTATAAGCAAAATAAACAAGTTTTTTATCTGACAATATTTAATAAAAAAAATCTTCTTGATTAATAATCAAACAATTTTGATACCAGATACTTATAAAACGCACATAAACTGAACACGTAAGTTGAGTGTTGTAATATTAATAATTTTATTTGAATTCAGTAATAGAACATTACAAATGCAACTTCACTTTTCTAAAAGTTATAATTTAGTTTCTAAATGGATGAGGAGTACTCCGTGGGGAATTTAAACGTATGCTTTCCGGTCGATTGTACTGATGGCAGTAGACCGGCATTGGGTACAATGTTCCATGACAATGTAAGCGTTACATTTTTGTTGTCTTTAAGACCATTACCGTCATCCCAGAAGTAATATTTGGTGTTCATATTCTTGAAGTCCAGCACGGCATTTTCGCCACGCAAAATGATTTTGTCCCACAATACAACTTGATTCAATTGATTCGATGGAGTCTTGTACTCGGCCGTTAGGTATAGGAAAAGCTGCTTAACGTTCCAGTTAAATACGTTCGTAAGATTTGTTTCCAAATCGAAGGTCAGGAATCCAAGATCGTGCTTCTCTCTTGATGCACCGTAGTCGGGAACGTTTTTCACCAGCACACGTACGGTATTAATTTTAGCATCGGTTCTGTAGTCTAGGAACACGGTGGATACGAAGCAGCAAAACGTTAGGCATGCGAGGACGCTTAGGGAATATGCAACAGTTGCATTCCCTCTAGTTAATACAGTATGCATAACTTTTGTTTGATTTAACGTAGATAAAAGTGGACACGTACGTAGACTGGTTGCAATTAGAAGAAAACTTGTACAGGTGTGGTCACCCAAAAACGGTAACATTTACAGAAATGTTAAAACTTTTAACAGCACGCTAGTTTCTTAATTCTGAATAAGGAACCTATGCTAGAATAACGGCACATAAAAATTAAATATAGCTTTGCACAACGCAAACGTCTCAAAATCAATTGTAAAGTGTGTCCCAAAAGAGATGCGTTTAGAGACTTTTGATATTAATTTTAACAGCTGTCTACTGGTTCCAAAAGAACGCCGACCCATTAGAGAACAGCTGCTTCTTTACACTTCATATCGATTAATTGACACTTATCAACGTCAACGTTTTCTCCTATAAATAAATAATCTGATAATAATAATAATTATTACCAGTGCAGCGCTACTAATCAATTTGAGTAGATTCACAAGTGGCAATTAGACACTTTGGATTAAATATTGGTAAATCGACTGCTGAACTATCGCCGGCACTGGCGATTTGTTATCAATTGGTTTAGCGGTTTTCCGATAACAACTTTACGTTTTTGACTCATTATTGACTAAAAGGAAAGTATTCCAATGACCAATAAAAGAATAAATTGAAAACACAGTGTTAAAAAAAAATTAAGAAATTGTTAAGTTAAATGCTTTTGTATTAATAATATGTTTTTTTTCCTGTTTACATCTTAATAGAATAAGCCCTTTAGATTATTTTAATATAAATTTAAAAATTTTAAGAAAACAAGCATTGTTAATCCATTAAAATAATATTAAATATTCTTTAGTGGTGTTAAATATAAATATAACTATATAAATATGCATGTCCTTCGGATACGAACAAAAATTTAATCGTAAAACCATTAACGTAACGTAAGTTAACCACTGGTTCATTTTTTGTTGCGTTGTAGTTCAATTCAATATCCGGGAATAATATGGCGATCCGAACTCTGAATGATAGACAGTGAATTTAAGAGCAGCTGAAAAATTAATTTATTTGCCAATAAGTTGCAACGGTAATACGCGAAACTATTATAAATAAATTGCGTAACATGTGTCGTATAAACTGAGCATGTTTTGAAGCTATTAAACAGAAATAAACTGTTGAAAAATTGCAACGGAATAGAGTTGAAGAAAAATTTTCCCTTAGTTGCTTAATTTGCCTTCGTTGTCGTCCGCCTGCTTTTCGACTTTGGCGTGCGTGTGATTGTGGTTTCGCTCAACTTAATAGCGTCCTCTCGCTTGCGCATACACATTGTCGTGCCACCGACGGACTAGCTGGTCATTGTTATCTCGCTTTGACGCGACGTTTGTTCGGTATCGTTCGCTGTAAAATGTGTAAAGTGATTTTTGCCTGCGCTCGTTTGGGGCGAAGTCGAAAATGCTCGAAAAAGTTTTATAATTAAAATACTCAAATAAAATATATAAGCATATTATAAACCGTCTAAAATAAATCATGCATCTGGCAATTGCATTGTGTAGTTGGTGCGATTATATAAAGCATTTAAGCATGCTGTGTCAGCGTCTAAGTGACCAATTGCGCATCGATTGGCCCATCCATAAGCCTTAAATTAAAATAAATTTAAAACTACTTATTTTCCCTTTATTACAATCTGTGTTCGTTTAATTTTTCCATTATTATTAATTTTTTTTTTGTTATAATAGTTACTACAAAAACGTGAATTAAGAAAACGGAAAATTAAAACGAGTATATGCATATGTATGTATGTAAGTACATACATACATATGTACAACGGCGAACGAATGAGTGTGCAATGCTGAAGTGAAAGAATGCGCAGGGTTGCCATACGGTTACGATCTGCCAGTGTGTGTGTGTGTGTGTGTGTAGTGTCTCATTATATGCATTCCTACATCTAGCTCAATTCCTTACCAAAATCGATAAAAACGCAGCACACTTTGTGAAAGAAAAAATCCGAAAACTACATGAAATTGTTTTTTGGCTTATTTGTCAATGACAGAGAAAAAATCGGTTAAAAAATCTCTCTCAAACACATCAAGTTCTATCAAGTGATTTAATTGTTTAATGTTTTGTTTAAATTCGTTTATGAACACGGATAGCACGCGTGAATCAATTTTATAGGAAGCCCAATCGAGACTAAAATGAATAATGATGCGAAAAATCATGATGGCGATGACTTGAACTTGAATTTAAATAACGTGCGGTCTGCGTATTTAAACAAAAAAACAAAGACACCACCAGCAGCAGCAACAACAGCAGCAGCAACAACAGCAGCAGCAACAACAGCAGCAACAACAACAGCAGCAACAACAGCAGCAGCAACAACAGCACCAGCAACAACAGCAGCAACAACAGCAGCAGCAACAACAACAACAAAACAAATCAAAGCAACGCCAGCAACAACTGCACAAAGACTTATAGCAGCAACAGCAAAGAACAACAACAACAACGTTGTTCGGCAGGTGAATTACACCGGTCCGCGCATCGCTGCAGCTCGACATTCGATAGCAGCTGCGCTCATTGCCAACAACATTAAGAACACCAACAGCAGTAGCAGCACTGGCAAGAAGAAGCATGAGACGGCTGGTGCCAAGCAACTGACAACAAAAGCAGCAGCAGCAGCGACAACATCATCATCATCATCAACTGCAGCAGCTGCAGTTGAACTGAGCCAATTGAAAAACAAGAGTAGCAGTCTCAGCAACAACAATAACAATAGTGTCAGTTTTAAAGTTAACAGCAACAGTAATAGCACTTTAGCCACTGCCAATACTACTATTAACAGCAACAAAAACAACTCCAAAATGTCTAAAACGTCTGCCAGCAATAAAGCAAATGCGCAAAGCGAAGCAACTGCCGCTGCATTCGTTACAGCTGGCACAACAACAGCCACACCAATGCCCGCCACAGCAACATCAACCACATCAGCTAGTGAAATGGCAACAGCAACAACCACAACAATGAATGCGCCAAAAGCTGGTGCTACCACCGCTGCTTCAACAACCGTGGGCGCTGCGGCCAAATTTCGTGCCGGTGTTGCCTCAGCGACAACGCCGAGCAGCTCCAAGAAAACCCGAGCCGCATACGCGGCGCTCAAGCGACAGGTAGCTATGCAAAAGCAACAGCAAACTGCCACACCCACAACAGGAGCGGGAGCGGCAGCAGGAACAGCTGCATCCACTAGCAAAGATTCTGCGCATTTGAAACTCGCAGCAACCTCATATTTGATGGGCCGAATGGATGCTGCCGCCAGTGCGGCCGATAGGAATGCTGGCGCTGCTGCTGTGGGACTCGGTCCACTACCTGCCACTCAATCGACAACCAGCGGTACCAGCAGCAGTGCGGCAACAGCAGTCGCTGTCCTCAAGCAGAAGCTGAAGGATGTTGGCGCCATCTCGAATGCGGCTGCCGCTGCTGCGGCGGCTGCAGCCTCTGCCAATAATCGTTCAGCAACCTCGTCGACGACATCATCGAACTCCTCGCCTCTCTCTTCATCGGTAGGGATTGTGAATGCGATTTCATCGGCGCTGCAAAACATCATAACAACGGATACAGATACGGATACTGAGTTCTATCCCCAGCCCGTCACGACAGATCTCTCCGAGTCTGAAGAGGAATCCGTTTCAGAGGTGAGTGTTTTTTTATCGTTTAGTTTCCTAATTGCAGTAGTCGTTTGCGTAGTTAGTGAAACTAACAACATTGTTCGTGTGAGTGATTGTTTTTATTTTCTTGTGTATTTATTTGAAAAATTTTAGTTTTGTTTATTGTAGGTTGCTGAAGTCAAAAGACTTCTGTTTGCACAAACGCAAAACACTTGTACGGTGACGCATATATGACTATTTTGAAGAAAAAAATATGAATAAAAGATTTTGTATCATCTGAGGGTGTTGTTAATCACCTGTCTTTAAGCGAACATAGAAAACGACGTCTATGAAAAAGTTATTATAAATTGTATTTTTCATATTTTTAATGCACTAAGGTTCGACATAATTCTTGGTTGTTGTCCTTAAGCCCGATGGAAAATAATATTTAATTCGTTAATAATGGTTCAAGAACCACGTTTTTGACCTATTTTCGTAAACCTTTCTAAAATCGGTTTACTTTGCGTTTCGTTTTTCGTTTTCGTAACTTGGCTGCAAATATCCCGTGACCAGACCGAACATCAGATAGGACGGCTTACTCTAATAATTAATGATTGTTATTAAAAATTTGATCCATGAATATTGAATTGCAGAGTCAAAACGTTATTTGTGCTTGCCGCCTTATCAATTAATAAATTCGTCTCTCCCTCTCAAGATTCTGAAAAACCTGTTCCAATCGACTCGTTGTGTTAGCCTTATTTTCTTAGCGGTGCTGCATTGAAAATTTCATTCGTTTGCCTTGCGTACATATATGTATATGCATGCACATTTTTATGTACATACACACGGGAAATCAGCTGTGCAGCTGCTGCTGTTTGCCAGTGCTGGCATATACATAAGTATGTGTGCTTATGCGTGTGCGTAAATATGTTTCTTTGTCTGGCCATTTATTTATATGTATATACATATATAATTTTCTTAAATTTTGTTTTGTAAATACACCATAATACACGACCGACCTCCAAGTGTGTGACTATCTGTCTCACTCTCTCATCGTTTATTAATGAATTAAATTTATTTATTATGCATATCAAATCAAAACACAAAGCAGCTTAATTTTTTTTAGCAGTTTAAAAATATACACCAGCGACACAGCAGTCTGGCAACGCCATTGTGCCGTTTTTTTTTTTTTGGTTAATTTAGTGAAATCTTGTGTGAAGAGCAATTGCAAAAACTGCAAAGCAAACTATATGACAAAATCATAATAATAAAATGACATAAAAATAATCAAGGTACAACAATATGCACGTTGAGTGTAATGACCGCTTGATACGGTAACACGACAATAATGACTTAAAAAGCAAAATTTTAGGCATTTAGGTGTTATGGACACTCAAATTGCAAACTCTACACATACACTTACGTACAAACCCATTTACACACAAACCGACAACGTCCGAAACGAGAAAAATTACTAACCAAAGAGACAAGCAGCAGCGCACGAGTGACAAAAAACGCATGTCGTGGTTGAGGCTAAGACGGCGATTGAACTCGTTTCAATTTTGTTCCTTATATTTTCTCTTGCGGATGCATATATGTATATTATTATTGTATCTATGTTTGTCTATTTAGCGTTATTGCTGTCTAGCTGCAGCTTGTCTTCATTTATTAAAGGTTACGGGCAATCCGTTTGGCCTCGTCATAATTATTCACATGAAGCATAAATTATGTATGAGAGAATTGTAGCAATTAATTTTCCCCTAAAATTTAGGCGTGGGCGGGCGCAATACACAGACAAAGCAAAGACTAAACATATGTTTAAGTGTGTTGTGGCCATAGTACGAAACGTATAAATCGATGTACCAACACATATGTACGTATATGTGCTTCAACGGCTATCACAGCGCAACTGAATGATATGACTCATACAATTCTTAAATTCCAAAGAAACCGTTTTGTTGCTCCCCTTTAACTTGCAAATTTGTAATAAAAAAAACCAGCCAGGGAGGCAGTCGAACACGGCACGCACGCACCAACACGAGTGTAAAATTGCATTAGTATTAGTTTTGAAGTGGAATACGATGTATGGAAATGGTAATGAATGAAAGCAAAAAGCATACGGGCGACAATAACTTACTGTTTTGATCTGGCAGCACTGGCAACAAAGATTCGCCGCACACTTTAAACAAGAAACACATGTTTTAATTATAATATTAACTCAGAATACTAGTATGCCGTGAGATTTTAGTGAAGTAATATTTTTAAACTTTGTCAATTCAACTAACTCAGAAAAATTTTTGTTCAAATTGCATTTGCTATCATACCTACCATTCATGAAAGGTGCAATCGGCAGTTTTGTATCGTATTATGCGTTCGATTAAAGATTTCGTTCGGCGTGCGGTGTCCACCTTGGACGGTGTCTTGCAATCCTTTGTTCAAGTAATATCAAAATCTTTTTCTTTTTTTTTGAAGCCTAAGACAAACCAAATCAAATCAACCGCTAAGAATTGCGGGATTGGGAATTAATTTACATACACGCATATTTAGCTTCAGTTATTTTTATTATTTATGTATGTTTCTTACGTTTCTCTTTATTTGTAGATCCTATTGGCATTCTTGTGTTTAAGGCCAGATCTCCTGGTAAGTTTCGCGTTATAATTGAAGCGTTGCAAAACTAGTTTGCCATTAATTGCCCAATTGTCTAAAATTTCAATGAGCTCTTACTTACCAAACTAAACCAACAACGCATTTCTAACCAAATGCTTACAGGGCTCAACTAAAATTGTTTGGTAGTTTGTCCAAAATGATATACATACATGGTTTTTGTTGTATGCACTTTGATCTAAAACTACCTTAATAAATAAATCTAATAAACCCAGAAACAGTAATGCAAATTGGGTTATTCTTAATGAATTATACATACTCTGTAATAATTATATGTACTACTACCACTTGGATTTTGTAACAACACACAAAACATAACATTGCTGGCCTTAGACGACAAGAATGTGCTCTTTAAGTGCTCCACTGAGTAGTTCAAGCTTTAATAATGATATAATTTCCAGCTGCCTCTTCTTACTCACCTCTTAACAACATGACGAGCACGAAATCATTTACATACAAACATTTAAGCTATATTTATAAAATGTTATAGAACATATCAAGATCTTAAGATCTAATCGCATGTTTTATCTTTGTTATTTTTTTAGGATGATATACCAGAGTCTGATCACGATAGCTGTCCGCATGAGGAGGGCGAAGTGCGTGAAGATGAGGATGAGACAGAAGAGGAATCTGAAGAGTCTGATGAATCTGAAGGTGATGATGATGAGGAAGAAGACGAAGAGATTGGTGAGCTTTTATAATAAATATATATTAAATTTAACAAAATTTTAACTTTAAATATTATTCAAACAATAGACGTACTGCAAGATAACGATGCGGATGATGAAGACATCGACGAAGAGGATGACGAAGAGGATGCGCCCGAGGCTAAGAACTTTCTGCT
The DNA here is from genome assembly GCA_035044585.1 of Scaptomyza polygonia. Lineage (NCBI taxonomy): Eukaryota > Metazoa > Arthropoda > Insecta > Diptera > Drosophilidae > Scaptomyza > Scaptomyza polygonia. The sequence goes on along the minus strand of JAWNNU010000949.1, from coordinate 218,598 downwards.
TGAGCCCAACAACAAGCGTTCTAGTAATCTCTCCGCCCTTCTCGAAGCAGCGGCAAATGAGAAAGCGCCTGTGCTGCGACATGCCACGCATGCGATCGATGAAACCAAGCAGGCGCTTACCAAAATGCGTTGTGCCAACAGCCCGCGAGACAAAAAGTGAGTAGCAATAAATAGAGATAAAGCTGATGAGGATGTGGGCTTGCAAAACAGAGTTAGATAAAATAAACCTTTAATTTACAGTAGTGGTTTTTCGCGCAGCCTTGCCACTGCCTGCGCCGACAATGATGTTAACACTGTGAAGCGTTTACTATGCAAGGGCAACTTGAACGATGCAGCCGCCTCCACGGATGAGGGCGAGTCATTATTGTCAATGGCTTGCTCTGCAGGCTACTATGAGCTGGCACAGGTATGTAACATGCCATGTATGGGTGTTAAGAATATTAAAGGGCAAATAGAGTACAAGGTGCAGGAAATAAAGAATTGTACTTCAACAGATTAAGTTATTTTGAACAGTATCTGTTTCGAAGCAGACCTTGTTTTCAATGTTAAAAACTTTGACTTTCGGGCAGCGATAAAAAATTATTTTACAATGTTGAAATTTTCGACAGACAGATTGAATTTGAATTGAATTATATTGGTATTTTCAAAATCAAATATAAATCATTTTTAAATTTTATTTAATCTTAATCGGATCGCTTTTATTTTGGCATGAGTGGCAATATCTCTTCTAGCCAACTAAGTGGCAACTTCCTAATGCACAATTAAACTATCGATAGTTTAAGAAAGAAGCAGATAAAAAAATTTTGACCGAGAAGTGAATGTGCAGCAATAATTAAAACAAAAAAATTGCATATAAAAGAAGTGTAATCGAAAAGGAGTTGCGCAAATGTTAATTGGTTGACCAAATGTAACTGATCACATCGAAACGTTTGGTTTTTTTTGCAAAGGTTTTGTTGGCTATGTCAGCGGCACAGGTGGAGGACAAAGGACAAAAAGACTCGACGCCATTAATGGAGGCCGCATCTGCCGGACATTTAGACATTGTAAAACTGTTGCTGAGCCACAACGCTGATGTGAATGCGCACTGTGCAACTGGCAACACACCGCTTATGTTTGCATGTGCAGGCGGACAGGTGGACGTTGTCAAAGTGCTACTAAAGCATGGTGCCAACGTTGAAGAGCAGAATGAGAATGGACATACACCGTTGATGGAGGCTGCCTCCGCTGGTCATGTGGAAGTAGCCAAGGTAAAATGATAAACACGCATTTAGAATATCCCAGTCGATTAAGTATTTTAGGTGGCAGGTGATTAAAATCCGAGATTTGATTGTTTTTTGCTGCAAATGTCGAGAATCTAGTTACTGATTTCGACACTTAGAAAAGCATTTTACATGATTAAGTTTGATCTTATCTGATGCCCACGAAACTAATTAACTTCTTAAATATGTAACTTCCGTTCGAAAACATTACTCAATAACTAATTTTTATTATTTAAAATATAGGTCCTGCTGGAGCATGGGGCCGGTATTAACACCCACTCGAACGAGTTTAAGGAGAGCGCACTCACATTAGCCTGTTACAAGGGTCATTTGGATATGGTGCGTTTTCTGTTGCAAGCCGGCGCTGATCAAGAGCATAAAACTGACGAAATGCACACGGCACTAATGGAGGCTTCAATGGATGGGCATGTTGAGGTGGCACGTCTGCTTTTGGACTCTGGAGCGCAGGTTAATATGCCAACGGACTCCTTCGAATCGCCGCTTACTTTGGCAGCTTGTGGCGGTCACGTGGAGTTGGCCCTGCTTTTAATTGAACGCGGCGCCAACATTGAGGAGGTCAACGATGAGGGCTACACACCACTTATGGAGGCAGCCCGTGAGGGGCATGAGGAGATGGTGGCACTACTGCTTACTAAAGGTGCCAACATAAATGCTACCACTGAAGAGACGCAAGAAACTGCACTTACACTTGCCTGCTGTGGGGGCTTTAGTGAGGTGGCCGCTTTTCTGATCAATGGAGGTGCCAATTTAGAATTAGGCGCCTCCACACCGCTCATGGAAGCCTCACAAGAGGGCCACACCGATCTGGTTCGCTTTCTGCTGCAGAACAAAGCAAATGTGCATGCAGAAACGCAAACCGGAGATACAGCGTTGACGCATGCCTGTGAAAATGGGCATACTGATGCGGCTGGTGTGCTCCTCTCGTATGGGGCTGAACTTGAGCATGAATCAGAAGGTGGTCGTACGCCACTGATGAAAGCCTGTCGAGCCGGTCACTTATGCACCGTCAAGTTCCTCATACAAAAGGGCGCCAATGTCAACAAGCAGACGACCAGCAATGATCATACACCGCTTTCGTTGGCTTGCGCCGGTGGTCATCAGTCTGTGGTTGAGTTGCTGCTTAAGAACAATGCAGACCCGTTTCACAAGCTTAAGGATAATAGCACAATGCTGATCGAAGCCTCAAAGGGTGGACACACACGCGTTGTGGAGCTACTATTTCGCTTTCCGCACATCTCGCCCTCAGATCTTGCTGGGGGCGCAAATGCGCAGGCAGTGAATCAAATACGTCAGCAAAAGCTATTGCAACAGCAGATACAACATCAGCTGCAGTTGCAACAGCTGAATGCACCACCCGGCCTGCACGAAGTATCTGAGGCGGCACGTGCCAACAATCAGCAACTACTGTATCAGCAACAATTCAGTGGCAATTCGCCGAATAACAACATTGTTGCCATGGGTACTGGTGATTTTTTGGATGCTGGTGAGCTTCAACTAACGGGTGCATCTGCTGCAAGTGTGTCTGATGCATCAACCACTGAGGAGTATGTCACGGCAGTGGGTAGTGCCGGTGGTATTGATCTGACCACACTGAGCGCTCAACAGCAGGAGGGGCTCATTGCCAAGTCTCGTCTGTTTCACCTTCAACCCGGGTTCGAGCAACAGCAGCAAGCGACATTGCCGCCAACGGGTGCACATTTAGTACCATGCAAGCACTTTGATCTTGATATGGAACACATCAATTCACTAACGCCACCGCAAAAGGCACCGCCAGCACCGCCAGTTATGATGCACACCGTCTGCCAGCAACCTGTGCTACAACAGCAACAGCAGCAGCAGAAATTGCAGCAACAGCAGGCAAAACTGAAGGGCGTTGGGGCCCGTAAGAATCGCCATATTTTAAGCGAGTTAAGTGCTGTTACTGACATATCTCTGGATTGTGTTGGTGCTGAGCTGTTGCTTGAACAGCATTCCGAGCAAGTGCGCTCACAGCCTCTTGGCGAGGATGATAAACAGCAGCAGCAGCAACAACAACAACAACAGCAGCAGCAGCAGCAGCAATTTGCTTGTGCTGGAGAGGAACCACGATTGCAGCGCCGACGTGGCTTCGATGCACCCTGCGAGGCTAGCGATGGCGGCGATGCAATTTTGGAAACCACTCAGAACGGTATGTATGACGATAAACACATGAAAAGTCAGTGATTAATGTTAATTGTCGACCAGGTGGTGCCGCTAATGATAACAATCAGAGTACATTCGTTGTTAACGAAAATGGCTCACAAATTCCAGCGGTAAGTAGATATTGGACAAACATAAATACCCTTCGGATTTGAAAATGAGAAATGCTTCGCATATTGTAGCTCAACATTGGTGGCACTGGTGGCTCTGGCACCATCACTCACTCCTCGGAGGTGCTGCAGAGCACTGCGATTAGCGATCGGCCAAAGGTGAAGGCCATCAACAAGAACAATCGCAAGCAGGCGGCCGCCTTAGCGTTGGCTGGTGTGGCATCGGTCTCAGCGGCAGTAAAACAGGGCCAAGCGTTGCCATTGCAGCAGAACCAAATGGTCTCCATCTACAACACTTTGGTAAGCATATAAATTTTTTCTCTGTTTCTCACAACAAACTTGAGGTTTTTTTCAAAACTTATAAACTAATTAAAAACAGCACATGCAGCAGCATATGCAACAAAACCAGCTTCAATTGCAGCAGCATCTGCAACTGCATCATCAACACCATCAGCGTGCCGCCACTGCTGTGGACTACTCAAATTCGCCGGCCTCTCCGATGGCCTCTCCAACAGGCTGTAGCGGCAGCAACTTTTCGGAGCAGCAGCAGCAACAGCATCCGCCAACTGAAGGTGGCAATAGCGAGGTGCTGCAGCACAAGGCTGCCATGGAAGATTTTCGCGGACTACTTGAGACGGCGGTTAATGAGTCGAGAGGTGGCCATTCAGCGCTGGGATGCTTTAACGATAAACTGGCCAATTCTTCACAGCTAAAGTTCTTCAAGGAAGGCTGGCAGATGCACAATTTTTTTGGCGATCAGCCCAAGTCACCAACTGAGACGCCGCCCGAAATGGAGGAGACGATGATGACACCATCTTTGGAGCGCATTGAAATCCGTGCAGAGATGAAAAATTTGGCAACTCTATGCTCTGCAGCGGCCATGGCGGCTGCTGTTACAGCGGCTAACAAGGAATCCGATGAAGTTCCATCGGATAATGAAAGTGATGACGGGGATGGCGAAGGCGAGGCTGAGGGTGAGGAAAATACGTTGCCCCCCGAACCAATTGATCTGACGGATACCATCATTGAAGAGGAGGAAGTGGAAGATGATGATGATGATGAGGATGATGACGATGATGACGATGATGATGACGATGATGAGGAGGATGATCCGGATACGCAAAGCGGTGAGATTGAGAAAGTTATCTATGACGACGATGACGCGGACGCCGAAGTTGATTACATTGATGAAGACGAAGGCGACGAAGAAGACGATGAGTTTTTCTTGGACGTCAATGTCGCCGTTGCCAATCGCATTGACACAAGTAATCCACAAAGTGGTGCAGATCTGCCAACAAAGCAACGCAAACTGTCAACTAGACTAGAGAATCTAATGCTAACCAAGCCGGATATGTTAGCTCAAACATTGTGCGATTTGCGTCAAGATATGCCCAACTCGGAACTGATGAATATGCTGCCTATCAAAGCGGCAGCTGCCAACAATGTAGCCTTAAATAATCTACTGCAACAGCAGTTAGCTGCGGCCACAGCGGCGGCAGTGCATGCTAAGGCTCATAATCAGCAGCAGCAGCAACAGGACTCGGATCAGTGTGGTAAGAAGCACATCCACATAAACTTGAAATTGTGTTGCTCATTTTATAACTTTTTATACCAACTATTAGATGATGCCGCGGCAGTTGCAGCCGCTGGTGAGCTGTATAGCGGTTTGGAACAATATGCCAATGATGAGACCGAGGGTGCACAGTATGATATAACCGGTGAAATGGAGGACATATTCCAGGTACTTATTCATTATCAGTAAAATTATGTAAAAAGAATTTAAATGAATTTTATTTATATCATATATCCTGTAGGAGCTGGCAGAAAATTTGCACTATCCCGAGCTCGCTGAGTTCAGCCTTAATCAGATGTGCAAGGGCCGATTCACCGGCCATTGGTCACAGTCGCCCGGCAAGTGGAGCGGACAGGAGCAGCTATTGGCAGCAGCAGCTGCTCAGCACTCGCAGGCATTATTAAATGCCGCCAATGCGCCAATAGACGCACACCAGCGTCAGGCAAACCTCGTACTTCTTGACTATCCTATGCAAGCGCAACAAGGGTTGCAGCAACGTCTACTTGATCCCGAGGAGCTGCAGAATATGCAGGTATGTTCATATAAATCATCACGTATGTACAGTTTTTGATTGCTTATATTGTTTTTAGCAGCACCATCAGCAAACGCCCGTTGCTTTGTTGCCGTTCTCTGCGGAAAATGCTGCCCCTGGTGGGAGCACACAGCAGCAGCAGCAAATGCATCAATCACTGCCCAACAACGCCGAGTTCCAGCTGCAGCATCAGCAACAGCAGATGACACTGGAAGGTGATCCTGAGTTGAAACAGCAGCTGCAGCTGCTACAACTGCATCACTTGCAGCAGCAGCAGCAACACTCGAATGCGCGCATCATTAAAGCCGTCGCTGCGGCAACCGGCCAACAGCAGCAACAGCCAGCTGCCAACTTTGTGTACAATGTGGAGAGCGGTGACAAAACTACGCCTCCAGTGCAGCTACTATTTCAGCTGCCACCGGCCATGGCACAACAACAGCATCAACAACTCCAGCAGCAACAACAGCTTGCCGATCAAGCACCAGATCAGCAGCAACAACAACAACCATTACTGCCCACTGAACAGCAACAGCACATGTTCCAGCAAATGTTCCAACATCGCGCAGAAAGACTGCTTCAGCAGCAACAACAGCGTCCACCCACCCAAAGCGAACTGGAAATGGTGGCTCAAGAGTTGCTGCTTCAACAGCGACAATCACCTGCAGTCGGTCCACTTGTCGGTGTTCAGGCATCGGCTTCGCCACAGAGCCCAAAACAGAATCCCATTAAGCTGCATAACCCGCCGCAAATGCAGGCGCCAACATGCGTACAACATCAGGTTTGTATAATACTGCCGAATTTCCGAGAACATTGAGTCATATAATTAATTTCATATTTTTAGGTAACCGCAAATTCAGTCGCTGTTGCTGTGCCTCAGCAGTTTACTCAATTCGCACTTCAGCAGCAACAACAGCAACAGCAGTTGCAGCAGCAGACGGCACAACATCAACAACACCAGCAGCAAAATGAGTTATCCATATGGCCAATGTCCACACCCAACGCATCAACAGGAGCAACAGCAGCTGGCGCATCTAAATCAATGCCCGGCGGTATTGCCAAGAAGGCCATTGACAAGCAATCTCGCAAGGATCGCCGCTGCTCCGGTTTCCGGCAAACGCCAGCTGGTAGTCAAGGTATTAACAATATTTACAGCTGTTTAAAGTCAGAATATTAATTAATTTTTTGGCCAACAGTCAACACGAACCAACATCAGCAGCCAGTGCCGACAGCAACAGCGGCTGCAGCGGCAGCAGCAGCAGCAGCCGCAACTACCCAGCAACAAGCACACCTACCCAATCAGCTGGTAGCAGCAGCTGCAGCAGCAGTTGTGGACAAAACCATAGAAATCGATTCGGAAACGGAGTCGAATCATGATACGGCCTTAACATTGGCCTGCGCCGGTGGACACGAGGAATTGGTGGAACTGCTCATAAGTCGTGGTGCTAATATTGAGCATCGTGACAAGAAGGGTTTCACCCCTCTGATATTGGCTGCCACAGCGGGCCATGAGAAAGTTGTGGAAATTTTGCTAAAGAATAACGCTGAGATGGAGGCGCAATCAGAACGCACCAAGGATACACCGTTATCCTTAGCCTGCTCTGGCGGTCGCTATGAAGTTGTCGAGCTGCTGCTTGGTGTCGGCGCCAACAAGGAGCATCGCAATGTCTCAGATTATACGCCGCTTAGTTTGGCAGCAAGCGGTGGCTATGTGAACATTATCAAGCTGCTGCTTAACCATGGAGCCGAAATCAATTCACGCACTGGCAGCAAACTGGGCATCTCGCCACTAATGTTGGCTGCCATGAATGGACACACGGCTGCGGTAAAGCTGTTGCTGGATCAAGGTTCCGATATTAACGCACAGATTGAGACAAATCGCAATACGGCACTGACACTCGCCTGCTTCCAGGGACGTCATGAGGTTGTCAGTCTTTTGCTTGATCGTCGCGCAAATGTTGAGCATCGAGCGAAAACCGGCCTCACACCGCTGATGGAGGCCGCCTCCGGTGGTTATATTGAAGTAGGTCGTGTTCTGCTCGACAAAGGCGCCGATGTAAATGCAGCGCCCGTGCCAACGTCCAGGGATACGGCACTAACTATTGCCGCCGACAAGGGTCATCAAAAGTTTGTAGAGTTGCTATTATCTCGGGGAGCCAGCGTTGAGGTGAAGAACAAGAAGGGTAACTCACCTCTATGGTTGGCCGCACACGGTGGTCATTTAAGCGTGGTGGAGTTGCTATATAATCACAATGCGGACATTGACTCACAGGACAATCGACGCGTCTCCTGCCTAATGGCCGCTTATCGCAAGGGTCACACTAAAATTGTTAAATGGATGGTTCAGTATGTGTCGCAATTTCCCTCGGATCAGGAGATGATACGCTTCATTGGCACCATAAGCGATAAGGAACTGATTGAGAAGTGCTATGATTGCATGAAAATTCTACGATCGGCTAAGGAAGCCCAAGCGGTCAAGGCCAATAAGAATGCCTCAATATTGCTCGAAGAGCTCGATTTGGAGCGGACGCGCGAAGAAAGTCGCAAGGCAGCCGCTGCACGTCGTCGTGAGCGCAAAAAGAAGAAGAAAATGGAAAAGAAAGAAGAGAAGCGACGCCAGCAACAGGTCAGCAATGGTGGCGACGATGATCAGCAGGGCGACGATGACGATGCCAGCGACAATGACAAGGACGATGACAGCGATAAGGACGATGACGACGAAGAAGCGCCGCCAGCACGTGAAGAAGGTGATTCAGGCATTGATCAGGGTTCCTGCTCCAGCGGCGATACAAAGGCAGCGCGCGTCCCAGCCAACCAGGTGGAAAATGGCACTGTTAATGCACCAGTTAAGAAAACTAAAAAGCAACAGCAGCAGCAAAAGAACAAAGCTGCGCAGCAACAGTTGCAGCAACAAGCCAGCGAAGCAGCTACGTCGCCAGCTCTTTTTGCAGCGATGGCCACATCCATCAACAAGAGTGGCCTAGTGGTTAAAAAGACGACAATTTCCGCTGCAGAGAGCGTAAATAAAATGCCGTCCAGCAGTACTGCTCAGCAAGCGGTTGGCCAGCACCTCAAGCGCCAGGTGGATGCTAAGAAGGAGGAACAACAGCTGGCAGCAGCATCGGCAGCTACTTCAATTGCAACAGCAACTGCAACTGCAACTGTCACTTTATCTGCAAAGAAAACAACTAAAGAACCCAGCAACAACAACAAACGTGAGAAAGAAAATCTTGCGCCCCGAGAAATTCAACAAGCACCGAAGCCACAAACTTCCGGTTCATCAATCAGCAAATTGCAGCCGGTTATTAATGAATCTGTAAGCAACATTGCTACACGCAAGGAGACATCCCACAAATCGAGCAGCAGCTCGTCGTCAAACGCGTCCCAAGCCAAGCGTTCTGAAGTCGATGGCTGGAAGGAGGTGGTGCGCAAGAGTAGTGCCCAGCAAACAACAGTTGTTGGCTCCACAACGTCATCCGGAGGGGCATTGTCCTTGGGCGCAGCCAGCGCCAGCGGTACGAACCTGACGCCCAATAGTTCGACGACCAACGTTAACACTGGAGGTATCAGCATGGTGCAGCACCATCATTCAGTGAGCAGCTCGAGTTCAGGATCATTGGCCAACTCAGTGCCAGAGATGACGTGCAAGAAAGTTCAAGTGCCAGTAAATGCCATTTCACGGGTAATTGGACGCGCTGGCAGCAATATAAACGCAATACGCGCCACCACTGGCGCGCACATTGAAGTGGAGAAGCAGGGCAAGAATCAATCGGAGCGCAGCATTACGATTAAGGGTCTAACCGATGCAACCAAGCAAGCGCATATGCTCATCCTGTCACTGATCAAGGATCCTGATGTTGACATCTTGCAAATGTTGCCGCGCATCAATAGCAGCATTAAGGCAGGCAATGCACCGATCACAACACCCATGCCTGTTGGCACCTGGGATAACCGAACGGCAGCTGTTGGCATGACGGCTCTTGGTAATTATTCCTCGGCAGCATCTACGACATCTACGTCGTCGAGCTCATCGGTCGGCTCAACGCCAGCCGTAGCCTATAGCAATGCCCAAGTTCAGTCTCATAATGCTACTAAGCAGCAACAGCAGCAAGTATCCTCCTCTGGCATTGTCAAGACACAAAGTGGACGCGGCAGTGGTGGTGGCTCTTCAAAATCAACTGCTGCAGGCGGCAAAACGACGTCTAGCTCTACACGTGGCCAGACCAGTCGGGCTTTTAGTAGCTCCACACAACAACAACAGCAGCAACAGCCGGCTCGTGGTGGTATATCCATGTCCTCCACAGCCAATGGGAATACATCAATGCAAGCCTCAAAAACCAAACAGGACAATGTCACCAGCATCAGCAGCAGCGGGCTTAAGTCCCCCGCCACCCAGTTTGTAGGTCAAAAAAGCACTGCTGCAGCAGCAACAGCACAAATCAAATCTTCGCAGGGCTTTGGCATGAAGGCAACGCCAGCTGTGACACAATCACCCAAAAAGCTTGAAACACTCGGTGTGAGTGGTGGTATGGGTGGCACTAGTGGACGCAGCAATGGAAGCGTTGTGGCGCCCTTTGGGCGTGGCAAGCCTGTTGGGAATGCGGCTATTTCCGTTTCACAACTGGGTAACAGCAGCGGTAGCAGCATCAGCGGTAACAACAATAACAACAACGCATTGGCTGGACCAATTGGCACATTCAACGTGGCCGACGTTGCCGCTGTGAATGCAGCCGCAGCAGCCGCAGCTGCTGCCAGCAGCAACAGTAATAACAACAACAACATTGCAAAGCCGCGTGCTGTAACACCCATTGCGCCGCCCAAACGCAATTTCTCACCTATACCACAAATCCAACAGCTGCAACAACAGCAGCAACAACAACAGCAACAACAGCAGCAACAACAGCAGCAACAGCAGCAGCAGCAACAACAACAACAACAACAACAACAACAACAGCAGCAGCAACAGCAGCTTCTGCAACAACAACAGCAGCAGGCACCACAAGCGCAGCAAACAAACAACAATCAACATCAGAATCTGGTAATCAATACAAATATGCTTAATGATCTGATAACCGATAGCTTCAGTGCCCAGCTGGTTGATAAGTTGTCTAGTGCGTATACACTCTTTGCCGACTATCAGCACCCTCAGTGGGGTAAACTGGCTGTTGATGGCAATGCGGCTATTGGCGGTGCAGGCAGTGGAAATGCCGGTGGTTGTGGCATTAATGCGATGGTTGGTGATAATCTGCCCCAGGCAGATGCGTCCAAAGCGCCGGGCTATAATCGTAACATACTAAGCTCGCCAGTGGGCAGCTCCAAGGCCTCATCAAATCATTCAACGTCACCGCCCGTGGGCAATTCAGCTCTACCAATGCAACAGCAGACGCCGCAATCTCATAATAGCCAGCAGCAAAGTGTGCAGCAGGCACTGAATATTATCACCAGTGGGAGTGCAGGCAGCAACACAGCAGCAAGATCACCCCTTGTCAATGAGGCTGGAGCCGGCGGCAGTGGTGTCGCTACCTCGGGAGTAGTGTCGGTCAATGGAACACAAGGACATACCGATGTCAATAATACGGCACCGCTCGCTCACTCGCCAGGCATCATAAAGCCACCAACGGCGCCAATACAGCGACCTACGATGCCCATGCAAATGAACGCACCGGAATCAATATCAGCAATATCGAGTGCGAATGCAGCTATGATCGATCGCCAGGTCCAGGATTTGCAGCGTTTGCAGCGTCTTTACGATACGAAGGTGCAGCCACTCAACTATCCCATGGACTCTACAACACCTTACATGGTCGATGGCATGATGCGCCTGAATCCTCGTTCATCGGTCTTTGCCCAGGGCAACAACAAGCCTCAGCAGCAACAACAGCAGCAGCAGCAGACGAGCGGTAGTGGTAACTCGGCACAAGCACAACAGTCGAATATGTTTAATAACCCGACGAGACAAGCACCTGGTGCACGTTTGCCGGTGGGTGCATCAGCTGCTGTAGCCCCACCTCGTTGGTATGGTGGTGCATTGGATTATCCAGCTTATAGTGGACGCGATATGCTACATCTTGAGAATGGCGGACCGTTGGCCGGTTTGAGCTCACCATCTGCCATGTCACCGAATCATGATGACATACGCAAGATGCCGCGACCAATCGGTACAGAACGCGCTGCCTCCTGGAAGTACAACAATTTTAATGTGGCCGCCTCCACAGCCCTCAGCATGGATGATACGCTAGGTTCACTGCCGCCATGGGCACTTGAGCCCAAAGCACAGCCGCCTGGACTGCAACAGCAGCAGCAACAACAACAACAACAACAACAGCAGCAGCAGCAGCAACAGCAGCAACAACAACAACCTCAACAGCCGCCCAAGTGGTTGAACCAACACTACAGGCCATACAACAATGGACCCTATCCGCAGCAGCACGAGCCAATGAATGTGAGTAGCTTAACTGATAAGCTAACATTTTTATGTGTGTATTAATATATATTATGATATTGACAGATGCCAATGGATTATCACAATATGCAGCAACAGGCGCCACCGCCGCAACAGCAACAGCATGTTAATCTAATGCCTTCACCATTTTCCCTTCAGCGGTTTTTGGGTGGTGAGGAGGTTTGGGAGCATGAGAAACACGTAAGTTGCACGTGTTAAACTTAACTGAAACATTTTTTTTAAATGCTTTCATTTATACACACAAATATATAGCAAGCCCAAGCTTGGCCAAACTACTCCACAAATTGGTCAAATTGATGCTCCAACGAAGAACAAGCAGCAGCAGTCAACAAATGGGAATCAGTGTGGCATGCAGCTGAAGATTAAACCAACGGTGATCTTATCGAATTATACCGGCTAAGACAACATATATATAACACGGACATGTCGAAGTTAATACCGGAAAGGAGTGCACAGTGATAGCAGTAATACCCGCAGAAATATAAATGAAAATGACAATTTAAATCAATTGCTTTTTAACGTTTTCTTTGTACGCATACACACAAAAATTCACACACACGCATACACTACACCACAGATGAAGACAAATCAATCATCGACCGCACCTTAATTGAAGCGATACAATTTTTTGGCCTTATACATGATTAGTTCACAATTTAAGTATTTTTTACCTTGGGGAACTATTAAAATTTACTGGTAACTTTAAATTTGGCATTGAAACAGAAAAAAAAAATACAAATATACACACACACACACATTAACACACAACATGCAAGCAAGAAAGCAAATCTTGGAAAAATTGTATATTATTTATTTTAAATGTAATTTAAATGATTTAATATTCTTTAAAGTAAAAATTGAAAAAACCTATAACAGCGATGGTATAATCGAAGTAACGAAACAAGATGGAATTCAGTAAAGTAAACAATTTTTATTTTTAAGCCAGAGCTCGGTCTTATGAATAAAGCAAAAGAAAAAACAAGTGAAATTAGCAAATGCTAAAATCTAAACATAATCCAACTGATTAAATATAATATTCATATTTAATGTTAATAAATAAATGCAAACAAAATGAATTATAAAAACTAGGCGCGCACTTTCTACTTTTCTCTTAAAACCATTTTGTGTGCTCCTTCCCGAAGAGGCGACAACGGGTAAAGAACAGGCGATAATAAATACTAGCTAGAACGACAAACTGCAGGTGGAAGGCATAACTTTGACGAAAGAAATTGAAATGCTTCCCAGAATGCTTGCAGCAAAAATTAACAACTACAACCAGAAGAAATTACTTAAATACTACTTATGCATACATAAGAAACACAAACTCAGAAGTTTACCATTAACTACAAGAACTCCTAAGAACATTTGATAAAAAAAAAACATTGAAAAGGAAAAATGATGCGGTTATTCATTACAAATTAATTACGTATCAAGCTAAGAACAAATAACACAAATACACACAAAACAACACACAAAAACATCTTATAAACGATAACTAAATTTTAGATACCTTTTTGTTGTTAAATTTTGAGTTGTACTTTTGAATGTTCTTTAGTTTTCTTTTAAACTTTGCATATAAAACGGATACTAAAAATGTAGCTAGTAGAAATTTGAATTTGCTTATTAAACTTAAAGTAAAACGAGCATATAAACACACAAACACAGACATACATAACGGTCGATTAAAAAATTTAATATATCATTAATAAAAAATAAAATAAAATGAAAACAAAATAAAATTACACTTCAAATGCATAGACGATGAGAAAACGTTAATGATTTAAATGGCTTGCCAACTTTGAATGCTTATCCGACACACAACGCGTAGGGAGGAGGTCTTAGAGATAGAGGAGCACAACAATACATTACATACAAAATATAGCATATTTAGAACGTGTTTTCTCAAAACTTCAAAACTATACAACAAACAACACAATATGTACAATAAAAATACTTGATAAACACAAAAAAAAAAACAAAAAAAATATGATAAACAGCACGCTACAAGCGTCCCAATGTGCGGCTTGTGGCAATAATTGCTTTGTAAAATGAAAAGAATATAACTTTATATATTCAGAGACAAACTACATACGGAGTGCACACGTATGTGTGCATGTATGCGCTACTTGGCCTATACTTGCATAAAAAATAAAATAAAAATGATATAAAATTAAAGAATAACTAATCGTAAGAGAATTACAAAAATGATAACAAAACGATGTACTTTTTTTTGTTGCCTATTTGGGTTTGTTTGTTTCAAACATTGTTTTAGCTGCAAGCAATTTATGTAATGAAAGCAAAATGCTAAAAAGATATGTTGAAATAATTTAAATCTTGTCACACAACTTAACATACCCACACACCAGACGGATCATATAAACAAAACGAAAAATCACACAAACAAGATGATAAAAAAAACACAAGTCAACACTTGCTTGTGCAGAAAACAGCCGTTATTAAGATCCTTTATCGACAAAAGCATATAATATATAGATTTTTTTTCATGCGAGAAATGAAATTCATAGATTTATTAATTTAAAAATTAAAATACACAAAAAGTTCTTCAAATATGAATGGAAGTGTGCATGCGAAAAAAAATAAACTAAATATAAAAAAAACTACATACATATATGATATATAAACATACTATACGGATTATAATTACTCTTATAATTATTATTGTATTGAAGGAAAAATATAAGAACATTAAACAGCATAAATAAAAAGAAATACAAAAAAAGGAATCGCATTGTTTTTGTGACCTTTTTATTAAGACTCTTGGTAAAAAGTTGTAAACAATTACATTGTTAGAAGCTTGGCTTCTTAAACAAAAGGCTCAATGGTGAACTCGACGACGGAGCACGGCGTTGTCAATTCGAAAGCCTGCAGCACGCTGGGATGCAAGACACCAATCTTGCCTATAGTGGCACCATTATACATAACATTGGCGCAGCGACCAGGAAAGTAACTGGGATCTGTTAAAAATATAAAGGATATCAATTAGTAACAGCATAAGCTTATTAGTTATGCAAAACTTACCTTCCGTTGCCTGCAAATAGTAGCCCTTCTCGGCGTTACCCGTCTTCCAGGGCACCGATAGCAACTGCATAACACGATCCAACAGACCATGTACCACCTCAAATCCAGCGCTCTTGTTGCAATTAACCGCACACAGACGTCGCTCGTTGCGGGCGCCCACCTCTGAATTCTCGGCTACAACGACCACATCGCTAATCTCAAAGAGTTTCAGTGGCAACGGCATCTTTCGGTTGGCCACAAGCGTTTTTAAGAGACCCGACACCAGCGTCGTACGCACCACCTGAAACTCCAACGTCTTTGGATTGCCAATGTGCACGGCCGGCAACGATTCAATCTCTTTGTTAAGCTTCCGGCCAATATCATCTCGTGAGCAAAGTGTAAATGTTAGCGCCTCAGTGAATCCAGCCTGGGCAACCTGTTCCCGCAGCTGTTCCGTTAGTTTGTTGAGTGGAAACTGTTTAGCGATTTGCATAAAAGCTGGCAAAGATTTCTTAATATTGTTGTAGCCAAATGCAATCGCAATATCCTCATAGATGTCACAGGCATGTATGACATCGTGTCGTGTTGGTGGAATCTTTACTTTGAGCGTGTCGCTGTCCTTGGCATCAACATTTGTTTCCAAATACATGCGGGTCAGCATATCGGCTAGCTTGGAGGCGGGCTCATTGATGCCAATATAGGCATTGGCTTTCTTCACCGAAACGTGCTCTTCTCGTACCGCCAGCTCTGGGTAGGAGACGGTGGTCCCATCTGGTTGCACCACATCACATGCTTCGACCGTGAACTTCTTGGCACAAAGCCCAGAGAAAAGGCAAACGATTGTGTCCAGCACCACCTTGGCTTTGGTTAAATCCGTGGCAGTGCATTCGATGAACACATTTTTGGTTTGCAGCGAGATCTTCGAATGGTCACCATTGATAATCGGTGGCAGTGACAGCACCAGTCGATTAGCATCATATATCACTGGATAGACCGGCGAATCACGTATTATCGGCAAATATTGCTTGAGCTGAGCGTGCGTTGCATAAAAGTTCATCAGTTGCACTCCGTTCAACTTCTGCGTCTGGTTAAGAGGAACAAAATTGATTTGTTCTGGCGCCAGCGCCTCATAGCTGAAGGGTCCTTTAATCGTGTCCAAATCGTGGGTGCCAATAGCGACAAGAGTTCGCTTGCGGCAAATATTCTGATGCAGTTTGTCCTGCAGATCGATGAAGCTGTTGTAAGAGTCCTGGGTAAAGGTAACATTACGCAGCACGGCGGCCACAGCAAACGGACGAATTTGTGCTGTCGAGGGTGCAATTTTCAGTACTTGACGATGTGCTGGCTCCACAAATTCAAATTTGGGCGGCTTAACTCTGAAATCCAGATTTTAAGATCAAAATGAGGTTACAAGATAAGCTCCACATGTACTTACTTGCCCTGGAAAACACGCAGGCCGGTGACCAGGCCCTCCAGGCAAAGTAAATCATAGCGATTGGCCGGTATATCAATTCTGTAAATGATTTCCTCGCTAGCATTTGCCGCTGCTAACACATCGCCTTGCTCTTTGGTCAGCATTTGCTTTTCTGTTGTCTGATCAGGATTGCATGATGCAATAAGTCAAGGAATTTTCGCATCAATACTTCAACACAACTTACCACTTCATCCAGCTCTAGACCGAAAGCAAAGCACAGCTCTTGAAATTCGTCATCGGCTAAAAAAAAGGGGTAAACAAATGAGGTTTGTAGTTCCACGTGGACGTATGTACGGGTTCTACTTACTATACTTCTTGCCGAGTGCATCAAAGAGAAGATCACGTTTTACTCCGATTGTGGGCATTTTGATCGTTTATTCAAAATGGCAGTGAACTTCCTAAATATTTATATTTTAAACTTTCGCTTTTTAGAACTAACTTATAACGTTTTGTTGTTGTTCGAGAAGAGTGTGCACACACTTTAAACATGCCTTTTTGAAATGTTATTTAACATAACAGAAAATGTGTACCGTTTACGGTATTGGGCTTTCCTGCTAACGAATACAATACGTATTTTCGATTATATTGGTATTTTTACTGTTTAATAAATACAAATTTTAAATTGAAAACTTTCTGGTGTGTCAGAAAAAAAAAACAAATGCATGTTTTTTTGCATAATTATTGGTGCATTTTCACGACATATGCTACAGTTTTTACTGCACTTGAGCTTTGAGTTAAAGCTGCTAGGCCAAAAAAATGCCACACAGTGTGTAAATTGTTGTTTTTGTAGCTTGTACGGATTCCAAATCATCCGAAAAAAGCGTGTGCTTGCACCAGCTGTCGTTGTCGCCTGGCGCTACCTTGCCAAAATGACCACTAGCTAACAACAGAAAAAAATCGGAAGTAAACAGTGTTTAACTTTTGATGTTGCTGTTGTTGTTGTTATGAAATGTAAGAACGAGGTGTTTAGATCGCACACAGACCACGAAATTCACCTTCGGTTTTCAAGTTAAGTCAGCTTAAGCAATTAAGCAGGCAACACGACGACGACAAGAAGCGACCTCTCCTTGGCAGACGCGCGTCAGACGGCACCTGAAAAAACTTGAAATCGAAAGAAAACAACTAAAAAACAGCATTGAACGCGTGTGGCCAAAAAGTTAATGAAGCGTTAAAAAATCAACTTTTGATCAGGTAGAGTGAAAAAAGCTGCGTTCCATATTTAACGGTTAAAATAATAGACTGCACATCAGTTGTTCTTCCTTAAACGACACTAAATATGCAAAACAAAAAAGATTTTCGGTTCTTATTGCGCTGGTAAGTCAAATGTCTGTTGATTTCATTTCCATCTTATAGTAGCTCTCATAAATATAATTATCTTGTTAAAAAAATTATCTTGTTGGTTTAAGTATATGTTTGATTTTAAACAAATATGTATTGTGCTATGTGAAAAATCATCTATTGTCGTGCTGATCTATTTCCCTCATAAATATGTATTAAATTGGTAACTTCTCTGTGACCAGTTAATATTTTGGGCTGGGTCCCCAAAGGAATAATCAATTTAAAAACGCCTTCGACGGCGTTCGCTGTTGCATTTTTCATAAGCATGTCCTTGTGCTGGTATTGTGTTTGTTTGTTCAACCCTTGAAGAGATTGATTATTGTTTATATTTGTATGCATGTGAATGCATTGCAAACATACGCATCGCATATTGTGGCATGCGGCCAGGACGACTCAGATGCCGACGCCAACGCCAACGCATCTATTTGAATTGGGGCAATTAAAGTGTGGTACAACTCACGGCTGAATAACTCTATAAACACGTGATAGATAAAAGACCTGCTGGACTTGCCAGTGATTTTATCCTGCTCTTATTTCTCTCCTTTTTTATGTTTTTTTTTTTTGTGTATTCCAACACAACAATGGCAATTAACATTAACCCCTTCGACCTGAGTTCGGCAGCGAGGGCGTTAATTCAGACACGAGTTCTTGGTCAATTTATCAAATAATGCGACCAATTCCTGGAAAACGAAATAAAGTGATTATCAAGGCATTTGAGATTCAAGCAATTATAGCCAGAATATTTTTTTCATCTTTGGGATTGTGTTGGTATTGCTTTTTTTCTCCGACGCGTCGGCTCATTCGTTTGTTGTTATGCTAAATATTGATCATATATTAATTATTATAATTATGTTAATAGTTATTTTGAGTATAGAAAACCATCCAATAAATTTGTTTGTTATTCATAGCGTTAATTAAAAACTGAATTCTACCTGTATTGAGCTAAAATCCGAGCAACCTATTAGAATTTTCTAAGCATAGTGATTGTCCATAGATATATAAATGTTGTAAGATCTGTAGATACCTTGATGTTTATTTCTTGCCATTTCTTTCATTAATTGTTTTCATAACTCTTTGCACGAAAATACCGAGGTCCCTGAGATCTTTTGCTCTCACGGCACATGCCGCAAAAACAGGACTGCACTAATTACAAACTAGTTAGTTTTTCACACGTTTGCTCTTGTTCCAATTATGTGGCACACCTCTTCCGGTTCTTTCGGCAAAATGGCAAAAATTAAAAGAAAACAGTCAGTAAATCTATTCGTCATGTTGGTAATAAGGCGAGAACGTGCAACCGTTTCATCTTATTTTCTCTTACCTGCCTGAAACACTTGCCAGTTGACCTGCTGCTGCTTAATAATCCACAGTGTACATAGGATATTGTACAATAAAGCGTAATCGTATCTGCGGTTGAAAATATCAATTTTCATGAAATGCTATTTTCTGTCACCTTAGGACCTCCACGAATACAATAGTGTCAACAGGGTATAATCCTAGAATGCTTCTGTCTGCATACAATTAGAGAAATTTTGAAAGTGAGTGAGATCAACTGTAGACATCATCATCCTTCTCATTGAGCGAGCAAGTGCAAGTGATGTGGCTTATCTGATCTGCAATTTTTCACTTTCATAAGATGATGTTGAGAAATGGCCCAGCATCGATATCAGTTACGATTTACATTTGATTCCAAAACTGCTTGGCAAAAGGCAAAAGGTAAGTAAACATATCAATTACCCACAATCGAGCCCCGTTGACAGAGATGCTCAAATACAACATACCTAGATAAATAAACCATGCACAAAATATCTACAAACTACATACTGAGCTACTGGCTTGCTTCCTGGAAAGTCATTTCACACACTGGGCATTTGGGATTTGTTTGTGTTTCATTTCGATTTCTATTGTCTAAGTCTTGACCCAGACATTTATCCCGACCCTGACTCCAATTCTGATCCAAGTGCAGATCTAGTCTCAAGTGTCGCTCTGAAAAAGTGTTGCTACTTTTGACTTCTGGCTAAGTGTTTTAACGCAGGCAGTAGACCCTTCAGGTGGCAACAACTAACAGCACCTATGGGAAATTATATGAATTATAATAAACTGATTCTCAAAAGGGACAAACAAAATCCTTGAAACCGTTTGAAAGTTTCGCTTTTTTTTTCTTATACCTCATTTGGTCGCCGTCGCCGTCGCGTCGCGTCGCGTCGCGTCTCGCCAGTCGATTCTACTTAATACCCTAGACATAATATCGAAAAATGTTTAGACAGATTTTTATATTGAATAAATTTAAATTTCTGAATTTTGTTATTGAATTTGTTTTTATATATTTAAGCCGCTTTGGTTATTCTTTGTTTATTATTATTGTTTAATTATATAAAATATCTTATTTGGATATGGCAAAAATTATTCCAAAACTTGAATGCAGGTCATCTGTTGGTTGATCACATTCGTTTTTTAGAGCATTTTAAGCTTGTCTTTAACTGCGATTGTTACCCTAATTTTTGGTCGTCTTCAAAAATGAAACGGTCTGCGCTGGCCCAACCACGCGTTGGATCTTCGCGTAATGGCACAATCAGCTTAAAAAAAAAAAATAGCTATAGCCCTTATATATATGTACACACAAACATACATACATATGTATATGTTTATAGTCGCGGCGCACGCGTGTCATTCTGGGCAGCAATCAAAGTGATATGAAAATTGCATTTGGTGGGTTCAACAGGTTCGTTGTTCTGTTCGTTGCTGTTGTTTGCCTAAAGGTTAAACGTGCGAATTTCACCGATGGCCAAAAAGACTGAGGTTTCAGCGGTCGATCAATGAGAAAGAATATGCGAATGCGAATAAGACAAGGTTTCGCTTTTCGGTGGTAATCGTAATCGTCTCGACATCTTGAGCTCCTGCTCCTACTCCAAACCATCATTGACCGAGCCGTACCGTACGCGAATTTAGTGCTTTTATATATATGTATTTATATATATAGCTTCAGCTACAGCTACAGCTAAAGCTAATTAAATGTAATTTGGTACTTCCTTTTCAGCCGAAATAATACATATTTAGTTTACATTTTATTCTTACTCGTCTTTCTCTCCTCGGCCTGGCCCTGGACTCATTATTATACACATATATTTTCGTTTTCTTTTAGCGATGGCTAAGACTTAAGGTCACTTCAATACCATATAGTATGTATACATATGTTTATATGCACTTATATTGTATGCAGCTCTAAGTTCAATGGAATTCGCTCTCGTACTCGCACTTCAAATGCAACAATGCAACAATGCAACAATTGCTATAGTAAGAGCACCTCAAGAAGGAGAACCCGAAACCGAAATTGAAACTTGTTAATTGTTTTGCGCTCGAGTAGCGGCGGAGACTGGAGGAGCGTGCACTTCAGTTTCCAGCGAAGAAACACTTTCCATTCAAGCCCAATAAACGGCCCATTGTGAACAAAATAAAACGCTTGCCCATTCATAAAAGCACCCAAGAAAGGGCACCGCAGCGGTGCACGTTCCCTATCTGAAACTGCAATTGCTGTTCGACCCGCCAGCCGCCGCAAATTAGACGCTCAATTACTCTGCAAAAATTCCTGGGTAATAGCAGTGCAGTAGAAGTGAGTAGACACAGAAAATAAGACCGAGACAAAACCGAAACATAATGCTGTACACTCAGGAATATAAATGATCTAGAACAGATTTAGTCCTAAAGCGAACGTTAGTAATTCCTAAATTTTTCACTGCTATCGCATTGACATTAAAGTAAATTTGTGTTCTTAACATTTGATCATGTTTTCTTTGAGTGTATCTAGTGTAGGAAGGGAGCGAGACACTCACATCCCTAGTCTATCCTTATACGAAAGTGAATTTTGACCACGTGGTGTGCCTTATAGGAAAGTATTTTACCTTTGATTGTAACCCTTCGCTTCGATGATCATTTTTCATAATTTATCCTGTAAGCCACATCCTTCCGTAAAATGTTCTCACACTTGACCTGCTGTGTTTCGGATACGCCCGCCAAAGATCGGAAGTTTCTATGTTCCTGTTGCAGCATCATTATCATCCTAGGCTCAGTATTCTTTTTCTTGTTGTTGTTGTTGTATACAAAATGTTGTTGCTCAAGGAGCGAGGAGAAAATCTTATTAAAAATTGTTATTTCTTACGTGGCCCTTTTTTTGCGTTGTTATTTTTGTTGTATTTTTTGTTTTTGGTGTGCGTTTTTATTGCTTTAATCATTTTTATTTTGTGCGGCTTCCGTGCCACCTGTTATATTTATCGAAGGTGTAGCTACAACAGCAACAGCAGCAGCAGCTCGAACGAAGTCCTCGAATCCTTGATGCTTGTTTTTTTTTTTTTTTTTGATTTTCTCAAGTGATTGCGTAGTTTTCATCTTTTGTTTGAGCCTTTTGTTGTAGTTCTCACTGTTTCAAATTTGAATTGATCATTGAGTTTTGATCTGGGTAAGCGTAACGTGGGATCGCTGCCTGGACCCAATCTTTGTGCCTTGCACCTTCGGCCTATCAAAATAGCAATCACAATTTGTCGATTATAATGCCTACTTCCGATTCCGATTTCCATTTCAAAAGTGAATGCCAGCCATGAAATTAATTCCTCTTAAGTGCAAAAGACAAATTGCGCATAGAAGATGAATGCCAGCGTATTAGTCAAAGTAGGTAATGCTCGGATTAAAAACCAAGAGAATCTGGCGCCAAGCAGCTACCAAAGATCACCAAAGATAGCCATCAAATGTTGGCAAAATACACACAAAATACAAAACCCAAACGGCTTCAAAGTCGAGCGGTGCGATAGAAACAACAAAAAAATTGTTACGCTTCGCTCAGATCCCATCACAATTCAGATATGAATTGTATACACATAGATGCCGTCAATTGTGATAAACATCAGTACATACATACACTGTATATGCAATCTACTACATACATATATAACAATAGGCTGCCTGCAGGCGTGCCCAAACAATGACACAGTGGGCGCTACATTGACCTGGCCAACAGGCAACGACGACGGACGACGACTAGCAGAATGTTTTCTTCCCTTCTACCCTCTGGTTGAGAGCGTGTGTATAATCTAGTTTTAATTTTCATGGGAATTAACCCATGCCGCTTTGCAACATTGCTTGTGTAAACAATATGCAATTTATGTGCGATATATATATATACATACATACTACATATAAAATATGTTGCTTGTTCAGTGCCTGATACTGTTTCAGCTATTTGCTTTGATTTTCACTTGACTTCTTTTTTTTTTGCACTCGAGTTGTATTTGATTGGAGTTTACATATTCGTTTTTTTTTTTTTTGTGCTGCTGCTGCTGCTATGCCCGTCAATATTTGCTCAGGCAGAAGTCAAACAGTTGGCGCGCATCCTTTCGAACAATGGACAAATGGACACAACGTTACAATAATCGTCTCGGCAGCTGATTTCACTTGGATTTGCATATTTAATTTGGCTTTTAATGAATTTTCAATTTGACAATTGGCAAAATGCCGCACACGAACGCGTCGAGACCACCCACCTCAAACACGAAACGTATCGCATGCAATCTATATACATACATACATATATGTGTATGTATATGTACTTGTATTTTTCTGCATTCCCAAAGCAAAAGATCGCATGTAGCCGTCCTGCTTCCGATTGACTTTCGCTCATTGCTTTCTTTTCGATCGGCCTAAGTTGATACTCAAGGCTGACACAGTGTTAAAAATTGCTAATAAAATATGTAACACACAAAAATGTTCAATAACTGGGCTAAGGGCTGCCGAAAATGATCGCCGCTCGTTTTGGGTATCTCCGGACAACACTTTCACGGCCTTAAGGGACTTGCTAATGGTAGTCGTTGACATGCGCCTACTTTTATTCATGATTGGCATCTTTACAGCTCCTACACGTTACTTATATACTTACTAAACTTCATAGCCACAGGGTATCTTCAATATATGATTAAAGACAAAAAGGGCTGTATACTGTTAATTTTAAGTGGTAAAAATACTTAAAATATTTGTTATATCTTTTGCTCAATATTCTTTATTTGTTCACAAAAATTACGTTCTTAAGAGTTTCTTTTTGACAAACTTTAAATAATAATACATATATTCTTGCTCTAAGAATTTAGCTATAAAAATGTAAGTAGGATTTTCGGCACATATTGTTTTTAATAATTATCCACCAATAGTTGGATTTTGTTCTAAGTTTGATAAACTTTTATGTAAGAGCATTTAATATTCGGTTATTATTGCAGTCAACTGTTGTTAACAGTTTTTGGCATGCGCTTTCTGGAAGCTGCTGGACATCAAATCTACAGAGCAAGAGGATAAAAACCAAGTTTCAGATGCAAGTTGCATTAATGCGTATTGACACGGAACGTATGACCCGTTACCCAATGGATTGATGTGCATGGATGGCTGGATGTCTGGATGAATGTGTACAATATAGTATTGAAGTATATGCCGCATTTATTGTTCATATTTAACCGGCTATAAGTGGCTGCAGTTATTGGGATCACTTGTTAAATGACAGGCACGCAAGGCGCCGTTGAGCATGGGAAGAAAGAAGTGGATGGAACATAAAGATGACTCTTCGAATAGTTAACCCTTTCAACCATCTCTCTCTCACTCTCTCACACTGTCTCTACCTATCTCTCTGTGTTACCTCCAGCACGTGTGCCTCTTTACAAGATGCTTGTTAATTTTATTGTTGTAAGTTTTTTGTCAATACGCATAAAAATTCAAATTGTTATGCAAACGTTTAGTTTGGCGTATTCCTTAACATCAACCAACATCGATAAGCATAAACTTAACCAGAGAGGGTTTTTGTTAGTTCGATACGATCGTGCAGGTGTAACCGAAGGCGTCACAGGCACAACTGTCCACGAAGCCGATGCAATGTACTAGTAAATTGCACTTGCAACAGGACACGAGCATTGAATTGCCAGGGGTTGGTTTTCTTTTTCTGTTTTTTTTTTTTGCCTGTCTGCCTGCCAATAAATTTGTTGTGTTGCGCTCAGTGCGGTTTGTTGTGTGACATTTTTATCTAATTGACAACGTTTTATTGCCGCCCGTAGATCCACCAGGCCAGATACATATTACCTCATCGAAGGGTAGCTCAAATAGTACAAAGTATAATGCAGTTTGTGGGGCGTGCTACTGCGACCCTGCACATCAAAGGCCAACCAAGCGGCAGCATAACGAAGATTTCTTTTTTATATCAAAATCTATGCGCACAATATGATTTCCAGCGAATCATTGCAGTAGTGTTGGGCGTAGCTCGGAATTTGTATAGGACGACCACCGAGTGCGCTTAGTAAATGCGCTGTCTCATGCTCCGGGAGTACAACTAAATTGCCTTTTTGGCTGTACTAATTGTTTGCCGCTAAAATGTTAGGTTAACTATGCGAGCTGGCTAACGCCGGGCACGCTTATTAGGCATGCCCAAAGACCAAAGGTACCTTCAAGTATATCTTTGGTGTACCAAGCGTGTCCTTGACGCTTGGCTAACAAGCAAGCGCCGAGCATATCGACCCTCACAAGCAGCATATCAATTGGAAAATTTTGCCAGTTTGTAATAAACAAGATTTTTCATTGCGATATCTTCTCGTTCTTTTTGGGTATTGGTCATTGCAGGCATGCCGAATTGCCGAAAAGCGGCATAATTCTAAAGGTGTGGTCAGCAGGTAGAGTTTGGGCCTAAAGAAGGCATGAGTTTGTTTAGCGGCTTTGGTCTTTTGGTCCTGTGTCCCAGCGACGATTTAGATAAGATGCTGGCTGCTCTTTAGCTGCTGACAAATCATTGTTGGCAATCTTTGTGGTGGTATTTATGTTTGGATTTTTGCAAATTTTACAACGCATTATGGTTAACCTAATCCGGTTATAAATGTGGTACATATATAAGTTTTGTTTGCATTTCCGCCCCTGTTCCGGACGCCAATGCCCAACCCCATAATCATCTTGTTAGCGGCTTTAGATTGTTGTCAGTTAGGCGCCAGTGCCGCATCTTCTTCTATTGTTCCGTATAGTTATTTTTTTGTTGTGGCCAGCGCCATTTTGCAAATGAAGCTGATGCTGAAGCTCAGCCAAAAGGCGCATAAAATTCCAACACAACAGCAAACACAACTCACCACCGTTTGTCATTGGCTGTTGGCCAGTGACGGCACGTGCTGCCAACTGGGTAAAGGTAGGTAACTCTCTGACGATGTAGCAAGGCAACTTGTTTACCTGTTCCCCTGCTCTTGCCCTCTCCTGCTGGTTTTACCTGCCTTTGCGTGGTGGGTTTTTGTGCTTTGCGTATAAATAGCGCTGCCAGGATGAGCCTTTAGTCAGAAACTCGCCAACAGCCACAGCGAACGGTTCAAGTTTTTGTCAATCAGTGACTTATAAACAATTTTCGAAGACTCTGTCGACATGTCGTCCAGTGAGATATATCGCTATTATTACAAGACCTCCGAAGATTTGCAGGGCTTCAAGGCTGCTGCAGCGGAGCCGTACTTTAATCCAATGGCCGCCTGTAATCCTGCTGTGACACACTATCAGTTCAATTGCAACTCTTTGGCCAACTCCAGTAACTATTTGTCAGCCAATGGTTTCATCAGTTTTGAGCAGGCTAGTTCTGATGGCTGGATCACCTCATCGCCGTCAAGCCATCGCTCCGAGAGTCCCGAATATGTTGATCTCAATACTATCTACAACAATGGCTGCAACGTCATGCCGCAAACTCAGCAGTTCCCGCTAACATTGGAACAAGCAGCAACAGTTCCAGTTCCAGTTGTGGCACCTCCTCAGCCTCTTTTGGATATTATGGGCTCACCCAATGTCGGCACCTGTAAAACAATTCCAACAGCAACAGCAACAGCAGCGCCAGCAGCTTCTTCAGCGACGAAGCCCAAACGAAGCTACACACGCAAGAATCAACAAATGACAGCCACCGAAACAATCAACGCCTCCACAGCCACGCCCACATCTCAGTGCAACAACAGCAATCCCAATGTTCAACTTTATGGCGATGATTTTCAAAGCTTCGACTTCGATAATTCAGCTCTGTTTGATGACAGCGTTGAGGATGAAGATGATATGATGATGTTTGATGATGACTTCGACGGTGATGGATCCTTTGATCTGGGCGATGGGGATAGCGAAGATGCCAACGGTAATGCACCAGCCAATGGTGCCGGCAAGAAACGTCGCAACAAGCAAATCTCTCCGGTTGTAAAGAAGAAACGTCGACTGGCTGCCAATGCACGGGAACGTCGTCGCATGCAGAATCTCAATACGGCGTTTGATCGTCTGCGTCAGTATCTGCCCTGTCTTGGTAACGATCGTCAGTTGTCAAAGCACGAAACTTTACAAATGGCCCAAACTTATATTTCTGCTTTGGGTGATCTGTTGCGCTAAATATTTTGCAAATGTTGTACCTTTTCTGTATATTTTGTATATATTTTAGAAAATTATAATACTTATAATACTTATCTGGAACCCAGTAGTAAATTAACGCCTAATTATTGTGCTCTTTATTCTTAAGTTACATAATAAAACGAAGTCTTAAGCCAAAAATCTAATTATTGTTGAGTGATTTGTGTTTATTTTTGAAAGTTTGTTTTATTATTATATAAGCTATCGACTTTATCTCCAGGACGCTGAAAATTTTAAGATTCCTGAAACGAAAACATGAATTTTTAAGTTGCGCCAAGGTTTTTATAATACTATTTTCAGTTGCAGACTAAAGATCTATAGTTATGAAAGGACAGTTGAAGCAACTCATCGATTACAAATTACTATTTTAATCTATTGGTGCTTCAAAATGCGAATGAACATATAAATTCAAATTGTCAATTTAATTATAACGAGTTGATCTCAAAAGCTACGATAAAGTCAAAAACTTGATGAATAAACCCATGTTTCTCGTTTTCTTAAGAATTAACTGATTATTTTCATTACTTTTTGTATAAAACTTAATTGTTTTGATTCAACTTAAAACACTTTTCATGCATTATAAAAATCAATTTTATATATAAAATCCTATCGATCCAATAGTATGATTATTGCTCGCAAGTTCCTTTAACCTTATTACAGTTCTTTTAAGCAGATACTTTAGAGGCTTATGCAATTCCTGTTATATAATCTCAAGCACAATTTAAAAAGTAACTTAATCATAACCAACTCCCGTTATATATACATAAATTCGTAATTTTAAAGCTACTCTGTTAGTTGTTTACACTGTAGACGGTTATATTCTTGGATCCCCCATCCATCTGTGTTCAATCTGAAGTTCACTTAATGTCTTCACCATTCGCGCCAATTCTTGGCGCTTCCTTTCCAGGCGCCTGGCACATTTATCGCACTGCATCGATTCTCACAAACACACACACACACACACACACACACACACACACATTGGCAAGTCAGGTCGCGCGCGTTGTTTGGGTTCGAGTTTTATTATATGGAGCAAGGTGATCGATTTGGCGCTTTGAGATCAATTTGTAGACAGTTCACCTGAAATAAGTCCCAAAACAAATACAAAGCGAAAAGTGATCAGTGGGATCACCAAGGAACAGTATTGTGCCGATAATTATACGGGACAGCGAAGCGGAGTGTGGCTGCCAAATTAAGTTAAGTGTGGGGCTGATCTGCTTTCAGCAGTTGCAGTCCCCCGAAAAATACAAAAAAAAAAAAATCAAAAAACAAGAACAAGAGCGCCACTCTCACAAATCGTTTAAAGCGAAACGTCGATTGATGATCGTTGTTGGCGGATAACCGACAAAGGCTAAGACCGAGCTTAAGCTGGCTTAAACTCTCAGCCAATTCATTGACCAAAACAAAAGCAGATCATAGCAGCATAAGGAAGTTCGTCAGTCAGGCAGTCAGTCAGTCAGTTAGCCAGGTCAGCGATTCAATCATTCCGCAGATACAAAACCAATTTGTTGATAGCTTTCTCGCTCGACGACTGACGAAACGCCACTGCCACTAAACAATCAAACAATGGCAATTTAGGGGGGGTGGCCGATCGCGAGGGGGCGCGGCAGGACATTGTTACGTGGGCAGTTTTTATTTTGGCGTTGTTGTTTGTTTTATAAAATGATTTTCGGGCGTTGCCAAACAAAAACAAAAAACCCAGAATCAAGGCAAAAAGACTAAAGCTTGGACAATCAAAAGGAAATTCACATAATTAGTTAGCCTGACGCGACTTTCGAGAGCGCTTCGTTAAATTGTTAATGACTTAATTTAGAGTTGGCGGTGCGGGCGTCTCCCTCGCATTTATGTTGCCTACGACAGTGGAAATTATGAAGCTAGTCCCCACAATATCCTGTTGCTGTTCGCGTTCAGTGTTCCTTTTTTGAATCGCGCTCTCTTGTTAGCGACAATTTACGGCTTTGAACGCTTCCGCACAAAAGCGTCGCCGTCAATTTGTCAATTACACAAATTGTTTAGGTCTCGGCTCGCCACGACACCAACCAAGCCAACAAACCAACAAACGAACACCAACAAACCAATAACAAAAGATGCGTTTTCGATTTTGGGTCCTCTTCCTGCCAAGCTTTGTGCAACCGAGATACGTTGCGGAACGTTGTGCAGCTGCACAGATTCACAGATTCAGATCCAGCTTCCATTTTCGACAAAGCATAAAAATCGAAATCAAAAAATTGCAACTGCTCGCTCGCCAATACAATTAGTTAGAATTCATGAATGGGAATGGGAACATACTACACCGACCCCAGGCAGCTTTTAGCAATGCCGACGCCGCCGCCGTTGCCGTTGCCGTTGCAGTTGTTGCAACCACATCGGCAAGCAAAAAGCTAAAGTTTTAGGGTCCCCCCAAAGAGTCGAAGTCTTGCATGTCTTTGTCAATTTATAGACAGCTTGCCTGAGCATTATTAACACGTATTATTATGCATTCGAGTTTGGGTTCCAGTTCAGCTTAAGGGTACATCGCCCTGTTGCATATGTACACATAAATATGTTCACATATATATACATATATATATATATATTTTGTGGGTTTTTCTGTGTTTTTGCCGCTTCGGCAGCAGGTCGTAAAAGAATTAATGTACCAAAAATTTGTCATGTCGATAATTGGCGCGCTTTATTTTGGGGTTTTTGGTCAGAAGTCTTAAGGTTTAAGCAGTTAACGATTTGCTTGCCACAAGCATATATCTGTAGCAGTGTTAAACAAGTTAATGAGCTTTAACACCATCAATTTGTCACTTCTTGTTAGCTTCTCCAAGGGCTCGATTATGGGCATAACCGCATAAGAAGCCCACTGAACGCTGTCAGCTAATTGGGCTTTAAGTTAGTTGCTAGTGCAACAATAAGATATTCATCGCTCATGTCGAACGTGTCAAGTTCGTTGTTGTGCTTAATCCTTAACACTGTTCTCATTTTTTGGCCTTGTTACTTGATTTTGTCTGCGGTCAATACTGTTTTATTACTATGTTCAAAAACTTTACAGTCGATCAATCATCCTAAAACCCAAGTTTTTCTACTTTTATAATTGCGCTTGTGCCCACACAATTTTCATGCTATTTTTCTACAATGATTTCTATTCTTTATTTTCTCATGCTTTTCTGAGCACAACGGAAAATTGTTAAAAAAAAAAAAAAAACAATATCCCAAAGCAAACCGCAACATTTTTTTAAGGTTTTTTTTTTAGTTTTTTGTGAAAATAGTTTCAAGTGCGCATAGTTTCCGTTTCCGGCGATTTACTTTGGCATTGTTGTGTGAACATTTTACGCAGATCCTTTAATTATTGCGCAATAATTGCTTGCGCCATTGACGATTCGATTCCAAAGAAAGTAAATAAAATTCGGCTGATTGATGCGAGTTTTTGGTCGTGGTTTGTGGCAATGAAACGCGACTAAAACCGAATGCAACGGAACCTTTGACGGGCTCCGCATCGCATTCGCGTGTGCAACAACGTTCTTTGTTTGTGTGTGGGCCCGTTTTCGGTCTTGGCCAAAGTCAGAGACGTCGGAGCCAAATGATTGCAATTATTAAGCCATAAAACGGGCTGCGTTAAATGCCAAGTCTGTAATTAGCGACACCAAATCACGCCGACCACGCCTCCCTATCGCCCGCATTGTGTGCGGCCCTGAGAAATGCCAAAAGAAAGAAAGATCAATATCAATAGTACATTGAAAGAAAGTCGCAATCAAGCCCAATTATAGATCGCTGTTGCTGTTTGTTTAAGGAAGTTTTTGCTCTAGTGAATGCAAACACGGCCGGCAATTTGTTAAATATTAGTTACGCTCCTTAATTAGCCATCAATCAGTAGCTCTCCAATTACTGTTTGAACGTTCAGCAGCAGCAAACAAGAGAACAGATTTCACCGTTACACGTTGACAAATAATTCGCACGGCCGATCGATCTTTGCTGGGCAACTCAATTAGCCACACACAGACACACATTGCATACAGTTGACTGAGTTTGTTTGGCCCTAACATAACATGGCCAAGTAGGTGGCAGTCATCAAAGTCTAAGCCTTCGCATTTGGCCGAGTATCTCACGCTGCAGTCAACGAGTTGAGCCATCAACGATCGTCACTCGGTCGGTGGCCAGTGAAAGTGCATCAAAAATCAAAGACAACGTTGATTTTTTGACAAGATTTTTGGGCGAGGCATCAAATTAACACAGCAAAAACTCAAAAGATGCTACCAAAGCTGCAGACTGAAGGTAGAAAAACCAAAAAGAAATCAAGCTAACACAAACAAAAAGTATTTTCAAACAATCGAAACATGAATGCTCTTTCAAATCTACACTTTATAGCTAGCAAAAGTAAGAAAACTTTTTTTTAACAAGGAAAAAATACTTGGCTTTACTAGATTTTTTTTAAATGTAACTCTGATATAACTTGAAAAATAGTTTAAGCGCAAGTATTTCGGGTTTATTTATTATTGTACAAATATTTTCTCAGCTTTCTATGAAACGAACTTAACCTATCCAAAATCCTTTACTAATTGAATAAGTTAAACTCTTATCTTATCATATCAAAAACAAAGGATCCTCACTTTAGAGTATTTAAGTCCAAGTCCCAAAGACCTAGCTGTATTTTTTAACTGAAATTGCCACACGCAAGCCATCGCTTTGTCACGTTAAGATGATGATGAAGAGAGGAGGGATTCGAGTTCGGGGTCGGAGAGGGATGCCAGAGTATAGTATATTTTTGGTGCAGATTCTTCTCTGCTTGTTTGCCTTGATGCTTGGCTGCGGTATGTAATTTTGTATACACATTCGGGGGTCATTTGATACAGTTTTCCAGCTCATTTGCTTGTAATTGGGCACCAGAAGAGATTCGCGCTGGCTCCACATGAAATCTCTGTCCCGTTGTCTGCATCGTCGTCTGATGTTCCAGCAGGCTGCCAACTTTAGGTCAGGTTGACGACTTTTCAAATTATCAGTTAAATTTTGGTACTTATATATTTATTAATCAGGATTTCGTGTGAAAAAAGCGACCAGGGTGCGTTCATATTTTGTCTGTTTAAGCTCAGCTCAGCAGACAACAAACAACAACAGCAAAGACAACATGCCACAGTGCAGCAGCAGGAGCAGAAGCAGCAGCAAAACTTAATGTCAACGACGTCGGTGGCTTTGGCATCACTTCGAATTTTGTCCATGGGCCACTTGTCTGGAGAATTGGTGCCCCCCCCCTCTCTCTCTCCAGTTTTTTTCTTCATTTTTTTCGTCCTTTTTTTGTGATTTCACATCCACCTGCAGGGTCTGTTCTGGTTTGTGTTAATGTGTGGACTGCGTGTGAATTTAATCCGTTGGCCCCAATTATTCAAGTAATTAAGTATTAATGTGCGAAACTTTATCACCTTTTTGGGCGACGCGGCAAGTCGTGATTTTCCAGGCCATTTGTGCTTAAACGTTCATAAATGTGGGGCTTCGGATTTTTGCAAATCGCAAAGGGTGCGTAATTATTATATGTAGTAGTTAAAAATGTCATTTCAGGTGTTAAACGCAAAGGTGATCTGGGATAAGATAATTTTTCACAATCAGAAATGTTAATTAACTTATATCTTAGCATTACAAAATACCTTCATTTAATATATAATGCATTTAATCGATTGTAAAAAATAATTATTGTAAATTTTTGATGAAATATAAGTCTATCAATTATGAAAAAAACCAAATCTTGGTGTTCATAAATCGCAATGAATATCATCTGTGTGTCTTATCATTTGCGCGGTGTGTTGATAGCAGTCTGTCACTCTGAATTGTACTTGGCTAGAGTTTGGTTTGGTAATGTCCCAAAAATGTTTCCTTTCCAAAAGCACATCAACAAAGAGGCTTTAAGTTTTAAATCATTGTTAAAGAACTATCAAAGCCAATGGCTTCTAGATAAATCCTTAGGGTTCTTGAATTCCCAACATTAATCTTAACTTCACTTAACATTCAGATCAAGGGAGCCGCATTGCGCCGCCAAAGGTTGGCTGATCAACATGCAATTAGCAGATATAATCCGTGTGATTCAACCCAACTAAAATGTCAATAACAATAAATTCCTTAGCAACTATGGCGACTTTTGTCTCTGATATGAACTTGAGGGAAAATCAAGATATGGCCACGACAAAGGTGATTACGTACGAAGAGCAGCTCATAACTGTCAAAAATCAGGCAATCAATTGATTGGCGCATTGATCGACTTGGCCGAGAGGACCGCACAGGACTCGCTTCGCATAATATTTTAGAGGCGTGTTCCGGCTGTCAACATTTTTTTTTGTTGGTGGTCAGAAAGTCAACGTTGCGGTCGCAACTGCAACAGCCGCTAACAGAAATGCCGATGCTGGGAACCGCGCGGGTGTTCCCACTGTGCACACTGGGCGCAGGTCCTTGACTTAAACAATAGCGCTCACAATTTCCCGCCCCGATGAGTCCTTTGTGCGTGTGTAAAACACAAAGGCAACTACTTACAACACATTATGACACGAATTTGGAAAATGAAAAGCGAAAACTTCTTGACCTTTTCGAATAGGCATTATATTGCTCAACACAGGTCCTGATTCATTGCTATTACTCTATTTCATATGTTTTCTCTTTGCTGTGCATCGCGGCGTATCCTTTGGCTCCTTTTGATGCTGACCAACCGCTTTAAATTTGCGTGAACCAAATCAAATTTTATTGCTTAATTTTTTGTTGTATTCTGCGGCGATTTTTTAATTGAATTGCGCGCTCTGTAAAATTTCACATTTGTCTCTTTAGGCAATGTTCATTATTTATTTATATACGTCAGAACATTCTTATGTAAATGAACTTTCTGTTCTTAACTGGAACTATGTCTTTCCCATTGTGTGGGTCAGTTTTTGTGTATAGTCCTAGATTCTCTACGCCGTTGGTCATTAATTAACTGTAACAATTTATTAAGATTATTTTAGTTCAGTGTTTTCTATGAAAGAAAGATAGGTTACATATGTTCATTTATTAAAAACGGAGTGTTTATATAAGTACGAATTGATTTTTTTAAGATACCCGAAACCCTTGTCGTGTTCAGTCATCGCTAAATACTAAACTTAAATTCAATCTTTGATATCTTTGGTTTTTCTCAACCGAATGTCATGAAGTTTTTACAGACGACGGTTTTTTGATCAAGTTTTTGTTATGAATTGAATCTGCATATTAGAATCCGTAAAGCTCTTGATAATTTCGGGGCAAGCTTGAGATATATTACAAACGGACATAGCGCAATCGACAAGAAAATATATTTCTTTTGAGTTGGGAAATGTAACATACCTTTGCTCATACTATTGTGTCTTGGGCTCAAAACAGGGTATTGAAAGCAAGCACTTAATTTAATTTTGTGGACCGATTAACTAAATTTATTTACAAAAGAAAATAATTTCAAGTATGAGCTATAAATAATTATTGAAAGCATAGAATATTTTTGTGAAAATTTGTATGTTTTGGTGTGCTTACTCAGGTACTCAAACATAATGCTTTAATGATTGTTCTGTAACGAGTATTGTATTATGCGTATCCCGACCAGCTGACGTTGCTTGGGCCCACGTGCATATCATGGCCATGCGCGCGGTTTTGAGACTCAATTTGGATTTGTAAACTGAGACCAGGAAAGCAAGCTAACTGAGCTGCATCTGTGTATCCTTGTCGGCATCACACCTACTCCACACTCTTGCAATCTCCATGCATCCTTCAGCTAGCAACCCTTTTTTATTTCCAATTTGTCTTGGCGCACTGCTGCCCATGTCCTTTAAGCGGCTTATCCTGCTGTAGCTCTTGCTGTTACTTTTTGTGTTGCTGTTGCCTTTTTGTCGATCGCTCTTCCTCACTCGTGCTTATCATCGGAAGTCAACAGTAACTGTTGAAGGGGCAACGGGAGCAGACTGCTTCCTTGAAATTGTAGTAGTTGTATCGTGAAGAGCAAAAGCAGCAAAATGCTGAACCGTTAAAGCAAGAGCAACAACAAACAAAACAAAAAACTACCTTACGAACAAGAGACATAGGCAAACGGCAAATGCTACCCAATTTTGAAGTCAAAGTAGCACCAGATGACGGCATGCGCCGTCCGTTTGTTCTGAGCGATCCTTGGGCAGCATATGTTGCACTTTGGCTTGAGTGTTGGTTCTATCTCTCTTCAACTACCACTGCATAGTGCTAGTCCTTTTTGGTAGGCTTTCACTCGCACGCCACGCGGCACAAGCAACAGCAACAGCAGCAGCAAATAATAATAATAATGATAATTTCTTATTGTGTTTAGGCCCAGGTCGAATTTGTGGCACGCCAGTTGGTCCCAAAAAAACCTCAAATACTTATATAGAATATTCATTCCAGCTAGTAGACAATTCTAGATATCCTGAGGCAGCACCAACGCTTTCCAACTTATCATAAAGATCTGCATCAATCAAAATTAAAGCCCCAAATTGAGCCCTATCAAGTCAAGCGGAGACATTCAAAGCCATCTCAAAGCACAAAGAAGTAGATCAGAGACCTTCGTAGAGGCGGGAATTACCATAGACCCAAACGACTGCCAAGGTAAAAGTGATTAAAAGCATATTAATAGCCACATTTTGCCCAAGAAGTTAACGAATTGAAGAAAGTTTTGTAAAATTGCAAACTAAATGCTTTCCATGCGATTCCAACAAAATCATTAAGCTGCTGCTGATCAGATTTGATCGCATTGGGATTTCAAGAAACTACTGCTAACTTACCGAACTTGTCATGCAATGTAACTTAGCAAAAATTCAGTGAGGAACTAACAATATAACTTGACAGGTTAAAAAAAAACAAAGTTAGTATGATAAAAACTTCGAAAGTAAGCTCTTATTTTGCCATTGCGATTTAAGAACCTTACAATGGTAGCATTATAATTGTTAGAATACAAAAATGAACAAAACTATTTTAGTAATATTCCGATTTAAGGTTTTAGGGTTCAACCTGTAGCTTGATCTCTGAGAGCAATTACATTTTTTGGCATTGAGAAAATAGACTTCTAGTTGTCACATGATACAATTAATAATTGTATCATGATTACAAGTACCAAAATGTTGAATAGAGAAACGTCGCGTTTACTCCGACAGTTGTCTACAAAATACTCAACAGATGTTTGAGTAGGCATCGTATGGGTATCACAGCATTTGGGCAACTACAAATACAACAAGAACAGTAACAACAACAATAACGCGATCTTCATCAACAACTGTTACAAGCAGTAAAAATAAGATAAAATTCAGACGCTGACTGAGTAAAATTGCGCCATTGAGCCAAAAAACAAAAAAACAACTTAAGTCGTAGTAAATTTTGTTGCTTTTCGTGGTCTGGTGTACACTGACAATAATTTTCAAAACAAATATATAATTAAAAAACTTAAGACAGACAATTTACCAACTTAGAAAACTTTCATCGAAGTCATTAAATAGATTATTTTGAATACAATAGTCAGATCAAAGATTTTTAACATGTTTTCTAAAAGCAAAGCAAAATTTCAAAACAACAAACATGTTATGGCTTAAAACAATTAAGGAAGATTTTTTATATTTAAAGAGCCCTTAGTTACCTTATACTACTCCAATGGTATTGTGTGCAGTGTAGGTGCGCAGGTCAAAATAATTTGGCTCACTACGGAAATGCAGAGAACGTCGACATGAGTTGACTGTCGTCCGTCTTCCACCAACTAACGCTATCTCTTTCCATGGCCAGCTGTTGCCTCTTTCGAATGAGCTGTCCCTTTAGTTTTTGGTTCGTGTGTTTGCCACGTGTCGTTGGCAAAGCCCATTGACCAATTGGACAATGGTCTAAAAGCAAGAAAGATAGAGAAAGAGAGAGATAGTTGACAAAGTATTTAAATGTGTGTAAATTATATGCAAGCGAAATTTGAAAAGTGAACTTGCGATTAGCAGAGCCAAAAAGTAGTATATGCAGAATGAGCAGCTGTAAAATCAATCAAAAACTTGTCAAATAAATGTCAATGTTATTCCCTATTTCGCTGACTTATGCGCATGCATAAGCAATGAGTGCAATGCATCCTGTTTCAACTCGAATCCTTTGGGTGCATAAATTGTCGTTTTTATTTTTATATATTTGCGTACGTCACAATTGACAATGTTTGTTTTTGGCTTAACTACAATTGGCACGCTGAACGCTCAAAAACTCAATGACTTGGGCAGCAACATTTTCGTTGCATTGCTGAGCGTGGGGCATTTGGTCCTGGGAGAGACGACGTGCTTGGACCAACAACAAGGAGCCAGCGTGCATGGCCTTAGCGAGTCCTTGATTGATCGTGGTGATGCCACGCAAGAAGCAAGTGTTGCTGTCTTCATGGACCAGACTCAGTGGAGCTATTACTGCACTCACTATCTGATTCCGGCACAGAATCGGAAGTTGGGCCATCTGCTGAACAAAGCCCTCAACGCTGGCTATTACTTGCTCGCCATTGCTCCGATAGATGTCAACCATGTGGGACAGCCATGAAGTACACTCTCTCAACTGTTCCGTTGCGTTAACTGCGAACTCTTGCATATTCCAGGCGGCATTACAACTGGGATTGCCCATCAGCAGATGATTGGTGTCATCGATGGCAAGGCTCATCTCTGCCATCGTATTGGTGGTGAGTGCTTCAATGTTATCTGTTATGTCAGCCAAGGCTCGTTCAATATTTGCCTGCAGCTTCAATGTGTTCTTATCACTGATATCCACTGCCATATTGGCCAGCTGATCCACGACCATACTAATAGGTTCATATTCGTTGGTCTCTGTGTCCGTGTAACTCTCAGTGCTGCTAAAGCTTTCAGCCTGTGCATACTAGTTATAGAACAATGCATGAGGCTTAAGGAGAATAAGGAAGGATTGCTTTTGTACACTTACGGCCCATGTCAGCAATAATAAACCAAATATTCTAGTTGCTCTGTTCATGATGTTTCAGTTTCAATTGATTGCCGCAACAATGGCGATTCCACAAATATATATAGAGCAAAATGTGACAATTTCGAACATTCTCGCAAAGTGAAAAACAAAAGTTTAACACAGCTTCTCAATTTAGTTGATGAGAAATCATAGCTAAAGATAACAACGAATGTTTTTAAATGGCGATTTTCTTTTACTCTTGCAAAGAATTTTTGCCTTTATTGGCTAAGGAATATTTTTAATTTCTCTTACTTAAGTCATGCAATGAACTTATTTTAAATTTAGTTGAAAATCAAATATTTTTTACTTTCCTCTAATAATATTCATTTAATTGAAGTACTTGACATGGTTGGTAATGCCTTTCAAAGAGCAAACATCCGATAAGAATCTTCATGTGAGTCAGCTATGGTACAATGAACCAATAAGTAAATTCCTCCACAGTTTATGCAGCCGTTTTTGGCCATTAACAATAATTAACATACGTAAGTGAATCTGTGCTCTGTCAAGGCTACCAACAATAACTACAAAGTTTTATTGGAACGCTATTCGTAATGTTATAAAAAATAGAAAATTAAAAGTCTTTTTGATCAATATCGAATCAGCTCGTAAACTATGAGTTCTTTCCATATCATATGGGCAAAAACACATAATGTTGTACATAACAATGATCTAGCTCTGCATTAGTATGAAATTCGTTTTACGTATTATAGATTATGCATTTTACCTATGCCTATTGTTAAACTTTAATAATCCATCGATAAAGGTGGCTTAAGTGCTTTATGTTATTGAAGCTTGTATATAGCATAAACAAGACTAACCGCATCTTATCAAACTTTTTAAGATAAGATTTAGGGTTCATAGCTGAAAGAATGTTAGTCGTTGGCTGATTTTAGTTGGATTATTTTATTTGAGGCAGCAGAAACATGAACATTTCTCTTTTGCTGCCGTTGCTTGGCTGCATTTTCATTTTTGGCAGCAGTTGGGCGCACCGGGAACTGCTTGATGTACTGGAGCAGCAACAAAATGAATTGGATTTATCCACGGAAGAAGTGGAAGCTTTGCGTCCGTTCTATCGTGAGCTACAGGTGCAGCATGATTACCTGAACAGCCTAAAGAGGCAAGAAGGCGGCGTTGGTAGTGTCCAAGATGTGGTGCAGCCAACAGAACTCCAGTTGGACGAAAGCTATGCCAAGGTCTTTAAGGAGTTACGCTCGCAATTCATTGGATTTGAGAGCCATAAACCAAGCATTGAGTATGACACAAAGTTGCCAAGCTTAGAGCAAATGATAGGACAGCCCAGTCTAGGTGATATGACAGAGCAAGAGCAGCTTGAGTTCCAGGATGTGCTGGCCGTCATGCAGGATGTGATCGATGAGTCACAGCTTGGCATTGATCAGTTAGTCAAACGAGCCATCGATAGGGAAACCAATTTGATAAAGCTTAACAAACCAAAAATGATCACAGCGGCAATTGCAGGATTGGGAATTATGTGGAACTATTATGGTCGTGCCTCTCGAGCTGCCTACTGCAGTTATTCTCATGTGCCTCAGTTTACGGAAGCACTGCATGCCATCAATGGTGGTGTTGATTGCTACTCCCACACCAAGGGACTTATCCTGCAAATAGAGCACGAAACGGTGGCATCCGTCAAGGAGATCAAAAACCAAGTTTTGAGACTTGTTAAGATCTACAAGAAGATTGCCGCCAAGAAAACACTGGTGGGTAAAATACTCTCCGTCACACTGAATGTGTTTAGCGTATTGCGTCGGGTTCACGATATCATTGCGGTTGGCATCGCTGGCTATGACAAAATTAACAATCAATTGCCTGGTGCGGTAAACCACACAGCGCAGTGTGGCTCGGAATTTGTTCACAGTATTCCGCAGATGATTGAAACAGCACAGAATCTAACGGTATGCATTACGTTTGTGGACAACGATAAGCCGGATTATGAATTTGCGAAACCGGAGAACGATCGCTATTGGAATACCGGAGGAACCCCGATGGAAATACCACATGAGAACGACGTCGATTTGAACGAAAATGATGAAGCCGACAATGACGATGACGACTACGTTGATCACAGATAGAAAATAAATAGTGTATGATATTTGAGGTGGCTATTTTTGCGAAATAATATACAACTTTCACTTGAATAAGTCCAAAGCTAACATAAGGTTAATACAATTTTTGATTTTGTTGCAAGTTATATATTTATTGTGTTAGACTATCTTCGATTTAATAATGATTTTTCATAACGGATGACTCTCTAATTGTGGCAATTATTTCGATGATTTTTTATTAAATATGTGAATCTTCGATATTCACTGCTATACTTAAGGACTAGAAGACTTAGAGGTACTCGTGAATGATTGGCTGACTCGCTGACTAGACATCGCTCTCTTTGAGCTGGCGCACAAACTGTTCACTGAAGGATTTGTTAATGCCATCAAAACTGTCATTCAAATCAAAAGTGGAACCCGAGGGCACCAAAATCGCCTGTGGTGAGCTTTGTGACTTGAGCACATTGCGTGTGGGATTGGAAGTGGAAGCACTAGGACTGGGTGGAGGTCGATCGCCTCCAAAGACTTGCGGCATCGCAATAACATCGGCCATCAGCGTTTGCCGGCATAGCGCTGAGAGAGCGCTGCCAACAGCCGGCACTGGAACAGGTGCATCTTTAGGCTTTTTGCCACCGCGACGCAGCTTGGAAGCGAGGTTGGCAAAGCCGAGTTTACTAGAAATTCGACCCGAACGACTAACGGAACGCGGTAAACTGTCATAGGCGCTGGAGTTGCTCGGGCTTTCCTGATCTGTTGTAACTTCCTGTTGTTGATGCTGCTCTTGCTGTTGTTGTGGCTGCAGTTGCTCTGTGCCTCTCATGCTACCGACGCTGACGCTCTTGTGCAGCAGCGTGGCATCATGAGGACCCATTGGTGTCGTCGGCTCCTGTCGGGGGGTAACTGGAGCACTCTGCAGGAATTGTGCTTTAGCATGCTGCAGTCGCAAGGCGCGCTCGGTCAACGGCGTCGCCGGCCGCTGCTGTTGCTGTGGCTCTACGTTTACTGGCGGAAACTCAAAATGTTTCGGTTTAGTAGGGGTAAGCAGTGGCTTGCTTCCCTTGCCCTCTAGTTT
The DNA here is from genome assembly GCA_035044585.1 of Scaptomyza polygonia. Taxonomy (NCBI): domain Eukaryota; kingdom Metazoa; phylum Arthropoda; class Insecta; order Diptera; family Drosophilidae; genus Scaptomyza; species Scaptomyza polygonia. The sequence continues at coordinate 177,148 of JAWNNU010000949.1, read as the reverse complement.
GCGTTGAATCCGAGGCAGGGTGTTATCCTGTTTGTTGGGCAGAACCAGGGAAGTAGAGACGGAGACGGGGAAGGCTCTGCTCACTGTTGAGCCAGAGCTGGTCTTGGCAATCTTGTGTTCAATATTGTTGCTAACGGTGGCACTTTGGGACTTGTGCAGCGAGTTCTTCTTGTATAAATGAGCCTTCCGCGGAGGCACCTGTGGAACAAGTTGGCGCTTCGAGCGCGCTAGACGCTGCATGCTATCACTGGCAAGTGGGGGACGAACTATCAGTGTAGAACAACGCACTGTTTCCGTGCTCTGGCATTTGCGTAGTTCATCATTGGGCCGCAGTGGAGCCAAGCGTTCCAGACTGATCGATTTGTAGAGATTGAAAGGACGTGGCGTGCTAGGCTTTGGTACGATTTTAGTCTCTTCAACACTATGGGTAGGACTCTCTAGCTCCTTTTCGATGACCGCAATACCTTCGGCAGCATTGGGTTCCATAATAGTGGTGAAGAGCTTTCTTTTGGTCTTCACGAATACATTGGCATTGGTATTGTAGTTGCGTGCATGGATATCTGGCAGAGGAGGTGGCACAAAGCCAGTTGCTTTTACCATAGATTGAACATTTGCGTTGCTTGATGCAATGCTCTGGGACTCTTCAATGGGTTCTCCGAGTTTCACTTTCAGCGAACTACAAATAATGTCATCCAACTCGGCTGAAGGTGTAGCCGGAATTGAGCTCAAACGGAAATCATCATCAAGCGAACGCTGCTTCGTCCGGAAGTTCTTGCGACGCAATCTTCGTGGCGTCTCCAGCAGCACACTGTGCGTATCCGCATCGCTACTATCGCTCTCGGTTTTACTATTCTGCCGTGAGCCCATCTTGCGCAGACGCAATTTTTTCTTGGCAGCATTAATAGAAGTGCTGGCTGCCCGGCACACAGTGCCAGCTGTTGTGCTCGTCTCTGTCTCGTGCTCCATGGGTGAGGGTGACGGTGAGGCGGCGCTGTGCTGTTCTAGCTTCAGAAAATCCCGACTGGATGCATCGCAAGTTGCATAGGAGCTAGAGTCAACTGGCTGGCCATCCTCGCTTGTTATGTTGATGTCTGGCACAATATCACGGGGATAACGATTCGTGCCGCCCTCTAAATAATATAAGGAGTTGAAGCAAATTAATTTGAATTGCGTACATATTTCACAGGACTTACGTATGCTCAATTTAAGGCATTGCAGCGATTCTTGTAGGCCTTGTAGCTCCTCCATATATTCGTTGGTTCGCTCCTCCATTGTTTCCTGGCAGCAGGCCTCGTCCAGCGGCGATTTTAGACACTAAATAACAAATAAACATTAATCCTATCTCAGTCCTGTGACATTTCGGACACCCACCAGGTCAGCTAGACGCCCAAGGTCGCTCTGTACATCGGAGACGGCATTCAGCACGTTTGGTTTCATCAGATTGTTGGAGTAGTATGGATAAATGCTGCGTATGCTTAGCAATGCCGCCTGACACTCCCGCATTGCGACGTGCTCTTCAATATCGGGAGTTGACATGATCAACTGGACAAATAGGTCCTCGGCACGTTTCAATGCTCCAAGCAACGGTGCCAGATTCGTGTGCGATTCAAAGCTTTGCACGCGACGTGAGTTGCTGTAAGTTAAAGTTGTCATTAAGGGATTCACAAGCTGTTGGGTTTGGCTTAACGTACACATAGTCATTACATTGCACCTCCTCGTATTTGTAAATCGGTGTTTGTTGCTCAACCAAAGTGTTTGCTGTGACCAACGGTGATGCAGTATCATGTATGTGTTCCTCCACTTCGACCATAACAGCCTCAGGTTCGTCGTATTTCTTATAGTCTTGACCTGATGCACCCATGCATTCGTTCATCTCTTTCAGCTCGTTGACATCATTTAGGGATAGAGATGAGGCCTGCTGTGAAATTACCGGCATCTGATTTACGCTTGGAGAAACACTATCAAGCGATAATGATCGGCTTAAGGTGGGCGAATGTTCGGTGGTAGCTATAATTTTCCAAATAATTTATAATTAAAGAAAGAAAAGTTAAGATAAATACTGACCCTTGTTGAACTCCTTGTTAATACGTCTCACATCTATAGGACAGTACCCAGGATGCAGAAGCGCAAAAGTAGATGCCTCCGGGCCGATGCCTCTGGCCTTCTCCCATTCGTAGAGTTTGCGAGTAAATTTCCGGGAGATGCCTTCGAATTTCATCACTTCGCCAGCAGAGGTTTTGACCTCAATGTTCTTGGACGTATGATCTGGGGCCACAATTGCTTTAATTCGTGACAATCTAAAAGTAAAGAAATTCTGATTTATAGGTCCTTAATGAGAGTTAAGCAACAAGCTTTTGACACACTTCTCCTTGTCGTGGGGCTTGTGCTTGTACCAGCGATCATCATCGGAACCACGGCGCGTGGATTGGCTATGCTTGGAGTTGCGCTTAGGGGAATCATTGTCGGAGGTAGTCCCACCGCCAGGTGTACATTTCAAGCGATTCCATTGCTCTAAGGGAGTGTTTATAAGTTAAAATGAAAGAGAGATCCAAAGAGCGCTAAGCTTACCCAACTTCTTTTGAAACTTCTCGGGCAAATCCTTTTGATCTGGCAACGCACACAAGCCCTGACCCTCGAGCTTAAGTGCACCCGAACTCCACAAGTTCCAATCAATTTTTGGCTTGAAATCGCCACCGCTTTGACTCTTGGTCGTCGGACTCGTCGCTGGTTCGGAGCTGGCATAACAGTTAGAGTTCTGTTGCTTGGCACGCCATTTGTGCAACTTTTTTTTGAACTGCGGTGTTAGATTCTGCTCCAGCTGCTGCGTGGACATGAGGTCACTATGTAACAGCTGTGTGGGTGAATGCTCTTCGCTGCTTCTCTTGCCGCTTCCACTGCCACCTGCTCCACTGCCAACCTTAGCGCCTGTTTGGTTAAATTAAAGGATTAATCGTTGCTACAAATGGAAATACCTGTGGATTCTCTTTGGGATATGTCAGCTTACTGCGATTACTGGCACTGGAGCGCTGGAATTCATTATGCCTGCACTTGAACTCCGTATCTAGTTTGAGTAGTAGAAGTTGATAATGTTGAAATATCTCATCTTCTTTCTGTGTGAAAGTCTTACAGTTTGGCGTCGTTGGCTCCGAAAAATCGCCACTGGACAGATCCTCACTCTCTGTAATATTTAATACAATAAATACAAATCGCAATACCCCAGTCTTCGTTCTATTTTCGCCTTCAAAAAGTTCACCCACCAAATTCACAAAAGAAATCCGAGTGCCTGGAAGGACTGCTCGGCACAGAGGAGTTCCCTGGGGAGCTGACATGACGCATACGGGGCAGTGTTTGATTGCCATCCTTAGGACTCTTAAGGGGTGAATGAAGCTGCGGCAGATCACTACACACCTGGTTGAGATTCAGTGGACTGGGTGGAAATTTGTTTCGGCGACTGCTCGTTGACTTTATGTCCGCCACATGATCCTCCGGTAACACCTCAAAATCGGAAAAGGCTTTTGAACGGCGCAGCGATTTGTTTGAAGAAGATTTGCTCGGCAACGTTGGTTTGAAATCCAAGCGCTCTTCGGTGGCTGATTTGCGCAGCTCTACATCAAAGCTTGAGGGATGCGAATTGCTCTTGTCTGAGTGTCGACCTGCAACAAAAGCAGACAGATACAAAAGTTATCCAGTTAAGTTAGGTAGATCATTTACGCATAGGTTGGCGACTGCTCGCATCCACATGCAGCTCATCCATGGAGCTAGCCGAGCTGATGGTGCCAGGCGTTCCACCTGTCTCGCTCATGAAGTGACCCGACGAGGAGCTAATCACACTGTCGGCCGAACTGCCGCCACCAGCTGCGCCAATTGGCACTCTTAAATACCTGCAAGAGATTTAAAAATTTGACTATTAAGTGTTCAGAATTAGCATGAATATTCAAAATGTTGATACCTTTCGACTTCTTGATTTAGGGGCATTAATGTGCCCGGTTCCTGGGCACTAGCTGGCGGTACATTAGCACGCTCCCATTTGAAGGCCGCCTTAACTTTGGTCCATTTGGAGACTTTGGATTTGTTGTCACTGTAAGTGCTCTGGCGGCGCAAAAGGTAGGGACGCGATGAGCCCACCTTAAAATGGCGATCACCCTTCAAATACATGTGCATCTCATCCTCCATCATGGATTTGCTACGTTCCCTTATTCTGTATAGTATAATATAATAAGGTATTTAGATGGTCAGTGATCTCTGTACTTACCGCTTGAACTTGCCCTGTTTGAAGTGCGGCACAATTTCTGTGCCCATCAACGATTCCAGCCAGGTCAGCGAGTGCTCCAACTCGAATTCGGTGTCGGCTGCAGGACTTGTTGCAGTTTGTAAAAAGGAAACGGAAGGTGAAACCGGAGCAGCAATAGTTGGTGTTGGCAATACTTCCACTAGCTGCTCCTGTGATGACTCATCCTCGTTGTCCGTTATGGTGGCTAGCTTTTGCTCCAACAATCCCTCGAGCATGGCACAGGTGCGTGTTAGCTGATCCATGGCATCAATGGCCGAGTTCAGGCGAGTCTTGAGCGGCTCAATTGTGCCCCGATCCGCTCGATAGGGCTGACAAAAATAGCAGCTATGCTTGCCATGCTCACACACTGGCAAATCCTTCTCCTCAATTAGCTTGGGCGAGGCAGAGAGATTTCGAGCCCGCATTGCCACAGCAGGAAACTGAAAGATGTTCTCATCGGCCCGGCCACACATCGCTGGCGGTGCCGTCGGTAAGGATTCATAGTGCATGGGATTTAATCTATGTCGCGTACGTCGCGGTTTCGGCGGTGGCACATTATCCATTCCAAATCTACAAGTTGTTCAATGCAGGTCCAGCACAAGACCCACTTCGGGTATTTACATTTATACGTTCGATATGGATGTGTTTTTGTATGTGTGTGTGCATATATTTATTTATTTAGATATACGTGTGTCTATACGCATATAAATATGCTCAATCGGGCTTTATTTTGTTTGTTTACTCGGTGAAATACGCCACTAGAAATACACGCAAGACAAGAATATCCCACGAATTATCGAAATCAAAAATTTTGTTTATAAAAGAGGAAGACAAATGTGAAACGTCTGCCACACACACACACACACACCCGAACGCATATACTTATTTACATACATATATGTATGTATGTGCGTGTGTATCTTTAGACGGTAATTCGAAATGCCATTAATTGTAACGCTTAAAATACACGAAATAAACAATAAATTATTGAAAAACAAAATATTAGCACGTTTCGCTACATGTGCAAAAGTTTTGAAAACTATTCATTCCCCCAAAAATCAATTGACGCGTGTGTGGCCAATCGAAACAAAATCTTAACATTTTTAAATGCACTTTGTGGCACACACAAATTGCTGTCGAATGATTGAACAATCCAGCGACGATCGGCGGCGCAGCCAAAACAGCACAAAGCACACAAACATCGCAAAATAAATATAAAACAATGGCGTAAACTATTTATAAATTGCTGACACTCTTTTGTTTTGACCCAGCCTCTTCACCCCAAACTGAGACACCCCCCCCCCTCCCCTCCTCATACCCCTCCCATCGCTTATACCGCATTGCCCATTCCTCATTTTGAAGTGTTAACACTGCCATTATTTGATTTTTAGGTTACACGCAATTAATATATCCAATTTTTCTTCATTTTTTTGGGGATATTGTGGGCCCCCAAGGTGCACGCTGACGCGTGAGTGCGTGTGTGTGTGTGTGTGTGAGTTTGAGTGTGAGTGGGGCATCACATTATGTGTATATATTGGAGCCCATAACTTTCACTTGGCGTTCGTTTCGCCACTTTCAGAATGTTATATCAAAAACGTTGCCACATTGAAAAAACACATTTTTTTTGCTTGGTGAGCAGAATAGTTTAGTTATGCACAAGAATCTGGCTATTTACGCATTGTGCTTGGAATAAGAATAGTATAAGAAATAATTACTTGCACTTTTGTTATGCATACAATTAGCCGCCCCTTCACAAAATCTCCTTTCCACTCAACAATTTGGTGAGATTTTTCGCGATTTTTTACGCCGCAAATCTGAAACCGTATTGTGCCGTTCGTTGGTCGAATCTATTCTGAGCACAAGGCGCACAGCGATCGATTTTTGTGCTTATGAGAATTGGAATTAGTTTCGTTTCAAAATATGCATGCTGCAAAGAGAAGTACTTTTTCAGTTTCTCTCTTATTAAATTGAAAACAACATCAAAATGGTATTACATATTTGTAATTTTTTAATTATTTTTTTTTTGGTTAGACGAGTTGTTTTGTTTTTAAATTAATTTCTTTAAAATATCCTTACAGTTATTTGTAACTGCTTTTGTCTGACATGTATTAGCTAAATTTCCCAAAACATAAAAGTTAATTGGACAACTCTATGTGGTTTGCAACTTGGATGGGAAATTGATTGACTGACTATATTGTTTTAGCATTTTGTAAATAAAATTATTTTTGTGAGAAAATTAGAGGAAAATATATATTAGGTCTGTTTGATAGTAGAAAGTGAAGGGTATATTGTGTACAATCATTTCAAGGGTAAACATGCAGTTATTTATCAACTCTTCTTAAATTTGTAAGTGTGGCTGGTTTGATTTTTCTACCGTTTTGTTGTGAATTAAATGAAACAGCTGATTTGTTATTGAAATTGTTATTTTCTGATTGGAACTATCGAATCTCGATAGTCTTCCGATAGTGTGCTGGTCGCTCTGCTGTTGTGCTATTGTTTTGTATGGATTAGCCGGAAAATAGTTGATATTATATAATTATAAATTAATAACACAACTCTAGTGTCTGAATTACAAACACAACAGAAATGTTGTCACTTTTATCATCAATGCGTGCTCTCGCCGTGCGTCAGCGAACAGGAGAGGCACTCCGCTGCATGCACATGACCGCAGTCGTTGAAGCTGCGCGCAAAGGCACCCGGGAAAAAGCACGTAAGAAGAAGGTAAAAGTAGAGGTAAAGAAAGTAGGTTTCATACCCCACAATCAGCGCGATAAAAAGTAAGCAACAACTTCAGATTCCATTTACATAAGTAAATTAACGAGGTAAATAATCTTTTTAGAATCAATGTGAAGCGGGCGGACAAACACGTGGATGACTCATGGAAGCAGGTGCCCAAAGATGACGTCTACGTGGGACGCTATTATCGCTGGCCTGTGTATACAGTAGCCGAGGCCATTCAATGCCATCGGGAGACACATCACCCTAGCATGTATAATGTACCCAACGCACCGCTCAACGTAGAGATTGAACTAAACATGCAAGGAGAAAAGGCTACCAGATTTGTGGACAACTTCCAGCGCATGGCTATGATTCCGAACAAGTTTCACCACGGCGAAGAACGCAAGATTATAGTATTTACAAAGGGCAATGTAAGCAAATTTTATTAAATAAATAACTATGTTTGCTAACATAATGCATTTATAGGAAGAGATTGCAGAAGCGCGCGAAGCAGGCGCCTCGCTTGTGGGCGGCGTGGAGCTTATCAAGGACATTACAGGCGGAGAGCTGTTGCTGTCCGACTATCAATTTGTTATTGCACATCCTAATATACTGGCCGAGCTCGTTGCCCTGCGTGGCCTAATGAAGCGCAAATTTCCGAATCCTAAAAGCGAAACGCTTGGCACAAATCTTGCTGAAATGATTGTCAAATTCTCAAATGGCATCGCCTACAGTGCTGTTAAGGACGAATACCAACAGAACTTTGGCTTGATAACAGCTAGTGTGGGTACTCTGGACATGGAAGCAGAACATCTCGAGGAAAATATACGCTTTTTGTTGCAGGATGTGAACACAATGCGACCCAAGCGCGAAGGTCGTTTCATAACTCGCGTTCTGCTCAAGAGTGCGCCTAGCAGCGAGCAGTTAAAAATCGATCCATTTGTATATGTATCGGAGCTATACGATAAGAGTGCAGCCAAAGGACATAGAGAAGTTAAAAACGTAGCGGAACCAACAAAGCCACAAGTTGCTGCAGCAGCGGCAGCGGCAAATTAATTTGTTAAATTTGTTTGTCTACTTACGAAATCGGTAGCTTTAATAGAATGTGCTTGAGAGTTGGAATTCATAAATTTATATATATAACTTTTAAAGGAACGTTTTTATTCCTCAAGTAGAGTTAAGAGCAGTTTTCTTTGTCCGTCTTTGGGTTTTCTTACACATTTATAAAGTCTTTGCGTATGCGTTTGTTTTTACAAAAAGTAATAGATATTTGTGTGTCACGACAATTAAAACGAATTCGGAAGCTTAACATTTGAACCACACACTTAAAAGAATTGCACCGTACAATCTCATTTGCTTGAGAAGCCAATTTTAAAATGCAATCATAGCCACATTTGCAGTTAGAAATGGGTTTAAAATAATACAATATTCTTTGCAGAAAAATGTTTTTTGTTTTATTTATGCTTTCAATGTTGCAGTGCTGCGCTGCTGATGCTGCTGCAACATTTCAAGCTGCTTGACACGCGTGTATGCGGCACTTGCCAGCAATACAACTATATTCGATATCCACCAGATTGAAGAGCGTACATCGTTGTAATACTGCGTGGCAATAACTGTTTGGGCGCACGCCTTAGCCGTGCCAGAGATGTTGTGAGTTAGCGGTGAAGTAACCTGTAATCAGTAGATGTTTGATAAGTATAAACTAAAACAGCACACTGCTACCTCGCTGACTCACTTACCTTTATCTCCAGAGCTGTGACAAAGCCAATGGCAAAACCACAAAATCCACTTAGCGTCATCGCGGCCCAAAACCAGCCAGCCGACAAATGCGGATATGCCAAAATTGTGCCCAACTCACCATTAAGAATAATCAGTGGCAAAAATAGCAACGTGGAGTACAAATTATTATAGTAACTTATAAGCCAGATTTCTTGATTGACATGCGAAAGTGATTTCTTCATTTGTATTGAATACATCGCCAGCGCCAGGGAGCTGAGCACACCAAAAATGGTGCCACGCCAAGAGAAGGCTTGCGTTAGGCTTTCCTGATCCACGCCTAGCCAAAAACCAACCACAATTGTCGCACAGCACAACAAGCATTTAAAGCTGGTGCGTTGCCTCAGAATCACGTAGGTTAGCACCACACTAAACACTGTCGTTAGGGAGCGTCCAATGTAGTAAAAGGCCACTGTGACATACGACAGCGAAAGGTTGTTAGCGCCAATCATAAGCGTATAGAGCACCGTGAGCGGCAGCAGCTTGCGAAATGTATCGATATCCAGTGGATTGCCTTCCGGAAAACTGAATACGCTTGGATACTTGCGGCTCAGGCGACTCATCGAAAAACAGATGGCTGTGGAGACTACGCATTGAAACCAGGACATAAACAGTGGAGCGCCCAAATTCACTGTATCGCTGCTCAGCAAATGCTTGTTCACAAAAACTGTCAATATCGAAGTGCACCTGGAGACACACAAATGAAACGTTTTAAGTATGGGGCTGATAAGCGAATATTACTATTTTGACTACCAATAGAGTGCCACAACAAAAAATATCTTAAGATATTTATTCACAAGCCGATTGTGTTCATCTAGATTTTTATACATTTTGTGCAAATATGCGTCTTTTAGAAAAATAATTAAAAAATTGTGCGTCGTTTCACATTGCCGGCTGTTGATCAGCTGTTTTCTTTACAAATTTCCCTGCTTTTAAAGCTGCCACCCACCACACACGCACACACATATGTATGAACATATTTACGATAAAGGTGTTTCGGTAATGTTAAGCTGAAATTTATTTAAGATTTTTTTTATAGTGTTAGTTTTTGTATTTGTTGTCTTCTGATTTTTATTTATTTAAATTTGCTGTAAGCCGCTTATTGTTAAGTGTTTTGTTAGTTCTATGCGTTGATGCATTTTCAAAGCTCGCTTGCTTTTATTTATTTATCCCATTGGCGAAATTCAGTACCTTCGGGCGGCTTAACAGTTACTGTCTCCTTCGACACCTCGTTCCAGTTGGTGCTTAGCACGGTGCCACCAGATTCTGAATATGACTTGTTCATGGCCTTCTGCACTTCCGGTGTCGATGAGCTATAGATTTTTTGAAATAGCTTATTCAAGGCCGCCTCTCCTTGGGCCTCCTTCTCTTCAATTTTCTCCTCCTCGCTGACCAAAAGATCCCAGTTCTTTGCTTGACGAGTCGGCAAAACTGCAACAGCGTCGGCCTTTTGTTCAAGACTTTCCCAGCGATCGCCAGTTTCTTTGGCCAATGTAATTTCCACTTTTGTTGCATAGGCCTTATGTGAGGAGCGCTCCACAACAATTGGGTGCAGCAACTGGAGCATCAGTTCGTATCCATCTGCGGTCAAATGGACTTTTTGTGCTTCAATGTCGACGGTGTAGTTTTTGTCGGCGGCGCCTTTTAAAAGCACTGTTATGACCACCTTGGTCTCCGTCTGATACCAGTCATATCGCACTGACATCCTTTGTCAATTTTCTTGTGTGATCCGATGTACCTTCCAGGGAAATATCTAGCCAACATACAGAGTTGCCTCCAACAAAAAGTCAGCTGCGCTATATATTTTCAGTGTGACAGCTAAATAATACTAAGGCATAACATAATACATTAAAATACGCAAATGCGTTCACTCTTTGAATATGTATGATCGAATTGTACTGTTTTAAAGCGAAACTCTTACTTTTGAAATAATATATAATCACTGTTGTATATATAGTATTTTTATTCCATAAGTCCGACAATTTAAATATTATCGCGTATTTCTTGGTATTAAGTTTGCAGCCACACTGACTATGTAATTGTCAAAGGCAAAGGCGAGCGAGAGACGATAAATAATTTTTAATTTTACTTTAATTCACCGTGCGCGAAATGAAATTCCTTTGTCGAAAAATGTTTGAAAGTGTGCTTGTGTGAGAAATAAGTGTAAACAAATTGCCATTGTCTAAGCTAAATGCGAATTCCTTGAAGTTATTTCAAATTGGAATTTTGTGCAAACAGGGTGTCTGTTCACATATGTGTGTGCGTGTGTGCTTGTGCCTGTGTATGTGCCATCCTTAATTTTTTCGCACATATGTATGTTTGTACATACATATGTATGTAGCTGAACATTTTTCTCTAATATACCAACAATCGAGAGCGAGCGGTCACATAGCAGGGCAAAGAGAGCAGCACCGCGCACAGCCACAGCCACGGTACCCTTGCGAGAAAAGGTAAGTAATTGAGGTGTAATGTAATGTAATGTGCACCAATTTCCCCGAAGGTCTGGTGTGCGCGCTATGAAAGCTCCTTCAAGTGTATATGTACATATGAATATGCATGTGTATGTTTGTATGTATGCCCGCCTCTTTTCGCACAGCTGGAATAAACAGATTAGAAAAACATTTTGTGTGCAAATTTAAACAAAAAATGGTATTGGTTACAGGCCTACAAAAGAGTTTAAAGAATTCAAACAAATCATGATTAATAATAGTTTAATTTTCGATAAATGATATCGCAACTAATGGATTTTTTTGTTAAAGCTAAACTATGTTAAACAATATAATGCGATTTAAACCAGTGTGCACTGTCATATTTGGGTCATTCAAGTACTGCGCCTGTCTGGTTCTTTTCTGTTTGTTCTCTGTTGCTCTGCTTTTCAACGGAGCTGTGCTCTCTCTCTCTCTCTCTGTCTCTACAATCTTTTGTGCTTATTAGTTTTCAAGGGGTATTTGTTGATTTTACGGTAATTTAAAATTAACGCACTTGTCGCAATTGTCACATTGTCAAATCTACTTGTACAATTTGCATTTTGTCAGTCTATTACTGTTTTGCCTTGCGTGTGTGTATTGTTAGTGCTGGAATGTGTCGGTGTGAAAGTGTGTGTGCATGAGAATTTTGTTCTTATAAGAGTTTGCGAGATAGAACAAAAGAGAGAGAGAGAGAGAGAGAACGCGCGCGTTCGTATGTGCGCTGGGCCAGCAATCGCAACACTGCTTGTGGGTGGGTGTGTGTGTGTGTGGTGGTTGCTTATAAGTGGGGGTGTGGGGCTGGCGCAGAGCTATTAGGATTGCTTGTTATTCTTTCTTTGTTGTTATAGTATTTGTGAAAAATATCTGCTACAACTGCTATGTATGCACTGTCCGAGTGCTGGTCTCTATGTGTAAAAGTGAGTATGTTTATATGCATGTGTTTGTGAGTTGAAGGTAGAAAATACATCAAAAAAATAAAAATAATTGAACTGTATGTATAAGAATAATATGTAATAGAAAATCAAAACTAACAACTTTGTTAAGGGCCAAGGTTAATTGAATTTTATCCTATTGAATGTATATCTAAAAACATACAAGAAATACACAAAACATACATTCAAACACGCATACATAGGTAAAAAAAAAAGTCTGTTTGAATATGATTTACTGTTGTGCGTTTCATAATTCGGCGAGCGAGTGAATTCCAATGCTGACTACCAACTTAAATCTCAATGCTGAACGGAAGTGCAATGGCTAAGAATATGCGTGTTCCCATTTCAATTCTTGTTGTCTGCTCCCATTTTCCATCAATGTCAGTTCGAGTGCGACCTTGAAACTCACTTGAGCATACAGCATGTACATACAAATATTTTTATATACAATTTTCAGTATGTCAATGACCTAGACTAACACTATTCGTTAGATTAAACTATTTCCAACTAAATATTATCCAGAATAAATGCACTTGGTTTAACTTTTCAATTTTCGAACAACTTTATTCGAAACATATTGTCAAGTAGATTTAAAGGCACTTCAGACTACAGCCAAATATTTCGAGTAAATTTGCAACACCTTAATATGATCTAATTGAATTGTGTTAAAACATATTTTCAGATCAAATTCAACCACCTCTAATTGGCAGACACCGACTGAGCAACACCGTTTATTTTGTAACCACCGCAGCCGCATCCAAGCGGCGCAGCCGACTACTCCTGCCAATATCCAGATCGAAACAATATTAAGAACAAGAAGAAGGTCAACAGGAAAACTTCTTAAGACACACACGCCCAAGTGCAGCTGAAGCAATCAGCGAAATGTTTACGGGTAAACTTCAGATAAAGGTGTGCGAGGCAAGTGGCCTGCGTCCAACAGATTTTCAAAAGCGCCACAATTTAACATTTGGAAAATTAGCCGATGAGCAGCTTATCGATCCCTACGTGTCCATAGATGTCGACGAGAGTCATTTTGGTAAGTTTTGTCAAACATAATATGTACAAATTAATTTCAATAAATATAAATCAATCAATCATTGTTTGCCCAACAGATCGCTCGACAACAAGACCAAAGACGTTCGATCCCGTATGGAATGAACAGTTCGTCCACGACGTCAACAATGCTCGCAACATCAATTTAACTGTTTTTCATGATGCCGCCCTACCGCCGGATGATTTTGTTGCCAATTGCATTATTCCATTTGAAGATCTTATGCAGAGCGAATCGGGAGCTCCGGATCTTTGGGTGCGTAGTAGTTTCTAACCCAATCATCTAAACTTAATGATCTTATTATGGTCATCAAATTTGATATCTGATGACTGAGTAAGAAGTTCGTCAAATATTCAAAATCATTTATACACATTTTATGGATTTGAAATGCTAATAACGAATTTTTTTATGTTTCAGATTAACCTGGAACCGCAGGGCAAAATTCATGTCATTATTGAGCTAAAGAACCGCAATGGTAGGCATGAGCATTATGGTTAGTTATGATTATTTATTGTAGGCCGCAATAAACTAATCGAATTTACAGATCAAGCCAAGGCCGAAGCCGAAGTGGAGAAGACTGTGGCCGTTAACAAGGAGTTCAAGGAACGTGCAGGCTTCAATCGACGCCGTGGTGCTATGCGTCGTCGCGTCCATCAGGTACTGTAGACACTCCATACAAAGAAAAAACTGAGTAATTGTCAACATCCTATCTTAATTTTAGGTCAACGGGCATAAGTTTATGGCGACGTTCTTGCGGCAGCCAACCTTCTGTTCACATTGCCGCGAGTTTATTTGGTAAGTTTTTTCAAATACGTCATTCAACTACACATAATTAACCACATACATATACAGCAGCGATAAAAAAAAATAGCACTGCTATTAGGGTATATTCCATGCACTATAAATATAAAAAAAAAAATCACCTAAAATAATTGTTTTTTGGAATGTACGAAAAACTAGCATCGCAGTGCTATTTTTTTTTTTGCAGTTTTGTATACACACAAGCGTATTCTTAGCCAAGATGGCTGTCCATCAACAGTATCATTTTTGAGTTGTAATTGCAGTGATTAATATTTATAAACATAAATAATTTTTTGGATTTTTTATATGATTTACACAAACACACATTAAACAAAAAGCATTGTCATTACCCTTTATTTCTTATGATTTTGATAATATTTCCTTTATATATTCTATCTTTATAAATAACTTTATTTATTTCGAAGTATCTGTATCGTTATCGTAACATCCACACACACACACAACTTCTTGGGTTCTACTAAGTATTTTAGCTATCTTACTCATAAGTTTTTCTTTAGTTTTATTTACACATATTGCTCTTGATTAACAATATTTGCATACTTTTAACTGGGTTTGATTTGAGCTGCTGGTTTTTTTTTTTATTATTATTTTATCACTGGGTTGGTCTCTCATGCTCAATACGTGTATATAAGCTTTTTTTGGGTTTCAAGCGGCAAGCTTACTTCAAACTTTTTTTTACACACGGACATACATATTTCTTTTATTGTTTTATTTTTCGCATTCATTCATGCCTACACGAACTCACAAAAAAAAAATCAAACCATTCAAAAAACAAAACACTCATCCATTCAGTTAAAAAAAGAAATATATATGCAATAGCCACGGAATTTCTTGCCTTTTTGCAGGGGAATTGGTAAACAAGGCTATCAATGTCAAGGTATGTGTTTTGCTTACAGTTAAAAAAAAGGAATTTCTCAAAGAGAAATGCAAATAGCACTAAACAAATTAAAACCAAAACCAAAAAATAATAATTAAATATCAAGCTATCCATCACTAGCATTTGCTCGTTACATCAATTTGTTCGTTCGTTGTATGTTGATGTTGTTCAGTTTCGATCAAAAATATTTACAAAAATAAGTAAAAATCAACAAAAAAGCATTTGTCTTTGTCTTTGTCCATCACAAATATGTTTTATCTGCATTATAAATTGTATTGAATATCATAAGGAAAATTATACCTCCTAGTTAACGTCGTTGTCGCTTCATTCTTTGCATTTGTCCATGCACCAAAATGCATTGAACATTTCTTATATGTTTTTGTTAAATACACAGACACACACACACACACATCTTGACTGTTTTATAAGTGTTCTGTCACCAATACTAATCGTTTAATGTTAAGATTCACTATCAGCATTATAAAGTTATGTCAAGTAAAGTAAATTTCCCTAAGCTGGAGTATGTTTAGCTGTAAAGAAAATTGTTAAAATATGCACTGAAAGCGTTTAGATCACTTTTACAAATACAAATAAATGACTAAGATTAAGATGACGCAGGCTGCTCTTGTGTTTGTTTAAGTTATCTTCAAGAGCAAAAAAGTTTATCATACAACAATTTAACTTTTCACGCATTTATAGAGCGAGTTCAATATACGTGATGAAAAGGGTTGTCAAAAGCATGTTCCTTTTTGGTGTACTTTATAATAAATGTCGTTTGAATGGTCAGTTTTTAGAGCAGATTTGCCACACAAGGTACAAGAAACAATATTTTTTATGACAAATATGTAATTAGATTTTTCAAATAAATGTATTTGTTTTTGATGTTCTTAATTTTGATTTTCGTATACCTATTTGGAAAGATCACACAACACATGTAGTAGCTATGAATGTTTTTTTATTGTTATATACTTACTGATGCTTAAGCTATTATCAATTTTGACAAATTGCACGCCACAAAGCAATATTTGCACAGCTACACATGTGATTAATTACAAAAAAACTAATTTGCATACGACAAGGTGACACAAAATACAAACAGACAGACTACATACACACTCAGCATAGTCAAAATTTTGATGTTGTGTGACAGCGTTCATCAAATATTCTAACAACTCAGTGTGTCTAACCTCTGAATGTGTAAAAAATTAATGATTTCAATACTAGTAGCTTTGTAAATATTTACATAACATATAAATCAATTTAAACGTACTGCACTGCTATCTGTCACATACATAAATTATTCTGCTGAGCATAATAAAAAAGATGAACAGCTTGTTAGTGCCTTATTGACTAACCAATTAATGAGATTATATCTTGATTTCATCATTTATAGTCTGCACATTAGTTGTTCATAAAAAATGCCATCTGTCCGTCGTCTCCAAATGTCCTGGCATGCGCGATGAGGTAAGTATCTAAAATTCAATTGATTAAATCAAATACTAAATCATATCATTTTGTATTAAAAAAAAAACACACAGCAACAAGCCAAAGTGGAAGTGGTGCCGGCGGGTCAGCGATTCAATGTGAATGTGCCGCATCGGTTTGTGGTGCACAGCTATAAACGGTTCACATTCTGCGATCATTGCGGCTCGCTACTTTATGGACTCATCAAACAGGGCCTGCAGTGCGAGACATGTTACATGAACGTCCACAAGCGATGCCAAAAGAATGTGGCCAACACGTGCGGCATCAATACCAAGCAAATGGCCGAGATACTCAGCTCACTAGGCATCTCACCGGATAAGCAAGGCCAGCAACCGCGACGCTCCAAATACTTGAGTCAACCCGGTGGCGAGGATAATTATGGTGCCTCACTGGGCGGCGAAGGGAACGATAACGTTCCGGGCTCCTCATTTCGCAGCGACAGTTTAGCCACGTCGACGACAACGCTTACCAGCGGCTACAATAGCAGCAGCTGCATGAGCATAGCCGCTGGTGGCGGTGATTCGCGTCCCGGCAAATGTTCACTGCTGGACTTTAACTTTATCAAGGTGCTCGGCAAGGGCTCGTTCGGCAAGGTGATGCTGGCTGAGAAGAAGGGCACCGATGAGATTTATGCCATTAAAGTGTTGAAAAAGGATGCAATCATACAGGACGATGATGTCGACTGTACAATGACAGAGAAACGCATCCTGGCGCTGGCTGCCAATCATCCGTTCCTCACGGCGTTACATTCGTGTTTCCAGACACCCGATCGTTTGTTCTTTGTCATGGAGTATGTGAACGGTGGCGACCTAATGTTTCAAATACAAAAAGCGCGCCGCTTCGAGGCGGGCCGGGCCGCTTTTTATGCGGCCGAGGTAACGCTCGCCTTGCAGTTTCTGCACACCCACGGCGTTATTTATCGTGATCTGAAGCTGGATAATATTCTGCTTGACCAGGAAGGACATTGTAAGCTTGCTGACTTTGGCATGTGCAAGGAGGGCATAATGAACGGCATGCTGACCACAACATTCTGTGGCACACCCGATTACATTGCTCCCGAGATTCTCAAGGAGCAGGAGTATGGCGCCTCTGTTGATTGGTGGGCGCTAGGCGTTCTCATGTACGAGATGATGGCTGGGCAGCCGCCATTTGAGGCTGACAATGAAGATGAGCTTTTCGACTCGATCATGCACGATGATGTGCTCTACCCGGTCTGGTTGTCCCGCGAAGCCGTGTCCATTTTAAAGGGTTAGCTTTCAATTCGATTGCAATTGTATATACTTTATATATAACACGTGTTCCTTTCCTTTAGGTTTTCTTACCAAGAATCCTGAGCATCGTTTAGGCTGCACCGGCGATGAGAATGAAATTCGCAAGCATGCGTTCTTCAATAAGCTGGACTGGAAGGAACTGGAGAAGCGCAACATCAAGCCACCATTCCGACCGAAAATGGTAAGTATACAATTGTCTAAAAACCATTTAAACGCTTACACACACATTTCGCTTGCAGAAAAACCCACGTGATGCCAACAATTTCGATGCCGAATTTACCAAAGAAGAGCCGGTGCTTACACCCATTGGAAACGATGTCATACGTTGCATTAATCAGGACGAGTTTGCCGGCTTCTCATTTGTCAATCCCAAGTTTGGGCCAGAGCGCAAAGTGTTTTAATGCCGTGTCCCTTTTAGAATTGGATGGATACGCGCTTAATGTTGGCGAAGAATTTCACCAGCAAACTGGATTAGCTGAAATTTGAAGCCCGGGTCAATACTTTTGCCGGATTTTTATTAGATGCAGCCGTATGCAGCTATCTCTTAGACTATTCCTAGACCTAGCTTATTCCTAGCACTTGAACCCAAACATTGCTACCGTTAAACTTTTTTTTTTTATGAAAGCTTTATTGTTGTCTGTTTCCAGTTGTCTTTTCTAATTTTTAACTTATTTGTTTAGTCGTTTTAAGTTATCTGTTGAAACTTACAAAAGCGTAGCTCTACAACTAAACAGCAAATGCTAAAATGAAAAGCAGCAGAGAGATCAGAAGTTTTATATATATATATACATATATATATATAATCGGAAAAACGCGTATAAAATTCTACAAAATCGTCAACTGCGACCAGTGCCAATAAACAACTTTAAATTGTATGACGTATGCAAACAAACACAAGCACACACAAACAAAGGATTGTTAAGATTCGGTTTATGTTCCTTTGGTTTTTATTGCACTGTCGGTCTGCTTTTTTAAAATCGTTCGCTTTTGCTCGTGTTAATGCTCAAAGCCTTTCAAAGCTAGGCGCTATTTTTGCAGCTTACCCAACCTATCTCCCAGTACTATTAAATTATTATTATTAATATGTTGATTGCCAAAAACAAAAACACAAAGAAGCCCTGATCTAGTCAATGTTGCATATGCAGCGCCATGCTTTTTGTTATTAGTTTTTTATTTATTAATGTGCCGAATCTCAAGTTTCGCAACCAACAGCGCTATCCTGAGCGAAGCACTTGCTCCTATGCGAATCTCAAGAGAATGTCACAACAGCCGTCTGTAAACATACACACACACACACACAAGAAAATACTATACATATATATTAGCCAACTACAAAGCGTATTGGAACTCTTGCACAATTTCCTTCTCAAGTATTAAAGCGATATTATTTTAAAGTTAACTTATTGTTAAACATACATACAAACATAATAATATTATAACATAAACACAAATTTTAAATGAAAATGAAATAAAGCCAAAAATAGACGTACACAAATACTAAAAGCACAAAAAAAAATTCTGAGCTAAAAAAAAATTGCATAACATAAAACAATAACACTTAAAAAAAACTAAGCTTAGTCGTTTAATCAACAAAAACATTTCGAAATTCATATACATATATATATTTACTATATATATTTTATGGAACACAAATTATAATACAACAAACCAAAATGTGTTTAGTTTATAAGTTGGACAAAATATAATATTTCAGTGAAGTATAACTATATATTATATATGTATATTTATATGTGTGTATATATATTTAACAATTAAATACATATATATTTTATATACATATATAAATATGTTCATAGAGTTAATCTAGTATATGTGAAATATGATGCAGTTAAAGCTGTACAAAATGAAAAAAGAAACATAAGCAAGAACAAATATATATATATATATATTTATATATGTATGTTGTAATAACAATATTAAATAATAATAAATATATATGTGTTGATTTTAAAAACAAAGACTCAAACAACAAATAAAATTTGCATACAAAAAATAAAATAACATAGAAACAATAACAACAAACAGAATCCATTTTTACTGACGCACAAATTCTGAAGCCAAATGTGCTAAGTTATTGATATATATATATATAAAGTATATGTTTATGGATTCGAAATTTGTTAGTTTTGATTTAAAGATTTAAATCAATCAAATCAAAATATTTTTTTCTCTATTGTTATTAACATGCATTGTGCATTTGAGAGCAACTAAAAATGGAAACTTTTTGAAATGAACTACATGATTCTTGTGCTGCATTTACAGGAGCGCAAATTGTTTGCCGAATACTAAGTTTGATTAATTTGTATGCAAAAATGGCAGTACGTATAGTAAAAATTATTTAGTTTAAGCAAAATTGTTAACTAAACAAAAAACAAACACTTTCGTATGTAATGATAACAAAACCCAAGCGTGTAATAATAATATTAATAATAATGATAATATTTATGAAATAGTAGCAAGCAAAGCGCCAGCGCTAGTTACCCATTTAAATGTTAACTTCAAGTATTCTCAAAGCCGCATTTTACTAAACCGAAATGAAGACAGAATATATATGTAAATCGTATATGCAAATTATATAGACAACAACTAGTTTGACAATGCATTTGTAATAGCCATGAACAAGTTTACATACGGATCCAGCCAGCAAACATACATACATACATACAACATACACATATTATACTATGAAATCGCCTCGCTCGAGGTAAAAGCAAACAAAATACAAAATATTGTTGGTTGTTGCCGATCTTGAAGCGCATTGTGAAATAAAATACAAAAAAAAAATACAAAAAAAAAACCAAATGTAACGCGTAACCTGAATTAAAACTACACACACAAATCACAACTTAATTACCGAAAGTTAGAAACTAAGCTGATAAAACAACAAATATTATGTATTGCAAATAATCGCCAGTATGCATGGCCAAAGTGTAGAGCTAAAGTTGAAACTAAATCAAAAAGCATTTGTTATGTCTATCTGATTACTACTATGACAACAAAAGGAACCATTGAGTGCACTATGCTCATTCACAACACACACGCACACACATACACACCTTTAAATGCCACGAACTAGCCCAAAAGATGGCTAAGAGTTAAACTGTTCATAAGCCTATTAAAATTAACCGTCAAGCTATTGACATTCTTTTACTAAATTGCCTGACTAACCGTTTTTAAACTTATAAATGCCTATAAATCACCGAACAAAATAAACTATAGCTAATAAATTGGATTCATTGGACTTACTACCTATAAATGCCCTGAAAGGACGGGTGTCAAATCTTGAAATATCAATTTTAGATACATAACACATGCATACAAACCCACAGACATACATATGCCACGCCTACACATACACCTTTTCATGTACCTTCTGCAATTTAGATTCTACACATAGAGAAAACACCCGAAGTAAACACAAAAAATAACTTATATGCTAATCTAAAATCGTTAACTGATGTAAGACACAGTAAATCATAATATAGAAATTTCTCACTGAAAGAATAATGAAGAAAAGGAGATCAAGTATTTAAAACCCACAAAATTATATTGAGCAAAAAGAAATGCATAAATTATGTTTAAGTTATATTTAATGAAATGAATAAATAAGCTACAAAGAAAAGTCAAAAGCCAACAGTTGATATGTTGTAAACCAAAAAAAAATAAATAAATGATCTAAGGGAAGACGGTGAGTGTTATTCAAGCAAATAAATAAATGGTAATCAAATGTTAGATGAAGTGCGAAACGATAACCAAAGAAAAGAGCATAACTAAAATTGATCTATAATTTTAAGTGAAGATTTAATGACAGAAAAACAAATTAATAAATAAAAAGGTAACACCTATACAAACTTATCAGTAGCTTCTGTTCAAACTGTGAACGCCTTTAAACCTTAAATATTTTTTTTTTCATCATAGTGAGGTAATGATTAGGCATCAAACAAGTAGTTGAATAGAGTAAATGAATCAACAAGTAATGGGCAGATTAAAAAAAATCACACAAAAATATATTTAATAAGTGCAAAAACGTAAAATATTTTCACAGCCAACAGTCTGATTATCTGGCAGCGCTTTAAGTTCAATTTAATTGTTTGCGCGCCCTGTGCTCAAAGAAAATAATTGGCGATGGGGCAACGCTACACCAATCAATGCAGCCCTGGTCCAGCCACATGGTAGTTAGAATAAAGGCATAAAGAAGACGAAGCAAAACAAACTAATTCTTCACCACCAGAGCCATATTAAACAAAACAATATTAAGCATGCCAAAAGTCAAAACAGAAAAGAAAAGCCGCATACACAATGAAGTGCAGAAGCAAGGTTAGTAAATACCGCAATTTAGTTTTAAACAGCTACTCCCACAAAAATAAGTATTTGTCTTATAGGCATTGTGTTTAACAAGGATTTTGGCCAGCACATATTGAAGAATCCCTTGGTAATAACAACCATGTTGGAGAAGGCGGCACTGCGTGCCACTGATGTGGTGCTCGAAATTGGTCCTGGAACCGGCAACATGACTGTGCGAATGCTGGAGCGTGCCAAAAAAGTAATTGCCTGTGAAATCGACACCCGCCTGGCGGCCGAACTGCAAAAACGTGTTCAGGCCACACCGTTGCAGCCAAAACTTCAGGTGCTCATTGGCGATTTTCTTAAAGCAGAGCTACCCTTCTTCGATCTGTGCATTGCCAACATACCGTACCAAATCAGTTCTCCATTGATCTTCAAACTGTTGTTGCACCGTCCGCTTTTTCGCTGTGCTGTGCTGATGTTTCAGCGTGAATTTGCCCAGCGTTTGGTTGCGAAGCCGGGAGATAAGATGTATTGCCGTTTGAGCATCAATACACAGCTATTGGCTCGTGTCGACATGCTGATGAAGGTAGGCAAAAACAATTTTAAGCCACCGCCCAAAGTGGAGTCGAGTGTGGTGCGATTAGAACCTAAAAATCCCCCACCACCTGTCAACTTTACGGAATGGGATGGCCTGACCCGCATTGCATTTCTACGTAAAAATAAAACGTTAGCGGCGACTTTCAAAGTTAACTCTGTGATTGAAATGCTTGAAAAGAACTACAAATTATATCGTTCACTGAGAAATGAGGTATGTTAAAAACTCTTTTTCACAACACCATGATATGTGTTTAAATTTTTGTTTAAACTTGCAGCCACTTGAAGAAAGCTTTAATATGCAGGAAAAGGTCATTGGCATACTCGAGGAACAGGGTTTGGGAGGATCACGTGCGCGATCCATGGACATTGATGAGTTTATGCGTCTGCTGCTGGCTTTCAATTCAGCTGGCATACATTTCAACTAAGGTGCTTTATTGCTGTATGCATAATTGTAGATGATATCGTATTCTAAGAAACAAGTTGTTAACTTTAATTAACTGTGAATGCATTTGCATACGAATTGTTATACACCGTCTGATCGTGTTGAACATCTTCGGCTCAGTGCATTGTAATCGCCATTTGATTTTTGTAATACAAAGAGAGCTCTTAAAAGAGAGGGAGAGGGTGTTTTTCACCCAGCTTTGCTTACAGCAAGTTAATCAATTGATTCGATTCGAAAACTGATCAGTCGATCTCGGATTTTGTTTAAATAAAGTTCAAAGTGCCGCATCAATAAAGCGATCAATGACGCAAATAAGCTTAGTTCGTTTGTTGCTTATCTCTATTCTCTTAGTTAATGTGGCATGTGTACTTGGCCAAGATCCGGATCCAGTTATACAGCAGGGTAAACATTATTATTGCGTTTATTTTTCAAGTGTTTAATCTAAACATAAGTTGATCTCTACAGCTTGTACACAGTATAAGCGCGATGTCTTCGAGGAAAGAGTGGGAATTAGTCATTTGATCGCAAATGCGCCAATTACATATGAAACGATTGATTCCTGTGACGGTTCGAGGCCACTCATTGTTGGTGGCACACCAGCCAATCCCAAGGAATTCCCACACATGGCGCGATTGGGCTATCGCAATAATGGTGAAACCAAGTGGATCTGCGGCGGCACATTAATTAACAATCGTCTGGTGTTAACGGCGGCCCACTGTCTTTACTCGGAGATGTACGTATCGTAACAAAATTTGAGTAGATTGTCACGACTTTTGAATTAATCTTAATCTCCATTGTGCAGCGGATTAGTCAATGTGGTGCGCTTGGGTGAGTTGGACTTTTCCACAGAGACGGATGATGCGCAGCCCGAGGATTTTGGTGTAAAGACTATCATCGAGCATCCAGCATATAATTTTTCTTTGGCTTATAATGATATCGCCATTCTGCAATTGGATCGTGCGGTTACTTTTAATTTCTATAAGCATCCCGCTTGCCTACCATTCAAGTCTGGTAATATGAGCGAAAATTTCATTGCAATCGGCTGGGGACAACAGCAATTTGCTGGTCGGCCTTCGCAAAAGCTGCTTAAAGTGCAGCTTAAGAACTTGTGGAGCAGCTGCTCAAAACTCGATCTTGACGAGCTTTCTTATGGCTATGATGCGAACAGCCAACTGTGCATTGGTTCCAGCGAGCAAAAGAACACCTGCAACGGTGACTCAGGTGGTCCTGCGTTAAACTATCACGAGGAATTTCCCTGCATGTACCATGTCATGGGCATAACTTCAGTTGGCCTTGGCTGCAACGAAGCTAGTGTGCCAACTCTTTACACGCGCGTTTATTACTATTTGGATTGGATTCAGCAGCAGATGGCAAAATACACTTAAATATCAGTTCCAGTCAAGAATATTTGTATGTAGTTACTCACTTTTTTATATGTAGGAAATGCATTGTACATTTCATTTTACGAACATTATTATGTCATATACAAAAATAAAATTGCAAAGCAAAAATATGGAAATATTAAAGCATTCTTCTACAAAATAATGTATTCAGTAAAAGCATTATGTGTTTTATTTCAGTAAGCATTAACTACTTTTTCTTACAGCTATATTAAAAATAAAACTAATTTTCCCAGGCCTAGTATAGAAAACCAGTAAGTTTACTAGATAAATAAATCTTTTCTATTAAGCAAATAATTATTATTTTTAATTTTTCTTATAAAATAAATACCTTTTGTATTTTAAATGTTGATTAATTATTTATACTTATTTATTATGAATGATTATTAATAATTATACAAACAATGCTAGAAACGAGATTTGTACGTTATCAACAAATGAATGTGCGCTTTACAGATACAAACACATGCATACAAATGTTTATGTGTGTGTATGAATATGTTGTATATTTCCTGGAATTGAACCGATCAAAACACAAATAGCTATTCTCTCTGAGCAGCAGTTTAATGCAAGTTAAAGATTCAGTCGGATGTTATTAGCAGCGGCAGCAGCTGTCTAGCTTATTGATAAAAATGCAAATAAAATTTTGTTGTAAAAGTGCTATTTATTTAAAATCGTTGTCGTTGGCTTTGCTAATTATCAATTTGATAGAGCGGCATTTAATATTTGCTCAAGATCCAGAGATTGTAAGCTGTAAGTTATAATGTGGGAGAGCAACTCTTTATAGTATACATATAAATTTAAGTTGAAATTTCTCTCTCTCTCTCTTTCTCTTTATCAGCATGTACTAGATATAAGAAGAGCGTCTATGATCAACAGGATAGCTACAGTTTTCTGTTCCCAGATGCCTCGATCATCACCAAGACATTGGATACATGCCGCAGCTACACTCCGTTGATTGTTGGCGGCATTCCGGCTGAGCCCAAAGAGTTTCCGATAATGGCACGCTTAGGTTATCGCAATGATAATAAAACCAATTGGTTCTGTGGTGGCACATTGATAAGCACTCGTCTGGTTTTAACAGCCGCCCATTGTCTCTACTCAGATATGTGAGTAAGTAAAATTATTTTCTGCTACCAGAATTTTATTTCCATATATGTGTACAAACAGCGGAGCTATAAATGTGGTGCGTCTGGGTGAGCTGGACTTTGACAGCGACAAGGATGATGCACAACCCGAGGATTTTGGTGTTCATAACTCAACTGAGCATCCCGGCTTTAAATACCCCGAGCTATACAATGATATTGCATTGGTAGAATTGGATCGTGGAGTTCGTTTTACTGTCTACAAGCATCCGGCTTGTTTGCCATTCAACGATGGCAATCGACTAGAGAGCTTCATTGCCGCTGGTTGGGGTCACACCTCATTTGCGGGTCCCAAGTCCAACAAGTTGCTGAAGGTGAAACTGACGGCGCCTGGAAATAATTGCATTGCAACTGCCAAAGATATTGATGAGCTGCCCAATGGGTACAATAACACTACACAGCTGTGCATTGGATCAAAAGACAACAAAGACACCTGCAATGGTGATTCAGGTGGTCCAGTGTTGACCTACCACGAGGCATATCCGTGCATGTATCATGTGGTGGGCATCACTTCATTGGGCATTGGATGTGGCACACCCAATGTGCCAAGCTTTTATACGCGCGTGCATTTCTATTTGGATTGGATCAAGCAGGAGATGGAAAGAATCTCTTGAGATTGCTGTAAATACCGTAGCTCATTAATTACAAACTTTAATTGATACAGCGAACAAAGTAAATAGCAGTTTTTGTTAACCAATTGGCAGCTCAACACGGCACCACACTGAACTTTAAATAATAAATTATAAATCGCCAACAGCTGATTATTGATAATCGATTTTAGCCCTTGGCTGTGCATGATTGTGTGCTTGTGGGTGTTTCCAATTCCAAATGATGAGAGCGCTTATTTAAATCTACGTACGTTCGTCAGTTTGGTATCATTTTGTGTTGTGTCGGCAAACAGGTTAAGAGCGTCTGTTGAAAAACAAATGAAAACTTGTAAGATGTTGCTGAAAACGCTAATGCTTCTACTGCTTCTACCATTTATCCAGACTTTGGGAGACTCGAATGAAATTGTCAACTGTGAGTGAGCGATAATACTTTATGCATTTATTAATTGAAGTGAAATTTTACAGCCTGCACAAGGTACAAAAAACTCATATTTGAGGAAGAGGTTTTGTATAGTTACCTCTTTCCCGATGCACCCATTTTAGTCGAGACAATTGACAATTGTGACCATTATACGCCTCTAATTGTCGGCGGAATGCGTGCCGATCCCAAAGAGTTTCCTCATATGGCACGAGTCGGACATCGTTCTAGCCAACAGAACAAGATCGATTGGATCTGTGGCGGCACTTTAATTAGCGACAGATTCGTGTTGACTGCCGCCCATTGCTTTGAGTCGGAACAGTAAGTAATAATTCGAATTAATATAACATTATTTAATTGCGGCAATGTTAGGGGCGAGGTAAATGTGGTTCGCTTGGGTGAGCTGGACTTGGAGAATAAGCAAGATGATGCGACGCCCGTGGATTATGCTGTGGCCTTTAACATAAGGCATCCGAATTTCACAAGTCCACAGCTATATAATGATATTGGATTAATTGAACTGGCGGAAACGGTTAAATTCGATCGCTATAAACATCCGGCTTGTTTGCCCTTTCAGAATGGACGTAATGTGGATTCCTTCATAGCTATCGGTTATGGTAGCACGAATTTGCTTGGACCATCCGAGACACACTTGCTGAAAGTTGAGCTCGATCGGATTGCGGATGAGGTAAAATCAAAAATGTGTTTTTACTGTATAGTTACAATTGATTCTTTAAGGTTTGCCATAAAGTAATTGAGCGCGGTGATTACTATCCATACGGATTTGATGGAGCCACCCAGATGTGTGTGGGTTCTTTCCAGTCAAAGGATACCTGTAGCGGCGACTCGGGTGGACCGATTCTAGTTTATCATTACGATTATCCTTGTATGTATCACGTAATGGGCATAACATCGACGGGTATTTCCTGTGGCACACCCAGAATTCCGAGCATTTACACGAGAGTGTTTAACTATTTGGACTGGATAATGGCAGTTATATCTAAAAACAAGCAATAAGCACACTTTGAGCTTCAGTTTAAATGTGGCTCAATTATATGTTCGATGGTCTGGCAAGGCCGGCCAACCATTAGACATGTAACATGGCAGTAACATGTTTTTAACACTTGTTTTTAACAACCAAAATATATATTGCTTATCGATTTTGCCTTATAAATATTTACCAATAATGTATATAAGCAGCAAACAATAATATTTAACAACAAATATAAATTTATAAACCTCGTACATCAAGAGAAATAATAGCAAAAATGCTGTGGCACGCGGCTTTCGATCAGTGACTTTTCGTGACTCGCTGCATGAAACTACCCGAGGCAAGTAACTGTAATCACAAACATCGCTCATCACTATTATTGTTTACAAAAAAAATAGAATACAAAAAAAGCATTTAAGATTATTAAGAAACAACAAGAATAACATGTCGACATAAACTGTGACATATAAAATGTGAAAAATTAAAACGAATATAAAACTAACGCATTACCTGCCCGTCAGCTCGCTGCATATTCGCTGTGCGTTCATTCCATTCCCTTTTAACGTGCGTTTGCGACGCACATTAACTCACATGTATGTCGAATTGAGTCCAAAATCGAACAGTTTAGGCACTAACATGGAGCCGGACGAGCTGCAGCCAGTTGTGTCCGATGTCGTGCAATCATATAAGACGCGGGCCAAAGTGAATCCGGCTAAGAAAGATAACGAGAAACGGCGACGCAAGGATGCTATGCGAAAGGTAATTAACATACATGTGCGTGTGGCCTGTGTCTGTGTTAATATGTGTGTGATTGTGCTTGCGACGCTTGCGAATAGCAAGAGAACATTTATTTCTGCGTGCACAGTGGTTGTCTGCAAACAACTTAAATTGTGCTTTAAAAACATATTAAGAAAATTAGATAAATGTTACTATTTTTATTTTCGTTAATTATAATTGCAAGATTATAATAAATGAAAACATTATTGAGTGGCTTTAATAAATTAATCAATGGTTTTTGTAGGTTTCGTTGATTTTACGCAAATGCGATTCTTTGCGCAGCGCTGAGGATCGACAGTTTCTAGAGAAACATCCGGACATTGTGAAAACGACAAAGAAGCGGAAGGAACGCATTGAGATATACAAGGAGCGTGTTGTCGAGAAGGAAGACGAACTGCACGTTATCGAGACAAAGGTGGAGCAGCTGGCCAATATTATTTCGCAAGCGAAGCATCTAATTTGTTATACGGGCGCCGGCATCAGTACAGCAGCACTAATACCCGACTATCGTGGCACCAAAGGAATTTGGACACTGTTGCAGAAGGGCAAAGATATTGGAGAGCATGATCTGTCCAGCGCTAATCCCACCTACACACATATGGCGCTCTACGAGCTCCATCGGCGTCGCCTGCTCCGGCATGTTGTCTCCCAAAATTGCGATGGATTGCATCTCCGCTCGGGGTTGCCACGACAATCGCTCTCTGAGATCCATGGCAACATGTATGTGGAGGTATGCAAGCACTGTAAGCCGAATTCGGTCTACTGGCGTCAGTTTGATGTCACCGAAATGACGGCGCGCTATTGCCACAAGACACATCGATTGTGCCACAGATGCTCGGAGCCGCTCTACGACACTATTGTGCACTTTGGCGAGCGTGGCAATGTTAAGTGGCCACTGAACTGGGATGGAGCCACACAGCATGCGGAGCAAGCTGATGTTATACTTTGTTTGGGTTCTAGTCTAAAGGTGCTCAAGAAATACACGTGGCTCTGGCAGATGGATAAGCCGGCACGGCAGCGTGCCAAGATCTGTGTGGTGAATCTACAGTGGACGCCCAAGGATAATATAGCTAGCATCAAGATCAATGGCAAGTGCGATAGTGTTATGGCGCACCTAATGCGTCTGCTCAACATAACCGTGCCCGTTTATAGTAAAGAGAAGGATCCAATTTTCGCACATACCACACTATTGATGCCCGAGGAGCTGCACACTCTAACACAGCCATTGCTTAAGAATGCTGACGAGGAGGAGGCGGGCGATACACAATCCTGCACAACGACAACCGAAGAGACACAGGATTCCACAATTTCGGGCGATAGCTATAGTGATCTGCCGATTGGAAGAGGTCCTCGCATACGTACGCCCATCAAGAATGGACGACGCATCAAGACTAATCTGGAAATTCGACAGAAATATGCTCCAAAACCGCCACAGACTGATTGCGTTGAGGAGGTCAAACTGGAAAATGGTCTGAAGCCTAACACAGAAGATGAAACACCTGAATCAGAGCCAGAAATCAAAGTCAAGACTGAAACAGAGCTTAAACTGGAGCCAAAGGAGGAGCTGGAGCTACTTGCACCTAGTCTAGACACAACTTGCATAAAGCTGGAAGAGAAGGTGCTGCCCAAGCAAGAGGAAGTGCTGCCCAAGCAAGAGGAAGTGCTGCCGAAGCTGGAACCACCTTGTGCAAACACAAACGGACACCAGTCATCGCCCAAAAATAGTCTACTTGAGCTGCCCAAACTAGTCGCTATACAGAAACCTCTTATGGATGTAAACAGCTGTCCCAGTCTGTGTCCGTTGCCTGTGGAGCTGCGAGTTGAGCCTCGCCTTGAGTCATCTATGAGCAGCTTGCCGCCGGTGCAGCTGCCTCCACTTGTGCCCATTGGTGCACCACTCTTTACACCTTTCGTTCAGCCCCCAACGCAGTTAGTGCTGCCACCATCGTTGCAAACACTCAATCTACAAAGTGACAGTGCCACTTGCTCTGCAGAATCAACAACAGAAAATGATGACGATGCTGATGATGATGACAGGGATGTGGAAGTAGAAGAGGAACTAGAAGAAGATGAGGAGGATGAGGAGAAAGAGGACGATGAACAGTTTGATATGTCACAAATGGATTTGCTGCGACGTCATAGCGATCATGAGCTAATGCGCCAACTGCCTAGCTGGTATGATGCCAAATATGCTTATTCGGGCTTACACAGCATTTTAATACCGCCACCGTCTGATCTCAACATCTGGAACTCTCAAGTAGTGCCCAATTTTGCCATGAATCGTTCCGACGCTAGCTGTGAGTTCTGTTTCGATCGTTATGCTGAGCTGGAATGTCAGTTCTACCGTCGTTTTCATCTCAATCAGCGTAAGCACAAAAAACGTGCAAGGAGTGGTCGCTTTGTGGTCTGCGAATGCTGTCCCACTAGCGATGATGATGATGATTACGATGAGAACATCTCACTGGCGCATATTGCCGCCGCCGAGACAGCCAAACGCCGCCTGCAACTGAGCCACAGTTTTCCACGCAAACTAGCCCGGACTCAGGCCGGCTGGTATGGCAAGGGCTATAAGAAGGGACGCAAGCGCAGATAGAAGCAGTCGAAGAACCCTTGTCCTTTCAATAGTATTCGCTAGCATAGCCTAGTAGCTGTAATCATAGGCATAGTATTATAAGTATATACTATACATATATTTTAGTTTGTAATGCCACTCGCATTAGATGTTCGTCTAGGAATGTGGATGTTTTTTTGTACACACATTTTGGTGGTGTTGTATATTTTTGTCACGGTGTCCTTGATCCAATTTAGTTTTAAGTGTCTCGATTGCAGCTGCTAAACATATATGTAAATTTTGTCATATTTTTTGAAATTTTTTCACCAGTATTTGGTTGTTTTTTTTTAAGTTTTGTTCATATTTTAATATACATTTTTTTAAAACATTGCGATGTGCATTTATCAGGCAGCCTGATTTTTGGTTCTGCTCTTTTATTTTGTTGTATTCATGTTCTTTTTATGATAAGCCAGTGCGGCAAACAATAAAATAAGCAGCAGACTTTAGAACAAGTGTATTTTTGTATACTTTCTTGGGGATCAGAGATAATAAAGATAATTTCTTTCGTGTGTATACTTAATTTATTTTAAAATACAATATATATGCTTTATAATTTCATTAACTTAAACATATAATATTGCTATTCTAGGTTTAGTTTTGCCTTTGTTTGTATGTCTGTGTGTGTCTTTGAAGAGAATCAACTTGTGGAAAAGTCAATCCCAATATGCCAATAATTGTGATGCGGGGAATGGGTTGTAAGTGTTGTTTAGAGCCACACGAAACAAAACGTTTTAAACTATCTAAGCAATAACTCAATAATGCACAACATAAACATAGACGACACTTAGTACTTATGTGGAAAACAGTAAATGGACTGAACAAAATCGTTATTATAGTACATACACATAATAAATATATTGTATATAATACCAGCTTAACCAAAATGACAAAAGGGCCAATGTATAATTTAAAATCATTACCAGTTTACAAAAAATACAATATATATTATTAATTTTTTTTTTTTTAAATATTCGTACGAAAATTCTGCCCAGGACGCAATGTTAAAAAAATGAGAATAATTTGACAATATGAGATATATATATATATATGTGTGTATAAGAAAAACAAATTGAGAAAGAGAGCACGTGCTTAAAGTACGCAACAAATTGAGAAACATAGATCATAGATGCTGTTTGCTGGGTTTGTGGGAATGATTACTAGGCAAGGACGCAAAGGACATCACAGTTAGGCCACGTAAATGAACATGTTGATGTCATCATCATCGCGTCTCATATACTTGTGCTCGATAAGCCATTCGAGCTGCTCCTTGATCATCTTCTTCGAAGGCAGGAACATGTTCTTCAGTATATCGATAAGCTCAGCCTGTTCAAATTTCAGAAAAATAAGCTTCAAATTAAATATTTGTAGCACAATTGATCGACTCACCTGAAGTGCCGCATTGTTCATGCGCTTGCGCACCTTCATGATCTTAATGATTGCTTCTTGGGTGCGTAGGATGCGCAACTGCACAATGGACTGATTATCCTCTTGCTGCGAACGCTCCGTACTTAATTGAAGGCGGCCAATAAGATTAAGCTGCAAAAAATATTGATTAAGTTTTTAACAGTTTAATTATCTTAAGCATGTTTATGGTAGTTTACCTTGCCACGACGTTGGGATTTGCCGTTCTTGACAATAGCAAACTCCTGATTAATATAGAACATGGTGTTTTCGGCAAAATCTTTGGGTGAACCAATAACAGTCGGCTCCATAAGCAGAATTTGCTTTTTAATCTTGGGAAAAGCGACCAGTGACCACAAAGTGCGACGCAACTCCGGATCTAAAATACAATTACAAACTTTAGTGATAGTCTAAATTACAGAAACATCACTTTGTATGCTTACCCGGCAGCTCTGTGGCCAAACGTAGATTCTCGTAAGAGATCTTGTCGTGCTGTCGTTGATTCCAGGCAAATAGTACTGCCATTTGAAATGTGGTCACATCGAGATCGTAGCGACCAAAATTATTCACGAATGTGATGGTGCCATTGCTCATGTGATGATACCATTGCAGCTTACGGCCGGAATGCTTCTTTTTGTAGAACTCCTCCACATCGGGTATATAGTCCTCCAATTCGATGGGCAGCGATACGGAAACACGCTCCGAACAACGTGCCCACGCTCCCGCATTGAGTATTTTAATGTTGATGGCATCATGCCGACTTATCGAGTTACGGAATTGAGTATTTAGATCTTCGCTGACCTAAAAGAGGAAGAATATAACATGTCATAAAGTTCTCTATGTTCTTTCTTAAAGGGTATTACCTTAATGTCCTGGAACATGCGTGCCAGCCTATTAACATAGTCAGCTGGCATGCCTACCTCACGCAGCCACTCAACTATGTCTTCTTCCTTTTCGCTATCTGCACTCGTGCCCAGGATCAAACTAGAACGAACAAATTGATTTTCGTTGTTGTCAGTCGCAGTTGTTTTAGAAAAGAGTTTATATGAACTTACCGTCTCGTCAAATGCACCTTGTGGTAGCGCATGAAGACATCCTTGTTGTTGACATATTTTAGAACAAGCAGGACATCGCGTAGACGTGCATCGATCTGCTCGCTGGTTAGTCGCTTGCTGAGCGGCGTGCGACGAAGGAGCATGTCGCAATAATTGGCCAATAGCTCGGGGCATTTGCTTTCGGGTGCGGTGTATTTGACGCCACGATTGGCGATGCTCGTAGGCAAATCCATTTTGAACACGCTGGTGTCGTTGACAACCATCTTGAAGGCAATGTCGCGGGCAGTGAGGAAACGGGGATCATCGTTGAAGGCATTGCGCACCAAGTCGCTAAACTTATTAAATAGCTCCAGCAATCGTTCCACATACTTCTCTGAGTCTTGTGTAATGATTTCCGAGGCGGACTGCATGTCAGCTAAGCCAGCGGATTTGATATGACGCTGCAAATCGCCCATCATTGCTTCAACGCCCTCACCATCGAGCACGCGATCCATCAAACGAAACATAAGATTCAAACGTTCCGTCTCGTAATCTCTTATCAGAGCTGGACACTCGGCAATGATAGAGTTGAGATGATCAACAATAAGCACCTTGACCAGACGACAGGTAAGTATGTTAAAACTGCTTGGCTCGAGATAGCGCTTAGCGCGCACCTCCTCCTCGCGCAGTTTGGCATCTGCGTACTTCATGTAGGCCAGGACGCCATTCTCCTGCTGCTGCTCAGCAGACTTGAGACGGTAAAAATCGGCGGTTGCTTTTAGATATGCTTTTTCGAAGTGCTCCCGATAAATCTCTAGTTTGTCCTCAGAGTTTGACGACAAATTTACATAACTTTCACGCACACCGACAACCAATTGGGCATCGTAGGCATCACCATTGCGTTCGGCGTGCACAATCTTCATTGCAGACTCCTGCAGACGGTCCTTGATGTCGTGAAAGATGTGCTTGTTCCATGAATCGAGCATTAACTTTCGCACCGGACTGTCATCGGTGGGGAATTTCTTGGAGTTGTTGGATGCGCTTGTTGCCGAATTGTTGGCAGCTCCCGCGCTGGTGGAGGCACCAGTACTTGAAGCGGACGCCGCTGCCGATGTTGAGGCTTTTGCGGTAGAGGAACTGCTTGAGGACGCCTGATTGCTGGCCGAAGAGCCACCGGCAGAGGAAGCGGCAGCAGCTGCATTCGATGTGGATGCACCTGTAGCGGATGAAGATGACGATGCAGAATTGTTAGTCGATGGTTTCACCTGCGGCGACTGTTCAAGCTGGCGAAAGGGCAGAGGCAGGTAATTGGACTGTGTGAAAAACTTTCGCCATTCCACAATATATGTGGCCAGAAGCGCCTGTTCACCACGTTGCGCTTGGACCAATGACTGCGCCTGCACGATGAACTGTACGATATCCTGTTGCAGGCCTTCATAGATTTTGGTTGCACCTTTTTCGTCCCAGAGGCAGACATTGTGCACGCCATAAAAGAGATCCTGCCATTCGAGCTGCGATACCGTTTCCTGACGCAGCAGCTTGAGCACAATTTTTCTTTTTTCGGGCCATTCCTCGTCAAAGATGTCTCTATCTCGTTTGCCTATCGCCCGCAGCATAGTGTTGATGCACGTCTCTATGTTCTGCGTCACCTTTTGAGCTCAATGATGGCAACGAAAACAACAAAATATTTTGATCAAAAGAAACGCTATACTTCCTCCGCCTATAAGCGGCCGATATTAGTTTTTTCGACCGATTTGTTGTTGCGAAAGTGCGATAGCAATTGATACAAAGCGATAACTGAGCTCAGCTGTTGTTTCACACAATCGATTGTCGACTTTACTCAATTCTTTGAATTGTTTAATTTTAAAACATTCGGTTGCTTATCATTTTGACTATATGTGTTAATAAAAAGTGTTCAGATCAATTTGTTAAACTGACTGTGCAAAATAATTGTTAAAAAAATCGATATCGGTTAGTTAAGTATGCCAATATCACAGTGGTCTGGCAACGTCACATAGTGAATGGCAGATTGAGCAGCTGCAAAATGCTTGCACTCACACACAGATAAAAAGTGTAGTTGAAGTGCCAAGTGCTGCACACTGTGTGCATGGAAAAGTGCGGGAAGTCGCTTCAACAAGACAATTTAAGTGTAAGGAATAAACGCAGTTAAACCAACAACTTGTAATAGCATATTGCAATGAAGAATGTCAGTAGCGTAAACACCTCAAACAGGCAACAAAATATTGGTGGCATGCTTTGTGAATTTCGTAAATCTCTCGTTTCGTTTTGGTTTTTTTCTTCTCTACCATAAAAAAGGGCGCGTGAGTGAAACAACAGTATTGTGCACTCAAGCAACAACAGCCAGCCATCTCGCCTACTCGCACGCGACTCACACGTCGCAGACTTAACGTCTGCTCGCTCTCAAATGTTTGACATTTTTCACATTCAGCATTTTCCCTTTGTTCGTCGGCGGGTCTCGTCATATGGCTCGTAGAGACGCTCGTGCGTGCGTAACAAATAAAATTGAGAAAAAGAAATGCAAATAAATCGTTGTTTTAAATTCACTAAAATAGTGCATAAGTGTAAATAAACAACTGTTAAATGCGCATGCAGTATGCAGGTGATTTAACTCATTGAGAAATATGCGTAAAAAGCGATATTTTGTGATTACTACGGCGACGACATCAAAACCAACAACAACAACAGCGCGCTGCTGCGTTCATTGACGTGACGCGCGAGTGTGATTGTGTGTGTGTGTGTGTGTGAGTGTTTAGAGAGGCCTGATGTGAGTTGCGAAGTTGTTTTGAAATTAATAAAATACATAGCAAGTCAGCAGCAGCAGCAATAATAAAAACAACAACAGCAACGTCGAAAACAACAACAATCAAAAGACCTCTTTAAAAATTGCAGTCGCAGCTTTTGCCGCTGGTGCCGCAGCGTCCAACTGCAAAATATACATACATAAATAAGTTCAACAACGATATATACAAATGTATATTTACATCGGTTTAGTCCGCGTGTCGTCTGGTTGCGCGCTAAATTCTATGTAAAAAGAAAGTAACGCAATATCTACAATTAAATGTGTAATTATCTCTGTGCCTGTGTCCGTTTGTGTGTTTGTGTGTGTGTGTATTCAGTGTACATATAGAATTAAATAAGCAGTACCAGCATAAGTAAAGTTAAAAGCAATATCTAAGCAACAAGAAGAAGCAGTGGAGAAAGAAGAAGAAGACAACAAACAACACTCAAATGAAGCAATCAAATTTTGTTCAATTTTAAACCGCAATTGTCTGTATCCCGAAGCATAAAACAAGGAGCATAAATTTTTGCCAATGAGTCGCAGACAGTCATTGGATCGACCAGGTGAGCATTCAAAAACTTGCCCTCTTACCTATTGTAATTAGCATTTCAATTCATTTGCTCAGCATCAACGGGCAGCCTGCATACGTGCACTTTGCGCGCACGCTCTCACTCTCTCTCTATGTCCCGCTCATTCTTTGACCGTACAGAGAGCGCTCTCGTTGTGTTTCTCTCGCTGTTGTTGCTGCTGCTAAAAATACATTGCTCTCGCTGCTCTGAAAATGCTGCGCAGCTGCTTTAAGCTGTCAGTGTTGCTGTATTGTTCTTGTTATCGTTGTAGCAAACAACACAGCCAGCAACAACTGTGAAAACAACAGCAAAAGCAATAAAACGCTAAAATAAAAAAAAACTTTTGTTGTGATGCAAAGGCAAACGTACTTAACGACAGGGCAATGTGAATCTATACCCTTTTGTTGTTGTTTCTTGAGCTTAGCTGTGGTGAATTTGTACCTATTTCTACCTTTCGAGATAGCCGTTTTTCGATTGATGGTCTTACAAGCTTGATCGATGGTGGCGCTCACTTATAAGTAGCCAATGCAATTAAAGATATTTTGGCAATTTTTGGCAATGCCTTTGTTTTGATCCGATTTATGTAAATAAGCTCAAAAGAGAAAGTGTCGTGAACGTTGCAACATTTTGTAAATGTTAATGTGACCCAAAAGCCCATAACGTATGAGAAAGCAGCCCCACGTATGAAAGGCAAAGACGACCAACAGATGAAAGAGGAATTCACAAATAAAATGAAACTGCAAAAACAAAAATATACAAAATAAAAAAAAACACATGTCGTTTATAAGATACATTTGTATCTTTTTGTAGCTACAATCGAATGGCTGGACATCCGTTTTCTTTATTCACTTGTCGCTACGCTAAGTTCGCCCCATTGGACTTAGCCATGTGCTATTATAGTAATTATTAATGCAATTAACTCGGAACAGTGTAAACAACGTGTGTGCGAGCGAGTGCGCATGCTATTTGTCCATGAAAGTCGCTGAAATCTCAACATGCAAATGAAGCACTATTGTGAATTTGCTTACTGAAACCTTATTGTGTTTTGATTTATTAGTATATGATTAAAATAGATAATGAGTACTTTTCACAATACATCTAGTTGGCTTTGATCTATAAAATTTATCTGCACGTTGCATAATGGATTTTCCCTCCCTTAATAGAACACAATACAAATATCATTGTCCTCGCATTTGTTTACAATTTGTTTTTGTTAAGAGACATGATAACGTCAATTACTTATTTTCTGTGTTTGATGTTGTTGGAACAAAAATGCATTATCCGTTAATTTATTTATAATATTCAATGTTCACGCTGTTTTAAGCGCCAGTTGAACACAAATCGTTCTCAATGCAAAGTAGCTACAACACCAACAACAACAACATAAACACAAACTTTGAGCAAGCAAAGCTCCGCGTGTTTGTTGTTGTAGTTGTTATTGTGTACGTACTTTGTAGGTCAGGGTTGTCGCGTGTAATGCAAAACGTGCCAGCAAATTGAATGCAAACGCGCGAGCGCTATGTTCGCAAGCACAACAACAACAACAACAATAAAAAGTCAAAGGGACTGGGCTAATAAGCCGCAATATGCATAAATTATATCCTACAACAATCAAAACACAAAACTCGAAACGCAATTCGTATGCATTTATAAAAAGCTTAAGGGTTCGATGCCATCTGCACTCAAACAATAGACAAGATGAAAAAAAATACTACTACATATAATATAATATAATAAGCGCTTGGGAATTCTTGGCACGCGATGCAACAGTTGCAACAACAACAACAACAACAAACAAGTCTGAAGCGATTGTATAAGAAATAGAAAATAATTGTTGTGTTTACAATTCATATAATATAGCAATTTATTACGAACTGTGTTTAAAGAAGTCATTTAGTTCTTCTGAAACAAATCATTTGACAAATTGTTTTGCATATTAAATGCTCAGTTTTCTCTAAACAATGTATAAATAAAACGACAAGAGTTTAGTTTTTGTCATTAAGCGTGTTTATTTTTAAGACCTTATCGATTTTTCAAGCCAATTGACGCCTTGACATTGTCTAACAGAAATTTCTCTTTTTAGTATTTTTCATATTTAACTGAGTGATTGTTTTGTACTATTTATTTATTTTTTCAAGGTTACATTGACAAAAGGTTTTTTTTTTATAAACAAAGTATTATTGATGATGTGTACTGTATGTATTTTATAACGATTTCTAGATAAACAAATATGAGCACAACACTAATTAAATAATAAAGAGAACACAATTTGAATAACATGTATCGAAATGCTTTCAGGCACCTTTTATTTGTTTATAGTATAAAGCCCATTTAATGCATGATTAACTTTTGCTGTAGCCATTAAAAAAAAAAACGGGCTAAAAATAATAATAATCACATGCAATGTGGATATTGCATTCCGTGTCAAATTGTATATTTTATGGATTTTGTTTTCGAGCTCTATACTATGTACATTATTTCCGATTGAATCGATTTAAATATTTATGAACTGCAAAGCGTATTTCCTTGACTTTCTCCTCAAATTAAATGTATAAATATCTCTTGTTAAGATATATTTACATTGAAATTGGCATTGACAATTCTTGGAACTGTTTGCAAGAATAAACTCAAAAAAAAAAACAAAAAAACATGTGCCAAATGAATTTGATACGCTGATTTAAGCTGACAATAAGTTTTTGTTTGTTTTGTTTATCGCAACTTTGGACTAGTCATCAGGCAGATAATAAATTGGCTATCGTTGTTAAGAAGGTGTATAATTTCATCACAATACCCGATAACAAATCGTACATGTGCCCTCGCCACGAAAACGAGAACAATAACGAGGGCAGTTAATAGACATGTTAATTATACGTTATAAAGTACGAAAGTAAGTTTAATTTAGTATGTAAACTTTTTATGAACTCTTTTAAGATACAATTGTATATCTTATGAGTTTAAAACTATATGATCTACCTTCTATTTAAAAGCTGTATAACGTTTATATATGTACGATTGAACAGAACACATTTTTTCGTTCTACCTAGTATTTGGCTTATCAGTTCAAGTCGCGTATATGTATGTGTGTATTTATTTTGTGAGAGCACAAAAACCAAGGCTGCTCTCCCGGGCCTACAAATTGGTTTCTTTGTTCTCATTTTTGTATGTATATTTGGCTCTCTTGGTTAATGCGCTTTCGCGCCTTGAGCTTATCATTAAATCGTTTTGCTGTTGTTGGCGTTTGCTGTCGGTGCTGCTTAATGATTTATTTAAGCTTAGCTAGGCAAACGGCAAAAGGGAAAAGCAAGAGAGAAATAACACACTGTGCTAAGTTTTATGCCGGAACATTAGCATAAAACCGGCTCACGTGAAATTACTAACTGTGACAAGTAGAACAGGCAATGCTGTCAAGCTGGCTGACACTTGTGTCAGTTAGTAGCTCTGGGCACATTATTAATCCACCTGCGAAAAGGGTCACCAAAGCAACATACCGACCAACATAAACATTTATCTAACTCTTTCTTATCCTCTCTCTCCTTTTGTATTTGTGCATGTTTGTCTATTTTTTTTGAAAAGTCCTTAAGCGCTAAAACTTATTGTTGTGGCCCCTCATAAAAGAAATTACTTTGATTTCAAGTTGGGAAACAAAAGTTTTCGCCTTTTGAAAAAACTCTACAAATCACAGCGTTCGCTGCACGTGCATGTATGTATGTGTTTGTATGTCCATTAAAAGTTTACACTTTTTGGGGGTTAATCGCTGGAATCAAAGTGGTTGCTCTGGCTGGCGGCCGATGTGTATCTATCTATTAAAAAATCGAGGCGAATCGAGCGAGTCATTATCCGGGATGGGGCCCAAAGACGATGCCCGCCGCTGACGACAATGACAACGACCAACGACGACGTCGTCAAATATTTTGAGCGCGACGTGCGCTCTCTCTTAGGAAATTGTTTTTGCACAACGGCCACGAAAACGTGACAGCAAAATTAACGCCAATAACAATGCGAGCGCACGTTAAAGAGAGTTTTGTGTTTTTCGGGTGCAACTGTGCTTTGTTGTTGTGCGCGCCTTGTTTCTTGCTCTTTCTTGCGTGCTAGCTACTTCTTTATTATTGCTCACTGCAAATGTCGCTCAAAAGTAGGCAGCAGCACACTTGGGGGCATACACACATATTTTTCAACAAAACGAAACAAAAACACAAACAACATCAAAAGGAAAATGAAGATGAGCAGAATTTGGTATGAGCAGCAGCTATTAAATGGAATGGGCAGCATTGCAATATTTTATGCAAAGGAATAAATTAATAAATAATCTTGTAAACCCTCTAAAGCATTATTTAATCAGTTGCGGGCAAATAAATATGTATATCTATATGTATGTGTGTAGGTATGTATGTATATGCAAAGCGCTCTAATCTTTGTTTGTTTTGGCAAAAATTCTATTCCCAGTTGGCAGACCCATTTCAAGTAATTTCCGCACACAAAGATGTTTTTTGTGTGTGTTGGTCATAAATTATATTTGCCTAACCTCAAAATCTCGACTAACCTCCTCACACCCAGCTCCACCCCCAAAAATGGCGTCAACGGATGTGGTTGTACGTGTATGTATATGTGTGTGTTTGTGTGTGACAATGAGTGTGTGTATTATGCCTGTATGTAGTCCTGTGGCACACGTTCACGTTTAATCGATTTTGGTAACAGTTGTGTTGCTATTTTCATTAAGGGTTATTCCGGCTTGATCTGAGCAGTGGCACAACAACAATAAGCCAAACAACTCAAAACTAAACGTTGCGTTTGATGCTACTGTGTATTCGTGGACAGAACGAACGAACGAACGCATATCCTGGCATCATCGGGCCGACATCGTGTGCGTTTTTAGCTACTCTCCGGAGAGCTTGTTGTCGTCGTCGTCGTTGGGTGTTTTTGATTTTCGACATGTAGCCGCCATTGCCGCCACGTTCTTCTTCTTCTTCACATCTACTCGATGCTTGAATTCAACCCTTTTTTTTTCATAGTGTGTGCAAACACACACACACACAAACGTTTGCATACAAAGTTTTGCATATTTATTATAGATAATTTGTGTAAAGGTTTTTGTGCTGGCGCGCAAACTCTCAACAACTGTGTCCTGTGAGCATCCTGACCCTCAGTCCCTGTAAATGCTTACAATTTTTGTCTGGTACTTGCTGCTGTTGCTGTTGCATATGTTGTATACATTCCGTTTATTGGGGGAGGCGCTCAGTAATTAATTTCTGGCTTGTACAAATGCAACAAAACAAAAAGAGATGAAGAAAATTCTTTTGGGTTGATTTTTTAGCATATTGTGTGATGTCTGGCAACGCTGTGTGTTTGTTTTTTTGTTTGTATGCTGTGTCAGTTTGCAAAGTTTGTTTTGTGCGCTAAGTAATTAAGATAAATTGGACTGGCGTAATTGAAATGCTGTTCTCGAGCGCATTTTGTTGATTGATTTTCATGTTAATCAAATAAAGTCATAACACTGATTATGATACAACGTGTAGCTCAAGTGTTATTATGTTGGCAAACTAAACCGATTAACATGTCTTAATTATTCAAAACGTGTTTTCAACAATTATTTTGTTGTAAGAATATTGCTTTACAGTGCGACTTAATCACTCAATACATTTGTATTAATTACCCCAGCGCACCTTGACTCGTTTTAGCTAAATGTCAATTTCATACACATTTTTATTACCATTTATAAATACTTAAGTGTCGAGTCAAAGGTGGGGAATTTTTTTTTTTTTTGTGTGCATTAAAATTTTTAATTGAACAAATTGTTGCCGTTTGTTTCGCCATTTAAAAGTGCACAAAATGTAACAAACTTATTCAAAAAAGTGTTCAAAAAAATAATAAAACGCAGTTAAAGTTTATTAAAAGAAAAAAATAATAACTTAGCTAACAGTAACAGATTTTTTTTATTGCCCAGCAGCTGTGTTTAAATCGCAGTGCAACACGCTTTGCTGGCAAAGATTTCTCGAGCGGAAATAACGATTATAATTATTGACGTCTGGCAATAAACTCGAAAATCGCCTCAGCAGCAACATCAGCAACAAGAGTATCAACTGTTTGTGATGTTATTTGCCAAGCCTGTTTCCTGTTGCGCTCGGCTTGTTCGGGCCACATGGATTTCCTACACGCTCTCACATGGCAAATGCTTGCTCTCCTCGGCATACAATGGCCAAAAGTTGTGTGTGTGTATGAATGTATGTTGCCGCCTGCGGCGAGTATTAGTTATGATATTACGATTACAATTACTTGTAGGACAAGGGAATCTTATAGCACTCCAGTGAGCACACACACATTATTCTATCATCCACCAAATAGAATACACACAACTTCTAGCTTCCTGGGCCGCATTGAATTTATTCATGTGCGCTCTTTGACAATGGCCCTTGACGTATACGCATTAACCTCTTGTAAATTGTTTTTTTCTTTTAGCTAATGTTTCCTTTCTCTTACCGAGTAAGCGAAATTTAACGCGTCAATTAATATTTGCATAACTTTGCATATTTTTTTTTTTGTCAAAAATCTACTTGTATTTTTCTTTCGATATTTACATTGTATTCTGGGTTATTCAAAATGATTTCGCGGCATTTAAATTTGTTTTGTGAGTTTGTTTATTGACTTCTGCTACGCTTGGCAATACTTGCAACCGTTCTAAATGGACGGAAAATTCACTGCAAGAAAGGGTCTTACTGTTATGTCATTAAGTTTGTATCTCAACAAGATGGATAGGCATAGTTTTTGTTAACTTGCTCAACAAATAATTGCCCTTTCAACAGTGCATAAATCAAACATTTTTTCGTAAGAGTATATCAAGTTTGTTGTTTATTGCTTTTAAAATGGTATATTCTTTTTTGCCCAGCGTTATTATTAATTCGCATGGTAAACATTTACACAAGTGGCAACAGCGGTTTTGAGGCGTTTTTTCCAGTTTTTGTGCTTGCAGCTGATGGCAATTGAAGCTGGTGAAGTGATGTTTTTTTTTTGTCTGTGGTTGGGTTTTTTGGCATTGTTTTTTTGTTTTATTTTTTTGTAGAAGTCAGCATGGTAGCATGATTTTTTTTTTTGCGCAGCTCAGCCATTCTTGAGAACAAGGGTTTGATATTAAATGAGTGGCATGAATTGGGCAAAATTTTAATGCCATTGCCTCTAGAGAATGAGTTGAGCTAATGCAATAAAGCTTAGAGAAATAACTATAACAATATCTATAACAATTGTACAATCAAATTGTAACAAGGTCAACCAAGAACTTTTAAGTTGTATTCACATTTTTGACCTAAATTCTTGACCCTTGGACAAGGAAAAGAAAAAACTTTTGTTTAAATTTAGTTACCCAATGCCGTCGAAACTTTGTAACTGAAGCGACAGACAAAAAACCGACTGGTCACCAAAGCATCCACAACAATGTCCGGGCCGGCAAATAGCCTAGAGAAATTTGCATTGCCCTCCAGCTGTGTGCTGTTTCCCCCTTTTTTTTTAGCATCAGACAAACGACAGACGTTGCATGAATGAATTGTAAATGTTATCGTTTATACTTTTATATAAAAAATGTAATGTAATGTACTTTAGAATTGATCAAAATGAGATTTAAAATACAAAAACAGTTTGTAATGGCAAAGAATAAATACTTTTATGCACTCGTCACTCATCAGGGACATTTATCTAGCTCCTGAATTATATTTTACATACAACACCTATCGATAAATATCGATTTTGCGAATAATTATATTTAATAATATAAGTTTTTTGGTTTTCTCACAGCAAAGTTAACCTAATTTGTTAATATACCATCGATTCGATAGTGTTGCCAGACCCTTTCGAGCAAATCAGCTGCTTTTTTGGTTTTTTAGTATTTTTAAGTAAACAAAGAAGTTTTTCCGTAGGCTTACAGGCCATCTTTTAGTAGTCTTCAAGTCTTTGAACAGAGCTACGATTATTTTGCTCTTGTTTTTGATTTTAGTTTTTTGCTCATTTGACAGTCACATTTACTGATTGGCGGCTCTTGTTGTTGGTTTCTCATAATCATCGCATAATCCAATTGAGTGTCAACTTGGGTGTCAGTTTTCATTTCGTAAAAACGAAAACACTTTTGTTTTTTGAAAAGAAGGGGGTAAGGGTAAGGGGCATTTTGGA
This sequence comes from Scaptomyza polygonia, assembly GCA_035044585.1. Lineage (NCBI taxonomy): Eukaryota > Metazoa > Arthropoda > Insecta > Diptera > Drosophilidae > Scaptomyza > Scaptomyza polygonia. The sequence continues at coordinate 132,226 of JAWNNU010000949.1, read as the reverse complement.
TAATTGGCGGCACTCAGGCATAAAACCTAAACTACAAGCAATCCTTGAGGTCACTCTGTTTTCCACTCAAGTTTCCAGCCAAACCAACGGTATCTGTGTCTCTCACTCCGTTTTTTACCCTTCTTTCTTTCTCTTACTTCTTTTTTCTTGTTTCGGCTAAGTTCTCATTGTTGTTGTTGTCTGTCTGCCAAAGTTAACCACAGTTATTTTCTTGTTGTGTGTGCGGGTGTGTGTGTGTGTGTTGTGTGTGCGGGTGTCGGTTTGCTAGCCCTTTTTTTTGGGTTGTGGTTGGTCGAGACGTATCCCAAAGTTTTAATTTGTTATGTGTGGGGAGTCGAGAAGTTTTTCATTTGCAACTATTTGTTATTGATGTGTCTGCTGCTGCTGCTGTTGATGCTTGGAATTTGTTGTTTAACTTTTACACTTGACTGGTTGTCAAATTGACAAAGCATATTAAACTTTTTAAGTTGACAATTGATTGCCATTGATGTTTCTAGTATGTTTTGACAAAGGTTCAACAAGATAAACTGTTGACAAGTCTTGCTGAAGTTGTAATTTGAAATTTTACTAAATTATTAGGAATGAAAAACTGGACAAAACAATTGTATTATAAATCATATGCAACATTTTGTATATCTCTTCTTCTCGTTATTATATACAATTATCTTCACTTATTTATACCACACAGTTTGCTTCCATAAATAATTACCCTCAATTATCGTGCTCCGTTCACAAATCTATCCAAAAATTGCTTATAATCAAAGAACAAAGACAAATCTAATAGCAACAACAGAATGTGACAGCTGCTGCGTAGCTGGGTAACCTTTAGGATACAAAAAAAAAAACGTGTAATGGTCGGTTAATGATTACTACAAAAAAGGAAAATACAATCAGTCGTAAAGTTTCCAGACGAGAACATCTTTGTGGAGAGCAGGGGCAAAGAGTGCAGCTGTTGTTCATGTAATCTAAACAATACCTGCCCAATATATTTATATATACAAGTGTGTGTGTGTGTGTATCTGTAAAAGGGAATGTTTAGCTCAAAGAAGCCCAAAAGCGGTTCAATCGAGAACAATGAACCGAAAATAAATGAACAAAAGCGAATCGAAGAAGCTTATTGACAAAAAAAAAAAAAAAAAAAACGAAGAAGAAGAGGACGATGAAGAACAGTAACAAGAAACTGCCATGGCTTTACCAAAAGGATAACAGGCGTTTAAGAGCTGTCACAGGATACTCACACACAGATGATACCCACTTGTGTACAGATACAGGCTTGTGTTACTCCAGCTGCAAAAATGTGTATATCTCGGTTTTTTGCTGAGCCAATTTTTGAGCATTTGGCTATTTTGGCCGTACAGCTACCAACAGCTATTACCTGTTGTCGAAATGTATCTGCCAGATACACATTCTCACATACAATCGCCAAGTACATAGTGATGTTCTATGTTAGCTCGAGTGCATTCTGTGTGTGTTGTGTGTTGTGTTGTGCCCTTGGTGGCCATTGTTTAAGCCATCATCAGCAGCTACACATCAGGCAGCATCATCAGATACGTTCATTCTTTCTTTGTTGTTGTTGTTGTTGTTAGTGTTGTGGTTACTCCATCAGCTGTCAATGGCTTCTGCTCTGCTCTGCGCTGCCTGCTTGCCTGCAGCATACAGTTTTTGAATTCGTTTTGCTCTCATAGCATGTGTATGTGTGTGTGTGTGTGTATCGTATCTGTCTTTTGTCCATGTTGTTGTTGTTTATGCCAGTTTTAGTCTGTCCATAATTGCTGTGCATTCGTTCGACCAGAAGTGCCAAGACAACTACACTGTGGAAAAAAGGCAAAATAATAATAATAATAGCCAAGCTAATTGGCAATTCAATGTTCATTTTCGTACAACAAATAAATTGGGTCTTGTGTGGCATACTCATTATTACTGATTGCAACCGAATGCTGCACAAGTTGCATGAGAATAAAAGCAGCAAAAGTTATTTTTATTTTTGTCAAGTGTAATCAGAGCTTATAAATATGTACATGTGTGTGTGTGTGTGTGTATTTTTGGCTGTAATGAATTATATTTGACGCTTGGTGTAAAGCCCCTTGTGTCGTTGTCCTGGCAACCTCATAAGTATCGCCCACTTATATAATTCCTTTTTCCAACACAATAACATAATCGTGCTGCATTCTCCTTCCAAATTAATCAGTCTCTTTGTCTGTGTGTGTGACTAGTAGTTCGTGCTGTACTCGTAATTCTATTGTCCTCATGCTTCTACGCTTTAATAAATTGCAAACTCAATATTGCCATGCAGATTACTAAATAAGTATATGGGTCTAAACATGTATGTATGTACGTATGTCGATTGCATCTTTGTGAATTTGCGTGCTGCAGTTGCCAGTTAAATTTAGAGCTAAAGCTGTTGACTGCTTGGCCTGGCCGGGACTGCTGCTTGGTCGCCACCGGTGCCGACATCTTTCAAAATGTAACGCCTACAGACATCAGATTCATCCATTAGTCGTGGTCAGAAGGAGTCTGACAAGACACACAAAATACAGAAATATACACATAAACATGTCTTTCAACATAAGTCGGCAAGTACGATGGACAAAACACGGATTGTTTTTGGATTTTATGAAGAGTAGTTAAAAAAAAAGTTTATTTTTTCCAAATATATTATTATAATTCCATTGTAAACTTATTGTAATACATTTTTGTTACCACATTTTTGATTAATAAATAAGTTTGTAATATTACATCAAAAGTAATATATATTTTTTAACATGCAACTATTTTTTTAATTAAAATTATTTCAAAATGTTTTAGTCTCGTCTTGATTAAAAATATTTGCAATTACGTTTGCCAATTATTATCCCATTGTTCATTTTGCTGTCGTGTGTGTATGTTTGTGTCTGTTTGTGTTTCTGTCATTTGAGCGTCTTTTGTAAGGGTTATAATACCATATGAATATAGAGATTTCGAGAATGAAATAGAAACGAGGCGAAAAAGAATATGGCAAATGCAAAATCTTTACTTTTTTCCATTCCCTTTGCTTTTTTGTTTAGCATATTTCCCTATTGCTCTCTCTCTCTCATTCTCTTCTTGGCCAATTGCTCGACTTTGAGTTGAGTTAAGCCAGCTACCTCCAGCTACCTTTTTAGCTTGGGCGCCGTTCAAGCGCATCTAAAATGGTAATTTGCTTGTGTTTTGGGCTGCGCTTCGTTAGTATCTGAACCTGAACCCCTCAACTCAAGTCTTAACTGGTTTTCGACATGATTTTTGTTTGCTGTCTGTCTGTCTCTCTGTCAGAGACTTTTCATGATCAGTTTAGGCGCGAAATTATCTCACATTAAATATGGGAATTGGCATTTATTATACTATATTGACCCAATAAAAAGCTAATAAAATTAAAAAACTTTAACTTTCAATACTTGGAAATTACTATTATTTAAAATTACAATTGTTTTACTTTTTTAATTAATAATCTTAAGTAATTTTCATATTTTCAATTAAATTTAAATCAAATTTTCTCTCTCATCTTTTCAGGTACGTTATCAAAACAGATTTGTTTCGTTTTTTGTATGGATGGTAAGAAATGAGCTTTAACTAATGGCCGATTTTGAGTAATTTAGCCATAAAATCGCTGGTCAACCGTTTGGTGGTAGTTCCAAAATAATGTCCTTAACTTTTGTCTTTAACTTTCTGAGCAACATTTGCTTAATGACTGTCACAAAGTTTTTAACGGTCAGTTTTATGTATAGAAACACATCTAATTAACTCGAACGCTGTGGGAGACATCATTCTGGGACGAAAGAGATTATCAAATGATGTGCACGTGACGTGTGGTGGATTAGGCTTGGCTCTAATGACTGCTTACTTATTTATAACGCATTTTTAAATGCCTTAAAAGACCAAGCAAGACCGAGACACGGCCAAAAGAAACCAGAGCGGAAGTAGATTAAAACTAATTTCCGACGTAACGCTTTTTGCTGTTGCGTTCAAAGCAAAAGGCCAATTCATGCACAAACACACACAGACACACACACACAAATGTATATACAGGGTGGATCGGACGATGCTCCATGTGGAACTCGGGAACGACACAAGGCAATCAAAAATCTAAAACCAAAGCCAAACCAGCGACCGACCGACCGAGTTCTATGGTGGCGTTTGGTCAACGGCGCAGAACCCAAAACAGCTTGCTCTAAATACAACGATAGCAACAACAACAAAATAACGTTAGCAAACAGCCATAAAATATGTTGTGAGAGAGAGAGAGGGGGGCCAAAAGCAAAAGCAAAAAGAGAAAGAGATGAATGAGATGAGAGCGTGAAGGCAAAATGCGAAGCGAAGCTTGGCACTGAAATTACTTTTGAGAGTACTTTTACCTACTCGTAACTTCACTTATAACGTTATAATACTATTGGGCAATGTTGTTGTTGTTACTGCTTTGACATTTGTGGGTTAAAAAAAAGCAAAAAAAAATAATTAGCCCTAAAATTATGGAGCGAGTAAAGCTTGCGTTTTACTGTTTGTGAAGGAAAAGCGGGTATGAGCTAAGAGCTAAGCTATGGCAACAAAACAGATTAAAAAAAAAAAAAAAAAACAGCGTTGCCATTAAAGCAGCTTTTAGACGTCGTCTTTGTTTTTATGAACTCGCTCTTTTTTATCTTAAGTACTTAACAGTGCCTTGTGTGTTGCTATGACAAGCTAAATATAGAAGTAATGAAAGAATTTCCATTATGTATCAAAGAATAAGTAGCTGAAAAATTGAAACAATGACTTGGATTTCCTCATTTCTATTATGAAAATAGTTTGCGCAAAGGACACTTTTGCTAAAGAAAACTCCCAGTTTTGTCATTCAACAAAATTGCCCATAATCGATCTTTTAGAGGCTAAATATTCACTTAGGTCAATCAAATATTACATATAACATTCTGCCAAGGCTAACAGTATTCTGACGTCAAAGTGATTATTTAGTTGTTGTTTGTAAATATGGTACTGGAAACAACACTTTTGTTTAACGCTCTCTTGATTGCCTGAACAACGCCTTTATTTATAAGTACAAATTTATGTACGTTTTTGTGTGTGTGTGTGTGCTTAGATTTGCCCCTCTGGCTAATGTTGGCTTGGTTGGGTATGATGATGAATAGCTGGCTCTTCTTCTACTACTTTTCTCGATTCTCGTAATGTAAATAGCCATTTTTATTATTGTGTTTGCGAGTTGTGAGTGGAAGACCGGGCCAAATGATTGCTTTGCATGTCGTGCCAATGAACTCGTCCCAACAAAAAACAATTTCAGGGGCATTAACGCCAAGCAAAATAATAGGTAGAGTAAGAGTCAAACTACTCAATTAACACACATCACGTGCAAACACGAAACTACTATAAAACAAATTCTTCGCCCGAAAAGTGACCCCAATTTGTGTATAGCAGGCCAAACGGATATCGAAATTTGCTATGAATATATAAAGCCTATATAGCATTCTCTCTCTCTCTCTTTCTTTTTTGGTGTGCCTCGTTTAAGTGCAGCGCCGCATCGAAATGTATTTTTAGCTTTGGTGCGAAAAACTAAAATATGATAAATAATAAATTTGGTATTTTTGCTGATTTTGTTTGTTGTTGGTTGGCGTCGGTTGCCTTGCTGCCAATTTGCCTTTTATTAGGCCAACTATAGAATGTGTGTTTTTCGCTTGTGTCAGCTTTTTTTTTCTTATGGTTTTTTGTATTCTTTAGAGTCATTTCTCGCCCACCCAATTATCATGTACATATGACCCATTGAAGAAGAAGGCCTCATTGGCTGATTTTAAGTATCGACATTGTTTTTTTGTGCTTATACAAACTTTTTTTTTTGTTTTGCCTAAAAGTTGTTGCTTTACCTTTTGAAGGCGTTTAATGTTTACTGGGTTGCGGCATTATTTCTTTGGGTCAAGAAGAACGGGCGCCCGCCTTACAGTCGTACGCAATTAATTATTATGTGAAGACGCTTACAAAATAATTAATTGGTCAGTCAGAATACTCAATTGAGTGCTCAAATGTCTTCGAATATGAGTACCAATCAACAAAGATAATCGCATTAAAATTTGTGCTTTTTTTATCGTCGTTCATTCAACTAAAAAGCGCGACAACCACAACAAATAAAAACAATAAAAATACAAAAAAAAAAAAAAGAATAACAAAACCAGCAAACAACAAATCAACCAAGTTGGGGACACCCACGCGCCTCAAAATTCAGCTTTCGTTTGTTTGTTGCTCGATTCACAAAAGAATAACAAAAATACTTACTAAACCCAACCTAATTGGGATTACGTTTAGGAACAAAAACTCTTAAAAGATCTGGTTCGCTTGTTTTTAAAGCTTATCAAAATTTGCTTTGGAAAACTCGTTGATTTCAATAAGTATTTTCTTACATTGTTGAAATTGTCAACTCCCATGCACTTTGAGGGTATTTTGATTGTTCTTATACCCATTCCACTGCAACCTTTTTCTATTGTTTCTTTGTGTCAGTTGAACAAAAACAAGTGCTAAAAGAAAAATTGGGGAATAACACTTATTTTTCTTCTACAGAAATTTTTAAATGTTTGCATTTTGTTTGCCATAATTTGTAGCACTTGGCATTTAATAAATGACTACAAGTTTTCTAATAACATTTTTGTGTTATTATTGGCACTGTTTTACATGCAGTCTGTGAGTTGAAGGAAAGTAAAGTAAGGCAAATTGTGTGACAATTTAATAATAATTTTCTTGATTTTTTTTTGAGATAATTTATGTGATTATGTTAAGAAAACGTTGAACTTCTTCTAGCAGATAGCTGTGTACTAAATGTTTCGAGCTTGCTGACCGACGACAGCCCAGCGAGAACGAAAGATATATGTCATAGATAATGCCTGATTATTTTAAATTGGATGCTGTCTATCCACATTGGGTACGTTTTGGCATGTGCCTCGTCTCTCATCGTTTTTGCATTTTTCTATAAGTATTTATTATTTTTTTAATTTTAATGGTTGATTCTTATGTTTATTTATGCATTATCCAAGCATTTTTTATAAAAATAGTTTGGGGCTTTGATTTAGATCAAATAATAAAACGAAACAATATCATATCAACATTCTTATGTAGAAAATAAATAAACTTTCATGTATATTAAATGTATAAACAATAAACATTTTACGTATACGCAGTGTTTACCTGACCACGCCCAAAACTGAGATTTATAATTACGGTATTTGTGTGTGTGTGTGTTTAGTATGAATTTACTCGCATGTACCTTGGCATCCAGCTGCGTATTATTGGTGCGATTTGTAGGTTTATCGTTGTTGCATTGTGCAAATTCTACAATTTGCGGTTGGCTTCAATTTGTGATTTTATCATCAACATCGGATGGCGGGGGAATTCGTTATATTTCTAAAGAAGATGTTCATTTGCCAGTGCAGAATTTCATATTTGTTTAGTGTTTTGTTTTTTGCTCGGCATACCTTCGACTCTCGATGCACATTTTCTTTCACTTTGGGGGCGTAGCAGACCGTAAAATTTGTGTGTGCGACAATAAGAAGTGGCAGCTGCTTGACATTCGCTCAATGTTGCTTTTCTTTTTTTTTTTTGACATTTGAAACAGTTGCTAATATTTTTGTGACACTTTCTTTGCGGAATAATATCAAATCAAAAAAAAAAATTAAATTTTAAATGCATAAAATTTGATTTTAATCAAGATTTCAAAGCTACTTTACTATCTTCTTTGAATGCTTTACAAAAATGCTATGAAAAAGAAACAAAATAAAGTTTGTTTATCGAAGTAACTATCGATAACAATCATATTTGATTATTTTAATAAGCGATATAAATCATCAAGCTATAAGATTTCCTGCATATCATTTCTTTTGGCATTTCAATCGATTTTAGTTGCAATCCGATAGAAATTTAATGCATCGATTTCCCATAACCTGTGCATTCAAACGTTATTAACGCTTCGTTCCAGCTTTGAGATTGCTTTTGCTGCTGTTGCATCTTTCGTGTTTTTTGTTGATACTAATGCAGCTTTTGAAACTTATTGCAGTGGCAACTTTGTGCTTTTGTGTCTGCTACCTTTGTGTAGAAGTAGCCGCAAGGCTCACCAGCAATTTAAACAATTACTCAAGCACAATTCACACACACACACACACACACATACATGTCGTGCCCTTTGTCATGCCTTCAATACTATTTGTGTTCATTCTGTGTGTGTATCAATAATTACAATTACTTACACGCTCCTAGTTTGTAGTCCATTTGCATATTAACTTTACATCCTTACTTACTATTTTGATTGAATTAAGCCATTTCTCACGCTAAACTCACATTAATTGTAAAGGCAACAGTCGATGTGCAATCCTTTTGTGCTTTGGCATGATAAGATTTCTTAAAAATAAGTTAGTTACTATAAGAACTGTAATGAAAAAAGTGTTTGACTTACTAACTTTCATTTCAAAAACTTATTTTTTCACCCTTTTTTGATTTCAATTTCTTTGTGCACAAACCATTAAAATAGATTGTGAGCTTAGTTATTAGATAAACAGGCCAATATACTGTAAGTGTGTCTGTGTATTAACTTGTTAATTTGTTATTTGAGTGTGTGTGTGTGTGTGTTAGCACTTGAAGCCAGACAGCAACGATGAAACGGACAATTCATTCGGTCGAACATAATGGCGGCAACTGGACTGGACGAATGGAACACTTGACAGTGTGACAATCTAATTACATGGCTGATGTGTTCAATGTTGTTGTTGTTGTTGTTGTTGCTGTTGTTGTTGTTTGGGGGTCAAAACCTAAACCTAAACCAACCAACTCCCCTATTGTGTTTTTTGTTGTCTGGCTTTGATGTGTGCAGTGAATTTGAATAAATGAATTGAGCGCATGAGTGGAATGATCGCTGAAAGGGCAATTCCCCTAACACCCACCCGCTGTGTCGCTCCCCCAGGTCAGCACAGTTTAGTTGGCTTTGACTGAACATATTCAATGTACCTATCTATGCTACTGCTACTACTATTAAAAACAAAACGAATAAAAATGAAACACCAACACAAACAACAACAACAACAACGCATATATATTCGTCTGCCACCCATTTTTCGGCCCCATTTCGAGAATCGTATCAGAGGGTAAGAGCCACCAAACAGTTAACGTTTTGTGGGGAGACATTCAGGACACGTACTTACATAAAACGCACGTAGCGTAGGTAGACGAAACCGAAGGCCGCCCCCGCCCCACCGCACACAAAGTGCACATATATTTTGTGAAAAAAAAACAACAAATTGTCAAAGAATTGAACGCCATTTGCTATAAATGTTTAAACACTTTGAACTCAAAGTGCCGAGTGCTAAAAGCATATTGCCAGAGGGCTAGAAAATACATTTTTTTGTGGCGATTTTTGTGTGATGGAAAGGTAAATTGGAAACATTGTAAAATCTACTCCGAACGATTACAGGACCAACCAAATTTGAATATAGATTACTTTTCGGTTGAATATAGCTTTCCATCATTCTCAAACTTAAAATGATAACAATATATATGATTATTATTGGTATTGTTTTTTTATGAAAGATATGCTTTGTTAAAAAGTTAACCATATCTAATACATTAATAATCTTGAATTTTATTCTGAACACACCTTACCAACAAATTTCAATTTATGACCAACCTTTTGAATATTATATTCAATTTTCTAAATCCCCTACTGCTTCAAGGATCTTAAACAGATTGACTATCAATTGTGTCTACTATCCAGATTGCCAAAATGGCCTCTCGTATCCTCTCATGACCATAAAATTCCAATCCAATTCACAATGATACGTTTTGGGTTTGCCCTTTTACACGGTAAACAGTAGAAAACCAAAACCAAATAAAATCAAAAAAAAAAAAAAAAATCAATTGGCTATATAAACAACACTTTACGAGCTTTTTGTTGCTATTGAAGTTGATTATATGTTGAAGCTCTCTCTGGCTTTATGGCTTTTTGCTGGTGCTGTTGCCCATTTTGCTCATCGGCCAGTGTAAATTGTGCGACAATAACAAATTAGCTGCAATGTGGCCTAAAATGTGGAGAGAAATGTATGTGTAAAGTGGAGTGGGGCGAAGGGAGGGAGAGAGATGATTTCAGGTCGCGCATTACCGTTTGAACTGAACTTGTTGTGCATGTAATTTGGCAGCAAAAGCGGAACCCTTTTTTTTTGTTTTCGTATTATGAGCCCAAACATCGAGAGTCGAGAGCTGGCAAATCCAAGTTCCAGTTCGTTGACTCTCACGTGCCGCCTGCCACCACGGGCCAGGGATGGCCGTCTGTCTGTCTGACTGTCTGCCTGCCGTTTGGTTTGTTGTTTGGATGGTTGGTTGGTTTGCTACCTGTACGCGCATAGCTTTATAAATGCCAGTTTTACCGTTTTATGCCTGATTTTCCGAGTACATTTATGTTGGCTTTTTTTTTTTTTTTTTGGACTGGGGCAGCAATTTATTATTGTTGCGATACTGCACACTGGCCAGAAAGGTACCAAATAGTTTCTATTGCTCATTGACAATTGAATTTTATAAAAGAAAATTCATTATTACTTGAATAATTGTAAAAAATAAAACAAGTTCATCAATCAGCCTTCAAAATAATTCCACCAAACTTTACAATTACATAACTTTTTATCTTTTATTGCACCAGTGTGCACAGTGAACTGTTAGTTAGTAGAGCTCACAATTTTTATTGTTATTATTGTTGTTGTTGTTGTGCTCGTTGTCGCTGATGTTTGGTGCGTGCCTCTTGCGGGAAATTTGTGTTATGACTTTGCTAATGTCAAGTGCAAATAAACGTTTGACTACGTGAGCCAAGCGATACAAGCCAACCTTCTCAGTGTTGGCCAAGTTTAACAGTAGCAGCAGCAACAGCAACAAAAACAACAAGATTTGTTGCAATCAACATTATCAAAACAGACGTACCAAATGTTGGCTACATCGCCTCCATTGATGACGCCATTAAACACACTCATACACACACATGTGTGTGTTTGTCGAAAGAGACAAACAAAGATGGAACTCGATTCGTTTTGTTGTTAATGTTGTTGTTGTTGTTTGAGTCAAGTGTTTATTGCAGTGCAGGTGCGGCATGTTACGCTTTTAAACGGTTCTTCAGCCGATTTGTATCTGCTTGTATGTGTTTGTGTGTATTATAATGGAACACCATCAAGAGTCTCGCATACACACACACACACACACACACACACACTGACAATAACATAAATAAATAACATTAAAACAAACTCAAAACGTTAATTGCATTCGAATGCCGTGTACGTGAGTCGGCATCCCCCCCCAGCTATAATAACAAAACCGCCATCTCATCGAGTGTAAAAATAAACATATGCGAAAGGGCGTGGCAGGGGTCAGACGAGACGAGACGAGACAGACGTTTTTTTCTTTTTTTAATATTATTTTTACAACTGGTACAAATTGCATTCAAAGCCAGCCCCTTCCAAACATTTGCCAGTTAGAACGACGTCGAGAGAGAGAGAGTTAACTTGTTTGAAGTTTGAAGACTTGGAAAAATATTTTTAAATTAAGAAAATCGAATGCGATTGTTGCAATTGTGAAAATTAGATATATATTCTTGCGAAACTTGATTTAAATCGTATTTCAACTTTATTATGCATCGTCTGCCTGTGCGGCTTAAAATTAAAGAGGAGAGAGAGAGAGAGAGTTTGTACATCAAATTCAAAAAAGAGATGAGGGAGAGAGAGAGATTACTGGCGTTGTCATTGGTGATGTTGGATTATGTTTTTGCATTATTATGCAACGAAATTAATTAAAAAACGTTGACAAACGCAAAACACACACAACAACAACAAAAGCAACACGAAACAACACGAATTTTTCCTTTGAAACGTTGTTTTTTGTTGTTATTATTATTATTAGTCTGGGCGGCAGTTTTGTTGACATTATTTTGCAGCTAAATAAATATGGCTTTTGTGTGTGTTGTTGCTGTCTGTTGTTGATGCACTCTCATTGTTCACATAAATTGACTTATTTTATTTATAATTAAAAACCAAGAAAAATAAATTCACAAAAACTCGGACATTCGGATTCGACCAATTAGCATTAGCATCAGAAATATACATATATGGATTGATTTCAATCCGGCATTTTCAATGATGTAACAAAAATAATCAATTTTTTTTTATATATTTGTTTTGGAAAACAATCTATTTAACTTGCCAATTAAAATAATTTTGAATATGAAACAAAAAGCTAAACAACAACTTTCAATAAAGCTTAAAATAGAGCTAAATTTTGCGTTTTTGTTTGTTGAGTTTAACTTAACACAACGCAAAATTTATCAATTATACTCGCTGGCTTGTCATTGGACTGGCTGTTTACTTAAAAACCCATTGAGCATTTGTGTATCCGTAAGATACATTTATATGTAGTCCATGTGAATACGCAATTAATATGCATTCTACACGGCAGGCAGTATCCCAGACAACCACTTTGTCAAAGACCAAAGTATGTTTACGCTTCGTACACTCATATAATAACCATACAGATAGATATACATACATACATATATACATATGCATGTGTGTGTGTAAGCAGATTGTGTAAATCTGTGCACAAATTACGAACAGAAAGTTGAGAACCACTCTCTCTCTCTCTCCGATGTTATGGAAAGAGAAATGCCTGCAGACGCAATATGAATGTCAAACGTAAACTCGCTTCGAATATTGTTGTTGCTGCTGCTGCTGCTGCTCTTGTTATTTATTGTATGCTGAAACTTTACACATGCATTCATATACTATATGTTCTTGATATCTACTCGTGTGTGTCTGTGTGTGTATGTGTGTGTTTGTGTATCTGTGCTTGTCGCCACTTCAATTGAATTCACAAACAGCACAAAGCACATTCAGGACAAATGGGAAATGAGAGAGAGAGTGAGAGAGAGAGAGACTGTATGGAGACAGTCGGAATTGAATAGAGGAAAATAAGTAAGGGATGAGTCGTCGGTTGCTTTGATAAGTGGGGGCCGCCCATGTCCAAAGAGGACTTAATTAATGATGCTGCAGATTGAAGTGCTCACGACAAGGGCGAGTAAAATGCATTAATTGGTTGCGAAAAAGCTGGGCAAAGCTTTCTATTTGGGTTACGAAAACCAACATATGTTTCATTCTAAGAGCTTAACCTGTATGTACTCCAAAATCTTCAATTGGGGATGACAAAATGCATTTTTTGAATGTTAGATACCACAAGTGCTTTATTATGGGCCATGTTTTCTTTTACTTTCCCCAACAATAGTACATTGCCATATGAATAAAGTGCCCAGGTATTTATTCGAAGAGGGTCCAGTCTAAAAATACATATACTTACACACATATCAATGCACAACAACCCACTTGATTACCCTCCCCTGTCTGTACAGACAGACAGACAGATGTATGTCAATTAGTCTTACAAATTGACTGCCGCTGTTGCCAATGCGCCACTCAGCTGGAGAATCTGAACGGCAGCTGCGTTTGACAGACTGCGGTTTCTTTAGGGGCGAGGGGGGATCCTGCTTCATTTGACGGTCAGCTTTAGCTTAGCTTAGCTTCGTTTTTTACTTTGGCTGCTGTTGTTGTTTCTGCGGTCACCCCTGGGCTTCGTCGCTTGAATCATCGTTTTTGAAGTTAATTTTAATTGTGCTCGAGTAGGAAATCTCAATTTCACAGCAATTTCCAGTTCAAATTCATTAAAGCACAAATCGGCACGAATCTCACTTCATTGAGCGTCGTTTGTTATGTGATTTAATGCAAGTTTTGCATTAATTGCCATGCGGGGAGACAAGAAAAAAAACAAAATGAAATACGATAATCATGTTGAAGCTATTAAAAATGAAGTTGTTGTTGTTGTTTTAGTTGGGTTTCAAGTGGCAAAGACAATGAGGGTCTTAATTAAGATATTGCAATGAAGTTATTAATGCCAACAGCTTTGAAACTCAATTACAAAAGATCTTCCCTATTTTAATTCACTTTTGTCATTAATGAAATTGATTTATTTGATCTTTAAATGATTCATGCATTAAACCAGTATTGTGGAATAGCTATTTCGAATTGTGTTTGCTTAGAATTTCAAGTTCGGTTTGGAAAAAATAGGTTATGAAACTGAATAATGTCATTTTATGGTGCATAAACAAAAAACACATAGAATAGTTGTTCAACAAGTTGGCAGCACTTCGATTATACCTCACACAAATTTGTAACGAGTATTTTTATACCATGAACCCATAAAATGGGTAAAAATGGTATTTAATGGTTTTGTGTCCGTCTGTCCATCCGTCTGTCCGTCTGTATGAACGCGTTGACCTCAGAGACTACAAGAGCTAGAGACTTCAGGTTTTGAAAATAAGTTCTCCTATACCATAAGCAGAACAAGTTTGTTTCAAATTATCGATAACTATTCTGTTTTCCGATACACACATCGAATCGATTACAAAAAAATATTGAATTTGGAAAATGTAAAAATAGTGGTTGAAATAATATGTAACGATAGAACTTTTCTCGAAATTTCGTCCAAATCGGTTTAGAAACACCGGAGATATCGTTAAGTCACTTTTTATTTTTGTTTACATTGATCATTATTTGAAGCATACTTTTAGGGCGCAGAGAGTAAAATATTTAATGCAATTGGGTTCAGGGTATCTTCTAGTTGGGCTCTTCCGACTAGAGCCTTCTTACTTGTATGTCTAATATTAGTGTCTATTAATTTAACTTAAGTGAAAAATCGGATGGTTAATTTTATAGCGCACATGCAGAAAAAGTGGCAACCGACTGCACACTTAAACACGCCCCATTTAGTGGCAGTGCCCTTGTCGCGCTTATCACAGTCGCAGCACTTTGCAAAATTGTCAACGCAGTGGGCATTAAATCCATCCTCCCTTCGTCGTTCAGGCTAAATGAATGAAACTAAAAACGGCAAACAGCGCAGCAATCGTCAAAGCTGAAACGTTTTACGAATTCTGCCAATTGGCCGTTGGCAACTCAATTGAATTTTCATGTGTTTGTTTGTATGTATGTAACACAACTAACATACGTACGATTGTTCGCCACTAAACGTTGGGCCATTCAGACTGTTGTAGCCTGGCCACAGTCCTTAAAAACAAATAACAAAAAATCATCAACGAAAATAAATCGCCATTTTTGTTTTTTGTTTGTTTCGATTGTTGTTTTGACAATTTTTGCATTTACGTTTCACTGAGCACGAAAAGTTAAAACGTCATTGAAATGAGAGCAGCTATAACAGCGAGAGACTTGCACTTGATTTAGCTTTAGTAATCGCTGTTCTTCTTCTTCTTCTTGTTGTTGTTGCTGTTGATTAAGCTGTCTGCAGTTCTTTTTTGTTTGTTGTTGCTATTATTTCTTTTGATACGTGCGTATTATCGCAGTTTCCTTGCGTTATGTTATTATTGTCCATTATGTGCGCCTTTTTTTTTTCTTCTTACATCAATAATTTGGAGTTGCCCTCACGCACAAGAAAAAATTCACGCAGTTTTTATTTGCATAAATAATATTCACATGGGAAAAAATTTATGTGAGAAAAAAATCAACTTACTTTTACTTTTTTTCTGTACATTTGCTATCATTTAATATACCCCTACCCTATGTTTTTTAAAGACCTTTTTGAGAACAGGGAATAGTTTTGAAACCGAATCCTTTAACTGATTGAGCAACGCCTCAAGCTACTTCTTATGGAACTCGACTTTATCATGGGCTCATTAGATATGCCTTGTCAATCAAAGTGTCTGCCTGTCAGTTGCTAGATAAGCCTCGAATAAACGTTGCGTATACGCACCGTTTGGTCAATTTCGTAGAACCTAATGGATAGAAGAAATGCCAGCACGCTTTTCCGTATACATTGAAATTACCAAATGTTGTTTATTATCGCTTAACAAAAACACCAACACGGATTATATGGTTGTTGTAATGTCGCTTGTCGATAAATAGAATAAACAACCACAACATATAGAATAATTAAGGTGCGGTAAGATATGTGCCATATCATTGCTATTGCCCTTTTTGACGTTATTGTGATAGTTTATCATTTAAATACTCGCACACACAGACACACACACACACACACACATTTAACACCCATGCAAATGTATTAATTGTGTTTTGATTGAACATTGCTGAAATATTTACACAGCAGCCAAAACGTTTAAGCGCAAAGAAACAAACAAACGAACAAACGAAAAGAAATGAAAGCGCATTTGTATAAGAGTTGGCGTTTGATCCGGCGGTGCTGTGTGGTTTTGTTCCTTGCGGCGTTAACAGGTTTTCAATGGGTTAACACAAGTGGTTGTTGGTTTTATTATTCGCCCTTTGGTTATGTTGCGTGTTTATTTTACACGTTTTCTTTATGAATTGTTTGCAATGTTGTTATTATTGTTATTGCTTTTCTTGATGGGGGGTTCTTGTTCTTGTCTGATCATATCGAATGCAAATTATTAATGTCTGCAGCTGCATAAGGTCTAAAGTACAATTTAATTTCCACCACCAAAAGAGTTTTTTTTTATCGTTTTTATAGTGTCTACACTTCCGTTTGTCCATGCTCCTCCTTCGCTTACCCCTGCCCTCCTTTGATTTCGTGTGCCCCATTTTTATAATAATCCATATCATCCCATACATACTATTTTGATTCATGTATTGTTCGCTTAAGTTTTTACTGAGGGTTGTTTTTTGTTGTCCTTATCCTTAGCACTCAATTGCTTTGGTGGTTCTGTGACTGCGCCAGAATACGCTCTCTCTTCAAACACACGCACACACATTCACCGAAAGAGAGAGAGTACAATCTCGCTCTCTCTCTCTATTTAGGCTCACTCTTTCTCTCTCTTATGGTATATCTCGTTATCGTTCTAGTAGCATTGCTACAACGCCTAGCATTAATATTCACGTGCTTCTATATTTTTGTGTAACCTTTCTCCCCCAATACCGATATTGGTTTCGTGCTGGCCGTTAGATGGCGCTGCATGACAGCGCCACGTCCATTTAGCCGAAGTTAATGGAAAAATCATGAAAATTAAGCTCCGTCGGCACAACGTCAAGTTCTCTGTTAACTTTCCCTTTGTTATTCTCTTTGTGTGTAAATACGTCTATTGGCTTGGCTACTTAGGCGATTACTTTTTAACTTTTGACATATTTTGTGAGTGTGCTTCGGAATGTTGCCAGATTCTTGTTTTTGTTTCCTGCCGACAGGCATGGTGGCACTTGAAATTTTTGATTTATGAAGTCTTGAAAACTTGCATTGTGTGCAGTTTGAGCTTTCGACATTTTACGGTTTTATGGTCGGAAAGTTTTTCGTTCGCTGAGCTTATTTTTATTGGTCGCTGCATCTTTTGGGTCAAATACGATGGGAAAAAACCATCACAGAAAGCAATTAGAGTAGATATAATAATTAATAATAGATCATAGCAAGTTAGCAATCAACTAACCAAAATATAATTTATTAGCACCCACTTTATTTCGTATACTGTGTAAACAAATAATAATCAAATAATTTACGTTTTGCATTCTTTTTGTTTTCAGGTAAATAAATGTGAAGAGATAAATATTAAATGACATACTCAAGGCAATGTCCCATACTTTGTGTCAGCATTTGACGTCACGTAAGTCAACAAACTGTATCAAAATCGTCAAAAATTATTTAAATGGCATATAAATCAAACGGCATTTATGCATGCATGCAAAACAGTGCTACCACCTGTTATTGG
Source organism: Scaptomyza polygonia (assembly GCA_035044585.1). Lineage (NCBI taxonomy): Eukaryota > Metazoa > Arthropoda > Insecta > Diptera > Drosophilidae > Scaptomyza > Scaptomyza polygonia. The sequence goes on along the minus strand of JAWNNU010000949.1, from coordinate 114,498 downwards.
AAGCAGGCCGTTTGTTAGTAAGCAAATGCTATTTTATTGTATGCCGTGGCGTGCCGTCAATTCAATCTGGCAACGCTGTCCGGACCATCACTCTTGTTGCTGTTGTAGGTTGCTCTGGTTTTGTGCTCTTGTGTTGTGTGTGTGTTGGTTGTGTTTCGCTCTTTCGAGGTACTAAGTGATTTTACGTGTTTGGTGCACCACACACGTCTGCCCATGGTTGAATTATACATGGTTAAGTCGTGAGAGCATGCTCGCTCAATTTTTAGGAGCCTGTTGTTAGTCGCAAAGCAGCTGTCAACGTGATAAGTTGTGAGTGCGGACGAATTTTTCGTGGAATTTTAAGGTTACGTTACTTTTTTAGAACTATGTTTATATGTTTTATACGTTTATACATGTTTCATGTCATTTTATTTCATTTACATAATCAGTTTAAAAATTTAAATTACACATGTAGCCAAAAACACACAACGCTCTGAAATTAGAACCTCTGTTGAAAAATGTAAACAAAATCACACATCGTTCTATCTCGTTTTTGCACACTAAAACAAGACGATGAAGCAATATCGAAGCAGCAACTATGCTATCTCTCTTGCACTCGCATGGTCTTATCAACAGGCTCCTTCTGCCGCGCATGACTTAACCTTGTATAATTCAACCATGCGTCTGCCCATCACCTTTGTGCGCTAGCCCGCATCGCTGACGTTTAGTTTAGTTTCGTTTCGATTATTGTTGTTTCGTTCGTTTCGTCGGTAAGTCGATTTGGGCTGCGTGCGCTCTCTCTTCGCATGCTTGCTGTCATGGTTGAATTATACAAGGTTAAGTCATGCGCGGCAGAAGGAGCCTGTTGATAAGACCATGCGAGTGCAAGAGAGATAGCATAGTTGCTGCTTCGATATTGCTTCATCGTCTTGTTTTAGTGTGCAAAAACGAGATAGAACGATGTGTGATTTTGTTTACATTTTTCAACAGAGGTTCTAATTTCAGAGCGTTGTGTGTTTTTGGCTACATGTGTAATTTAAATTTTTAAACTGATTATGTAAATGAAATAAAATGACATGAAACATGTATAAACGTATAAAACATATAAACATAGTTCTAAAAAAGTAACGTAACCTTAAAATTCCACGAAAAATTCGTCCGCACTCACAACTTATCACGTTGACAGCTGCTTTGCGACTAACAACAGGCTCCTAAAAATTGAGCGAGCATGCTCTCACGACTTAACCATGTATAATTCAACCATGCTTGCTGTCGTCTGTCGCTCTCGCATTATGATTTTTTTGCGCTCTTGTTGTTTTTCGGCTTGAGTCGCGCGCTGAGTTTTTCTTCTCATTCTTTGCGGCGCGCGCGAAGCAACAACAACGACAACGGCGACGACAACGACAACGCCGACCAGCGATAACGATGACGATGTCGACATCGAGGACGCGAAGCACAACGAGGACATCACCGAGGATACTGTAATTGTAGGGATATAAAAATGTTTTGTGGGATTTCGCCGCGACTAGTCTTACGTACGTGCCGGGGTCGCAATGAATGTGTCGTCTCATCGGTCGTCTTCGTCTCCGCCTATCGCCTCTTGCCAACATAATTCGTTGTGTTCTCGCTTTTGAGTAATAAAAGTGCGTTTTTTAAAAAAGCATTTCCTGTGTTCGTTGTCGTCGCGTCACCGTAGCTAATTGCCGCATACAAATCTGATAACACATATTAATTGAATTGATTGGCCGAAACGCGCGCTCGACTGAAAAAACGTGTTTTACTGTGAATATGTGTGTGCTTAAGTGCAAAACAAACCATTAAATAAAAGTACAGAGTGCAAATCAAAGTTCATAACGCCAACAATTAAATCAAAAATAAAACAAAATAAAATCATTAAAAAAAAAGTCTAACCGAAAATCAAGTCAAGTACATTTTATTCGTATTTTTGTGTGTGTGTGCAGTGCATAAAAAGCAGTCAAAATTTTCACCATTTATCCGCAAATATTTAGTGAGTATCTCAGAGATGTCCGCCCACACACACATACTCACACCAACTCAAACATACATTCATTTACTCACTCACTCACTCACTTATTCACAAATCGCGCTCCTCCAGTATAAACAACGTGCGTGTGAGAAAGAGCACGCGTGTAAATGATGTTTGTGTGGACTTTTGTCGTGTTTTGTTGTTGTTGTTGTTGTTGGTATTATTATTGTAGCTGCTGGCACATCTTTGGGACTAAACACAGATACGTCAATATAGCGCCACACATACCCTTACATAAATTCGGATACAGATAGCCCAAGTACAGCGACAACAGCAACTAGAAGAAGAACAAGAAGAACAAGAGGCATGTCGATGAAGACGACGACGACGACAACGCCGTAAATTGTGAAGAAATGCGCGCTCGTGTGACCCCATAGTCTCTGCAGCTCTCACCCTTACCCCCGCTTCAACACCCCCTCCACTCTCTCTCACTCACTCTCTCGCTTTCCTGCTATGCCCCCACCCCGCGCCAAAAAGCAAAACAAATAAGATGTAGATACACTTTTTTTCTTTCGTTCTAACATATATTGTTGTTGTTAGCTCCTCCGTTGGTGGCATATGTATCAGTGAAGGTATTTTATCTAGCTCTACAAACACATACATACACCCGTGCATATACTTTAGTGAGTCAAGCATGGCTCTAATAAAAAAGCCTGTGTGTGCTCTGCTCTGTTGTCCATCGCTTGTTGTTGTTGTTGTAATCCATTAGAGATACCTTTACATGTGCTTTGATACCGTTTGTGGTTGGTTCTGTGGTGTTTTTCTTTTCTGTCTTGTCTCTTAACTATCTTTCTTCGTCTATTTTATTTTGCTTTTAAGTGCGTGTCTCGATTTTTGCCTTTCTTTCACACTTTCTGCTGCTGGCATTCAACTTGTTGTCCAACCCTTTTGTCGTTGCTTTGATTTACAGTTGATTTCCTCTTTTTGCTCTCTTTTTTTTACGATTAGTGTTATAGTTGAAGGCGTCTCATCTCGTTGGTTTCATATTTATAAAAGTTGACAGCTACAGCCCCCACTACAATTGATGGGGCACATCAAATTGATGTCAAGAAGGGACCATTTCATATGCAGCAATACAAAGTTGTTGTTGTTGTTGTTCCTGCCTGGGAATCTGATAGGCAATTTGCATGGTTCATTTCACTAAAACATTTATTTTCAATGTAATTGGAACGTGACGTGCGTAAATGATTCCATAAGTGATTTATTTATATATATTTTTTTATTAAATTCAAAATTACGTTAGGAACATGAATCTTAAGGAAGAAAACGTGTTTGATTGATGTTTGAAAACTGGTCAGAACACTGAGTTAAGAACAATACTCAATCAATGTCTCTTAGCCTTTTGTATTTATTCAATATAAATGGTTTATTAAAAATAAGGAATCATAATTTTTCAGCTTAAATCGGATTATTAAATATATATGATATATTGCTTATTGCTTGCTATAAGTGTTAATTAGCTTAAGTGGCGCGTAAGTCTCATTAAACTGTTAATGTTTAAATGTGAGGTGCGAAAAGCCTACGAGTTATCCAAGTACAACAACAACAACAACAAAACAATTATTGGCAAGTGCTAATAGATTTCGAATAGAGAATGCAGTAAACACAATTAGCTATTTCTATATACTTACATATAAGAAGTTACGTTTTAGCTTGCAAGGCAATTAACAACTCAACTCGATTTGTGCTCTAATTAATTTCTTTAATTGAAAACAGCAAAACACCCTCACGCATGCCTGTCTGTCAATTGCAGTTAAGAGACTGAATAGTTAAGCTGCACAAACACCAAATAACCGCATTTGAAAGCCAAAACACAAATGCCTTAATATGCGCGCAGACTTTGGCTATTGTTGTTGTTGTTGTTGTTGTTGTTGTTGTTGGGCATGTGACGCTTTTAGCCTGGCTGGTTAGGCCTCCAAAATATATGCCTGTCTGCTTGTGATGCCATGCGATGATTGTGTTGTCATTGTGTTTGTTGTGGGTTCGTTGGTTTACTGAAATGACGCGTGACGTCGTAATGACTTTGCTATTTAGAAGCAAAATTCACACATGTATATATGTTTGTTTGTTTGTTTGTGTTTGGTGGCTTTTAGCCGCAGCTGTGATTGCGGACCAGATTAATATATATTTTTTTTGCCAATCACACGGCTCGTATGTGTTATATTTGTGGTTGTTTATGACTTGACGAAACTCTTGTGATTTAAACACTCGTTTTTGGTGACTCATGGCGACAGTTGTTGTTGTTGTTGTTGTTGCTTATTGATTAATTCTAAACACGTTTTCAATTTGCTATTGGCTTTTGACTCTATTAGCTCTTATAATAGCCCTGTTAACATCAGTTGTCACTTTTCCCATAGCAATTTAATGCATATTTAATGTGCCTAACAGTTAGACTACTATGTGTGCGTGTGCGTGTGTGTTAAAGGAGCTATTTTTCCATCACCAACCCAACCCGACCCCATATCGCCCCACTCCGCCCATTAGCCAACGATTCAAACCATCAACAGGCAAGCGAATTGCATAAAATAAATTAATTTGATTGCCAGCAACGCCCAGTGTTTGTATTTGTTTGTTGTTGTTGGTGTTGTTGATGGGTGGCAGGCGGCAGGCAAATACAATTGCCGCTTCATTTCGATATCAATTCAAACAAATGCCTTTTTGTTTGCCACCCCTTTTAATTACATTAAAACCAAACTCTTTGTACAAGAGTTGAGCAAAGCAATTACTGAATATAGCTAAGATATACATACATACATACAAACATACTTGTGATACTTGCAACAACGAGGCATTCTATCTTAAACCCTTGTCTAAGCTTAATGGACAGAAAATAATGTGATGATTCTATAAGATTTGGCAAAAAAATGTTCATCATGATAATTGCGTCAAGTTAAGCTACTTGTAAGGTTGCTAACAATGTGAGTTCTCACAAAGTTTAATTTCAAGGATATTAACATACAACGACGTCAACGAAAATACTGTTAATTCTCTAACTTACTTTGTGACTTTTTCACTTACTTAATCCCTATAAATAAATATATGTAATTGAAATGAAATCAGTCAAGAATAAACTATGCAAATATTGTTGAAAAGCAAACAATTTGTTCCATTAAGTTCTTTTGGGGGAGGGGTTGAGAGCGTTTCCCTTTCATCTTTTGCAAAACCCCCCCCCAGCACAGCACAGCATCTAAGCAATGTAATTAGGCTAATCAGCTTGTGCTGTGTTTATGCTGTTTATGAGACTAAATGAATGGTTGAATAAATGTTAAAGTGTTTTTGTGCGCTTTGTGTGCGCCGCGCAAGCTGTTAATGATAATGATGATTATAATGATGCGGTGTCATCGACAGCCAGCAATTTCTACATGAAAACATCTCTGGCTAAACATTGCGCCCACTCACCTGGTCACACACACACACTCACACACACGCACACAAAATGCAAAACGATAGCGAGAAGGAGAAAAAAATGGAAACTCGAAACTCATTTCAACAGCACTTGAGACATGAGTTATTTGGCTCGAGTGGTTTCCCGTTGCCCTGCTTTTTATTTTTAACGTTGCGTTACGTTGCTAGGCGTTGCGTTTCAAGGAGCGAGCGTAAAGGATACAATTTTTTTAATTGCTGCAACTGATTGCTGATGTGCGTCCTTTTGTCTGGCTTTGGCTATGGTTTTTTTTTTTTTTTTAATTGACAAACATTATAAATATGCACTCTATTCGGCGGCTTACATGTCGTATAAAAGACGTTTCTATTGAGGGCATCTAATTAGCAACAAAATCTTACAAATCGATATACATATTAATAAGTACCTGTGTGTGTGTGTGTGTGTGTGTGTGTGTGTGTGTGTGCGTTGCAAAAATAGCCACTTAATGTGGGCGTTTGTACTTTTTTTTTTCCTAGAATAAATTGTAACAAAGCAGGGCAAAAGTACTACACACAATAGTCGAAGCATTTTTGTATTTTGTTGCCTCACGCAACTTTGCCACAGCCATTCATCACACTTACGACCAGCACGGCCCCTCACCCCCCCCTTTTCGGACCCAAACTCAACTACATTCAAACGTAGCCTATACACTTATCGATTTTTATTTCATTTTTATCCCCATTCGCCTGCAGATGCTGTCTTATGTCGTTTATCCCCCCGTCTTCCCTTTGGTATGCCTCATCGGCGACTGTCCTGTGTTTTGTGCCTTTTGACTGCCTGCCTGGCTGCCATCTCATTGTTTTTTTTTTTGCACAAACATTTTTGTATGCTTGCTCTGGCTGCTTATAAACTTTGTTGCAATGTGGCATGGCAGAGTGCGAGTGCGAGAGAGAGAGAGAAAAAGACTTGGACGCCAGTTGGTAGTCAGCGACATATCGCCATAACACCATCAACAGTTCATATACACAACCGAACCGTACAGGACAACAAAATGCGAACTCTTGCTTTGAACTCCTTGTTGTTGTTACTGTTATTATAACTCCTCGTTGCTGCTGTTGGTCGCCTGGTCCTGACTGGTCCTTTTGGGGTCGAATTGTCACACGGTCGATCCGTCGGCTTTCTGTTTCTTTCTCGTTGCTTTCGTTTCGCTATTGTTGCCAGACTCTGTGACAATAGAAACAACCAACCAACCAACCAGCCAGCCAGCCAGGAGGCGCTACCCTTCCGCCTTCTCCGCCTTCGGCCTGGCCTGTACACAACTGCTCCTACTTAACGCGAAACTGAGGTTATATGCCAGTCAACCAAATAAATGAAACAACAAAGATGCTGCAACAAGCCAAAAGACTAAAAACGATAAAACATGCGAAAGGAAAGCAAAAATACACACACACACACACACATAGTTGCTATAAGGTGGACTCCCAACCGAAGCTCCCCTCCTCTCCCCTCTCTGTCTCAACTCAATAGCAACTCTGTGTGTTCCCATTAGCAGGCAACAACGATGACGCTCAACTTGCAACTCGAGTATCCTGAACGTGTCTGTGTGTTTGTTTGCATCTTGTGTGCGCTTGCATATAAATAAATAATTTTTTGTTTCTTCTTTGAAATTCAGATCTGGGACCCCAGGGACCATACAGAGTTATCCTGAAACTCGCTCAGTCTCTCTCTGTCTCTCTCTTTTATTTTGACTTTTATGAAACTAATAAGTTACTCAACCAAAAATTAAATTTTATGTTACGACATAATAAAAACCAAAATTGTTTCTTGATTAAAATACTAAAACTTGATAAGAATATTAAATATGTATGTATGTATGTATGTTTGTATGTATGTATGTATGTATGTATGTATGGAGTTATAAAAAAAAACAAATGTTGTTTGCCCCAACATAATCAAAGTATAATTTTAGTGCACTGTGATTCATTTATGCACTCTGTTAAATCCTTTTAAAGAATGCTAAGTAAATATGCATAATTAAATTACACGAACCCACCTACAACAAACTAAAGGACACAACAAAAAAAAAAAAGGATAGATGGCAAAGTGTTTGACTAGTATGTATCCGTAAACTTTTAGCTGAGTGTCTATGGACTTGAAATGTACCCAGAAAATGTTGTCTTTGGTTTGAGCCCGTCATGCCATGCCGCATTTAGCTTAATTCAATTATGCTGCTTAACAAGCCAAATGCCTTGAAGGCGAGCTAAAAGCTTCAACTATGCAACCCAAGGATAGACAGCAAGGATTGTGGCAACAGTCGACTTTTTCCACTCACTGACTGATGCCAAAAAAAAAGGAAGATAATAACTACTCGCAATACACTTTCCATTACCTTTGCAGTTTACCATTCTTTCGATTTTTTTTGTTTGTTTTTGTATTTTCTGGTGCCTGTTTTTGTACTTTTTGTTTGCTTTTTTTTTCGCCAACAAAATTTTTAACTGACTTTGAAAGGCAGGCAGCAAAGCGGCATACACACACAGAAGGAACTTTCAGATACTCGAGCAAATGCACATGGCACACAGACAGCATACACACACACACACACACACACACAAACACTCAGTGACTGTGCAACGTCAGTCAGAGAGTTTTTTGCCTCGTTCGTAAATAGGATTCATCTCGGTGCGCGGCCAGCCGCCGTTTGACTCGGTGTCTTTGCTTCATGCGTCTCTTCGTCTGTGCCACAAGCAGCTTGGTTTAGTTTTTATGCTTCTGCACAAAATGCAAAATAATGTGGCAACATCTGGGACCCAGCCTGCCGCCTCGCTTCTCGCCAAACACTCAAGCAGATGGCTGCCAGCGAAGGCAGGCGGCCAGTTGTTGGGTGTTGGATAATGCAGTTGGGGGGGCACTCAGTTAACTACCATCCAATCCAATCCAATCCATCCATCCATCCATTCAACCATCTAGCCAACATCTAGCCAACCATCCATGCAACCATTCGTCGTCTATCCGTGCGTTCATCTGCGTCTCGGCTATATAGCCAAACTTTTGAGTAACTCTCCACGATATATACATATATATGTATGTATATTTGTGTATGTGTGTGTATGTACGGGGTGCATATATGAAGTGTACATCTTTTTCTCGATTTGCGCTTTGGTTTTTATACTCTATTTATACTTTATCAAATTGAATGCGAAAGGGTTTCTCAAACATTGAAATGCAACAAACGTATACGTAACATGAAGTATATAACACATCTGGCAAATCTAGTTGCCTTTTCGAGTTTATTGGATTACATTAACTATATAAATTTACAATTTATCGAATGACAATTTATTTAGACTATAAAAATGTATAGTGCAAACCCCCCTTCTTCTTGTAAACATCTTAATGCGTATAACAAAACTTTTTAAACTACTCAGTTCAAATTCCCCAAAAAGGAAAGTTTGTATGTTTATTTCATAGTTTCAGTTTGAGTTCTTTCGTGCGATATTTGCATTTGTAGCTTTGTCTAGCAAAAAGAAAGAATTACGCTTTTTACCACATGAACTACTCGGTTTGTATATTTGCTTTTTGTCTATGAGTTCTTTGGTATTTATACGTCTGTTTGGAACTGTCTGGCAAATACCTCAATGCCGGTGGCACTTACTAATATGAAGGATTTTAATATGAAAAGGATTCATTAAGATTGCTAAGATGATTATTAATGACTTGTAAATTAATTGATACTGGTCAACCTGCTTTCTTTCTTTGTGATATAGAAACAGTGAAGTTTTAATTAGTTTCCCACATTAATGGTTTTATAAAACACATCCGAGATGAGCCTATAATTATAAACCAATCAAATGAATATAAAATTTCTGACATGATTATTAATTGACTGTAAAATTGTAATTGATTGGCTGTCGTGAGACAATCATTGGAAAATGTTAACCTTTTTGTGTGTAAGATGCTGCCACACCTGAGTTTTCTGTTTAATTCGTTACAGTTTGTTGCACATCTAACATCAAACTGTGCTGCGACGGGCAAGTACTTACATTTGTTCGTATTTAAGAATTTAACTCTCATACTACTCTTATTGTTATTGAGAGAAGAGAGCATGCGGCTTGCCTTTTGATTTACGTTGGCTGTTGGCAACTCCCCTGCCACTAAATCCGCTCCAACACTCACCCTTCGCTTCTGTGTTCAGTCACTGTTCGCTCTGTTGCACAGTCGACACGTCTTTGGCTTTGCCGTCATCCAAAGCTTTGGCTACATCGAAGATTATTGTGTGCGCCCCGCCAGCGAGAGTGCCTAAAAATATGAAACTCAACGTTGCCAGGACAATTTCACAGTAGGCAATGATGCGGATGGGAATGTGTGTATGTGTGTGTATTTGTGTTGCATGTTGAATGATGTGAACGACGGCATCTCCCGCTGTTAGCTGGGGCAGCAGTTGCTGCGCGCTTGTTAAATTCTTCGCTTATGCTTTTGTTTTGCTGTCGATAATGGCGGCAAACACACATGCAGAGCGGGGCAAGACGAGACGTATGGAGAAGGGGGTGTGGTAAGTCTTGACTTTGGCCTCGACTCATGCCTCAATTTTCCAATCGCTGACATCGTCTCGGAGACGAACAAAAAACAGCTTCTTTTGATGCCTACGTTTATCCTGTTGTTGCTGCCGCCGCCTTATCCGTAATTTCACATTTTTATATTTTGCAACAACCTCTCTCTCTCTCTCTCTCTCTCTCTCTCTCTCTCTTTGACTATTTCACGCTCGGTAGCTTTATTTTATCCGTATGCAAATTAATGCCATGCCCCGCCTCTTGCCTTCTCTCTCTCTCTCTCTATATATAGTTGCTAGAGGACAACCCATCTTTGTATTATGCAAATTTTTTGCCAGCTTTTTTGTTGCTATTGTTGGTTTTTCATTTCATTTTCTAATCAATACACAGAAGCAGCTGCAACACTAACCAGCAACAATATGTTGAGAGCAACAACAAAAGTTGAACTTTTAATTGAAAAACTACCTCGGGCAAAAATATGCCCGCCAGTTATGTAAGTTTGAGTTTTTAATACTAAAAAAATAGGTGAAGAGACGGAACGAAAGTGTTGTGAGCACATGATTTATTAAAAAGTACTTGCTGTTTAATTTTCTATAAAATATTCAGGTGCCAGATGCTTAAAACCTTAACATAGTCTCTATGTATTTTTAATTTGTTTGTTAATTTCATTTATGTAATGTTTAGTTAACGTCTTTAGTTAAGCCGCAACTAAAACACACAGCATTTTGAAGCTCATTTCTTAAAACATTTCTCAATAAAAAATATGTTCAAAACAAATGATATCCGTTTGTCTAATACATATTTTTAAAGCAAGTTGTGTGAAAGGAAACAAAAATAGAAAAACCGAACAAAGTTCAGGTGTTGACTTGAGAGCTTAACTTTGTTTTCTGAAATTCATTGACAATGGTAGTTTTGTGTATTAATCTCCTCGAAAATCAGAAGTACTCTCGTGCTGCACTACATTTATGGGCTTTACCTGCTTAGAACTAACTCAAATTGAAGTTCATGGACCAATCCCAAAGGTCTAATTGCTGCATACCCCAAATAGAAAATTACTTAATTACAGAGTATTCCCAAATAAAGGAAAAATAGAGTGTGCTGAGCAATTTGGAAATGAAGAAGTGCAAAGAACTTTTTCGAGCACTATAATAAAACTGGTTTGGTTTTTGTTTCTGTTTCTGTTTCTCTTTCTGTGTGTCTGTTCGACGACGACGCCATCCAAAAAAAAGAAGAAAAAGATGTGAGTATTTGTGACGTTTCCTCTCACCAAGCTAAGTTTGTTTCGTTAGTTGGTTGGCGACTCGAAATGTGTTTAGTTGCCTCGTTTTGTATGCACAAAGGCAGCCCAGCAGCAACGGGGCAACTGTTGAACAAGACGGGGGAAGACGTGGAGTGCGGGATGCGGGCAGGGGAATGGGGGCGTGTGATGGCACTGCCGGCGGCAAATTGAAGCGTCGTTTCAGCTTCGAAAATAAACATCTTTGAAATGGCGCGCAATTTTACTCACTTATACACAAGTATCTCAGTGTGTGTGTGCGTGTGTGTGCTTTAAATGTATCTAAGAGTTGCTCTCGTTGCTGCTGCTGCTGCTGCTGCTTCTGCTGTATGTGAAGCGTTCTTTGTAGTGTAATATTCAGTTGCGCTTTGGTCACGTACAAGATTGCTAGCCCCCAAATGGCTGTTGATGTTTATGCCTTCACTTGGTTTGCTTATGTGCATTATGGACATAAACGACTCTAGAGAGCGCCCCGTTTTTGTTTGGTTATATGATACGCTCTCTGTCTCTCTCTGTTGGACAATAATAAACATGCCTTGGCCCTGGATATTAGTGGGTCAATGGTGAGCCCAATAAATACACAATGAATAAGTGTACAATACAATACAATCAATAAAAATACATAATCAAGGATTATTAATTCATAATGGCGTTTGTCTGTGTCTGTTGCAGGAATATTGTCTCCTCCGGGTCCGTTTCTAACGCCCAGTCCATCACCATCGATCTCAGCTAGTCCACGCCTGCAACCATCACCATCGTTATCGCCATTCCCACAGGATGTGGTGCTCGTAGCCGGTGGCAACGCATTAAGCGCCAACAGCAATCCACAAGAACACGTAAGCAATTGCGAGAATTATTTCTATTGAAGAACCATTAATTACATATATTATTCTATTTTATTTCCTTTTGCTGATTAAGGAGCGCAAGGCGGCGACGCCTGGCAGGCGACAATCCATACATCAGTTCACAAATGGCAGTCCCAATGCCGGCACCGTTGTCTTTCAACCGAGTCCATCACAATCACCGGCCGCTGCCACGACGGTCATTGGCGTGACAGCTGGCGGTCTCATAGCAGCCGCCAATGCTGCCGCTACCGCCGCCAATGCTGCCAGTGGTCACAATAATAATAATAATACTAACAATGCAATCGGCACTGAGCTTAACGCCACGCTCGTCGGCTCCAATAATATTCAACTGAACAAGGTATGTTTCAAGTTTGTTTGTTGTTTGCACTGTTTACTAACATTTCGGATAAGATAAGATTTTCAAATCAAATTGGAGCACTTGATAACGCATAATGGAAGATTTACATTCTTCACAACAAATACAATACCATTTAAAATTTAATGCAATTCAATTTGATGAGCCATTTCCATACAGAATCGCACTATTCCATAGACAATGCGTCAATAGAACTGTGGGATATTCCCATAAGACGATTTCAGGGTTATTGTTAAGACACAACTTGTAATTAGTTTAATTATCAGTTTTATTATAATAAACCTTACATAAATAGCCATTGACTTTGGGTTGAGAAATGGAAAAATTTCCTTTAAAAAAAAAAAACAAAAATACAAATGTTCTCTAATTTTGCAGAAGGGAAACAAACGTACTGGACAGCAGCAGCAACAACAACAGCAACAGCAGCAACAGCAGCAACAACAGCTGCAGCAGCACCAGCAGCAGCAACAACAACTACAGCAGCAACACCAGCAGCAGCAACAGCAACTGCACCAACAGCAACAACAGCAGCAGCAGCAATTGCAGCAGCAAATCTTTAGCACCAACGCAGCGGCGCCCACCTCGATCTGCTCGTCAGTAGCTGGCGGCTATGGGCAACCGAGTGCAACGGCAATCAGCACGCCCATTTCGTTTGCGACAGCAAATGTGGCTAGTAGCACAAAAGGTCAAGCGAAAAAGGGCGCCAACACGGTGCTTAGCCAACAGCAACAACAACAGCAGCAGCAGCAGCAGCAACAACATCATCATCAGCAACAGGCACAATTTCAACACTATCAAAGCAGTAGTCCGCTGATAGCAGACAGTCCGATACCCAGTCCGAGCAGTACAATTGCCGCTGCGGCCATTAAACCGCCAACACCACAGCCGCAGGCCGTACAGATGCTGCCGCAGCAGTTTACTATAACAAGCGGGCCGCAGCAGCAGCAGGCGACGCAGCAAGTGTTTCAGTTCATTCAGGGGCCGCAGGGGCAGCTTATAGCTACGACACAGCAACCGACGTTGCAGCAGCAACAGCAACATCTGCAACAACAGCAGCAACAGCAGCAACGTTTTACCAGCAATGCAGGCATTGCGTTGTCCTCGACTGCTAACACCAAGGCGAGCAAGGCGCCGCAACAGATACTGCCCAAGCCGCAACAGGAGCTTGCAACACAGCAGCTGCCCAAAAGCAAAAACTCACAATTGCCACAGATCTCGCAGTCGCCACAGCCGCAACAGGCTCAACTCACAGCCGCCTCCAACAATGCCAACAACCAACAGCAACAGCAGCAGCAGCAGCAAATTTTGTTGCCTGCAACAACCGCCCAGCCGCAACAATTGCTCCTGAATCAAATGCCCGTGCTGGTGCAACAGAACCAGCAAGGTGTTCAGCTCATCCTACGTCCACCCACTCCCCAATTGACAGGGGCGCCATCGCTCGTAATACAAAATTCACGTGGACAACCCCAGCTGCAACAGCCGGCCCAACAGCAGCTTCTTCGCATAGTCAATGCCAATGGCGCCACAATGCAGCTGGCTGCTGCCACACCCACTTTCATAGTGTCCTCCCAGGGCAATCTCATACAGCAGACAGCTGGCGCTGCTCAATTCCAAAACGCCATCAAAACGGGCACACAGTTGAGCGGGTTGCATGCAGCGTTGGCGGCGCAGACGCCACGATCTCAGCCGTTTACGACGACGGCCACCATCAACACCCAGTTGCTGGGCCAGAGCGTTGCCGCACAGTTACAAAATCTGCAGCTTGCAGCTGCAGCAGCTGCCAATGGCAACGGTATTGCACAAATACAAATGCCCAATGGGCTGGCTGCTATATCGCAGCTGCAGCAAACGCTAGGTGGCGCCACTATAAATCTAAATCAATTAAATGGCGCTCATCTGCAGCAAATAGCAAATGCCTTCCAAACGCCACAGCCGCCACAGCAGCAGCAACAAGCACAGCAGCAGCAGCAGCAGCAACATCACCAACAACAACAGGCGGCAGCTGGTGCTGCTTCGAATGGTAATGGTAACAATTCCGCGGATATATTCGCACAGTCCTCGCCATCGCTGGCCGTTACGCCGGAGCCAATGCGTCAGCCGACGCCACAACAGCAGGCAGCCCTCGCAACAATACAGCTGCAACATCAGCAGCAACAGCAGCAGCAGGCGCAAATTCAACAGCTGCAGCATCAGTTGCAGCAAACCCAAACGCAGGTTCAGCAGGCACAGCAACAGCATCATCACAATCAACAACACCAACAGCAGCAGCAACAACAGCAACAGACGGTTGAGACCAAGAAGAAGCCGAGACAACGCAAAAAGAAATTGCCAGCGACGACACCAGTGCCACTGCAAAAAATCGCTATACCTGCCACACCAACAATAACAACAACAACAACATCAACGCCGGCGCCACAACGAACTCCAACGCCACGTGCTAAATCGCCATCACCTCCACCCACACATATACAACGCGCCAGCAATGGCAAACTTGATCTCGGCGATGTAATGAAGTTCTGCGGCATCACGGAGGACGACGACGACGATGATGATTATGGCATGGATACGATGACAAGTTCTGCTGCAACGACAGCGACAGCTAATGGCAGTGGCAATAGTCACAGCAACATTGAGGATTCACTGCCACAACAAGGACAACCACCACCACCGCCGGCGCCGATAAGCAACGGAATCACAACAACTGCAACGGCGCCCAGCTCCAATGATATCATGATCTCCATACCGAGCCAAAACGGCAGCGATGGGCTGCCCTTCACGCTGACCATACCGGCCCCACTGCCGGTCAACGAAGCCACCGAAATACCAAATATCCTCATCAAGATCGATCCAAGCGAAGCGGCAGCAGCTGCTGCTGCCGTTGCCGCCGGAGCAACAGTACCACCGTATACGCTGTCAACGCCTCGGTTGCCAACCGCTGAGGAAATTCAGCGGCAGGCACAGCAACATCTGGCTCAGCAAGCAGCCGCTGCGGCAGCGGCAGCAGCAGCAGCAGCAACAACAGCCTCAATAACAACCAAAATCTGCAGCAGCGTACAGCAGCAGCAGCCGACGGCGACGGCGCCAACGATTAGTTTTAATCTTGGCGGGCAAACCCAGACAATTGGCAGTGTTACGCTACAACCTACTCCCATTGCGGCCAGCGTAACGCTGACCACGCCAACAGCAACCGCAACAACAGCAGCAACACCAACTGGCAGCACATCAACAGCAGCAGTAAAGCCACGTCGAAAACCCACCGTGCGTCGCAATACAAAGAAACAGGAAAACACAAACAACATCAACAACAGCAACGTAATCAACAACAACAGCAACATTATCAACAACAGCAGCAGCAGTACGCTTTTTAACATCGGCAGCAACAACAGCACAACGACTACAGCAACTATTTGCAGCAGCAGCAGCAGCAGTGGCAACACTGTCAACACCATTACACTGACAACGCCTGTAAGTAACTGCACAACAAACAGCATATTGCTGCCGCATTGCCTTAGCAGCAGTGTCAGCAGCAACAACAACAACAACAACACAACAACAACAACAGTTCCCAGCCAGATTGGCAACATACAAATATCGCAAGTGCAAAATCATCACCAGTCTGCGTTGCCCATAAGCAGTGCGGTTGAGAATAAAATACAAATAATGCCCATACTACCACCGGGTGCTACTGTAATGGGTGGTGCTGTACCTGCAACATCAGTGACAACAACAACAACTGGCGGTGCCCAGCAAACGCAACTTGTTTTCCAGCCAACGCAAGCAGCAGCGACAACAACAGCAACAACATCCGCGGCAGAAACAACGACAATTAAGCTCTCAAGCGATGGCCGCCAAATGCATTTGGTGACAATTCCACAGGCAACACCATCGGCAACCCAAGCGGTGCCCATGCAAACTGTAACAACGGCCGGGGGTGCCACTATGCTGCCACCACAACTCACGGGTATGCCAGGCAATGTTTCCATTTCGGTGGGTTCGCCAGCCTCGGCAGCGGCTCTAGTTCCGCAACTAACAGGCAGCCTCACCCTAGCCGTTTCGGAACATTGCGAGCGTCTCATTCTGCGTCATGATCCCAACAATCCGCAGGATCATCAGTCGCAACTTATACTGCAGGCACTGCTCAAAGGTGCTCTGCCCAATGTGACCATTATCAATGAGCCCACACGCATGGACATAAGCAAGCCACCAGCTCCAACGCCCCCGCCACCGATTCAACAACAACTACAACAACAGCAACAACAACAGCAGCAGCAACAAATATTACAACTGTCGCAGCCCCTTCAGCAGCTCTTGCCGACAACAACAGCAACTGTTCAGCAGCAGTCCAAAGTGCAGCCAGCAGCAACTAACAAGGCTGACGTAAAAGGTAAGTGGCAGCGTTTAAAAGAGAGAGCATTAAAATGTGTGAGGAAAAATATAATATAATTTGAATATTTATTATTCCCCTTAATTCTTCAGCTGCCAACAACAGGAAGTTATCGACGCCCACCGTGCCCGCCACTAACCTGCTAAGCCACAACAACAGCACCAGCAACAGCAGTAGCATAAGCAACAGCATAATAACCACCACAACAACAACAACAACAACCAATACAATTAAACCACCGACCCAGCCCGCAAAGCCTAACGAAACTTTATCCTTTCCACAAATGCTGTCGAATGCAGCGACGACAGCGCCGCAACTGCTATTACAGCAGCAGCAGCAACAACAGCAGCCATTGCTTTCGTCACAGCCACAACCAGTGGTAAATAATAGTAATAATAATGCGCAACGTTATGTTGCATTGCCGCCCATCGATCCCAGCACACAGCAGCTTTTCTGCCTGAATAGTGTTTCCAATCAGATAACGGCCATCAGTGCGGGACAAACGGCGGCATCGATTGGTCCTGCGGAGCGTCTACTGATTGCACCAGCTGGCATCAATGCCCAGCAGTTGGCGCAGTGCCTTCAACTGGGCCAGTTGCACTTTAACGATGTGAATCCTTTGCCACCCACACAGCTACAACTGCAGCAGCAGCAGCAGCAGCAACAACAGCAGCAGTCTGTAACAACGACGGCAGCAACAACATTGCCTATTCCATTGAGATTGCAGCCACCGCAACAGCAGATCGTGCATCCCATACAGCCCATCAGCAATGGACATGGCCTAAGTCTGGGTTTGCCCATCAGCACGACAACAACAACGACGCTTACGACCAGCAGCAGCACAACAACGAACACAACAACGGTCACCAAACAGGTGGCCAATGTGGCGCCTATCATTGATCAGAGCAAGGCCAAGCTCGAGCCCGCAAAATCCACCGCTGCTGGCAGCACAGGAACATCGGCAGCAAGTACCGGTGCCGTGGCCAAAAAGAAACCAGTGCGTAAGCCAAAAACATCACCAACAGCTGCTGAACTGGCCAGCCTAAAGAATGCTAGTGTTGTTAAACCAATGCCAAAATTGGATCCGCTCTCGCAGAAGCCAAACAACAATCCAGTGCAAATTGTGCAACCTAATGTAGCTAGCGGCAAACAGATGATTGTTGTTGTTAGCTCAAATGGTGCCCTGACCACCACAACGACAACAACAACGATTATGAGCAATAGTATTCAACCCTTTCAGACAACAAGTGGTACTAAGTTGGTGGGTGTAACAGCACCCATGCAGCAGCAACTGCAGCAGCAACAGCCAACAGCAGCCATTGTTCAAATGCAGCAGCAGCAGCAGCAACAGCGTGGCAGCTTTAGTTTATCAGCAACAACATCGGCGCCCAATGCAGTAGCCAACAGCGGCAGCAGCAGTGGCTTAACAGCAACAACGCCTGTTGTTACACAACTCCAATTGCCAGCGCAGCTACAGCTACAGCAACAGCAGCAGCAAAAGCAACAATCCCAACCGGCACAACAACAACAACAACAGCCACAACATAATACAATATCACGGGTTCAAACCATACAGCTAACACCACAAATGCAGCAGGTATTCCGAACTGTTCAAATGCAGATTCAATTCCTTACCATTAAGCTGCAGAACAAGTCCTTTGTGCCTTCATTGCCCATTTCGCCGGATGTTGATCCCTCAGCAATTGCCATGTTCAACAAGACGATGAGTGATGCAGAGATCAATGTGGCATTGCAACGTTTGTTTGCTGAACAGTCTCGCATATTGGCCTCCGGCAAGGAGGTGCCTACGCCTGAGGGTATGCTGCCCACTCAAAACGCCAATGGCAGTTTTAGTCTGATGCCACAGCAATTTCAACAAATGGCACAGCAACAGCAACAACAGCAGCAGCAACAACAACAGCAGCAGCAGCAGCAGTCAGCGGAGTCACTTAAAGCAGCTGGTGGTGTTATTCTAGCTAATGTGGTGCAGCCTAACAATCATTCCACCACTGGCACGGCAGCAGCAGCAGCTACAGCTGCTTCAGCAGCAATTAATACTCAGCAGCAACAACTCCAGAATGTTGCTCAGCGCATTCACATCTATCCAATGCAACATCAGCAGCAGCAGCAGTTGGCAAATAAGCAAAAACTTGCACAACAGAAACAGCAACAACAGCAACAACAACAGCAACAACAGCAACAACAGCAGCAGCAGCAATCAGCATCCATTTGCAACATACAGCAGCAGCAAACGCCGCAGGCAAAGCCCAAAGAAACAAACTGTCGCAACAAAACGAATATAAGCAATCAACAACAACAACAGCAGCAGCAGACGAATGCGACTGTCAATATATTGCAATCAAAAACAAATATATTGTCAATGCCGCTCCAGCAGCAACAACAACTGCAGTTGCCAATAACCGTTGGCATCAAAAATGGACCACCACCGCTGATCTTTGCAAGTTCAACAAATCTGCTATCTAACAGTATCGGTAACAACAACAACAGCAACAACAGCAACAACAGCAACAGCAGCAACAGCATCCACAGCAACAACATTAGCAATAACAGCAGCAGCAGCAGTAGCAGCAGCATGTTGCCAATGCCACCCTTACAGCCGCAACAGTTTCAGCCACCACAACAACAACCACAGCAGCAACAGCAACCACAACAGCAACAGCAACCACAGCAGCAACAGCAAGCACAACATCAGCAACCGCAACAACAGCAACTGCCACAGCAACAACTGCCTCATCAGCAACTGCTACCGCTGCCTCTACAACAACAACAACAACAACAACCACAAGCGCTTCAAGCGTTACCCCCTCCACCACCAACTCTAGTAGCAACAACAATTCCAGCAGCAGCAGCGCCAGCGTTGAGCAATATAATTGCACCAACACTGCCAACATTGCCGGCATTGCCCGTATTTTTGCCATCATTGCCCATAGCACCCAAGGTGGAGGAGCTGTTGCCAACACCCAAACCAAAAATTGCACGCCTCTCCTTGTGAGTAGTTGGTTGAAAAAATGCCGATTTTAAAGAAAAGAGGCCAACTTGAATGCACTTAGTTTCAATTAAAACGAATTATATATTAACAGTCAACTCTTTCACAGGTTCGTGCGTCAATTGGAGGTGGATCAGGAGAGCTGCCTGAAGCCCGACTATGTAAAGCCATTTCGTACTAAAGACGAAGCAGTCAAACGCCTAATCAGGTGAGCTACTAATACACATTTGTTGGCTTTGCAGCTACATATAATAACTGTTGGTTTCGCATTCACAGATATCATTGTATGCATGAGAACGATGTGGAGCTGCATTCCGAGAGTGAAGAAGAAGAGTTTGAATCAACGGCATTGGGCTTCCGTGATAAGTTCCGCCAGCTAAGTGGTAAATTTCAGGAGATACTACTGCAGGAGTCAACGGTTAGTAAATTTGTTTGAAAAAACCTTTAACAGCTATTTAATTTATGTAATTTTGTAATTGCAGTTGCCGCATCGCACCTCGGAACTGTTACAAATGCAGCAGCTGATGATTGACGATCTTAAGGGCGAGATCAGTGACATTCGTTGTGCTGAAAAGGAATTGCTAGAAAAACAACACCAACAGCTTAAAGGGGAGCCAAGCTCGGAGGCAACAGCTGACCAAATCGTTTCGGAATCGGATACCAAAGTGAAAGACGAAATCAAAATGGAACCACTCGATAAACTGTCGGACTCTGCAGCACAGACTTCAGGAGCTGTGGATCAATTTGATTTGCTCAAGAACAGTGCTAATGTGAACAAAGCTTACAATAAGCAACAGCAGCAGTTGCCTCAGCAACAACAGCACCAGCAACAGGTCAAGCGTGAGGAGAATGGCGAGTTGCTGGGTAATGCTGGCCAGGCAGAGAATGGTTCATTAAGCGACACTGTTAAAAAAGAACAGCTTAACAGTTCCAAGGACAATGGCGAGTATATCAAAAAGGACTACGACTTTGATATTGAGTCCGAGCTGACACCCAGTTTCATCATGAAGAAAATGCAGACAGCAACTGCCAGGAATGCTGGAAACTGCTATTCTAACAGTCTTATACAGGAGCAGTCACAACAACAACAACAACATCAGCAGCAGCATCAACAACAACAGCAGCAGCAGCAGCAGCAACATGCTAAAACCAATGGCCTGGATGATCACGAAGATGGTTGGTATTGCTTGCAAAAGGAGCTCAATTTGATGAACAGTGAGTCAGCAATGCAACCACAACAGCAACTTCAGCAGCAACAGCAACACTTGTCTCAGCAACATCTGTTTGACAACAATGCCAGTAGAATGCTTAACAATGGCGGGAATCATATGTCTGATCTGTTTCCCAATGGCTGTATTGACAAGAGCAATCAGAGCATCAGCAATAGCAGCAGTAACAGCAGCAGCAGCAGCTGTGCAGGCGACGTTTGCAACAACAGCAGCAATGCTGGTAACAATAACAACAACAACAACGTGCCTATTGCCTCCTCTTGCAGTCAGCAGCGTCAACAGCCGCTGGCAATGCAAGCGGATCAAACTAGTCATCATCCGGCTATAAGTGAGTTCTTTAACAGCGATTCAGATGTGCAAAAATCTGTGGAGACACGGCTAGAGGCCATGTTCGGTGAGTCGCCGGTGCATTTGGATGTCAAGAATAGCAGTGATGAGCATGACATTGAATCCAATCTGGATGAGATATTTGGCGATTCGAAATCGCCAGAAGTGAATCACAAAAACAAATTGAACATTTGGGCACCAGACGCTGGTTTCAATGCCAGCTACACCAACGAACAACAACAGCAAACGTTTGCACACCAACAACAACAGCAGCAGCCACAGCAGCAACAACAACATCACATTGAGCTAAACTGCAACAACAATCCGCGCTGGATGCAAAGCATGGAAGCGCACTACAGTGACTACATGTCCAGCAGCACCAGTACAGTCGATGGCCAATCTCACAACTTGCTTGTCAATGGCGAGTCGCGAAAGCGTCATTGGAACGGTCAAATGATGGGCTCCAGCAGTGATCTGGAAGATGAAAACAGCAGCAAGCGTTTGTGCACTGCTTCGTCAACATCTTCGTCACCGATGTCCTCGCAACAACATGTTCGGGTGCCGCCTCATGGCATGCTGGATGCCGAAATGTTGGCGTTGCACGATGGCATGGATGGTGTGACCGCCAATGGACCCGCTGCCTTCTCGCAATTGCTCATGGAGCAGCAGCAGCAGCAGCAACAACAACAGCAGCAGCTACAGCAACAACATAGTTTTGCCAATCATCAGGCATTCGCTAATATGTTGGATCCGTCGCAGCAGCAACAACAGCAGCAGCAGCAACAACAACAACAGCATTACCAGCACAGCATGCAACAGCAACTGCAGCAACCGCAGCAGGGGCAGTTGCATGTGAATCATATGGTCGGGGCCTCTGCGGTTACTGGAGAATACGATGATGATATCAGCAGGCATGTGGCCAGTGCTATCGATAGCATACTGAACCTCCAGAACAGCGCAGATTCGTTGCAGTTCTCGTTGGGCTCGTTTCTGGGCGACAGCATTCTGGACGATCAGCGGCAAGCAGCCAATTTGCCTAGCTGTCAGCAGGAGCAGGCAAACAGCAGACGTCGTCAGCTGGGCGAGGATATGGGCGATTGTCTGATTAGCGGCGGTGCTGGATCAGCTGTAAGTGCTGTAGTATCCGATGGCAGTGGCAATCTATTGATAGACCATCAACACCATCATCATCATCAGCAGCAGCAGCAGCAGCAGGAACATCAGCAGCAGCAGCTAATGCAGAATCATTTGGGTCAGCAGCAGCCACATTTGCAGCATCATGCACAACTACATCACGGCCTGACGCAGGTGCAGCCGCAGCATCATGCCCAGCTGAATGACTTTAGCTGTGTGGCCGCTGGCTTAGATGATGCGGTCAAGTCAATAATGACCTCTTGACTTGGGCTTGGACAAGCGTCAGCAGCTGTCGAGCTGCCGCCGGCGGCAACGGCAACAGTTGCCAACAGTCTGATATTGGAATTCAACGCAACCACCTTATGAAGTACTGCCCAAGGCAGCCACAACACAAACAACGCATTGATTGTATAGTTTTGAAAAAAAAAAAAAAAAAAAAAAACCCCTGTGCATGTTATTAGTTTTGTTTAGTTGTTGTCCACTGTGCCAAACAGTTGACAATATTTAAATCCTGCTCTGTACAATTATTTCATCATTTTAGCGACTAAGTTACATTTTTAGCGTGAATTGTTTTAAAATCTTGTTTTCGTTTTTAGTCCAATGTGTTTGTACAATATTTTAAAACAAAGAGAAACAAAAAGATGAAGTAAACATCAGCCTGGTAATTATTTGTTTATTGTAGTCACACCCAATCGGTGAGCATTAATCAAGGACAACTGATCCTTGAAAGTCAATAGAAAAGCAATTAAAGCAGTGAATTGAAAACAAAACGACGTATAGCATGATATGCTTATTAGAGAAGTAAACGGAATGAGTTATAATGTAATACAAATTAAATAGATACAATAAAAAAGTGAAAAAATGCCTAGACAATTTATTAAAATTATATCTATAAATCTTTATATAAAAAACAAAGTGTACACCAAGCAAACAAACAAAAATCAACTCTACGGCAAGCCGTAGATTGAATACCCATGCAGATGCATTAAGTCAATTTCGATTCATTAGTTATTTTGTTGCCGCTATGTTTAAAAACTACACTTAATTGTTGGTATACAGATGTCATCCGAGATGATCAGCTGCGATCAGTATCTGCATCAAGTTTCATTCATAATAAAGCTTTAAAACTGACAAAAAGAGATCGGAAATTATCTCTATTGCAAAGTTGTAACAAAATTAATATACTTTTAAAAAAAAACAAAACAAATGATAAAGATTGGTTGTACAATTCAAAGTCGAGAGCATTCAAAATTTGTAATTAGATTTATGTAAAAAAAAAACAAAAAAAAACAATTGTAACAACGTTGCCAATTTAGTTGAAACGCGAGCGAAAGAAATTCAACCACTAAAAATCGCTATAAAATACAAAATATATATATTAACAAAAGAATATTTATTATTAAGCATTTGTACATATACATATTACGAGTATATTGAATATTTATGTAAGCCATGCGCCAGTTTCAACAATCGCAGTTTTTAATACAATTTAATGGATTTGCTCTTAGTGTAAAAAAAAAAAATGTGTAATACAGTGCATGCAAAAATACGTAATAAATAAAATTAAATAAACTAATTTGATAAATCGAAGCTAAGCAATTTAAATTATTCTTTATAAAACGCTTTACGTCTGTCTGCTTCTGTGCTAAAAAAACAAAAACTAAATAACTATATGCATGCATAAATAATTCGAATAGCCAATATGCTCAATTTTAACTAGAAAGCTGTAAGCCAAGTTCCAACTTGACTTTAACTACGGGTGACATCATCAAAAAAAAAACAGTCTTTGCGAGTTCCAAATGAAGCGACTCCATTAAATGACATTAATGTATAACGACAAACGACGAAGCAAACCAAAAGCAGTTCAAACGAAAAATCACAATTTTAGCAAATTTAGTTTAAACATTTATATATATCGAAATACATATAGATGTATGTATATACATATAGATATTTACTTATGAATACATACATAAATGTATTTACAAAAACAAATGAAAACGAATCGTATCATTGTATCTTGATCTTGATCTTGCCACAAATCTGATTTGTGATTTGTGCCACGTTTTAAATATCGATGTCTGATTAGCTTGTAACACAATAAAACAGATACATAAATCCATAATCCGTAAGCTACAAAGTATGAACTTAATCCAAATATTGTTAATGTTAGGAAGCCGCGCATAAGATTCACAGCACAAACTTCGACTTGAATTCTTAGTCGTCCGTATCACGTATTAACGCATACCAATTACAATAAAATACTACTACTACTTAAAACAATACAACAACCACCACACAAACTAAAGCAATTTATACTGAAAAAAAAACAAAACAAAAACAAAAGATGTATGGAATGTGACTATAGTATAACGTATTTGTGCTACATGAAGGTTTTAAGTACATCAATTTTAGATGGTACCGGTACCATGAAATTGCACGTACATATATGTATATATATGTATGTATATGTATGTATATGTATTATTATATCCGAGTTTAATTGGTTTAGAGATCCCGAATCATGGCTGATTCTCTGAATTGATTTCGAATGCAGATGCGCATGCAAAACTTTCTAGTTGTTATACAAAGACAAATAATGAAAACTTGTGTAAAAATTTAAATGTAATAGCGTAAATTAAGTTAGTCAAGGAAAACTGCATTCGATAATATATAAATAGCTGCTGATGGAAACAAAAATGCAAACAGAACTTATCACTCGCTAGGAGCCCAATTCAAGTATCATTGATTGAATAAATGATATAATTTTTAACTTTATATATATACACATTGTTTCAATTTGTATTGTAAAAACTAAGCGGTTACTCGATATCGGCTTCAACAGAAACTCTCCCTATAAACCAGAAAACAAAACAAAAATCATGAAAATAAAAGTAAGCCCAATATCGTAATATATAAATTGTTCAGCTAAATGTGTCTAAATGTAATTTAATGAGAAACGAAAAATGAAAACAAAGTAAAGATTTTTAATGCAACATTGTGAGTTTTAATTGCAGCATCAACTGAGAACAATGAGAAATCAATCAAGTTTAATCTTTCATAGTTTATTAAGCCCATCCATTCATAGTCGTCATAAGCATTAAGTACATAAAAGCTACTTATATCGTATTAAAAATATAAAAAAAAATAAATAACAACAAAAACCCGAATTGAAACACAGAAACAAAAGGTAAATGAAAGAAAAAAAATTAATAAGAAAATGCCCACAAAAATGCAATTAAATTTAATGCATGTTGTTGGGTAAAAAGTGCAAATAGTACGCAAAAAAAATGGAAAATACGTATTCATAAGAATAAACAAAATTCAGACAATTTTAAATTACCAAGTCTTTTATTATCCACAATTTTCATGCGGTCAGTTTTAAC
Organism: Scaptomyza polygonia; assembly: GCA_035044585.1. Lineage (NCBI taxonomy): Eukaryota > Metazoa > Arthropoda > Insecta > Diptera > Drosophilidae > Scaptomyza > Scaptomyza polygonia. Next base: position 88,597 of record JAWNNU010000949.1, on the reverse strand, counting down.
ATTTATCGCTGTTCTTGCTTGATTAATACACCTTTTTAATTTATTTTTTATTTAAAAACGGGGCTAATTGTTGTTTATTTTGCTAAAAACCGCTATATTGGGTATTAGATTTTACAAATTCGAATATCATATGGGACATTACATACACGTGTACTAAGTACCTACCAGTTAAATATTGCTATTACGATCAACATTGCGGCAGTATGAGTACCAGAGTTTGAGTGCAACACTGTTTTCGGTGCTTATGACAATTAAATAAATAAATAATAATAATGTGCTAACTTAGTTCGAATATCTTACAAGTCAATGACATGCTGTATTATTGCATGCTTCTTAGTTACATTTTAGCCAAGTGCACTAATATATGTTTTGCATCCTATGCTTGGCGTAGTATTTGGCATTTGCGCTACACTACAACTTAAAGGGTACTGCCAAACTTATTTTTTTTTGGGGTTCTCTTAAGGCTGCACATAACTTTAACTATCTTAGAGGTTATTGGTGCAGCAATGTGGTGTCATGTCTAAAACTAGTGCTCGTGCACGGGCAACGGATGACCCTCCGAGTTGAAGACCCATTTGTCTAGGTCAATCTCCTTGCGATTGTCACTAAATAGCAAATAGAAGTACTTCAAGGTCTCGCTCATCCAAAAGCTTTCCATGAGATCACGCATTCGTGTGTTTAACGCGTTCTTTACATTTCCTAGAGATGTGTAGCCTGCATCTACCTTTGAATGCTTCTCGAAGGCCTGGAAAATGTTCCAGCCCATATCCTGATAAGTGCGATTGCCCGTCAGTGCATAGAAATAGTAAAGACTCTCAATAAACTCGGGTCGCAGCAAATTGTGAGCATCATTCGGTTTCACATATATATCATTCTCGTCCTTTTCGGTGAGTGCAAAGTACGATATCTCCGCAGCCAATTGAGTAGGCTGTCTTATGTAGGTCTGATAGCAGGTCTCCATCATATCACGTGCGAGAAGCAAATGCGAATCGGGCATGCCATTCTGATGGCCCAGCAACAGTGTGCCAGGCAAATAGCAAGTCAAATGATCCATTTTAGGCTTGAAATCGTGCCCATTTATCAGCTCCCCAATATAGACCCAATGTTCGCGTGGCGTGCGTCGCATCAATTGCGTTAGTACACCATCAATAGCTTGCATGTAGTCCAAAATAAGACTGCAATGCAGCAATGTGAATTAAGAACCATTCTGGTATGCTATACAAAAGTTATTTGTACTCACTTGTCATTGTCTTTGCGACCCGTTTGAAGCCATTGCTTTAGTAAGTACTCATAGTATGAATCGCCACGTGCGCCCAGCGATATGGTAGCATAATTTCGAAAGTTGCCCGTATTAGCGTTTATAAATATTGGCACCAGGCCATGTTTTTTATCCAGCGCATGAACTTTTTCGTTTACCACGTTAACCACCTTGAATTTAGAAAAGATTAGCGAAGCTAAAACTAATAACAATGATAAAAATTAACATACGCGTTCATAAATTGGAACATTTGTGGAGCGGCTGAGATCACGGAACTCCAATTGAATAGTGGTTACCTCGCTGGTTGAGCTATCTGGCGACCACTTGGGTGAATGTGCTGATCGCTCACCCAAATTCACATCCGAATAGGGTATGCCCGATGGTGAGAGAAAACTGGGCAGCAGGCGATTGCCCAGTTCAGCTGCTTTGACCAAAAACATTCGATCGCCACTCAAATGATATGCAGATAGAAGACCACCCAGTACGCGGATAGTCACCTCGAAGAGATTCACATCACGATTTGTGTGAAAGTGAAGCGAATGTTTAACCCAATCCCGGGCCTCATTAAACTCTGTAAAGCATGAGTTAAGATATTAATAATTTAAACACACTAGCCACACGCTTACCATCTTCCAAGCCCATAATATACATTGTGTCCAGTGAATCCACAATTGAGAGTCCCAGGCCAAACCACTCATGGGAGCCTTGCGAGACTGGCTTCAGATTGTCATGTCCCCAGGCGTATTTTTTGTAACCAGCCCAGGAGTGCTTGAAGGCGGCCACAACAGCAGTCTGCCGCTCATTGGTTGCTCCATGGAAATGCTGGGCTTTTGCAAGCTGTGGTTCCATTTGCTGCAAATATTCATGCATATCGACATTTGCCAACTTGTTGGGCTGTCGAATAGCCTCCTCCAGATCGGCACGTAAACTTGAGAGATCGTCAACGCCCAATGAGGTTTGCTGCTCAATAGGCTGCACCTCATTATTGAGAATATCGATCAATCCATTGTTGTTGTCAATTATAGTACCATCAGTTTCCGGTAATTTGACAACATTTTCGGCAGAATTAGCTTCCGCATAGGCTATATCACCATTTAACTGCAATATAAATGATCTGCGTCAATAAATCAAAGCCATCAATCGTTATTTTATTGACTCTCCATTCTTATCAGACCCAACCAGCAATCGAGTTAATGATTTTTGAAGTACGCCGCACCATTCACACAAATACAGGTGTGCTGTGCTTAAGTGTATAAACTCATTACCTGATAGTCGACCCCAGCTGATAGGTTACTCGTGAAACAATTTTTAATTGCCTTACTACTTTTTACGCTACCTTATCAAGTTCCTGCTTCGTTTTAATCAAGCGGCTTTCGTCTGTCATTGGAGATGCCACTGCAGCCGAAATATCGCCAGGTTGTTCGATATCATTGTTATCTTTGCCTACATTTGGATGATGGTGGGGATTCTGCAGCGTATTTTCACGTCGTATATGAAATAGTGCTGCTGCGGGCTTTAAATGAACATCCCGTATGCTGATTAGCTGATCGCCAGGCAAAAAGAGCAGCGCCGTAAAACAAAATGCTGTGATGCCCATAATAATAAGATTCCGTTGACAACGCGGCAGCTGATTCCACGACTGTTGACATTGAAATATATTATATAAATATACAAACAAAATTAATTTAAGGCACGTTATTAATTAGTTATTATAAAGCATTTCAGCAAACAATTGTATAGATCGCAAAAGTGCGTCTGAAATATTCAACTTAAAATAGTGAGTTTTTCAGACATAAGAATGTGTGATTAATTTCTAGCATTATAGCTCAAATCTTTGTTTTCAAGTAAATTGCTTTAATTATAGGAAACATTAAATCACAAATGAATGATATTAATATAATAATAATTCATTGTAATGGAATCTCAAGCAAAGCGTTTATACTATCGAGCGATCACTGTTTGTCACAAAAATAAGAATGCAAATTGCTGAACTTACTCGTCGTAAGCTTTTGCGGGAAAGGTTACTCTCATCGCTGGCAGCGCCACCTGTTATACCCGCTATGGACGTCGGGGATAGCGTCAGGGCAACGTGATCGGTGTTTGTCATGTCTTTTCCTCTTTTTAGTGAACCCTTTACAATTGCAACGAGCAGCTGTATCTATTGGGAATTTCAAGTACGAGAGACAAAAAATGCATCTACATTTGCATTAGCTTCGCACAGAAAAAATCGATGCGTGCTAGATGAACAGCGTTGCGCTGTCATGGACTTAACTGACAAACCAGTGCTAGCAACCAATTGTTCACATTGCTAGCTTTATAGAATTAGTTAGCGACATTTAACAACAAAGATTTGAATATTCTCTTTATTCTTCCTGTCGAAAATTGTTACTTTTTACGGAACTGAAGAGATTTACCCAACACTAATACTAGCTACACAAAAATCTCTGGTCACCCAAAAACTAAGTATAGCAAGTTGCTATCAGCAACTGCGGTGATGTTAGTAACTGCAACTGATTTTGTCCTTTAATAACAGATGTTACTCAATTTTGTGATTTGCAGAACTATAACAATTGATATCAAAGTGCAAAATGGTTATATAAAAAAAATTTTAATTTTAACTGAACTGATTAAAGCACATGCTGACGGATTTGAAATAAATGCGTCCTATAAATGTAAAACAGTTTCATCAGCGCATTAACATAACATATGTTGGTTAACATTATTTGTTTAAAAACTGCTAAGCATTTCGATTAAGTGCGTCAAGTGTGACCGATTTCGTTCGTATCGAGCTATTTTCGATGATATGAAATAATATCAATCTTATATCAAACCTAACTGCTTCTATTGAAAAGAGGTCATACATAAAAAACTGCACAAATGTTTCAAAGGTGTTTTTAAATTTAAGAAAGAAATAAAAATACATTTATGTAATTTATAAGCATTTGTGCACTTGAGATGTGTTCTAATATTATTTCTATAAAAAATATTTCTAGGAGAGTTATCGGTTTTGCTAAATCAGTTAAATTACAATTTTGGTCAGATAGTTGAATTCTCGTCATATTGATATGTTTCAGTATTTGAATGTTTTGTTTATAATCAAGACAACTTGGCATGTCTCTTTTCGTTTGTTATAAATATGTAAGCATAAATTGTCTGTTTGTGTGCTGTTGATAAGCTGGCAAGAGCGAGGTCAGTGCGAAATTTGTGATTATTGAATTTTACTGGTGGTTTTGGGATATACTTAGGGTGACCACCTGGGGCTCAGGCCATTCCGGGACGTTCGAACACCCCCCCCCCCCCCCATATTTTAATATTGATATATTTATTCATTACAAATTTAATGATCACATATTTTTATTCATTACAAACTGAAATAAGCCATTAAACTTAACAGGCCTTATGTCATTACAACTACGTAAATTTATTATTATTTATTAGTTATGTTAACTTACTTATTATTGTACTTCTCCACACTGCCTATTTTTTTCAATACACTAATATTCTTGTTGTCCATCAATTCTTTATAAAAGTTTAAACAACTCATGTCTAGAAAATTTAATTGATTAATCATTAAGTATTCAACATTCTCCAACAGTAACCTATTTCTTTCGTCTGACCACTGCGAATTTATCAACGAAAAAAACCTTTTGCAATTTGCATTGTGCGGAGGAATTGCATAAAAGAATTCTGCTATTTTCAATACTTCCGACTCGGAAGTTCCGAGTAACAGCTCGAGTTTACGTTTGCTGCCAAAAACTGTACCAGCTTATCTGCGGAGCCTTTCTCAAAAAAGTCTTCACTTGTCGTGACAAAAACTTCTTCAAGTTGGCAACTTGGTCGAACAAGAGTGAATCGGTCTTTCGAAATGTTTTTCTCAAAAAATTATTCAACACACTTCGCTACACTTTCATCATACGAAAAGTTCGCGTCGTCTAGTTGCAGCCATTTAAAAATCCGTTACTCATCGAAACAATAGAAAACCGGGACAATTTCGTGTCGGGTCGGGACACCGGGACATAACCTGCAAAAGCGGGACATGTCCCGGAATTCCAGGACGGATGGCAACCCTAGATATACTAGAACAGGCCACTACATAATTTTTATTAACCGATCAAATCGCACATTCCTTTTTATTTGTAGCTTTATTTCCTATCGTCATTAGGGCATACACAGATTGTACTATCAGTAAGAAAAATATAAAAATTAGAAATACATATACAAATGTATATTAAACAGACTCCATGTGTATTAGCTTATGGTTGAACTTTTGACACAGTTCAAGCTGCTGAACATAGAAGCTGGCTGGAATACGCGCTGCTAATGCAATCAGCTATAAATATATGAATATCAGAGCAGGCAATTCAGTTTAGTTCTTTCACGAAGGTATTAAACATGTTCAAGTATCTGATCGTTTGCCTGGCGCTCTGCGCATTGGTCAGTAAATAGTTAATAATAGTTTCACAAGCTAATAACTTTCGTAAATTCTTTTTAAAAAATAACAGGCCGCTGCTGATGGAGAATGGGTGCCGAAAACTCCTGATCAAATTATGCAGATTCGCGATGAGTGCCTGATAGCTCATCCTCTCAGCGCGGAACAGATGAACAAGCTGACAAATTTTGAGTTCCCCGATGAGAGCGATGTGCGTCAGTATCTGCTTTGTGAGGCCACAAAACTGGATATCTTCTGCACACATGAGGGCTACCATGCTGATCGTCTGGTCAAGCAGTTCAAAATAGATCTGACCGAGGAGGAGGCACTGCAAATTGTACAGAGCTGCATTGACAGCAACGAGCAAAAGAGTCCTGCTGATGTGTGGGCCTTCCGTGGACACAAATGCATGATATCCAGCAAGATCGGCGAATGGGCCAGGGCTAAAATCAAGGCCATCAATGCGGAGGAAGATGCGAAGGCTTAAACAACTCAAATAATGTGTATTTTGTGCTTGAACGCAAACTCTTCTTTTATGTTATTCTGAAGTTTAACAAAATTCAACTACTACATGTGCATTGAACTATTTTTCTACTATGTTGCTACTGAGCAAGTGATTCTCTCTAAGTGGCTTAGGCATCGCCGCCTTCGGTTATGGTCTTCATAGCGGCGTTAATATGCTCCTCCAGCGATTGGCTGCTGTCCAGCGCTGGGTTTCGGAAACTTTCCAGGAAATAGCACGTGCCATTGCCATTCGCGTTGGGAAACTCCTTAGGCAGGCAGGAGGGATCGCGTGGCTGCAAATCAAAGGCGAAGCCTTCATGCTTGGTTAGCCAACTGAAAAAAATAATATATTTACTCAGTTAATTAACATATAATCAATGCAGCTTTCTTTTTTTCTTATAATAAATATACTTTTTGGTTGTGGGGCTGACGTTGATCTTCAAAGCCTCGCTGCTCGACTCGAACTTGTTGGCAATTGTCACGTTGTGACCAAATAGACAATATCTGGGCATCTTGCGACCCACAACGCCCGCCAGTACAGTGCCAGTGTGGAGGCCAATGCGCATTTTGATTTGTTCGCCATCGTGAGTTATGTGCTTGGAGCAAGCACTAAGCATCTTAAGGGCCATGCTGACGGATTTGAAATAAATGCGTCCTATAAATGTAAAACAGTTTCATCAGCACATTAACATAACATATGTTGGTTAACATTATTTGTTTAAAAACTGCTAAGCATTTCGATTAAGTGCGTCAAGTGTGACCGATTTCGTTCGTATCGAGCTATTTTCGATGATATGAAATAATATCAATCTTATATCAAACCTAACTGCTTCTATTGAAAAGAGGTCATACATAAAAAACTGCACAAATGTTTCAAAGGTGTTTTTAAATTTAAGAAAGAAATAAAAATAAATTTATATTATTTATAAGCATTTGTGCACTTGAGATGTGTTCTAATATTATTTGTATGAAAAATATTTCTAGGAGAGTTATCGGTTTTGCTAAATCAGTTAAATTACAATTTTGGTCAGATAGTTGAATTCTCGTCATATTGATATGTTTCAATATTTGAATGTTTTGTTTATAATCAAGACAACTTGGCATGTCTCTTTTCGTTTGTTATAAATATGTAAGCATAAATTGTCTGTTTGTGTGCTGTTGATAAGCTGGCAAGTGCGAGGTCAGTGCGAAATTTGTGATTATTGAATTTTACTGGTGGTTTTGGGGTATACTAGAACAGGCCACTACATAATTTTTATTAACCGATCAAATCGCGCATTCCTTTTTATTTGTAGCTGTATTTCCTATCGTCATTAGGGCATACACAGATTGTACTATCAGTAAGAAAAACATAAAAATTAGAAATACAAATACAATTGTATATTAAACAGACTCCATGTGTATTAGCTTATCGTTGAACTTTTGACACAGTTCAAGCTGGTGAACATGGAAGCTGGCTGGAATATGCGCTGCTAATGCAATCAGCTATAAATATATGAATATCAGCGCAGGCAATTCAGTTTAGTTCTTTAGCTTCTTCACGAAGGTATTAAACATGTTCAAGTATCTGATCGTTTGCCTGGCGCTCTGCGCATTGGTCAGTAAATAGTTAATAATAGTTTCACAAGCTAATAACTTTCGTAAATTCTCTTCAAAAAAAAAGGCCGCTGCTGATGGGGAATGGGTGCCGAAAACTCCTGATCAAATTAAGCAGATTCGCGGTGAGTGCCTGACGGCTCATCCTCTCAACGCGGAACAGATCAACAAGCTGAAAAATTTAGAGTTCCCCGATGAGAGCGATGTGCGTCAGTATCTGCTTTGTACGGCCACAAAACTGGATATCTTCTGCACACATGAGGGCTACCATGCTGATCGTCTGGCCAAGCAGTTCAAAATGGATCTGACCGAGGAGGAGGCACTGCAAATTGCACAGAGCTGCATTGACAGCAACGAGCAAAAGAGTCCTGCTGATGTGTGGGCCTTCCGTGGACACAAGTGCATGATGTCCAGCAAAATCGGCGAGAGGGTCAGGGCTTATATCAAGGCCAAGAAAGCGGAGGCAGCTGCGAAGGCTTAAACAACTCAAATAAATGTGTATTTTGTGCTTGAACGCAAACTCTTTGACGGAAGGTTATTTATTGTTATGTATACTTTTATGTTATTTTGAAGTTTAACAAAATTCGACTAGTACATGTGCATTGAACTATTTTTCTACTATGTTGCTACTGAGCAAGTGATTCTCTCTAAGTGGCTTAGGCATCGCCGCCTTCTGTTATGGTCTTCATAGCGGCGTTAATATGCTCCTCCAGCGGTTGGTTGCTGTCCAGCGCTGGGTTTCGGAAACTTTCCAGGAAATAGCACGTGCCATTGCCATTCGCGTTGGGAAACTCCTTAGGCAGGCAGGAGGGATCGCGTGGCTGCAAATCAAAGGCGAAGCCTTCATGCTTGGTTAGCCAACTGAAAAAAATAATATATTTACTCAGTTAATTAACATATAATCAATGCAGCTTTCTTTTTTTCTTATAATAAATATACTTTTTGGTTGTGGGGCTGACGTTGATCTTCAAAGCCTCGCTGCTCGACTCGAACTTGTTGGCAATTGTCACGTTGTGACCAAATAGACAATATCTGGGCATCTTGCGACCCACAACGCCCGCCAGTACAGTGCCTGTGTGGAGGCCAATGCGCATTTTGATTTGTTCGCCATCGTGAGTAATGTGCTTGGAGCAAGCACTAAGCATCTTAAGGGCCATCCAAGCTACCTTGTGGGCATCGTAGATGGATGCACGATGCAAACCGCTTGCCACACAGTAAGCATCCCCAATGGTCTCCACCTTGTAGACGTCAAAGAAGTCGCAAAATTCATCAAAGTCCTTGTACAGACCTTCCAGCATACTAATGACCATGAACGGAGTGGCCCTGGAGCAAATGTTAGTAAAGCCGACAATGTCGCTGAAAAGTATAGTAACATCCGGATATGTCTTGGCATCAATAGATGATCCAAGCCACAATTTCTCAGCGATCTCAGCCGGAAAGATCAAATGCAAAAGACTGACGTTCTTCTTACGCTCCTTGGTCACCGCCGAATTAGCCTCCTCAATGCTGCTCTTCAGCTTATCCATTCGACGTCTTAAACCATCCTGAGCACGTGCCTGCTCACCAACCAGGATCACCTCGCGAGTTGCGTCATGCAAGGGGATGTCAGAGATGAAAAGACCGTTACAGGTTAAGCCATCTAATCCATCCAAAAATGGCGAACCAATGAATAGCAAGGAATTCGATTCGGGACAATGCACCATTTGACCTTTGATCTCCAGTCCAATGGCAGGAAAATCGGATACACCCGGCGGACTGTTCAAGCCAATCAAAAAGGGTGTATAAGTGCGTCGCACAATGTCGCGAAACTTCATTGTCAAGCCTTTTGGGCGCTTGAAATCAAAATAGGTGCTGGCCAAACAGCCAAAGTCTACCAAATAAGGCTTATAGAGCTTGCTAAAGCCACGTCCCAGCTGCACCAGTTCCAGTTGCTCGTTCATAATGAAATGCCAGGGAAACATCTTGCAGAAACTAGACGAGTTCATTTGCAAATCCGAAGCATTTGCCGAGTTGCTCCTTTGCGTCGTCTCGGGCAGCTTGGCGGCCACATCCGGGAGACTTAGCTGCAATGTCTGCGAGCTGTCCTTGACCAGCGAGAATAAATAACGATAGCGACGTGCATCACCCTCAACGGGCTCGATTTTGATATTCACATCGACCTTGTAGAGCATTCGAGTGAGTGCCTTCAGGGAACCAAGCAGCAGCCAGGCAATAACCGGACGTTCCGAAGTGAAAATCAGTTCACCATCGCCGGCACATACGAAACCCGTATCGGTTACATCGTCCTGTTTAAAAATTAACAATCATAAAAACCATAACGTTGATTGAATCGTACTTGCCTCCTGCAATTTAAGCACATCGTAAACCCCATCCAGTGAGCCGAGAAACTCCTGCAGATCAGTGCCCAGGCAGCGAAAGGCTCTCTCAATGATTCCAGTGCAGCAGCAAGTGATTAGCTCCTCGCCAAGTAACACAAGTATTTCGCTGGCACTCGCCTCATCCATTTTCAGAAGCAAATCTTGTATGTCTGCTAGATAGTCATAGTTGGCACATGACTTAAAAAACTTCGGATCCAGTTTGCTGTGTGATAAGTATTCATATTAATTTGCCTTTTCAGCGTCTTGTCTTCTGTTCTACTTACAGCTTATGAATGTTGGGCCAGCTCTGACGATACTTAGCCACTAGTGAGGTGACGGCTGTATTGAGATCCTCATTCGATGGCGCCGTCAGCAGTTGTATCGACATCTGCAGATGGGTCAGAGTCAGTGCATCATCTGATAGCGACAGCTCTTCATCCTCCAAATTCCAATGGGCACCCGGTTCGACGGTGACCGAGGGCTGACGCACCAGCGAGTCAGCGCGACGAAAGAAAGGACACGCCATATTGCGTGTAATTGCCTAATGGAAGCTGTACTTCAATCTGATGAATTGAGTGCTAGTCGAACCTACTAATGAATACTTTTATCAGATTTATTTCACAACAAAATTAGGTATATACAGTACGACCTCCTCGATAATTATTTAATAAATCTTGTTCAGAAAAGTATTTATTTCTCCAAAGTATACAACACAATTTCTTAGTTTTTCTAACAATAAATAAAATAAAATTATATACTTGCTTTGAACACAGATTCGGTTAACTTTAATTTAAATGGTTTGCAAAGACGTATCTTTTTCGAAATAGATATCGTGGCAAAAAGAATATTTTACCTCGGGTTTTTTCAGCCACCTCAGTTTTTGCAATTGGCCAAGTTTCAAAAAGTTGCGTTGACCGAGGATGTACTGTGATTGAATTAGTGGTCTTCTATTTTGTGACAGTAACTCAATTGGGTTGTTGAATTGGCTAAATTGCATTGATTTGAAAAAACTGTGGCATACATTTAGGGATACACAGACCGAAATAAAAGCGGAACTATATCCTTGCTGGCAAAATCGAATCATACAAGCTATTGTATTGAGCGACGGTATACAAAATGTGTATGTAGACGTTTAATCTACAATTTCAGCCTGCTCATGATGTCAGCGTTAAATGCAATGAAAAAATATGTCTTCAAGTTCAACGTGCACTTATAAAAATAAGTACGTATGTGTGTGTGTTGTCTGCCAGCCTGGCTGTTGTGGGTCTACCACCCACTGGCCCAGAAAACCATGGCCACAACTCATCTCTCCTTGCGTTTAAGTCTTAAGTGGTTGCAGGATTTGACATTTCGCCCACATTCCCAGAGGTCGTCGAATGTCTACACACAACATGTGCCAAGGATTGCATTTACTCTCATTAAAAAGAAAGCCATTAGCGTAATGCAATTTGCATTTTATTTATAACATTTGAGTCATATGAGACGAAGGTCAATTTTCAACCTTTATCTGCCCACTGCTGGTAAATTAAAACTACTTGGTTATAAAATTCTATTTATAACTGATTTAGTGGTGTAGTGATAAAATTAATGTACAATATTTGTTTTTTGCAATCTTTTTTTAAACTCAAATACAAATGTACTCATATATCATTATGAATTTTGCTCTAAATTTGTTTCAAACATTCAAACATTAATATTGCATACTTTGTTGAGATTTAACTTTGATTGTGAATAGATAAAAGAATCGAAGTCCTTTTTGTCTTTAGCTTGCAAAAAGAAAAATTGTTCAACAAAAATAGCACCCCTTCTTAATGGATACACAATTTTCTCAGCACTGGATATTGCATGCACAATAAATTTTTACTGGCGATTTGTCAGATAGTTTAAAAGTAAGCTTTTCTTAGCTTCTCACAATTTGTATAAATTAAATGCTTACTTTTGCTTGTTTGATGGTTTATAATGAATTAATGTAATTTTCCGAAACAATTAGAGCGTTTTTCACACGACTGAAAAATGCCACAACTCAAAACGTAATGAGCTTTGGCCCACACGGAATAGAAAAAGCTTAAGCATAGCTTTAAGCTTGCTTATTGCAGTGAAAGTGTGCAGAAATTGTTGCATTGTTTTGAACTCGCTATCAGCGAAATAGTGACAGAGAGAGAGAGAGAGAGAGAGAGTGAGTGCGCGCTGCTTCACGCTTATTTCACTTGAGCGACTATGCGCAGAACGTCAAAGCTCAAATGAATGTCTATATACCGTGCGGTGTAGGGGAGCATCGTTATATGAATTTACCTGTTGCATGAGAACACACCCTTACGGTATTTGCCACTCTCTTTCTCATTCTCTCAATGATTGGCATCCGTGTGCTTTTTGGCGCTCTTGCTCTGCGCATAGATAGGTACATACATCATTTGAAAGGTAAATTCAATAAAAAACAAGCAGGCTTGCTTTCAGTTTTTTGAGTATCTGGCAGAATGCTGCTTATGCTGCACATGGCCTACCGCCGCTCACAGTTCTACTTGCGCACACTCTATATTGGAACGTAAAAGCGGGGGCGACAGGGGCCAATCGCAATCAAAGTCGGGCCAGCCAAGCGTCCAGCAAGCGAGGCAGCCCAACAGAAATTTATTCGCTTTGATTTCAGTATATTGACGTTGGTCAAAAAGTGCGCAACGAGCTTGAGTGTTAGCCCATGTGTGGTTCTATAGTTATTAATTATTATTTTTGGGTCGCTAATTTGTTTCTCAGCTCAATCGTGCGAAACGGCAGCTTGTTTATTAAGCAACCGCAGTAACCTGCTGAGTGAAAGCGTCGTCAATTCTACACAAAAAATCTAACCGCCAATTATAAGCCATAGAATGCATTTCGTAAGTGATTGCAGCAGTTAGTTTAAATTAAAATGTGGACGCTTCTTTCCAGACACATACAAACACAGACATACATGTGTAAAATGTATACTTTTGCACACATATAAGAAAATGCGATATTCTCTGTCTGGCATTGCTTTGTTTGCTTTGCTTTTTCTTCCATAAGCGTCGCTGCAAATTTTTGTTATTTTTATGTACCTACACAAATGTTTTGCGATGTGTGTGTGTGCGTCGCACACCTTGCGACAGCAGATGCTTTATCTAATAGCAACAACAACAGTTCATGTAAAAACAAAAAGTGTGTAGAGCTTTTGTCCTTGACCTTGCTCACTACATCTCCCATACTCAGCCGTGCTCTTTCTCTCACTCTCACGCACACGCTCTTGCTATTAAAAGCTCTTACAAAATAAAAGTAAAAGTGTTATCATGCGAATGTAGTTGTGGCTAACTCATAATGCTAATCACGTTAAACATGGCTGTCTGTTGCCTAGGGATTATCGCTTCCTAAACGAATTTATCTTTGGACCCACAGGCTTCGTCAATCGATTAACGTTAACCGTTACATATGTTGTTTTGTTTTACTTTATACTTATCTCAAAGGTCACAGCCCAAGCCGTGAAACTATTACCGTTCTTCATTAGTGTGGTTCTTTATTTTGCGCTGGTGCGCAAAGATCCGCTAGGCGAACTATGGACAACATTGCTCAAATGCTTGCCAATTGTGGCATTGATGTCATATATTTTGATTAAAGGATCCTCGCTCAAAAAACAGTAAGAGCGAAACCATTCTAAGCTTTATAAGTTTTTTTTTTTCTAAAAAAATTACTATATATATTTTTAGCAATTTATATCGCCGCTCACGATTGATTTTATTGGGTTTGATGTTCTCTTGCGGCGGCGATGCCTTGCTCAATATCAACTTATTTCCTTTTGGAATGGTCTCTTTTGGCATTGCGCATATATTTTACATAAGCGCGTTTGGCTGGCAACCAATCAAATGGCTTATTGGTGTTGGCCTTTATATGCTAGTTTCGATTTGTAAGTAAACAACACATTAAAATACTTTCGTATACTTATTTTTTTTTCTCCTTTAGTTATTGTTTTGTTATCAAAGCATTTGGATGAAATACTTGTGATTGGTGTGCCCATCTATTGTATACTAATTACGACCATGCTGTGGCGTTCCTTGGCACGCGCCGTTGATTTAAAAACTTGCCTTGCAATCTGTTGTGCTGCGGGCGCTTGCTTGTTTGTCATATCCGACGCGCTTATTGCTGTGACTATGTTCTTGAGCGTTGCATTGCCTGGTGCTCGTTTTCAGATAATGATAACTTATTATGCGGCACAGTTTGCAATAGCGCTAAGCACTGCGGATGATGGACCGAAGCAGAAAAGTCAGAATGAAACCAAGTAATGCAGTAAATTTGCTCAAATACCCTATTATGTATGTTAAACTCAACCACCAAAATATGTACTTCCAAAAATATAAGAGTTATAGTTCAAGCCAGTTAGTTGTGATAGTTATTGTTCGTTGAAAAAATAAAATGCCAATTTAAAAACTATGTCAAATTTAATGATTTTTTTAGTTTCTAACAAGAGTGTCAGTATAGCCGAATGATACCCGATATTGCTCCGATACAAGTCGCATCTTATTTTGATTTATAAAATGCTAGTACACGTTCAAAAATAACAGACAATATGTTTTCAATGCTACGCAGTTTTATAGCCGTCAGTGTTTTGTTGAGCACTGTGCAAACAGAGTTGCTTGTATTTTGGGTGACCATTTTTGGCATTGACTGCGGTGTTTTTATGCGCCGCTTTTTGTTACCGCTTTAGGCAAGCGACTCGAATTTTTAATTTGATATTTGTAAGTTACAATAAACAACAATGGGCCCGTCCGAGTTTAAATTAAACAATCCGCCCGAGGATCTTATATCGTCAGTGAAATTTGGCTCAAAATCAAACCAGTATTTGGCCGCATCGTCATGGGACGGAACGCTTCGCTTCTACGATGTGGCGGCAAACTCGATGCGTCAAAAATTTGTGCAAGATGCTCCCATTTTGGATTGTGCCTTTATGGTCTGTCAGCAAAATACACAAACTAATAAAACGACGGTAGCTTATTTCATTATATTTTATTAGAACATAGTGCATGTGGTCAGCGGTGGACTGGATAATCAACTGCGCCTTTACGATGTAAACACACAAGCAGAGACTCTGGTGGGCTCCCATGATGAGCCCATTCGTTGTGTGGAACATGCAGAGTATGTTAATGGCATACTGACAGGCAGCTGGGACCGAACAGTCAAGCTGTGGGACATGCGGGAGAAGCGCTGCGTCGGCTGCTTTGAACAGAACAACGGCAAGGTTTATTCCATGTCTGTGATTGATGAGAAAATTGTAGTTGCCACATCGGACCGTAAGGTGCTTATCTGGGACTTGCGCAAAACAGACAGCTACATCATGAAACGTGAATCGTCGCTCAAGTATCAGACACGGTGTATTCGCCTGTTCCCCAGCAAGGAGGGCTATGTGATGTCTTCGATTGAAGGTCGTGTGGCCGTTGAATACTTAGATCATGATCCGGAGGTGCAGCGACGAAAGTTTGCATTTAAGTGCCATCGCAACAAGGATAACAACATTGAGCAAATCTATCCGGTAAATGCTGTCAGTTTCCACAACGTTTATCACACATTTGCGACGGGCGGCTCGGATTGCATTGTCAACATTTGGGATGGCTTTAACAAGAAGCGTCTGTGTCAGTTCCACGAGTATGACACTTCCATATCCACACTTAACTTTAGTGCCGATGGCAGTGCCCTTGCTATTGGCTGCTCCTACCTCGATCAATTCTCAGAGACGCCAGCTGTAGTGCCCGGTCCTATGATTTATATACGTTACCCGACTGACCAGGAAACGAAGCAGAAATAAACTATCTTCCAAATATATGTTAATTAACTAAAAAACGACAGATTAAATATTATTAATTGATTATTTTAGTGGTTTAATTTTAGCGTATAAATCCTTGATCAGTAATAACAACAGCTGTCCAAGCACATGAGCGACTTCGAAAAAGCTTAGCGCCGATGCGCCCAAATAGAGACCTAAAATGCCACCAAAGCTGGCGACCCAATCGTGAAAGTCGAATTTTATCCTCGTTTCTATCTTCGTCAATACACGCTGACCATAATGAATATCACCACTGATGCGTCCTGACATATTCTGACTGCGTTTCGGATAGAAGATTTTAGGACACAACAAGAATGTCTAGCGAGTTGTCGAACTTACTAAATCACATGGCGCACATTCAGATATGGGTTATACACCAGTGTGTTGCATCTGTCTGGACATGTGCAATACTGACCACGACGCGAATCGTTTATGTACTTCTCCTGACCAAGCGTCTTAGTATAGCCAAAGACGTCCGTGTGTTGATAGAGGCATGGAAAGTCAAGCACACTGCATTCCCGAGTGCCATCTAATAGAGATATAAGTACGACATGCTGATACTCTTAAATTAGCTCACACTTACCAAATGGTGGCAAATAAAGGGGCATTGTGCAATTGCAGTTGTGTTGCACAGACCATTGAAGGCAGGTAGCAATGCAATTTGCCTGACTGTAATTTAGTGTGGAATACGGAAAGTGTGGGTGTTGCTCGTTCTTTAAACAAATGAAAGATTAGAGGTAGTAAGTTATTATTTAACCTAATAACTTACATCGAAATAGCAGCGTCGCTTTATTGGATCCATTTTGTTAGTATTTTTGGATGTTTGTATCATCAGCGGATCAATTGATACAAAGTTTTCAGTGTTCGCATAAAGATGATATACCATAGAATTTGACCATTCGTCTGGCTCCTTTATCATAAGCTATAACAAATGAAATATCTCAATACTAGTTAAGTTTTAGTCGGCATGCTAACCCACATTCATGGAAAAGGGCAAATTGTTGCCCGGTCGTATAAATGAATTATTCATGTGTAGAACAAACTGTAGTCCAGATCCTTCCCCAGCAGTGCTCAACTTATATGGATAAAACTCATTGATAAGACTCTGCTTGCGTGATTCCTCAGAGATAATTGAGTTAAAGACCAAACACTGACCCATCTCAGTGAGTTCCGGCACAAAAAGTTGACAGCAATCGAAGGGTGTCTCATCAAAGACACAAGAGTTCGTCTCAAACAGTTCGTCGCAACGATAGGCCAAATAGCTGGCCAGCTTCACTAGACTGAGATGAGCTAGTGAGGTGAGATTACGCTTGGATACCAAACCAAGTGACTCAAACCTGCCAAACGACATAGGCTCCATGCCAATGAGTAGCTGTTCGAAGGTCTCCCGCACATATGGATCTGCATTACTAGGCAGAAATCTCTCAGCAGCAGTTGAGGCACGCATCCAGTTTACATGATTCCGACAACAAATCGCCACAGCCGGAAACTCAATGTTGAACACAGGCAATTGTGTTGTCTTCACAATACTGACCAGCTGTTGCTCACTGTGATGTTGCTCCAACATGGCAAACATAATCAGGAAACTGATCGTCGCGAGAAGCACAACAAGCAGCCAAAAATAACGAGCACTTGGATGTTGCTCGGCAAATACATTTTGCATACCATGAACAGTTGAGGAGGCAAAATACTGACGCAACATTCGGCCATACTTCTCCCGCAAAGGACGGCGCTTAAAGCGTTGCAAGCCTGGCCTGACTCGGGCAGGCGGCGCGACAAGTTCCTTCGTATAAAGCAACATGGTCACTGATGGTGGCTCATTGAAGTGCTGTGCGTTTTGTTCTAGTCAATTCTGGGCGTGGCCAACAAACAGAAACCAAAAGGCACACTCCACATGCCAATTATTATTTACTTTTTGTTTTTATTGAGGTAAGTTACAAAATTACTGATTTAGTTAGAAGTTAAGTGTACTTGGGTGTAATTTATGCCTTGGCCACCAAGCTCTGCTGAATTAGCTGCAGATGATTCTTGAACAGGCAATCGGCACCACGCCAAGCCCACTCACAAGCATTCGAACCCTGCTCGTTCTTGTCCACACAAGTTAGAATCTTGGCGTGCAACTCATCGTCATGGTCGGCAGCACCGCGGGTCAGCTGTGTGTGAATGTCCTCAACGTTGAAGCCAGACTGGATATCAAACAGACCGAACTTGGTAAAGACGCACTTCATATAGCACTGAGTCTTGGCATCGTTGGGATATTGCCATTTCTGATATTGCTCGACAAGTTCCTGAGGAATATCTAGTTCCTTGACGCACTCCGCACGATAGCTTAGCATATTTTCCTTGTTCTTGAGGACATACTCAGCAGAGGCCTGTGCAAAATTCGACAATTAGTTAAAGATTTCTAACACAGAAGTTCTTCTTAACTTACCAAGCTAAAAAGCATGCAGATGGCAATAAAGAATTTCATGATTGATGCTGATTCGTTGTGCGTGGTTCAACGATCGAATTCGGACTGCTAATGACTATAGCCGAACGGCCCGTATTTATACGCGATCGCAACATTTTCGTTAAGGTTCTGCTACCTACTTTCACGAAACAAAATTTGAAACTAGTTTCATTGGCATGGTGACGATTAGATATCCTTTTTAAATTATTGACTTTTTATTATTATTATTTTTTTTTTGTAAAAAGTTTAAGATCTAGATTTTGATTCTTTCCCAAGTAGATTACCATGATTTTTCAAGGTAGAATATAAAACATCATCACAAATTAAAGAACATAGATTATTTGAGTATGTTTTAAATACACACTCGCTCATGATTTGATTAAATAAGGTTCAAAGAACTGTTGGTCGCACGCTAGTGACCTGCAGATAAAGCCTTAGCGAGATCCTCATGATGAATTTGATTTGAAACTTGTCTGGTTTGGTTCAAACGTCTACAAAGTATATTAATATATTGAACTGAATGCCCTACACAGATACTGTGAAGGTATTTGCATTTTTTCTTTATAGCGGAGTATTAAGTGAAACTGCAAAAGTCACATTTTAAAATATTTAAATTTTGACAAAGATACAAATATTTTCAAAACTAATTTTACTGCTTACAGCTAAAGCGAGTATGAGTATCAATTTACCCT
This sequence comes from Scaptomyza polygonia, assembly GCA_035044585.1. Taxonomy (NCBI): domain Eukaryota; kingdom Metazoa; phylum Arthropoda; class Insecta; order Diptera; family Drosophilidae; genus Scaptomyza; species Scaptomyza polygonia. The sequence continues at coordinate 69,497 of JAWNNU010000949.1, read as the reverse complement.
CTTTTACAAAGGTACAAAGTTTGCTTAAAATGTCTTAACAGTTGGTGCAATCAAATCACTTGGAAATTTTCCACAACGAGCGCAGGTAGCTGAAATTTGAAGAGTTCCCCAAAAAGACAGACAATCAATGCAGGTTTGGGTATTCTTTTGTTTCGGGTTTTATTTTTGTCTTTTGCTCATTAAGAACTTCAACATTCAAGGGTTTTTCTGACAGGCACAAGAACATGTGACCCTTTCAGGTTCGTGATCAGGTTTTATGGGCTGCGGTTGCGGTTTGGTCAGGGGTAAGGGTTTCCTGCAGCAGGCAATGCGATCCAATAGTGCATTAATGGCACCAAGCACAGATAGACCTAGGAACAGGCCAGCTATGCCACCGTAAGAAACTATAGAAAAGAGTAAAACGTTAGTAAAATATTGAAAAATCTATGGAAAAAACCCACCCATCAAGTCGAGAATCGTTATGTGCAGTGTGGATCGATAAGCAAAAAGTGTCTCCTCCTGAAAGTGAACATCAACGTATATTTGATGTAGTTTGCCTTTTTCACCGTTCAGCCGATCGGTAAATTTAACTGCATGATATTGTGTGTGACTACAGCTGGGATAACATTTGCAATCGGTTGTATTAAAGATATTGTCAGTTGACTCTTCAATCATGTTGCCCATATAAAAAAGGGAGGCTGTGCGGAAAAGCGTTGTCGAAGGTAACATTTATATTTTCATTAAGTATATACTCTATTCGTACCCCCATTCTTTTGCAAACATGGCAAATCCTTCACGGTACATTTACGTGTAGCCTTCGGTTTAGAAATTCCAATTTTCGATGCCATAGGCAGATCGTAGTTGCAATTGCACTTGCCGGACATGTAGTTGAGGTGGCACTTGGTTATACACCCAGAGTATGACTGAGTCAGCTCATCCGGGAAGTAGCAGCAACGCATATGAACTGGACGCGCCTTGACAGCTTGCTCTGCTGTAAAATGCAACGGCTGCAGGGCAAGCACAACGCGATCATCTGAGGTATAGGTTACACTGGAGCCGACATACTCAGTTGGCTCCTGCACAATAACCTTCAAGTACAAAAAAAATAATTACCAAATTGGAATTGGATATATGACTTTCATTTTGCTTACCCCTATGGCCTCAAGTATTGTTCCCCTTATATAACGATTTATCCTGAGCGTAAGGGCACTTTTAATACCCTCATCGGCCACGGACCAAGGCCAAGTGGGATCAGGATTTTCAGCATGCACGAAGTTAAATGCATAACAGGACCCAAAGTTTAGACGTCTGAATAGCATACTGCAGCAATCTACAACTCGACGTCGCCATGTGCACTGTTCAAATAGATCTTCACACCTGTAGCCATAGTTAAAGATACTGTTCACATTTAGCAACGTTTCATTACTAAAGTCTTCATATTCCTTAAGTTCTCGCTTCAGGGTCTGGCTATTCCGCTCCTTCCTCCAATGAACCGTTTGTGCCAAATTAAACAGCCTAAATAAGCGCTGCTCTCTCTGGCTACTGTTCGTGTTTCTAAAAGTAATTTGGGATATGCGAGTTGGACAAATCGTTATCGCTGGGAAGGCAATCTGCGAGACGTGGACATCGGTGCGATCTATTGTGGTCTGAACCCAGTATTTTAAATAACGCTCAGAAGACAAAATACAGACGTATATTGTCATTGCGGTTCCAACGAGCATTAGAAGTATGCGTATAGGTCTGCCAAATATACGAGTTGAGTTTGAAGAAGCATATAATTCAAATAAATTAAGTACTTACCGTCTAAGATAGAAACAGGCATGACCCTTTGCTTTACTTTTCTTCGCTTTGTCCTCATCATCATTATAATCATCCTTAATGAATTCAGGCAGCTTAATCACTGTTGTCATATTGATGAAGTGATTGGCAGGCAAGGCAGTTAATCAATGGGCAGCGTTAATATTAATAAAAAGTTAACACCAAGTATTTGTCATCGATTGCTTATCTACCCACCCAAAGCGCAACATAACAACTCAATTAAAATAGTTGTAGGTATGGATAATAATAGATATACTATACATTTCTAACTAGTGATTCCTAAGTGCAATTATAAGTTTTACCTTTCTTTGCATATAAAAACCAAGCACATTGTTCACTTGCAGCAGAGTAACAAAATGGTTAAGGCAGTGAATGCTGCCAAATCTAAGGCTGAGGATGTGGACAAGAAGTTTATGGATTTGGTGCGCGAATACTTTCGTTACTATTGTGAGAGATCAACGATTCATTGTATGCGCTATCTCTACGATTCCAGTCTGCATAATGTCGAGAGGTGCTTCTGTGATTCTGGGAAACCTTAATCTAATTTTCTCTCAACTCTTAAACCCTTTCTACCATCTAGGCTCATTTGGTGTGTTTTGCTTATAATAAGCGTAACGCTCTGCTGCTCATTCTTTATGCTTCTCTCGGAACGTTATAGTGCTCAGAAATTGCAAACAGTTATTGAGAATCCGCAATATCCTGTGTTTTATGTGCGCTTTCCAGCTGTCGGCGTCTGCACGGACAATCGCATTAATTGGAGTCAGCTGGATAAAGCTAAAGTACAGTTTCTGCCAGCGAATGCCAGTAAAGAGCTTGTCGAATCATTTACCAAACTGGTTGCATATCTGGAAACGCTGCGCTTTGACAATTTCAAGTTTTCAAGTTCCGAGCTAGAAGATCAGAATTTTGAGGCTCTGGATTTTATCAACTTTAGCGATTTGGTGCATTTTCTAACTCTAAAGTGTGTGGATATTTTTGAGCTAGGTTCCTGCAGGTGGCGACAAACGTTCTTCAATTGCTGTGACTTCTTTGTGCTAGAGAAGACAGAGTATGGCCTGTGTTTGGTATTCAATTCAGAGCTTTCAGATCGTTCACATGAGCTACGACAACGCGAAGGAGCCGCTTACTATCCGAAGCATAATGCTAAGGCTGGGCACAATTCGGGTCTGAATTTTGACCTAGTGCTAAATGATCGATTCAAGCGACCAAATTCTCTGGCAACGGATAATGTTTATGTGAATAGCTTTAAATGTATGCATATTTTTCCTTTTCACTTTAAACTTAATGCAACTTGCAGATCATGATCAAGAAACCCAATCAGATAAATAATGGGGCCTACTCCATTACACCGAATACAGAAACTCATGTTACAGTAAGACCTCTGCTGACAAAGACCGATAACACTACTCGAGATAGTCCTCCTTCACGGCGTAACTGCTATTTCACTGATGAACATGTGGACTTTGGCATCAGTGATGCTACGGGTCGCTTCACAGAGAGTTTTCTACTCTCCAACTGCCTAACCAACTGTCATGAGTCCTACCTAGTCAGATTGTGCAATTGTACGTTGCCAATTTTTTTTTCAAGCAATCAACAAGGTAAGCTGTCAACGTTGTATTCCTTGTGCCACTCAAAAAATTTGTTTTGACCGTTTTCTGTATATCAAGCCAAGAACTGCACTGCGTCGAGTCTGAGGTGCATTTCCCGACACAATGGCAAGTTAAGAAATTAGCTCGAGCAACCCAACAACAACTAAGATGTATCTTGTAGATATTTTCAGTTACGATAAGCATGTTGAGGAGGATGACTACTTTAGTGCCACAAAGACAGGCATGACGTGCCCTTGCTTGGTCAGCTGTAATCTGTTGGAATACTATACATCAACAACAACGCTGCCATTGGCTGCCAAAGATTTGTAAATTACTTAAACCAAGTCCAAGTTGCCAAATTCTTTACTTTTTACATGACATTGCAGGCCCTCATCACCGGCTCTAAAGTTGTTTAAAGTTGATGTACATTATCAAGTCGATATGATGATAACATATCGCACTAGTCTGGAGTTTAGCAGACTCGATTTAATTGGTATTCACCGAATTATGAATTTACTACTTATTGCTTAACTCTATTTTTTCTAGCCAATCTTGGTGGTATTTTTGGCCTCTGTTTGGGCGCGTCTATGGTCAGTGCTGTGGAGTTAATTTACTTTCTGACTGTTGGCTTCGCACTACATCTTTATGACAACAAGTACTATGTTGTCTTTCGTAAGAATGTCAAAAAGGTGTGGACCAAGTGCCGGCGTTATTTGCATAACGAAGTGAGTCACGTTCACCACGACTCGGCGTCTGAAAAGGCAACGAATAAGAATAAACTGCGACATCCGTTTTATATTAAGACGAACGCTTGGTGAACAGTTTAAGATATCTATGTGAACTTACTTATCGAGCGCGTTGGTGTCTTTTAATTAAAATCTTAAAAACTCAGAAATTTTATCCTTTTAATTTTTCAACGTTTTATTTATAGCATATATAATATAACTTAAATGAAACATAATAAAACATGTCTGCATTTATTCAGTTTAAACAAAGAATAATATCTCTTGAAAAGAAGTGTTACCATTTAAAGGATAAGGGCCTAAAAATGTGTAAAGCTTAGTTGTTATGAATTTTTGCATGAACTTTAACTTATTTCTTGATACAGTTTGTTTAAAATGTTAATTTTGTCTTACAGCATGGTGTTCATTGATATCATTAAGTTGCCATATCATTGTTAAATCAATAAAATATTTTTTTTTTATTTGGTGTTAGTATTTTGCGACGGAAATTAATTGTCATAGGTTGTGTTGGTGTTGTTATAAGCTGCTGTTGCTGCTGGTCATTGGAATTCCTGTTGCCACGAAACAAATATAAATATAGGCCAATTGTGAAATAGTAGACCAACTCAAAGGCGCTAAGCAGCGAGGCGCCCAAAAACAGGCCAGCAATGCCACCAAAACCAGCTGCAATTTATATTCAATCAATATCGGGTTAATGTAGCGAATAATACCTACCTAGCAGTTCGACAAAAGTAAAGCGTATATGCGTTTGATACTTAATGAACCAAGCCGATTGGAAGAAGACATCTAAGACAAAGTTCCCACCAGTTTCATGTAATCTATAAGGATGTGATTATAACATGCAAGTTAAAATTAATATATAGGATGTGATTATAACATGCAAGTTAAAATTAATATATAGCTACTTACTCCAAAGCATTGCTGCTTACGATGGTATCATAGACTAGCTGCGAACAACTGATGAGACAGTCACAGGTCATGGTATCCTTGAACACATCATCCACATACTCTTGCTCCAAAGGAAAGCGTTCAACGCTAAATGTCACTAAGAAGTTAACATATTAAAATAAAAACATATCCATATAGTTACTGTGTCAGCCGCTTACATTTATGGTTAAATAGACATTGATAGTCAGATGGCTTGCAGTCCGTAAAGTTGTCTATGGTTAAAAAAGTTAACTCTATTGCTAAAATCGAATCTGATATTCGTACTCACCCTCACCACGAGGAAAGAGTAGAGATGGTGAGCAATTGCACAGATTAATCACATATTCTTGATGGCATTTCGAGCGACAATTGCCACGCCAGTAGAGAAAGCCCGGGAAGTTCTTGTAATATGGATCCTTGGTCTCGTCGGGAAAGAGGCAGCGTCTTTGCTTAGACGGCAGAGCACGAATTCTCACATCGGATCCGGTAAAGCGTGGTGTTATTCCGATCCTATTGTGCGAGTTGGCTTGCAATATTCGGGCATTCTCGCTCCACTGTTGAGGGTGCTTAATCATAACGTATACGCCCCGTAAGTCCGGGTAGGCCAACGTTTTGTTAAGTTGCAGAAATACTTCTAGTCCTGTTCCAGGACCAGCTTGTGCAGTGCGAAGCGGAAAGTATTTGTCAGTTTTCTGTAAGTATTAGAGTTAAAGAAATAAGAATAAAATTCATAAGGACTTATGACTGAATTATTTTACTTAATATATATTCACCTCACGTTGTCGCATATGTTCACTAACTGCCGAATTGAAGATCCAACATATGCCCAATTCGGTGTGCTGCACCTCGAAAATCTCACAACAGTTATGCGGCTTGCCCCTCCAATTGCAGTTCAAAAAAATGTCACGGCACTCGTGATTCATATAATGCAACACCGTGGACACATTAAATTTATCCAGCTGATAAACATTCGCTGCAAGCGTTTCATTCTCAAAAAACTTTGTTAGACTTTTCATGTTTGACAAGTGGACATCTGACATAGCCGTAAAAAATTTCATAAAGAGGTCCTTCTTCTCATGTGTCGCATTGGCGCCCAGAAAATGCTCTGGCACCTCATGCTCCATTTTTGGCCAATTGATGCGACTGCGTGGACAAATACCGATACTTGGGAATGACACCCGAAATACGGGCAGCATACTATTTTCAATGGTTGTGTGCACACGTGCTGAGTTATAAAGTTCGCTAAGGTCAACATACACAATGGTAGCACAAATAAAAGTAGCCAACAGAATCAATAGCCATATAAATCTGAAATATATGAAATTCTAGTCAAGTATACAATTCATCTCATTTTATTAGTAGCAAAGATGTAACGAGAGACTATAACAATATTATTTATTAGTTCTACAACAAAGGTTACCTTTCAAAATTTCGCAATTTAGTATCCGTTAAAAATCGAATACCATGCACCGAGGAGTATGAACAGTATCCTTTGAAATAAGTGAGTATCAGTCCCAAGAATTTACTCTGTTTGCAGCAACGATTGAAGGGCCTCAGACGACGAAGGGACTCCGTTTCGTTGATGTAATTCCCATAAAGCGGAGGACGTGCTCGTGGACGTGCCAGCTCCTGCGGATAGTACATTTTAAGCGAGAGCTGCTGGACGAATGAAGCGTTTTTTATTTTGAGCATTCAAGTTCAACTTGAAGGCACAAAACACCCAAGTCCCCCCGCATGTATATTGAACTCAATCAAAAAGCAATTATTCTTGGCAGCCAGAAAATGGGCTTGGAGTTCGGTAGGTAAAGCTTAAATCACGCACACAATTAACACTTGAATGCTGTGCGAGTGGGGCCGGTGGAGGTCGGACAGCCACAAGTGGAAAAGGACGCACACGCTGTTTGCCCAACATTTCTGACTAACCAGCAGTTGAGTTTGTCCAGTGGCAGCATAATCTTCTGTTTGCTTGACTGTTTGTACGTTCATTAAGCAACTGCTTTCCCATCTCCTCCCCAACTCAGCGAGTGTATCGTCGAGTGGTTGGTTGGAGAGTTTCAAGTTGTGTGCATTCCAATTGAAGACCAGGATTGGCAAAGAGCCTAGCTTCTGTGCGACAGTTTTCTTTGCTGCCTGCATTTGGTCAGCTTGGTTGGCTGAGTGCTTTGTGTAAACAACTACAACAATATTTTTTTGATTTATCATTCTGAGTTTTCGTCGACGTCGAACCATTTTCATGACGATTGAGTTGTTGTTTAGTTGTCTTTGGCAGCATGATTTATTTGCTCTGTTTACATTCGTTAAATAACTTTTTGACACTGCCAAGGAATGCTAACAATTTGGAAAGTTTAATTGAAGCATTCAGCGCTTTGTGCTGTGATTCGAAAGAGCTTAAGTCATTTGATATGATCGATAATAGAAAATAAGAGAGTATGAAAACGATGTGCACATAAAATGTAAGTTATTCCTAAAAATCCAATGACTCTGTCATTAAATCATATGTTATTTTATGAGCTATTTCAAGGTGCTTTTAAGTAGTTATTTTGAAGTATTATATTTAATTGAAAGTGATGCTCTAAAAATTTTAATTCAATAAATCATTTATTAAAGTCTTAATTTCAAGCAATAAGATTTGAAGATTAAAAAACGCTCGAATGCTAAATTATTTATGTGATGACGAGCATAAATTAAATTTCCTGGCTCAATGACAATGTGACAAACACAAACACGTTATCTCTCCTCGCATAGCTCGTTCATAACTTCCGGTTTGTGGCGTCGGTAGGATCAGAAAATGTTCACTTTAACTTTCAGCACACGAGTGTGCAACAATTTAGCCCAGACTCTCTGTTGACTTCATCTTATGACTGGGGTGCAAGTTCATTTAGGCTATTAAGCGGAGACAGCGCCACATGTCATGTTAACTGTGTGGTTAGACATGCAAAGCCAGCCAAAGAAGCAGAAAGCTAACACCAGTCACGAAATCTACCACCTCGCCCCCAGTCTGATTTGAGCCCACACCTAACAATTTTTGGTGCGCATTCAGTCGTTTGTCGTACGTCCGCTCAAAATTCAATCTTACTTTTATGAGGCAAGAGAAACGTGACAACACGACGCGCTGACAGGGCAAAAGATGAGCTGCATCTTAACCTAACCAATACAAGGACACGGAGAGAGAAAAGAGAGGGGGAGTTCAAGTGCCAAGTGCGGCATTTAAGTCATTTAAATATGCAAATTTTGCTTAAAAGGAACTTTAACTCATTCGCGGTGCTCGTCAGTCTCAAACTTTTGCACGCTAATTTGCATGTTAAGCACAACGAGGCATTGTTTATATTTAACCCCCAACCTCCATCACTTTGCCTGACACCTAACTGCGTTATAATTGCGTTTATCTTTTGATGACTGAATCCCCACAGAGTTTCTTAAATGTTCTCATGCTGTGTTCTGCTCTGTTCTGTTCTGTTCTGTTCTTTTGTGCTTTGTTGTCAAAAACATAAACAAGCCACAAAATGCGTGTTAATTGTTTTATAACATTAAAGGATTAGCAGCCACTAAGCCAAAAGTTTGATTGATTGATGATTGCCATCAAGTTAAATATATAGATTCAAAGTATACAAGTATTTAAAACAGTTTAAGTTGTCGCTTGGCAAAGATTAACCAATTTAACTGATGAACTGCAAAAGGGGCCAAGGTTGCAACTTGCCACATGCGACACATACTGACATGCTTAAGTTTTATTTAAAGTCGACGCCGTTTTGTGTGTGTTCATTTCTGCTTCCGCCTGCATTGATTTCAACTGAGTTATGTGACTCTTTGCAAATTATTTGAATAATTTTGTATAGAAGTGCAAAATTTGCATATAAAATGCGAGCTGCTCTGCATTTAGATCCCAGATGCAAGTTGCCAGTTGCCAGTTGCAACACCATCAACACAGGAGACTGGGCTGGCACAGTTTTTATACATAGTGTTGCAAGGACACAAATGTGTCTCGGGTGTCAGGGTGAAAGAAAGCTGGTTCTGGCTCTGCTTCTGGTAAAGGCGATGCTTTTAGCATGTCTTTTGCAAATGCAAATGTTTGTACGCAATCGAGGAATAAACAAATGCACACCATGTGCGCACAATTCCATCTCTGTGTGTGTATGTGTGTGTTCTGTGCTCTGGCAAGTTTTCACCACTTTGTCCTTGCTTTTGTTGTTGGTCTTTGAAAGGAGCAATGGAACTTGTATGCGTGTGAACCTCAATTTGAATTATGAACTTGGTTAAATTAAGAAAAACTTTTTATAATTGATGTTATGCATTTTAAATCCATTTCATTTGTGTTGTACTCTTCTCTTCTGCTCTTTTGTCTTTTGTTTTGAAGTTTTCACTGTCTTTCCATTTAACATTTTACATATATTACTTAGGTATTCTGGTCTGCAGCCGCCTGGGTAATTAGAACTGAGCCTCAGTGCTAAAGCAGGTTCAAAGTTTATGTGCATCGATTTGTTTGTGCTGTGTAAGTAAATTTGTGTTGTCGTTCTCTAAGCCATTTTCAATATTTATGAATTTTTCCTTGAAATCACAAAAACATATTCTGAGCAATGGGAATTTTCTTTTTCAAACAACGTAATGCTATTCAAATTTGTGTTGTTAGCTTATAGTTCTGTTTATTTACATCAAGGATGAAAAGGACTTTGATTTTGCAATTTCCTTGGGGACAAATAAGCAGAAAACTTGAACAAAATCTATACCACATTCGCGATAAGAATAACTCTTGCGCAACCTAATCATGTCATCTCAATGATTATGTCGTATCATAAATACAACGTTTGCTTTTCGTTCATAAAACATTCGTTTGTAGAATTAAAAAATATATATGTTTCAGACATTTGACATTTCAAACAATACACAATTTAATATTCACAAAAGTAAATTGGCTGTAAACATTCTGCATATAACAATTTTCTTTCTTTCCTAAAATGGAAGCTCGTCGTCGTGAACAACAACGGCGTCGAGATTCGGCCAAAAGTAATGCCGTACATTCACTGCCGTCGACACAGGAAAAAGAGTTTAATTTACGCCTTATTGATATATATGCAAAGTTTCCCTGCTTGTGGAATCAATCGCTGAAAGAGTTTGAAGATTTGGAGCTTAAGCGACATGCGTGGGAGAAGATAGCCAAAGAAATGGGCGCCCATCTGAATTCTTTTTTTTTGCGCAGCCGTCTTAACAATATGCAACAACTATTCGACATATACAAACTTCAAATGATTAATTACACGATGAAACCCTCTCGAAGCCGCAAACCAGAAATATTGTACTACTTTGATAAACTTGGACTGATTACGGAGAAAGCGCAACACCAGTTAGATGGAGATCAGATAGATGATGGCATAGATTTGCGAACAAAAAGCTCGAATCTGAGCATTGCCAGTATTGTCAAGGAGCGTATGCAACAGCAAGGTGATTTAAATAATCTAAGGCGCCATATAAAGCGATTTGGCCAGAGTGATGTACCCAATAAGTCACCGCTAAGCAATATGGAAAGCGTGGAACAGAGCGCACAGTTCTCGGTTGATGGCTTGCACAGCAGTATACCAGGTGATCAAGAACAACTCTTGGAGACTCGTAGTGTTGTCAAGACAAGTTTGAAAGAAATGAGCCCAAAAATGCCAACATCAATGACAAGTTTAAAACAATTGCCGTGTTCGATGCGTGCGAAGCCAGGTGAATCAGTGTCCAAAACCAAAATGACGCACCAAAGGTCAAGGCCAATTGACTCGGATGAATCACAGACAGAAGATGAGGATTTTCACCGTCTGCACTTTAATGTCCGAAATCAAGAAAGTTCACTCCGTCGCTTAGGCAACGCTCGAAAAGATCTCCGTCCATATCTGCTGGACACGTCATCCACTTACGTCAGTTGGATTTAGAAATAAACCGAAAAGCCTGCTTTATCAGTTGGCTTTTAAAGTAAAAATTTAAGTAATTGAAATGGATTTTTAATTGACAGTTGTATTTGTGAAAAACTCATTTCTCTTTATTAAAGAAACTATAAATGATGCGTTATTATGCATATGCATGTTTAAAAAAGTTGCAGAATTTTAAAAAGTTGTTTCAAAAAACTTTATATTTCATCAAAGAAAGTTGACTGTAACAAATTGCTCGCACTGGCATATTAATTTGGGGCTCTTTGCACTTTAGCCAAAACATGAGCATCATAATGAAAATGGCATTAGCGTGTACAAAATGCAATAAACGATGAACGCAGTACGAAAAAGAAGCCGTCAAATGAAAAGCTACACATGACAACATAACACTGCAGTCTCAATAAAAGTTGTTTGCAAACAAAATAAAGTACCGTTTGCTGCAAAACTATTTAAAAAGTACTGGTTGGGGTGTTCGTTTAGTAATTGAACTTGTTGCAGCCTAATCGAGTTTTGGGTGTCAGCAGGCATACTACCTGAATTATTTGATTATAACACACACGGCTTAATAGCTTAAGGCTGTTTAGCTTTTCGTTTACATTTTGCACATCAATGTTTTTGTTTTTTAAACACACACAAAAACGCATGGAATTTTACGGCATATCTAAAAAGGGTTTGCTTATATGCTAGTGTGCCTCCTTGCTAACAAGAAAATATGTGTAGTTTTAGAAAGTGTTTTTGCAGTCTTGAGTATTAAATTTAGAAGTTTGTTTAACAACTTTTATTTTATTAAATAACGTTTATTAACTTAAGAGTTTGTCATTTTTTAATTATTAATATTAAAATTAAAAATAAATAAAACTTCAGTTGAGGGTATCCTTAGCAAACAAGTTTTTTATTCAATCATTCTCGGATGAAACAGTATTATTAACCATATGATATTTTAAATATAAAAATGGATTTTTCGTTATATTAAGGGACCTTCTTAACTAAACATACTTTCTTTCATATAAGTTTTAAAGTATGATTTAAGATTTCAAGAAATTGAGCTCGAGATAACGTTCTTTTTTCCGTGTCCTTGAAAACAACTTATACACTTGCAAGCAAAAATCTGCAAACGAAATTCCAAACTTTCTAGCATTAATATGGTTATTACGTTACGTTGTGTACGACTTTTTCAACCTAACAGGATGCATCATTAAACCGAATGTTTAACGCTGGTCACTATGGTATCTTATCTATGGGGCTCTTATCTATTTTTGTTTTTCAGTTACATTCAGTACATCGACGCGAGCAGCTGACAGTTTTGCAACATGATTTATTTGCACACATTGCTGCTGCTGCTGATCGTTGCTGTCTGCTTCATAGTTCTTCGTTGATATTCAGCATCACGCGCTGACATGACGCTGGAGTTAGATCCACAAAAAACCACCTGGCACTTACTTCACTCAAATTGTGTTTCACATTAAGGCAATACCTGTTGCCTATCAACACGTTCCACCAAGCGAAAAGTTCAAAGTCAGCCAGGCACAGAAAACAATTAATTGTAAATTTTATGGTTTGTTCAACTGGATTGTAATTAAAGTATGAACAAATACATATGCTTCGTTTCAAAAAAGGTATATAGATCGATATGGTTTATAGATATAAACACGAACTTCAGTTTCAAGCACATTTAAATGTATGTAATTGTTAGCGTTTAAATAAAATTAAATTTACTGTTTAACAAATCTACCGTATTGAAATTCGATAGAAACTTTTTAGAAGAATTGGTTTTATTTTAGGTAAGATATATTTCTTATATTTAAGCTCCTTTTCGAATAATTTAACTACGAAAGTTAATTAAACAGTTAAGTTTAAAAATGTTCTGTTATTTGGGAAATATTTTCTTGCTGAACCGCTCCTGGTCAACACTGTGCGACGCAGAGCATGCAGTTTGACGTATAACAGTTTAACGCTTGCGCGCTGGCAAGCAGATTTTTGGCGCCAATTCAGTCAGCTGTGCTTGCTTTGCCGCTAATGCCGAGCACAGTGCACAAAAGTATGCTACAATAATATAAGCATGTAAGTGTGCGTGTGTTTGTAAGAGAACGTATACGAGCTTTGCGATGGTAGCTTCTTGCAGGCTTGAGCTGCCATCATCGTCCTCGTGTTTGGTGCGCGCCTCGATTTGAGGTTCTCGTCATTCAGTGCCAAGCACGAAGCCGAACATCGTCGGTGTTGTCGTTCCTGTCGGCACCGTAAGTCGTTGCCGTGGCAAGTCCTGTCGCTACTGTTGCCGCCGCTATTGCCAAGCTTAGCGTTGTATTTGAAGCTATTCACTCGCGTTACTTACATCAGTGACGTTCAATACGCGTCGGTCCATCGTTGGCAACTGCTAAACATTTTTTGTGAATGAAATCGCATCAATGCCGCGTGAAGGTTTACCCCGAACCAATAAGACAAATCAGACTTAAATAAATTAATAGTGTGGTGTTAAAGTGTCAATTAAAAAACACATATTTTAATAAAAAAAATATATTAAATACAATTTTAAAAATACTATTATACAAATATATTCAAAATTGACTAAGTGAAGAGTTAAAATTTTTACTTTTTTATTTAATTTTTAAAAAAATGTTTTATACTACGTCAACTCAAAGTCAATACTTTGAAATTAAATTATTTTTAAATTGTACAAAGCTCTCGGTCTTTATTATTATTTATTTCCTTAAAGTTAATACACAATAATAATAGACTTAAAACTTTTTGGTTAAATCGAATAGAACCAAATTAACAAAAGACTTTTTAACTATTCAAGAACAAAGAGAAAAACTCAACACGAACAAAACAAACAGATTTACTGGCTTACTTCGTTATCAATAATAAATGATTCATTTTCTTCACGTCCGCATGTGTAAAAAGGGATTAATATTAAAAATGCATTGAAATGGATACATATTGGTTTTCGGTTGTGTAAATAGTGAATAGCTCGAAGTTAAAAAAAGATTAAGAAGTGCATTATTAAAACAGCAATTATCAAGGATTTTAATTTGAAATAAAGCATAAAGCCAAGGATTTTTCACATGATATTAATCCTTGCGTGGTCGCTGTCCGCTTGCCATTTATTTTGCAATGGAGTCTGCTGTGTTAAGTGATTAATTATGCTGATATATTTTACCAAGTTAAATTCAATTTCAACCGCAACGTGAGTAAGCAAACTCCATACGAGCGAAAAGCGACAGGATACCAAGCAATATAAAAGAGAAATTGCCCAAAAAAATACAAAATACCAGCAGCAAAATCAACAGCAAAAGCAGCCAGGCAGTGAAACGCAAAATTGCATTCGACGGGAACAGCAGCTCCTGTTGCTGCGGGGATTCTCAAAAGAAGAAGCAGAGCTGCATCCTGTGCACGGTATGATTTAAGTTTCAGGTGTGTGAAAATGAATTTGAGCTTAATAGCCAGTTAACATTTAAGAACAGTTTGCCCAAGGATTGCCAGTTATGAGGAATTTAATTAGTATGCACGTGTTCCGCTTAGTCAAAATAAATTTGCAAAAACTATCGAAGCCAGTTAAATAAGTTTGTGACATATTGCGTCTTTCTATTTTTTTTTTTAAAGTAAGTGGCCTGTGCTATTTGCAAATTGCAAATTATTTGCCGTTTTGCATGGGGGCCAAATAAATAAACACACACACACAGAAGGACGCATTGGGGCCGAATACGATTTAATCCGGCCTTTCTAAGCCCTGAGCATTATTTTTAAGTTTCTGCCATTTTAAACGTAATACGCCGTTTGACAGCAGGACAGGCAGGCGGTCGAACGGACAGATGGGACAGACACAAAATTGACAGCAACGACAAGTAAAACATTTAGGTTAATCATACGCCATGTACGACGGCACTGGCACCGTAGACGCGTTGCTTGTTGACTATTTAGCATAAATTAGTAAGTTTTTGCACTTTTAGTGTTTGTCGAAAGGCCTGCCCAAGCAAACGTTGCGTTTGGCCCTGAGCTAAACTTTTGGCATTGACAGAAATAAAACTCTTGTTTAAAGAAAAACGAGCAAATACAAGTATAAAGCCCTGTTGGCTGTTAGGTAAACAAGAAGGGCTGCTAGTTGTCGTTTGCAGCATCTGACGACGACGACGACGACAAAGTCCCGGCACTTTCTTATTATTTAAATCAATTTTAATTTAATCATTTTATCATTCTAATAAATCATACACCAAGGCGCCTGCCAAGCACAAGGCAAAAAAACGCTGCGGGCTGCCCGCAGTCTTTGGCGCTGGATTGGATTGCCTTGGCTTGATTGTTATTAACAATATGCGAGCATATATATATATATATATATGGCTGGCAAACTGTAGACAAAACAAAATTTTTAATAGAAAATTAAAGCAGTGGTGACAGTGACAACGATGTTGAAGATGACGATGGCGATGACGACGCCAATGACGAAGCCGGAAACAAAAGAAAAAAGTTTCTTCATTAAAAAATTTTAATGACTTTTTCTCTATTTGCGCAAGGTAATGAAAGTCAGCAGCGTAACTATGTTTCCCTCCCATCCATATTTACTTTTGATGCAAATGCATTATTTTCCGCGAAATTTTGCGCAAAATTTTTTTTTTTATATTTAGAGCCTCTTGTTTAAATTAATGCACTCAATATGCATCATGTCCCTATCATTTAATTAGGAAACTGGAATCAAAACTTGCAAACCATAGTATTAATTTGTAACAACACGTTCAAAAGAACATGCCAAACAAGATATAAATGTTTACACTCGAATTAAGGACTATCATCACGAGCTGAACAAATATTATTATAGGATTAACAATAATTCTGTTTTAACAGACAAGTTATGACTTTTTCCATTGTTTTTCTAGGTAAAAACATGTTGACTGTTTGTTTTTAATATTATTTAACTTTTTATAAGCCCGGGCTATTTAATTGGCGTTGTGATAATTCCGCAAAGCAAAACAAAAATGAATTGAATTACATACTCATTAGCTGTGAAATATGATATGTGCATAAGCCGGGGAATCCAAAAATTGATTAATTAAGATAGAAAATTTCAGAAGCACTCAAGAGTTTTTATAGTTTATGAATGTATGGGCTTATGGTGCCTTAATGTGTTTTGTATTTATAAATTAATTCTTCAAATTCCACAATAAGCCACTTATTATCTTGTTTGTCATGCTAAAGTTACAGGAAGTCAACAAAATTTAAAATAAAAGATTCCCTGTTGCTTAATATTAAAGTTAATTCATTCATTTGCATGTTGTAAAAATATATCTTATCATCTGACTTTATTTCTTAACTTAAAAATAATTGTATACTCTGCACATTCCAATATTAATTTTACCTATTCCCAGCGGATCTAAGGTCGTACAATTTGCTACGCTCATTTAAGTTTAATAGGGTATACTTAAACAAACCCAAATTGCTGCAATAGATTAACAATTAAATGCCATGCACAATTAACGGGTAATAATATATACAACAAGGCTAAAGGCATTGAATTTCAGCACACAGAGTGTCGATTTTGTGTGTGTGTGTGTGCGGTGTGCGTGCAAGAGTGTGTTTTACGACTTAGCTTCTGAAACGCCCCGTTCCCTCCTGTCTTACGACGTACAAACGTGCGTATACATTACGTTGAATGACAATGCACAGCTGAGAGCTGGCTAAACTATTTATTTGCATATAAATATTTCAATGCTGAGGCAAAGGCAAAAGCCTTAGTTCAAGCACACACACACAGCAGGCACTTGTTATTGGAATAAGTTGTGGCTGCTGCTGGAGTATGACGGAGCGAGTGTTAAAGAGTGGTAAAGAGAGTAAAAGAATGATAGAAATAGGGAGTGAGTAAAAGGTGAATGTGAGGTGGTTTCGCTCAAGTGAACTAGAAGCTGGTGTGGGTTCTGTTCTGGGCTCTGATCTGGGTTTTGTGTTGGTCTCTCGACAGAGCCGCATAGCTGTAATTGAAATAGTTTGCCAACCTATACACTGTGGCACACATCTGGTATGAACACGTGCGTGTGTGGGTGTGCTTGTAAAAATAAGGTAAGCACGTGTGTGTTGTGTGTTTGTGGACCGAACATGTTTTCAATAAAACAAAAGGAAATCCATTTGTCACAGATGTAATTGTTGACGCAGAGCCTGCCGAGGTCGGTGCCCAAAAATAATGAGTCGCTTACACACACATTTGCAACCGATCACATACACACACACGCACACGCACAAAACACTTACTTTGCCATTTGCAAAACGTCGCAATTATTTTTTTTTACATTTGCTATTGTTGTTTAAAATGGCAAATGCGATTTCAATTTAGTTTAGTGTACACTTTTAACAGTAGGCAGAGCCGCACAAGAACAATGGAAAACCGAACATCAAGTACACATTTCCGCTTTCATTCACACACATGCATGTGTGTTTTTTGGTGTGCAGCATGTTGCTTTTGTTTTTCACTTCAAAACAAACAAACAAAACACTCAAAAGCTTGACTAACAAGCGTTGCAATTCAAAACATTTTCTAAAATCAAAGAATGAGAGACAGAGAGGGAGGTAGAGTAAGAGAGAGGAAAGTAAGGAAGGTTGTTTGCAAGGGGTTAGAGAGAATGTGGCAAGCCAAAATTTAACACTTATTCGGGCAAGCAGCAGCAGCAGCAGCATCAGGAAGCAGAATTCAGGATATTAAGTACCAACATGATGTACATAACGTTTTACGACTATTCCGCTCATAAAGCAACGAAAGTGCAATTACTACAACAACAATAACAATGACAACAACAACTAGTAGTTACATTGGGGCAAAATGCAACAATGTTTGAGCATGTTGCGTGTGTGTTTGCCGGAAGGCACTAAAATTGTTTCACCCATTACCGCCGTGACACAAGTCAACTTGCCTCAAAGTTTTTTGCCACACATTTTAAATTTTTAATATATGTTAAATATTATGTGCATTATGTCATTTTTACAAGTAGCTTACACCTGCTCTAGTTTTATTAATATCAGCATGAAATGATGTAATGTTATCTAATGAAATCTTGTTCCATGAACCCATGATAACTTTACTATTGGAATAGCTATAGCTCAGCTCTTTGCACATAACATTCACTGCAAACTGTCCTCCCATTAAACCAAATTATGCTGAATTACGAACACTTTCTCGTATTTGAAGCGACAATTCTCGGAATAGTAGTAATAAAACGCGTGCACCTAAAATGGAAATATGCATAAGTGCGTGTTGGTTATAGAGCTCGTAGATTCTAAGAATTCAAGGAGAGTGTACAGTTTTTCATTTCATTTGTTTGCCAGTGACATTCATTTAAGTATAATTGGATTTAAAAGTATAAAAGAACTTAAATTGACAATAATAAAACTAACCAAATATATATGAAATAAAATTCGTTGTTGACATTTGTTAAGTCGACCTTCTGATTGAATATAATATGTAGAGTGCAATGTTTGGCTTGAAGTCAAAAAAGATGCGTGTGTCCATAAGTGATTTAGTCAAAGGTCATCCGTCTACGGTTGCTTTTTGCTGTCGTTGCAGTCTCATTGGCGGCACAATTGTTATACTAATGAAAGTCTGTCAGAAAGAAGGCGCAGGAGAGAAAATGAGTGTCCTTGGCACAATGCCAGCCACCAAAATTGTGTCCGAGTGGCCATAATTTGAGGCAACGACAGTGTGTCGTCTACTAAAACACAAAATGCAGCGAACTTGAAATTTCGTTTCCTCTTAACAGCAGCAACAGCATCAGAAATGCAATTGTTACTCTGCCACAAACAGAAACCGATTTGAATTAAAAAATGATCTAATTTGTAATAGCAAGAGAAGGTAAATTTTGTGAATTGCCTTGCCTTGTACAATACGTGGGCTATGCTACAAGCACGTCTTTTTAATAACTTATGACAGGTTGCTAGGCAAAAAAAAGGATCAACAACAACCATAACAAAGTTCCTCGACATAGTCAGCCGCTATTTCTATTGCTGCTGTGGTCGCTGCTGCTGTTGGTTGAGAAATGATTAATGCTATAATTTATTTTTGCTCAGGGCAATTGGCCAAAAAATAGGGTTAAGGCCAGTGAGTGAGAAATGTGTATGCGTTGTTAGTGGCAGCTAAAGCAAATTGATAACTAACTTGAAGTATAGAAAACCGGCAAGAGAGTTTCAATAAAAATTGCTTTATCATTGTGGGGAGAAAAGGCAAAAAGATTTATAATTCAATTGAACTCGTTATAAAGATAACATGAATAAAACGAAAGAAATGTACTTAAATAAAGTTCTAAGGTGCTAAGCTATCCCCAAGGTTCACTTAAAATGCTTTGTCCCAAATTATTATCAGAAGTGTGTATCGCACCGTAATCCCAGACACGTTTCAATATTTTGTCACTTAATTCCAGCACGTGCTGTAATTTAACAATTTGCGAGGCTCAGGCTGCCACCGTTTGCAAAGCCAATAAATAACTTAAAACTTTCGGGTTTCGTCGGTTTGCAGGTCAATTGCGCTAATTGACTTTGTTTTGGGCGCCAGAAACTGTCTCAGCAACAACCAAAATAAACTTTTGTGACAATAACAACTGCAGACGGATAAAAACAACAAACAAAAAAATATTAAATAAACAGAATTTACATGTAGTAAACTTAGTGACTGCTGCGTAGATCCAATCGAAACCAAGCTAATCCGCAGCTTTCAGAAAAAGTTTAAAGTGTCTTCTTAAGCCTTGTGTTGTGTGCCACCAGCAAGGGTGTTTTCCTTAAGGCTGAAGTTTGAGCAGCGTCAAAAATTAAATGAAAATCATAATAAATTTGAATATTAAAAAAAAATTGACAGCCTGTGTCAGATCACACGGGCGCATAGGTTAGCCGTAGAATACGTCTGTCCTTGTGCAACAAAAATTATGAAGCGGTAGCCTAATAACAACAACCACATAGATGTTTTATTTTATTTTTAATTGTGTTTGTTGTCATTTGGCTATTTTTTTCCTTTTTACTGCAATACTGGTTAGCATCTCTGATATAAATTTAACAAACATTGACTTGAAATAGAAATATATATTTACATAATTTATTACATCAAAATTGTTTTTTATATAATAATTTCGAATATTTAATTTTAAAACACAACTTACCTGAACTTCTATTCCGTAAATTTAAAATATTCACTCTGTTACGCAGCGAAGCTACGTTTCTTTTTACAGGCGGCATTGTTCAATATTCATTTAAATTAAATTAAATTAACTTAATTCACAGTAACTGTTCACAAGATGCGAAAATCAGGTTTGCCACCGTAAAGACGAATTATCGATAGTTTAACTCACGATAGTTTATATGATATTTTTGCACGGGCATATTTATTGTTTTGGTGCAAAAGCATAATTAAATGTGCAACACAAACAATAAAACATGATTTCGAAAACTTGCACGCAAATTTCAGAAACATATTTTATTGTGTTATAATTGTTTGGGGCTGACGCTTAAGCTGAGCTTGTTCACCCCTGGCACGGAAGAATTTATGTATGAAAATTTAATTATGCCCGAATATCTTAATGAAATTTCCACATTTAGAAGCTATCAGTCATGACCGCATGTATATCAAACGAAAGGAAATCAAGTCTTCTTTGTATTAAAAAAAGTTTTAATCGATTCTCTGGCGGAATTTTTGAGCAATGTGCAATTGTAAAAAAAGTAGTGATTTTTGCACTGATTTTTTGCCTTAAAAAGTTATATATTTGGCAAAATTATTAGAAATTTGAATGTGGGAATGTTTGTTTACCTCATCTCAACTTAAATTCGAAAAACTCAGATTAATTGATTGATTATTGAGATTGCTAGAGCAATCTAAAGTCTTCAAAATGAAGCAAAATTTTGCATGGTTTTGGTCTCATTTTTTTAATAGAAAATGTAATCACTTCATATATTAATATAGCTTAAAATAAAGGTTGAAGCCTTAGCTTTAAAATGAAATTAATTTGAGGAAAATCTATTCATTAGTTCATTAGCAATGAGCGATTTTGTGAAGCAACCATATTACAACAACAACTTTTTTGGATAGCACACTCATACCGAAACGTAAGACGTATTCTACGTCAAAAAATTGGCTTAGCCCAAAGAACGCACAAAGCTTTAACTGTAGATGCGAAAAAACTTTTGTGAATTGAAAAAAAAGCTGAAAATATTGAATGACAAGCACACACCACACCCAAACGCAAATCACTCAAAAATTGTTGTCGCAAATACAATTTTTGCAACGAGCTGCAAAGCTAACAGCCCTTCTCTCTTCTCCACTTCTGTCAACAGTTTACCAATTCACCAAACGCCCACCCGCAAGATATTACAGGGCGAAACGACAGATTGGAATGACAATTCACAAGCAGCGTCTGCAGGACGAGCAGACAACACAAGCTGCTGGTGTGCCGATGCCGTGTTATAATATTGCTTGCTGCTGCTGTCTGTCTGTGTGGGCGTATGTGTTAGGGTGTTTGCAGGTACATAGAAAAAAATTTAACATAACTATGAAAAATAATTTCTTTCTCAAGATTAGATTATTAAGCCAAAAATAAATGCCTTAAATAAATCCGTTTATGAAACTTAAAAGCATTTTTGCAAACAACTTAACAAGTTTTACTTCTACTAAACTTTTGAGCAATCTAAAATGTATTGATTCTTTAAAAGCATTGCTAATAGTTTATAACGTGATAATAACGAAAAGATAAATTCATAATGCAATATTTTTAATGTTTTTGATTAAAAAATGGTTCTTTCTAAAGCTAAGAGTTTTTTATTAAACCGCGCATTATTTTTACAGTTTTTATTTTTTACAGTGAGTAAAGTGTGTGGCATACTTACTTAGGCAGCGTCGCCAGCGGGGTTCCCGCATTGCGGCCACGTCGCACAGGTATTTGAATTCATTACATTCCGGCAAGGATTCAACACATTTCCCATTTCACATTTGGCTGCCTGGGCGCCACAGTGCCTGGGTGCCGGGGAAAATTATGTATTTTACTGCAAATTATGGCAGTGAAATTAAAATCATATTTTCATGATCGCAAATTCAAATCGCTTGTTTCGCCTTTTCATTTCTTGTTTCGTATTTTTTTGGCCAGGTCTTTCGTGCGTCCAGCTATATTTCAAATTTACACCTTTTTGGCAAGCGTTTGTTGAGTTTATTTTCTTTTTAATATTTATTCATTAAGGTCTGACAGGGTTTGTAGCTGACTTGAATAGTGTGCGTTATATTTTATTTTTAGGTTAGTTGTGCGATTTTTGTTTTGCTTTGAATTTCTTTTCACCTTTTTCGACTTGCACATGCCGCAATTATTTAAGGCATTAATAAAACGGATCTGAGTCGGCAACAAATAAAATAAACAAAAGTTGGTTTGCCTTTCTTCAAATCGTTTTTTGCCAGCGCCAGCGGATATAACAAGATAACAGAAATAAAAAAACTTTAAGGATGAAATTGGTTTTTTGACTTGCGAGACCTTTCGACCTGACTTGCAGGTGTCTTTCCCAGTGTCTCTATGTGTGTGTGTGTGGGTGTGTTTACCGTCTACCCTAAGCTTATTAAGCAGAAATTAAAATTTTCTATCACCTGTCGCCTGAGAGCTACCTGGTTGGGTATCTGCAAGTAATGCATGATTGTGGGTGTTGCTATATAAAATTTTAGTTTGGTGAAATGTCAGGAACGATGGCAATGCATTCGCTGCACTTTATCGTGCCAGATTGGTTTTAATGTTAATTTTGTGACTTAATTAGCCATAAAACTGTGCGCGGGGGAAAAAAAACAACATCAACTGCGACAGGAGCTGCAGCAGCAGATCCGCGATAAATGAAACTTTAATCAAGAGCAGGCGTTCGGGTATTGTGGAGGTAGGTAGAAGGCAGGTCACGAGGCAAGCGAAGCTTGAAAATTAGTTGCATGTTGGCCCATTTCAACATGCTAATATGCAACTGATTAGAATGTCACTAGTTTAACTACTTAAAGCCCCCCCAAAAATGCAAACAAGTTAAGTTTCCCAGCTGTCGCACATACTCTAGATTTGAGAAAAAGAAAAAAAGGAAAAGCTAAAATAGTATATGGAAAAGGAAACACAAAGGCCATAAATACGATATACTTGAGCAGCAAAGAAATTGTGTGCAAATGGCCAAACAGGCAGAGTTCACGATTGCCTTCTCGTTTGCTCCGTAAACTGCATTATAACAACATTATGTGGCCAGAAAGACTTGCGTGTGTGCCGCAAAATGATGTAGCAAAGATTTTAAGCATGGCATTTGTTGTGTAAATCATATTAGTCATAAGGCACAAATGGCCCACATGGCTAACATGGTGTATACGCAATATGTATATACATATGTATGTATATATTGTTGGCTGGAAAAAATTTTTGTTTTTACACAGTCAAGTAAATCAAAATAGATATACGCATATAGCAAATAACAAACATATATATATAAGTGGCCATTTTGTGACATCATTAGACGAATCTTTCGTTGTCCGACATTAATGGTCGGTCTCTCTTTGGAGCCGCCTTGGGGCATATTTTGTTTGAATTTGTTGTGTTTTGTTTGTGATTGTGCTGATGCTGTTGCTTCTGTTGCTGACTGGAGCCTGTGTCAATATTGGCACGCTGATGAATTTGCCTTCTATTCTGAGCGACGTGACTTTGTCAGCTTGCCATTATATCAAAATAATTTTTCCTGTTGCTAGTTGAATTGTTTTGCAATAGAGTTATGGCAATGCCACGTGCTAAGTTGTCAGCGGAAACACAGAGAAACGTGGCAAATTCTTATTTTACGCATGTTGGTAAACGGTGCCACGTATTTCTTTTAACTTTTTCATAGAATGTTAATTTATCTTGTAAGCATTTGATCTGTTTTAGTCGGTTTGTTTGACTACAAAAGTTTTTGTTTAAAGATTAAGAAAAATAAAACTTTCGATACGAATACAAAGTTTTAGTGTTAGTGGATGATCTTTACTAAAATCTTTTGAGTGTCACTGTGATTTCTAATATAGGGTATTTCCTAGTTGAAACCACGCTCTTATTGCAATCTTGCTTGTCTTGTTTTAATATTAGGCAACTGTCAGCCATATTTGGTAAGCATGTGACTGGAATTTATTTGCTCGCAAAAATTTTCGATGCAAACTCAAAAATATTTTGCGAAATTGTTTTATGAGGGGGGGGGGGGGAGTACTGGTATAATATAAGACGCAGTCTACAATCAAATGTTATGGTACACTTGAATTTATTGCCGTTGACTTTTATTAATGCTGCGCAAACTTTATCCAAGCCAAAGATTGAAGCCACAACAACTAGTAGTTGGCACGCTACTAATAAAACATATGCGAACTCATCAAAAACTAAACTTTAAATACATGTGTTTATGTTAGTATGTATGTCCTTCGGGCATCAAATGAGAGAAGCGTGCGTGTGTGCCCCAAATGAAAGCAACAGCAAAAGCAAAGCAAAGCGTCCAAAGGCTCTTACTATATATAGAGAGTGAATCAAGCTGACAGCAGTGCGTGGTTCAGTGAAGCAGAACGGGACTAGTGGGTGAATCTCTCTCAGATGAAAGAAGCTATTTGCGTTATACACAACACCGTTACAGGTATATGCTGTAGCAAATGAACCTATGATTAATAATAATAATAATTTGGTGCCTTCTTTTTAAATATGCGTCAAAATTCCTGCTCATGCGGCAAAAAACAGTTGGAAGTTTGTTTCTTGAAAGCGATTTAAAATTTAAAAATAAAATATTGATTTTTTCAATAATTTTTATTTGTATCTGAGTATATCATAGCAAAGTATCATAAACGTGTTGCTTTGGATGAAATTATTTTAGGTATTTATTATACATATTTGTCGTTTCGGTGTGTACAACTTTTAAAGTTATTTTATCAGATGAGTTTAAAATTTAATGAGGCTATAAAAAGATACTGCTTCTGCTCGAGCTCGAGCAATTTGAAACATTTGATATACAATCGGTTATCCATTTACTTTATTCATTTGCATGCCCTTGCTTCCAGCATTTGAGTATCACTTTGTGCTGTTTCGTAACTCTGCAGCCAAATAAGTGATTGGGCTGGCAGCTTCACACACTTCACACTTCGGGCACTTCACATTAACAACAGTATTTAATTATTAAACACGGCACTCGCTGGCCACGTTGGTCACACCGGTTGTGTGTGTGTGTGCGTGTGAAAGTGTTTGTATATGGGAACAACATGTCGTATGAGCAATATGCCACTTAAAGGACGCTCGACTGGAGCAGTGACAGGAGGCAGACGTTGATTGCGCGTTATGTTGTTGTTGTTGTTCTTGTCGTTACTGTCCAATCATTATTCATTGCGTGACAAGCGCACTAAATGTGTCCCAAGCCATGTTTGTGTGTGTGTGTGTGTGTGTATGTACCCGAAGCCAGCGTTGTCCTTTAACCTGTATCCTGCAGTGTTTGCCTCACTGAGGTTGTCAATAACTTTTAGCATGCCAAAGGTATAACGGCAGCAAAATAATGACACGCAAGCAAAAAACAACAACGGACACTGAGAAATAGCAAAGCCAGGCAAAAAAATTTAATAAATGACATCATTATAGCTGATGCATATTGTTCAACTGAAAAGACACCCTGTAACCGCTGTTTGAACTTCAAAGCTATTTTTTTAACTTACAATGTACAATTTCACTATAACTTTACTTTAATTGGTTGTTTGTTTGTTTTAAGGCTCCCTTAAACCCATATACAGGGAGTTCTTCGGGAATTATTTTGTGCCCTCTGGTAAAAGAGAATAAATCGCATCAGTATAGGTTTGAAAATTAATGCCTACCATTATCACGAAATCCACTTTCGTAAAATCATGAATTGTCTTCGAGCTGTTAACGTCCTTATTCGTCCTTGATTGCTTCAAGAATGTGAAGCGCTCTCAGTGCTTCCGCTTGTTGGGCTGGAGTTAGCCTCATTTAATTTGATTTTGGCTTGTATTGTTGATTTCTATGACAGGTTGTTGTTGTTGTTGTTTTGTGCTGTTATCGTTCGTTTGTTTCTGTTAAATTCCGTGCGTGCCATGACACAGAAGGCGCAAAAGGACCTGCCATTCTAGGTTTTTGGTGTAAATATTTGTGACATAATTAAGCTGCGCTCAGCATGATACCGCTAGGGACCCTAGAGCGACAACGCATTATCAAATCAGAAGAGAATCAAACGAAATATAAAAAGGCACAAAAATAAAGCAAATATCGGATTGTGTGAATAGCTTGACGCAAGCGTGATTAAATTCCATTTGTAGACACAGCTAGTCAGCTAGTCGACTCGTATCCAAATACATATATACCGACGTTTTACTGCCTTACCTACCGGAGAGTCTTTTGAGTTCGTGTTTGAGTGCTTTGCTCACATAAAGATTGTCAAGATTTGCTTTTGCTCAGGCTTTTGCTATCGCCATTGCCGTTTGCATTGCCTTCTGCTTAAGCATTGTCGAGTTGGCTCAAAAGGCCGATGCCTGACATTGGTGCGTTTACTTAAAAACGCTTGGGGAGCAATTTGAGAGATTTAAGGCAACGATTTATTGTTATACAACTTGAGTGGGGGTGACGCTGATAGGCATTGAAAACGATTCTCTCGCTTTTTCTCTTTACATATTATATGTTTTTGTAGCTGTTGGTTCTTTGCATGGCAAAAAAGGTGGTTCAATGTCGTACTACCTGCCTGCTACACAAGCAACACTCACTTTATCTAGAGTTTGGCGATTTCAGTTCGATGATAGTGCATGAAATTAATGGATGTTCTCGCATCACACAAAGTTCGAGCCTTTTGCACAAATTTATGGTATTGAGCAGCTTGTCAGGGGTGCTCCGAGCAGCTTAAGCATACACATTGACATTGTCTGGGCTGAAAGTGTCCTTGGAGCGACATAAAAACAGCTTGCAGATAGTTGTCATTGACGCCTTGTCAGCCGGCAGGCTGCCACTTTGAATGTAATTAAAATAACAGAAATAAACAGAAATGGATTTTTTTTTTTATTGTATAAATTTAAGGGACATCAATTTGACAATGTGAAATCGTTCCATTTAATTACAATTCACAAAAAAATTCGATAAATGCTCGAGTAGTGGGAGGAGCACCACAGCAAAGGAGCCAACGGATCCAAAAAGCATATTGCGTTTACTATTGCCGTTGTTGTACGTATACGTGCTATCATTTGAATTGGAAAATTATTTGTGCAGCTGACGTTAAACTTTCTGGAGCGTTGATGGCTCAATTTGCAATTGCTATCGGTTTGAAGCCAGAACTGTTTCGATTGAATCAATTTCAATTGGTAAATTGTTGTCTACCAAAAATGTTTGAGTTTGAATTTGTTCAAAGTCTTTAAATACATTCTCGAATATTCAAATGCCATGGTCAAATCAAACAAATACTCTTGTTTAATACGAAATAAAACTTTTGTGAAGCTGTTATACTTATATTTTTTCAAACCAACTTTATCAGTGTGTTTTGTGCATTGAACAGTCTTCTTTAACTTTAAATGTTAATGTTTTGAAATTTCTTACTTGTTTGCAACGCTGCTTTAACCAATTGTTAAGCAGCTTCTCTTTAGAATCTTATTTATTTTGTGAATGAACGAAAAATATGTGCTTCGAAATTTGGGTTAAGTACTCTTGCATAGGGGCCAATTAGCGGTTACAGACCATGAAATTAAATTGAAGTCTTTTTCAAAATTAAATCTGTGGTGAAAAGAAGGCAGCAGCAAGATAACGAGAACGACTTGAGTCATTTAAATTTTTCAAAAGGGGTTAGCACGAACTACTGTAAAAATGTTTAGGCCAAAAAAATCGTGTTTAAACTACAATTTTGAATATTATTTTTAATTGCAAAACGAAATGACAATACTCTATTGTTTACCTAATCTCATTGTTCGATGTGGCACAAAGTGCTTGTCTAATGTGAAGTACCCTTTCGGAAAGTGTGAACAAAATGGCTCGCAATCAGTGCTTATAAATGGATGCCTGCCAGCATTTCGGGTAACTTTTATTCGGCTATTCAATGACTTAACCATTTTTGGGGCCTTTTGCAGCCGACTGCGAAACGCATAGATGTTAGAGAAAGGAGGCCAAAAGGGTTTTAGGCACATGTACAAATTGCTGCCGTGGCCGGCGCCATTTGCATAGAGACTCCTGTAAAAAAAGGGACGGATTTTGTACGGTGCCAAGTAGAGGTCAGCTTTAAGGTTGCTTCAATTAAATTGTTGCGCTGCTCACCCACACAGCCACAAAAACCACAAAAACACCAACAAACACACACAATCACTTTACCGATGTTTTGTACGCCTTATGAATTTGCCTTATTTCTTGCTTTTTGGTTTTTGTTGTTGTCTGGTTGTCTTTTTCTGTTTACTTTGGTATTTTTCATGTGGCTGACTGTTTTTGTGTGCTTGTGGGTTACGTTCCTTACAGCTACTTGAAGAGTCTTTTTGGCACACACAGCGCTCACATTTTGACTTACTGCACGTCAACGGCCCCCATCATGCTCAGCATAAGTGAAAAAGATAGAATGTACAGCAGTTTTTTTTTTGCTGTTGCCGTTGAAATGCGCCAGGAAATTGTACTAAACAGCAGAAAAACTGGTAGAGTAAGGACGAAAGGCAAAGCCAAAGTAGCAGAAAGCAACCATAACGACCCAAGAGTCTGGTTGTGGGTGGTGTATTAGTGTAGGTGTTGTAGGGGGACAGATAACTCAACGGCAGCAGGCAGGAAAATGTATGTATGGCATGCAGGCGACTGCGAATCTGCCGGAAATGAGGAGCGAAATTCTGACTGGCAGAAAACTGAAGTTAGGGCATGGTACGTGTGCATACTTTTGGTTTGCCAACCTCGCCCCTTCACCACGGCATTAGACTGGCAGGTGATAATCATACGCAGACATGCAATGAATAGCTCGCACAAGCGACAAAAGCCTGGCTATCTGGCTGAACAAAATTTAACAAATCGCCTGAGAAAGCCACAGGTCGCTTAGAATGCAAGACTCATTTCGACTACTCAACTGAAAACACCCTTGAGCTAGACCATATTCAATGAATTCAGAGTGAATGGTATCCCAAATCTAAGAGTCAGTCAACCGTTTATTCAATCGATTTCAATCATATTGTCAGCAGTTTTTATCTGCCAAGAGCTAAGCAAATTAAGCAAAAAAAAAGGGTTCATGGGACATGTTGATAACTCAGCTAGTTTCAAAAGTTTTTACAACATTAGTATGTTTTTTTTAAATACTTTTATTGAATTTTGTGTCGAAATTTGCTATAACAAAATGTTGCTCACAAAAACTAAAGGAACCAAGAAACAAGGAAATCATATAACAACAGACATGTTTCAAGCGACCGAATTCATAACGAATTTCAACAAAGGAAAAATATCTTGCCAAAATTTCTCAGAATTGTTAATGTTTGTTGTTTTGTTGTTACTCGTTCATTTTATTTTTTTGTAAACATTGTGGAGTATTTTTTTATTTCAATTTAATGATTTTGTATAGCACATATCTAAGACTTTTAAATTCTCACAACAAAAAAGTTAACTACGTTTCATTAAGGGTAAAAATGCGGTAATGCAACTTAGTTCTTTAACCACTAAATTTGGCTAAGAGTTAAGCCAACTGTTGGTTTAATATTGTAGCGCTTTTGAGCAGTGTGAATCCTCAGTGTTTGGCTACATTAAGTGGCTTATGTTCAGCATCCTTTACGCTTCTGGCACTGTAAGTGTAATTTAATTTGTTTATTTGTTTGTCCTGCTCCTCCAGTTCTTTGTTGCTACAGTGTCTGCATGTAAATTATTTGTGCACCTGGCGGTAAGCAGCTGAATGGCTAACGGAAGCACTCTGACTGACTCGCTACTCCGGTTTGGAGATATTGCTTTTGAGGCCAGGCTGAAAGAAAACAAACACAAAATGGCAGAGTTAGCGAAAAACTTTTTAATTAATATGTTTGTTTAGCTTTTGTGCTTTTTAAAGTTCGTAATGTGCTTTGTTACCTTCGTGATTGCGGATGTAAGTCTACATTTTTAAGTGAATAGTATTTCACTTTAAAGGTACTTAATTTGACGAAATCATGTGATGCTGTTTAAACAGAATTTTTTGGAAAAACAACCTAATAAGCCTTAACAACCTAATTAGATTTTTAAGATAGCGCAACGAAAGTTTTTCTTAGATGTATAATTAACTCAAATTATTCTCAGTGATTCTCAGAACATAAATAATTCATTTATGCATTATTTTTAAATAAGATATCTATTACCTTAACTTAAGGTTAATATTGCCTTTAGAAAGATTAAATTTAAAGTTCTCTCCACTTTGTTTTACAGACCTTTAAAATGCGACTTCATAATTGGCAGAACTGCCTCGGATTTAACGGCGTGCAATTGGAACAGGAAGTGGGTATTTTCTTGGCTGCGCTAACAACGTACTAGCTTGGTGCCGGCCCCGTAGCCATGGCTGAGTTCAATGATGAACCACGCCATTTGGTGGCACCGGAAACGGATGATGCAGCTGCATCAGCTGAGGGAGCAGCCGGCTCGGAGATCGTGGGTCCTGTGCTGGCACTATTGCGTGGCGATGTATTCAATCAAACTCGAGCCCCGGTTTTCTTCAACAGCTACAACATCTCCGAGGATGTTTACTACTATTTCAATGGCTTTAATGCGGTGCCAACAAGCACGGAACTGGCATTGCAGCTGAATGCAACATTAACAGGAATACCCAGCAGCACGACAATGGAACCGGATCTGTCTGAGTTTTTGGAGGCATTACATAACGATCGTGTCGGACTGCTTGCCTTTCTCTTTCTGTTCTCGTTCGCAACGGTTTTCGGCAACTCACTGGTCATCCTGGCTGTTATCAGGGAACGATATTTGCATACGGCCACCAACTATTTTATCACCAGTCTGGCTGTGGCTGATTGCCTGGTGGGTTTGGTAGTGATGCCATTCTCCGCACTGTACGAGGTGCTGGAGAACACTTGGTTCTTTGGCACAGACTGGTGCGACATCTGGCGTTCGCTGGACGTACTCTTTAGCACCGCATCGATATTGAATTTGTGTGTAATCTCACTGGATCGCTACTGGGCCATCACGGATCCCTTTAGCTATCCCATGCGAATGACTGTAAAGCGAGCAGCTGGCTTAATAGCTGCAGTTTGGATTTGTTCAAGTGCAATCAGTTTTCCAGCGATTGTTTGGTGGCGTGCTGCTAGGGATGGAGAGATGCCTGCCTATAAGTGCACCTTTACCGAGCATCTGGGCTATTTGGTGTTTTCATCAACTATATCCTTCTATTTGCCGCTGCTGGTCATGGTCTTCACCTATTGTCGGATCTATCGTGCAGCGGTTATACAAACGCGGTCCTTAAAGATCGGCACCAAGCAAGTCCTGATGGCATCCGGTGAACTGCAGCTCACGTTGCGTATACACCGTGGCGGCACCACAAGGGAACCAACAACCAATACACATCAAGTATCATCAAGTGGTGTTGCGGGTGGTGGCTCCATGAGCCATTCGCATTCGCACTCACATCATCATCATCATCATAATCATAGCGGGGGCACAACGACATCCACGCCTGAGGAGCCGGACGATGAGCCACTATCAGCACTGCACAATAATGGCCTGGCCCGACATCGACATATGGGCAAGAACTTTTCACTTTCACGCAAGCTGGCCAAGTTTGCCAAGGAGAAGAAGGCGGCCAAAACGCTGGGCATTGTAATGGGTGTATTCATTGTGTGTTGGTTACCGTTCTTTGTAGTGAATCTGTTATCTGGCTTCTGCATTGAGTGCATTGAGCACGAGGAGATTGTCTCGGCTATTGTGACATGGCTGGGCTGGATCAACTCCTGCATGAATCCTGTAATCTATGCCTGCTGGAGCAGAGACTTTCGCAGGTAAGTAACTAATAACTAACAATGCAATACACTTGAATACAAACTTTGCGATTTGTTTAAAGACTAATTGGCTTTAAAACAAAAAAAAAAACAAAACATCTTTCGTTTACTTTATTTATTTTTCTTAAGTGTAGACCTTTGAAAAATCTCACAACAGCATAAATTTGACATCTGTTTCAGAGCTTTTGTGCGCCTGCTGTGCATGTGCTGCCCCCGCAAGATACGACGCAAATATCAGCCGACAATGCGCTCCAAATCACAGGTTAGTTGTTGTCCGGCTTATGGAAAATTCATGCTGAGCTGCGGTTTAATTTTTTGTTGCGCTTAGTGACCTAATTGCTGGGATTTGTCTCTCTTTCTTGTTTTTTTTAAACTCTCGCTCTCGGTCTCGGTCTGAAAAAGTTTGCGACACATTTATGTTTATTTCATTTTGAATAAATGTGAACGATGCTGAAAACTGTTTATGAATAATGCATATGCTCCCCCTTCCCCCCCCCTCTCTTTATCTTCTTTTGTGTGCTCCAAAAGCGAAACTCAACGAACGACAAAATTAATTTACGAATTTAATAAATATGAAAGAGAAAAATGCAGAAAAATACGCTTTACCTTATCCTACTCCTTGCCAGCCCTTAGCCATTAGCATTCACACATGTCTCCTAGCAAACTTTCCGAGCTTTTGGCAGAGCCCTCCTTACATCCTCATAATTCAGCAAATATTAACAGCTAGGTGCGTCAGTCAACGTCATTGGCAAACTGCGACAGCTATCACCTTCCGAATCCCCAACGGACAATTTCATCTTGCCAAGATTTTAATGAATAATTTGATAACGCGTTGGCTGGCTGTCTGAGCGACCTGCTTACAGTGTGCCAGACAAAGTGAGACACGTCAAATAGTCACAGCTTTAAGTTATTCCTGAACGGCTTATCACCACTGCAATAATAACAGTCACCATACGCAACTTTTGACTTTAATTTTATTTGATTTAATCTCAAACGTTTTTATCAATGCGCTTGACAAACAATTGAATAATGATTGCTTTTATGCTTTTCAACTTTATTCACAGTTTATTTTTAATTGGCAAATTATTCAATCGTTGCGTTAATTAATGATACACATATCATACATACTTTTGTGTGTAGCATCATCAAACAAAATACTATTAATTAAGCACAATTATTGAAAACATCAATCATAATAATTACGATGATATATACATTAATTTGTATCATCTCATC
This sequence comes from Scaptomyza polygonia, assembly GCA_035044585.1. Classification (NCBI taxonomy): domain Eukaryota; kingdom Metazoa; phylum Arthropoda; class Insecta; order Diptera; family Drosophilidae; genus Scaptomyza; species Scaptomyza polygonia. Next base: position 36,400 of record JAWNNU010000949.1, on the reverse strand, counting down.
GTTTAACTATAAAGATTTATTTATGATGTCTTACAATTCGTCTCTCTTACAAATACTGACAAAGGCATGCCAATGCGAGTTGTGGTTTTTGTTCATGGATGCTAATGCGTCTGCTGATTATTGATTCTGGTGGTGTTGTTTTTACAGAGATTTGCGACGAGACGCTGCTACTCAACTTGCTCGCTGCACGGCATTCAGCACGTGCGCCACAATTCCTGTGAGCAGACTTATATATAGTTTGGCATAGATTTAGTTTGCTACTAACCCCCAACTGAGGTAACCCCAAGCTCAAAAGTTTGTAAATTGTCAATATCAATGGCAAGGTAAGCGACTTGTCAAACGTAATTTTGTTATGTGTGTTCTGTTTTGGTGTTTCTCTTTCGTATTCGTTGTGCACCCCAGAAATCGATGTGTGTGACAAGAATGCTGGACTAAGTCACACACATGCACATATACTATACTAAGTAAAAACATGTACAAATGTGCTGAAAGAACACACATGTTGCACTTTGTTGCACAACGCTTCACCTTCTCGCTGTATCTGTATCACTTACCCTCTGTCTTATGTGTCTTTGTCTTTAATATCAGTGTGTCTCTGTTAAATTCTCTTTGTCTCTACATAAATGTTTCACTGGTCGATACGCCTTTTTGTACTCATTCGCCCGCCTGTGACATTGTTGTTTGTTTTTCTTTTATGTTTACATTTTTTTTCAAAGGGTCAAAGGCTTGAGGGCAAAATGCATCTTAACTGTGATTTCACCTGTTGAATATATTGCACCTGATCCCACGAGCGTACAAACACACAAAAGCACACACATACATGCAGCACACACGACTACAGTCAACAGTGTCCATGTTCTTGCCAGGTCCTGGCTGGGCTTAATGTCTCTGTTTTAAAAATTCCCCTTTTGGCATGGCAGCTGTTGTTTCATTGCATTTTCATTGTTGCTACTCTTTTCGTTAGAGTTGTTGGATGCGTGATGAAAACTTTAACTTGATAGTCCGGTTAGACACTACGCAATTGCAATATGCGATTTTTCATATGCCTAGGAGTATGCAACACTTTTTATTATTTACGTTAACTTTGGGTTACACGAACTCCTATGTTGAACTAATCATTATTATTGCTTTATTTCAACCATTCCCCACAAATCTTCATTAAAACACAATCGCACATGCATACGCGTACCTACATTTTATCTGGCTGTTTTCTGATTTTTCCTCAAGTTTAAACCTCTCCCTTTTCATGCTCTGCCTTTCTTACTCGCGCTCACTGTAAGTATAAGCGATTTTTTCATTGTTTACTTTGGTATTTTTGCTTGATGTTATTCTTGTTGTTATTATTGTTGCTGTTACTTTAACTTGTTGGCCTTTTGACTTAGCTCACACATACTCACACACATGTTCACACACACAAACTTAAACACATCTATCGATAAGTGTGTGTCTGGGGCCATGTTTTAAAATCAACTCGCACAAAGCACGACATCCGACATTTTTTTTTGTGAAGTACTATCAAGCTTACCGTAAATACTTTAGCACTCTATTTCAGTTTTCAACAAACATCAACACAAGTATAGCCACACACTCGCACAAACACACATGCCCAACATATACATACATGCCAAAATATTTATTGATCAAAATCTTATTTACAGCTATCAATAGTAACTATACGAATGTCTTAAGAGGGTCGGGATGTTGATATCCGTTTTCGTTTTCGTTTCCATTTTTGATTTTGGGTTGGAGATGTCGGGTGCCTGACATGATATCAGTTATGCCTAAGGCGAGCCAATTCCTCTTACTGTTCCAATTGTGTGTGCGTGTGTTCGTTTGAAGTTCTGTTGTTGAACGCATTGTTGCAAATAAAAGGTCACGCGAGAGTTATTGAAGGTGGCCAGACACTTCAAAGTACCGGGAGAAAATGAAAGCATATATTATTTCAATTATTTCGATATATTAATCAAAAAGGCTTACAATCAAGTTGATATCAATTCCAAGAAATTGTATAAAATATCCGAATATCTGGTTGAAGTGATGCGATTTGCATTAACAATTTAAACGTTTTAAGGATATAATAGACATTTATGGGCTTTTAAAAAATATACACACACGAAGCTCGTTTTAGTACTCTCAAATCAATTCAAATAAAACTAAAGTACACTTTTAGTTTTAAATTGCTTATTTATATTGACTAGCTTAATGAAATTGTGTAGCAATTCTTAAAGGAAAATTCAAAAGGCAGACACACTGAGCAGAACATACACGGCTTCTGATGTGGTCTGAAATTGACGACAAATGAGTCAACTTCCGTTGAACATTGACCAAACGGCCAACAAATGAAGATGGGTTCCGTTAACCAGCGTCCATTAAGCACTGGGTGCGTGTTTGGATGTCGCTGTGTGTGTGAGGCTGAATCGTACAGTTAACGTATTTTGCAGAACTTTGCTCGTACTACGTACGCATAGCTGGCAGCATTAAACTTTTACCTTAGTTTTGCCCGTAGCCACCCCGTTTTATTCGTCTGTTGTACGCCAGTCCGTTGTTTGCTATCTGTCCTCTCACTTATCTTCAAGCACATTGCGGTCAGCCGCAAGCTAAGTACGTGCTTGTGTTGGTGAGTGTGTGGTTGTGTGTGTATCTCTACTGTTGTCACTTGAAAATTAACTTCAGTGACGTTCTGTGCTCTTTGACAACAGTTCTGGTTGTTGTTGTGACTTGTTGCCCAACGCACACACGCACACAAACACTAATACAAGCGATGTTAAGTGGCAGCTTGTTACACTGCGAAAATATACTAAGATATTAATTATTTATGCAAAACTATTACTTTGACAAACCCCATCATAAGAGCTTAGTCTAGTTTAAACTGCCGTCGTTTAATATTGTTTTTTAAGCAAAGCACACCTTAAATAATATATGTTTTTTAATTCTCTCAGTGTACTCGTTAAATCCTTTATTAAAGCACTCAGGTAGCATTTGAAATGGACTATAGAGTAATTTGCATAGCAATGTCTACATATGTATTATAAATGCCTTTTGGCTTGCACTCATCAGGAACTCCCCATTCATACACACACACACACATTAATACACAAATACAAATGCTTATATAACAACAACATTTACACATACACTTAAATTGCTTAAAGCTCGGCCATTATCCACTTAAATGTATATAATTGTATAAATAATATGCAATTAAAATTCTAAATGTTTGCAGAAGAACTCTTTGGCCAGTTTGAGGCCGACACCTACAACGGAGCTGCTACGCTTTGGCGCCTTCGAATAAAGGATTTACTAGGCACTGATACCGATACACACACACACGCACACACACATGCTACAGGCAACTATCATGTATTTAATAGTATTATTGTGAATTGCTGTTGTAATGCTGCTAATTGCATTCATTAAAGGGCAGTCGCTTTAAGCCATTTATGACAACCTGTTACAATATAATCCAAGCTTAATTTGTTACTGTTAAAAACAATCAATCAAACTTAATCGTGACCGCATCGCAAATGACCAGCAAAATGAAAGCCAATGTCGAGCCTGCCAACATTTTGTCGCCAGCTATTACAGATTCTTTTATTTTCTGTTTCTATTTCGTTGTTCTCTATTGTGTTTTTGTCATGTTTTTGCGAGACAAGGCAAACAAAATGTAATTAACCACAAATGTTGCAAAAACATTAATTAACGCTAAAGGACGACTGTGAACGTGAAATTAACGTTTACAACTATGTGACACTGTCGCAAAAAGCGACCTCAGCCTTGTGGCGCTCGATGCTAACATATACTATTACCATTGGGTATATTGGGTGTACATGTGTGCATTATGAACTGTTAATAATAATTGTATACAAAGTTAAATCATAGTTTATGCTAAAGTTATCAATTTTATATAGCAATTATAGACAAATGTATAGAAGATTGAAGATTTGCAAGTAAATTTATCTGATTAGCTTCTTAGTCTTCACTGCCTGATTGACTACTATCATTTGATAGTATCATTTGTTTGATACTAAACATATCGATAAAATGTTTAACTAAAAACTAGCATTCATACACTAGTTATTTGGTTTTGATTACAGGAAATTTCATAGCCACAATGCTTTTTATACATTTGTTGTCGCTGGCTTACGTGCAGTTTCTGTAATGTCTTAGAACTTTGACACTTTTCGATTGCTACTGTTGCCTTTTTGGCTGGCAGCTTGATCCACGGCTGTAGCCTGTCTGCTGCCACAGTAATAAATTATAAAAAAAGGGCGTGACCGTGACTAATTTTGCAAGCTCGCGAAACCAAAAAACGTAAGCAATTTTGGGGCCCGCAAGAGTTTATTGAACTTTGACAATAGCACGCCTATTTAGCGAGGGCTTGGCACGCCCACCAAATTAGACTCTTGGCATGTTTTGAGTCATAAATCCACAAAAGAAGCTAAAGTCATTGGTTCGAATGCCATTTCAAGCAATTAAGCTTTTTACTACTTCAAAAGAAATGAAACTTTGTTCAAATAGATAAAAACAGAAAACAAACTAATCTTTTATACATTTAAGCTAAAATACGATACAAAATGTCATTCGTTAGACGTGTGATTTCAATTTTGTCAAGGCAAGATTGGAAATTAAAAGCCATTTGAAGTGGTTAATCAAATTGTGGCAGCAACGCCCACCCCAAGCGCCTGCAACACGTTGCGTATGCGTAATAAAAGTCATTCATATGCACGGGAGGATATTAGAATAGGGCACAGTTGCTTGTCAGCTTGTCAGCTTGTAATTGAATTGAATCTTCAATCTGCAATTTCAAAACCTAAACTACAAATTGCAATATGCAATTACCAAGGAAAAGATCCACACACACACACACAAGCTTTTAAGGACTCACACACAACACAATCATAAGCATAAGCACACTCTGCCACAACTGTAGAAAACCACATGGCCATTATGTCTTCCAGGTTGATAAAAATCATAGAGATGTGTTGTTGTTGCTGTGTGTTCTTTTCAGTTTTTGGGGAGCATTTTCACTGAATGTCTGAAATGGAAATTCGTCGGTTTATGTGTGGCATATGCGGCCGAAATTGTAGAACTAGACTGCTGCTGCTTCCAGCTAATAATCGGAAATAGCTTTTTTGTGTTTGTGTTGTTTTGCATCAGTCTCTCCGAAAGTGCCCCATACCTATGCAAAATGTTCCTGTTGCCAAAATACGAACAAAAAATAAACTTTTATTATGTTGCATTTGCTTTACTTATTGTTTTATTGTTGTCGGTCTTGCATTTGCTCGGTTCTTGTTGATGTTCTTCAATCATGCATTTCGCTTTGACTTTTTACTGCACACCGAAAAAAAATACAAAAAAAAAACAACCACTGACGTTCACCATAAACAAACATAACAAAAAAAAAAACCTGCAACATTTTCAAATTGTTGTTGTTCTTGTTCTTTTTTTGAAACATCTTTGTTGGCGCTGTGCTTAAGGGCAAATTGTTTTTGCCGTTTCAAACAATTACACACATACAAACAAAAAATACACACACACATAGCATATACCAACACTGTAACAAAAACCACTTTCAACACTGCTTGTAAATTTTGTATGCAAAAAAGCCAAACCAAATTGAAATTTGACTACAAGTTTTTCATTACAATCTTTCTTTCTCTCCCTCTTTCCTTCTCTCTCTCTCGCCCTCTTACTCCCCACGTCTTTTTTTTTTTGCTCTCTTTCTTTCTGTGCTCTGCATTCACAGTGTCATGTTGCCGCTGCCATGGTGGCTGCCTCCACATCCTTTGGCTATCACTCTGTCAATCAGCTGGACCGAACACTCATGTGACGTCAACCCAGCAGTTGCAGCACTTGCAGTGGCAGCAGCAACTGTGGCGTCGGCGTTAGCGGTGGCAGCGGCCTTGCCCGCAACTCTCATCAATATCATTCATCGGCGGCAGCAACGCCTTCCTCCTCCCAGCGTTCCTGCACCCGCTGCCAAAGTTTCCACAGGCATCATCATCGCCCCAGACGCCGAAGTTCTGGCATGCAGCTGCGGGGAGATTACAATTCGACATCGGCGGTAAACAGCGCGGCGAAAACGATTGTGACGATTACAGCGCCCCCGGCTGCGGCTGCTTCGGTCAGCTCTTTGCATTTGGGCGCCGGGAGACCCACGTCGGTGTCAACGTTGACGCTGGCATCTGTGCCGCCTTCGTTGCTGTTGGAGGCATCAATGGGTGGACTGAAAGGTGGCTCCGTTAGTGCGGCCAATACACCAATAGCGCCAGCAATGAAGCAGATTAGCTTTGCTATGGGTCAGTCGGCTTCAGGTTCAGGTTCGGGATCAGGTCATCATGTCTCATTCATGCCCGTGCCGTTGCCCATGATGGGTGCTAGGCGGTTCCGTGAATCCAGCACATCGCTCAGCTCTCCAACAGCAACGGCAACTGTGGCCACCAGTTCAGCGCCTTCGCTGATCGAACCTGAGGCAACATCCGTTACACAGGGTCATCATGCGGCGCTAGAGCTGCGCCAAAGTGTGCAGAGTCAAATCACAACCCTGGAGGATGCGGATGATGTAGAGCACAGTGGCGATGATGACGACAACAGCGATAGTGAGAGCGTGGGCTTGGCCTTGGTGCAGACAACACCACAGCTGGAGTATCATCAGGCGGGAATGGCTTCGAGTTCCTCAAGCGCTTCGGTTAAGTAAACTCGTCCAAAGGCATTCAATCGTTTTAGTGATAAGTTAAGTAAATAAATGTCTATCAGCAGCTTTTTGTATTAATTGTATAAGAAAGTTACAATGAGCCATTATATCTTAGCTCTTCCATCAATAGTTAGTATCCACTTAAGTTATTTTTACCATTCATCATGTAAATGTTGGATCATCTCTGCACTGCGTTAATACTGAAAGCTACGTCTTCAACTTGTCCACGTACCTGACACAAAAACTCTCTTCTCCTTTTAAACAATGTTTAAACTATATTCAAAAAACTAATACCCTCATTTCTTAACTAAACTTAAAACTGTACAATATTACGGGTGTAAATGAATTTAAACCTACTATCTAAGCCTTAAATTAAACTTAAATTCAATGAATTATAACACTTAAACAAAAACCAATCAAATTTAGCAACAGGCTTTGAAACTTATTCCAACTTTTCCACCTCTATAGCATAAAATAGAAAATGCTTATATATATATTTTTCTTGTTGAACTATTGTTAAACTATTCCGAAGCAACGCTACGATTATATTTGATTGTTATCTGCTTGTTTCATAAATAATATTCAAAAAAAAAACAAAATAAAGAACGAAACAAAGTTTGAGAAATTAAAGCAAAAGCAGTACTATAAAAGAACATCTAATATCGGGGCATTTGTGTAAAGAATAACACAATCAATAAACGTGTCTCATCTCATTTATTTTTGTAAATGCGAAATTGCAATTTAATTATTTTCTGTGAAACTTCCCTACGTAAAAAAAATGTTTTTAGCTGAGCGATGTAATAATGCGATGCACAAAAAAATGCATCAAACTAAGTAAGTTGAAAATCATCGTGAGTTGAGCAGTTTAATAAAGCTGCTCAAAGTCATTAAAAATAATAATTAGTTAACTGAATTTAAAGTTTAAAACTAAAAGTAAGTCACTTTTAATTTAAAAGTTTTGGTTATTTTTTGGAACTTTTTAATTTGCAGTTATCAGATAGCGTAAATTTTTCTAAACTGGTAGCACCGGCATACTAAGTAATCACTGGATACAAACACCAATAGGTAAATAACTTATAGAGTGACATAAAAATTATAGATCACATATTATAATAGAATATAAGTTAGAACTTGTGAGGTTGGACTTGAGCGAGCAGTTTTTCTATAGAAATAAAAAATGAAAAAACTAATAAAAGAAACAGAAAATGCATTGTAATGCTTTCAAGCTAATATAAAAATAAATAGAAATAATAAAATAGGGAAGAAAAAATATGCAGAATCATGCTCATTGTTTAGAAAACAAACAAATCTGTATGGGAGAAAAGCGAGAAAGTTAAATAGAGTGGAAACAAATGGCAATTATTAATATTCAATATGTGTAGCATATAAGCTCATAGCTCTTAGAGTAACTTTATTTATATGTGTGTGTTTGCATTCCATAAATATCACTAAGTGTATATTTAGGCATGTATGTATGTGTATTTCTATTTAAATGTATGTGTACTTAGACCCTTAAAAGCTGCTACAATGCAAAGTTAAACGGCCGAAAAAGATTGAGAAAAAATCATTTGATGAACGCGCAGCAGCAAGAATTTATAATATCTATATAAATATATATATATATATATAGAGAGTTGAATAAATGTGTAATTACTTAGAGCCAAGCAACCACTACCAAAATCATAATATAATCGACCTCAAGCATTCACAATAGTCATCAGCCCCTTTAAACATTAAGCTAAGCAACAAGCAGCAACAAAACAGAGATTTGTATTCCTTATATTTACTTGTATGTATGTTATGTGTATTGAGATTAAAAACATACTGAAACTGTAAACTGGTGTCGGAACTAACATTATTTTAATTTCAGCTGGGCGAGTAACTAAAGTGCGCTTCAGTTGTTTTTTTTTTTTTTTTTGGCACTTGAACTGTTTTGCAAGAAATGCAACACTTCATGTTTGTGATGGACACGCAGGAAGATACACACAATAGTAGCTCAGAAGGAAGAAGAAAGAGGAGCTAGAGGCAATGGCCAAAACTACAGACATAAAGTTTACAGTTTACAGTAAACATTCCCCTTTGAGGGATGGGTCTTAGGCAATAGAGTTACAATTGCCAAGTGCCAGCAGCAAAACTCATGGAGTGCATTGTACAGATGTCGCTCAAGCAGACACTCAGTCAGTCAGTTCCAGTCCCGACGTCCATGCGTCCTTCTGTACACCAACTAGAGATAAGATGGGGGTCGAAAAAACGAATGCAGTCAGCAAAGCGCGAAATGCAAGCAGCGCATCTAAAACAACTTGTCTAAAGACAAACACAGCAACCCAACAGCTGTCCTGAATTCTCTTTTATGTCGTGCTCCATAAAGTTTAAGCTGTGAATGCGTGCTCTGTTGAAAATTGGGTCGTTGCGCTAACATTGTGGGGACAAATCGCGCAACGTGCATCAACTAACTAATGAGAAATTAAGCCAGCCCGCCAGCCAGTAACCACCAACCACTATCCCCAAAACTACGCAACACACAACACAACGCACTAATGACCCGCAAAAGTGACTAGAATTAAAGCAAAACTATTCCACGAATTTCGAAAATCCGCATAGTTTAGAAAACAAATCAAAACAGCACAATGCTCAAAGTTTAAATTAAAAAATGTCGAAACGCTTTAGATACTTTAATAACACTATCCGGGTTCTATATTATGTTAGATAGTTGACTGAACAGTGACTGTCTAGCCCTTGTCCTTGTTGTAATGAGCCAAATAACGACTGTCAAAATGGCGGATAAGCGCAGAACTAATAAAAAAGAAAACGTTGCATAGCGCTAGGGGCAATCAAATCGCAAACTGCAAGGATCTTCAGCTTTGCGGTGGAATACAGAGGGGAATCAACTTATCACCCAAACATAGCTGAAATTGAAGCAGCATCAAACCCTCAAAATACATTTTATTTGCTTGCTGGTAATTGTGTTTCCCATTTTCGCTGCTGCTACCAGTTCTTTACATAGATTTTTGCTCTCTTTTGCGCTTTCTTTTTGCTAGCTGCTTTTGTTGGGTTGGTTAATGAACCGATACGCGTGTTTGTCTCTGGGTTTGCTGGAGTTGGTGGCATTGGATGGGTTCGCTGCGCATTTTTCAGCTGTTCAGCGATTTTGTTTGCCAATATACATGCAGAGTACACACACATAAAGCCAAAGCAATCATTGTCCTGATGACTTTGTTGCTTGGCTAGGGCCAAATGCGTGGGCGTTATTTCATCTGCACCCCAAAGGGCAATTGTGTGTGTGTGCGTGTGTGTGTGTGTGTAGGAGTAGTAGTGAGTGAAAGTTGTATTTGTGTGAGGATTAGGGTTATTCATTCGCTTGTTTTGATTATCGTGCGCTGCTTATGCTCTGTATGAAGTTAACTTTATCAAAGAAATACTTTTTGTTTTAATTATAAACATTAATCGAGCTAACTATTTTTTGGTTTGGCAAACAAAGTGAATGCTGTTTAGAAGGAGTGAAAGAGTTTCTGAATATTATGCTTCACTTAATATGTTCCTTTGGTTAATCACTGCTTTTTATCGACTTTTACACTAGCTGTGAACTAATTGTCTCAAAACCTGTGGCGAAGACAAAACAAAAGGCACACTCCGGACTGAAATTCAAAATCTTGCTTTAAAAACCACGATGACTTGGGCAAATCAGTCGCTCATCTTGCCTGGCCCTAATTTCATTATGGTTATGCCATTTATCTTTTCAATTGTATCTGTTTTAGAGGCAACAGAATATGTTTCTGACAGTCTTGCAGGCATTTGCCAAAACTCGGCCATAATTAATAAGGTTCTTATTACTAACATAAGCGTCAATCATATTGCTTTCACTAAGGCATTGTCTAGATTTGGCTTATATAATTCTTTATAAATTGCACAACAAAATTCTTGGAATGGTTGCTGCTGTGGGTTTCAATGGTGCAGTGAAAAGGATGCTATAAATTACGCAGCGAGATTGTTTTTTTTTTTTTTTGTCAAATAAGGATTCGGGTAAGTAATCACCGCACTGGCTATTTTTAAAGCTTTTTGAATAGCCCACAAAACAAATATAAATAAAAACAGCTTATTTTAAAATTTAAATTACTTTTTTAGAAATGCTTTTTGATTTCTCTGAAAAGTGCAATAAAGATTTTCCATTTTTAATCTTATGGCTGCAGTATTTGATTTATTAATGTCTGTTCTTTGGTTGTTAGCCCGCACATAAACTCGGTTTTGAAAATTCGAACATAAAAATGCTGTTAGAAATGCTTCGTTCTGTTGCCAAAGGGTAATCAAATTGAATATGCATGTAGCGAAAGTGGCCAAGAGCCGCATAGAGTACTCGCTGGAAGCCTGGTCCACAGTTATTGCCATTTTAAGAGACGTTAATTAAATCAATATAGCTTGATTTAAACAGTTTCGAGTTTGCACAGAGCGCATCAAAATGCTAAATAAATTGATGAACTGCGGCAAATTCGCAAACAGACCAAGCCATCTCGACACAGAAAGGAGTTATTGGCATGCCCTTGTCGTTAAAAAGGAAGAGCAATGCTGTAAAAATCTATCGACCCATTCATTTTGAGGCCAAGAAGAGTCGAGTCGCTGGTGCTGGTTAGAAGCCACAAAGCGGTACTTGCCTTTGACGCTTTGGAGGACGGAGGATGGAGGGACCTAAATTGTATAAATACAAACGATGTTAAAGCGCGTCTGGAAATAAGACAAACAACAAGTCAAATTCAATGAACTGTGTGGATCCGGCTCCCTGTTGCAGCACCACCATTTCTGCCTTGCGACTCCCCAGCTCTTCCTAGTTCCTGCGTTAAAGTCTGCTTGGAATTAAGTTGCCATTGCCAGGATGCTATTGACTGCTGCCTTCTGGCTATGACTGCTCCATCGTCCGTACAACACGTTGGGGACAAACGATGCGCAGCCTTTTTGTGTGTGCTCGCTGCTGATTTTCCATATCTATACACAATGGGTTGCTATTTTCGTTAAATGCCTTCACATTTTCTACTATGGCCGAGAACCTTGGCTAATGGCTAACAAATTATAAATATATATGCCGCTCACCTTCATGTTATTTAAAGCCATTTGAATGAATACCATGGCTAAATAAATACATAAAATGGAAAGTAGTTCAAGTAACATCAACAAAGAGAACGCTATCACAGGGTTACCAATAATAATATAACCATAAAAAGGTACAAAAGCGTGAAAAACTTGGCATATTTTGCATATTTCCTAAACTTAATCAAGGATTAAGTTTATGCTTCAAATTTTGAGAATCTATGCTAATTATGCAAGAATTTGCCATCAAGCTTGATGCTTTGTCAATGAAGTGGACTGCCGTCTACGGCGATTTCATCTTCGTATCAAACATTTTTAGAATGAAGACTTAAGGCTTCTTTTGTGTAATTTTTAAACAATGAGGGTACCGAAATTTACATTTTCATTACTTGCAGTGGTAACATCAAACAAAATCGGTTCGATAGCAAAAGCTTATTGAGAGTTGAATTAGAAAACTTAGAGTAATACTTTTATTCTATGAAACCTGAAAAATCTTCTAGTCAATAAGCTTATATTTGAAAATACAACTTATACTTATACAATTCCGAATTTTTTACCATTAAAGGATATCTTTATAAATAAGATCACACCAGACATATTCCTTACGAAATCAAAAAGCATTCTTGTTGAATGCATCATGTTGACTTCATGGCAAGCCTTTGTGAGGGTATAAGGAAGTAAGTCATAGACATTTGGTACAGAATGGCATCCTTATTTATTTATTTATTTATATGTAGTGAGTTGTTGTGCAGCGTTGTGCGATTGTTATTGTTATTGTTATGAGAGTTGGCCTTTCATTTTATTTTGGGATTGCTGCGATGGCAACATATTGCTCTAAATATCACGCACGCAATATTCAATTGAAGCGTGAATTTCGCTTTGCGTCAGTGAACAATTCTCAAAGTTTCAAGCTGTTGATAGGGACATACACATAAGGTTAAAAAGTCTGGCCCGGCAAATGGCAGGTAATGGTGGGCGGGGGTTGCCACTGGGGAGTTGGGGTTGCGGTGTTGAACGCATTGAGCCAAATAAATGACATCAGTGGATTATCGCCGGCATCAGGAAAAATACAAACATGCGCCATACTCTTGTGTTCTGCAATATAAAAAATTGTAAAAAAAAAAAAAAACAAACGCAAGAGTGTGTGTGAGGCAGGAAAACAAAAGCATGAAATATCACAGGGAGCAGCTCGCCAAAATGTCGACGTTTTGGGTAGAGATGGAGAAGAAGATGGTTGGGCAACACGTAAATATGCGTTATCCTTGGGCTGACCTTGGGTGGAGGGAGCACACAAACATGCACACACACACAAATACACCCATTCTTCATTGTCATCAGCCTCGACATTTTTCTCGTATTTTGTGTTGAATAACTTCACGCAAACGCACACACACACATACAGAGACAAAAACGCGCTTTTTCATGAGTGCAAGTACAAATTACAGGCTCATTCAGCAGCTGGAGTTGTTTGGCAGGGGCCCCGAATTGAGCCAGAAGGACCGCCCGCTGTTGCAGCTGGCCTCTCATGGTAATCACGTACATGGGTCCTGTGCCAGGAGCAGCAGCAGCAGCACCATCAACAACAACTGAGCCAAAGGGCAGCCGCAACTTTAACACCGACATTGACACTGCCACTGAATGTTATTCATTGTTGTTGTTGTTTTAGCTGCGTGTTTGTCGTTAAACTCGACGCTTTGACGTTAAATTGCAAGTCTTAAATTTAATGCTCAAATAAATCCATTCTAGGCTAAAATTAAAAAATAAAAAATAAACTCTCCCACACAAAAGTCAGTCTTATTCGCAATTTGTAACAAATTGAATTCAATTATATAAATTAAAGTGAATTTTATATAAGCGTCATTGCACTGTTATAAAGATAGATTTAATCACTTTTAAATGTCACAAGGCTGAAGAGCACATAGCGGCATGAAGCACAGTGGAAAAGGAAAAAACTCAAAATATACATAAAGCGAAAAGAAAAAATGCCATTTGGAAAGTGAGAACTTTATCTCCTCTCAATCAGTCTGCGAACACACAATCAAAGCAAAAGTTCAAACAAAGAGAATTTAAAGTTAATGGGGGAAACAGACAAACAAGAAAGATTTAATTATTATCTACGCATTAATAAAAAAGTTTGGCAGTCAATATAAAAAAGTGCATTTGCTATCGGATCTAAGTTTGGCACTTGATCTGATGTTGGTTACGACTGCATTTACAACTTGACAAATGACATAACTGTTTGAACTTCGACACACACATGTCGCTTAACCCTTTTGAGAGGAAACTCATTTTGTCGCACTTATAACAAGTCGCATAAAATCAAATAAAAACAGTCAATTTCAAAGGCAGCTAACAAAGCATGTTATGCGGACCGGTTGTGAGTCGGTTTCGAAATTGGTTTCACTTCGAAAGTACAAATTTTTAAAGAATTTATGGACCCTTAAAAAAAGTTTCAATTTAAAGTATTCAAGTATTTTAAAAATGGGTTAAAGCGCTGACATGCCCTGTTGTATAAAAAATTACAAAGTCGTTCAGCTCAACATTTCTAAAACAAAACCTTGTAGTGAATGACCGAATTCAATTAAGTTTTTGTACTGTGCACCATAAAACAAACTACTAATGATATTCCCCAACCAATTGAAACTGACAAAGAGAAGTCGTTTAAAGACAAACCCCCTTAAATAAAGTAAAACTTTTGACACCAAAAAAAAAAAATGAAGTAAATATTAGTGAACATTAAACATTTTCAGCTGGGCTTGAGCACTTTGCCCGAGGATAGCTAATTGAAATGCAGCCACTTGTCTGCCAAGGGGCGGAGACCTTTAAGGAGGGTAAGGTTGAACCAAATAAGGCAACTTTGGTTAGTACTAGCTACTAATCAATTTAAAAGTTTTCACTTGGCGCAAACTTTTGCAGCTTGCTCTCTCGTCTACTTTCAAGTTTGCTGAACTAAATCTCGAACGCTTGTTAAACGTTATGTACACGACTAATGGGTAAAACTATAACAGCTAAGGAAATTCGGCTTGACTGTTACAAAAACGAGGGAAAAAAAAGAGATAAAGTGCAAAACCACAAAACAAAACTCGAAGCAGCCAAGAAGCGGCGGCGACAACAAGAGAACAACACAGAACACACAAATGCACGGCACAAGCAACCTCTAAACAACAAAGTAGTTGCTCTGCATTTCCGTTTCCGCTTTTGACTGCCGCCATGGCGCGTATGTTGAGTTTGCCTCATCCAACACCGCGTTCTTTCACAAAGTTGGCAGGCATGTAAATTGCATTGCTGACGAGTCTATGTTATAGAATATCTTGCGGCATACCAAAGAGTAGGGCCATTTCTAAATACGTTCATAAATTTCAAATAAAAATAAAATCAAAAATGTATCGCGTTCGAAACATTTTGCGAAAGCAATTAGTTTAGCGCCCAGAGCCGCTGAGCATCGTATTGCAATTAACGTAACAAAAGCGACCATCAGAAAAACAATGCAGCACCAAATGGCCAGCATTGCCAACGACCAACTCAACCCGAGCCACCCACAAAATCAACCAACAAGTAACAACCAACCAACCAACCAACCAACCAACCAACCGGCCAACCAACCAGTTAACTGAATGCGATGAATTATGAGCCAGGAGCCGGGTATTTGACGCCTACACCAAAACAACTGCGGCCTTCATGTTTCGGGCAGGATTCGCCCAAACAGCGCCTTTTATTGATGTTTCAGCTCATTTTGCTCGTGTTGCATTAAATCCCAAAATCAATTCGGCTACACTTAGAAAACCAACCTTAACAGCCATCATCAGCTCAACGATGCCCTGTTTTAATCTAAAACTGAACATTAAAAACTACTTTAATAAGTAGTTGTAATTAGTAAACTTGTAATTGAATTGGCACTTGTAATATTTTTAAATAAACAAGGTAGTTAGGTAGTTGAAACTTAGAAGCAAAATGTTGTGGACATTGGGTAAACTTGCGATACAAACTTTGCAATTTGTAATTTAAATTAAATGTAGTTAGAAAAAACGCATGCTATATAGGCTTTCAATGTTCGAAGCAGGAATATAAAAGTTCTTAATGTGATTTGACTGTGAGAATTGTTTACTTAATGGAATAACGATATGACTGTGTGAGCACAAGTGCAAATATAAAAGGCACAAACGTTCATACAAGTGCTATTAAAGTGCTGCTTTATCACTTGGTGGACAAGCCTCCCTGAAAGTACTCTGAAAAGATTTTAATTAGCCCCGAGTGGAGTTGAACTTGAGCATCTAACAGGCCGCAGGCGAAAAGATAACGTCTACTAAATTTAAAGTCCTTACTTTAACTGGCAGCAAACAGTTGACAGGCAAAAAAAAAAAACATAAATAATACAAGTGTTTTTTAAAACGCTAAACTCGTTTAACTGTGTGCCGCTGGTCATGCGATTTTTATTTTTTCATTTATTTATGAGATAAACTTTTGATTTGTTATAGCCCAAGAGGCTTTGCGGCCAAAAACCCACCCACTTCACGGTTAAGAAAGCTGCGAAAGCTTAAAATTTGTACTACCCAAATACTATATGGTCCAAACAAAGGCGAAGGACCAAAGAAGCTGCCTCCTGCACTCCACACCAATAAACTGAATATATAATGCGATGTTTGCTTGTGGCCAAAAGTGGTTTCCTTTATTTCAACTGGGGGCCATGTTTCTCGCGTTCAATTTCACCAAAGCGTTACGCTTCAGTAAACAAACTTATAAAAACAAGGTAAACGAATTCTAAATACACTTTGCATGCTTTTATGGTAGCTTATAAGCATCCAGTTTTCGAGTCTCAATAAAACATTGATTTTGAAAAGTTTTTTGCATCGTCAAAGCTTTAAAGAAGTGTTGCACTTAAAAATTTGGAATACCCTATTAGAAAGAGTATAAAAAAGTTTTAAAATAAATTTAAGCAACCATTTTCGAGTGCAATAAATATAACTTAACATTCAAATATATTAAAGACAAGCAACGAAAACAAATGCTTGTTCAAAAGAAAGTTCCGTATACAAAAATGCGCGAATCAAGTATCTTGAAACCAGTTTTAAGCACTGTGCAAGGCAGTTATCTAACCTTCCAAAGCTTTCCTGAGCTGCATTATTTATTAATGAAAGCGAAAACAATTTTATGGCTAAAATTTGCCTTATTAAGTTACCGCGTTAGTGATAGCGCTTATCAGAAATTAGTTGGCTTTATTACAATAAAAAAAAACATTTTTTTGTTATGAACAGCAAGTTCAGTAGAAATGTTAGTTTAAGGCTCGTACAACCTCTAATTTGCAGTAATGACTTATTTTGTGGCACGAATTGCTTGAGAATGCTCAACACACGCACACCGGACCTTGCCCCGTAGTCCAATTAGCTGATTATTGCTAATAATAGCAATCAGATAATAATAATAAGTGCAAAGAGTATAGGGTATATATATTTATAAGTACATATAAAGTATGTTTTCTTTAATTATTGTGCTTTATTGAAAAACTACCTTTTTACTTAACAATTACATATATGTATAACTTTTTGTTTATTGTTTATAGAAAAACGTACATAACTGTAATATTGTCACCGGAATACGCGACATTTTAAATGCCTCACTTTAATCGTAAAATATATAAGTATATGTATTAATCTTTCTCATCATCCCATCGTTCGTATTGTCCATAATTACATCGTTCATTCCTTGTTCGAAGATTTGTTTGGAATATGCAGTTGAATCTCAAAAATCTATCAACCAATTTGTCTAGCAGTGTACTAAAGATTAAACTTTAACAACTTTAACTTTAGATTCCGGAGCGTCGATTTTCCGCGCCCAGCACATACTTGTTGAACGCATCGTTTAGCTGCTCCATCAGTATAAAGGTAAGCACAGTATGCGGTCCCAGCCGGAAGTAGTACGGCGTGAAGCCCTTCCACAGAGAGAAGATGCCCTCGTGGCGTGCCACCCGAAGCAATACATCCATTGTGCCCTTGTACTCCGACTTGCCGTCGACCATCTTCATGTTCTGGATACGCGTCTTGGCGATATCGAGCGGCATCGATGTGATCGTGGTAAGCAGACCACTCAACATACTCGCACAAAAGTGCATCTTGATGCCTTCGTTCATTTTCAGGGGTCCGTCGCGGAAGTACGTCTTGAACTGGGAGTAACTGGCCAACTGTGTCATATTCACGACCATGGCACGACCCACGGTGGGCAAACAACCGCGCCACAGTGCCAACACTCCCTCCTCACGCGTGATTCTTGCTAGAGCATTGCCAACGTTCTTGTAGTTGCGTCGCTCCTCCACCGGCAGGCGTCCGTCGGAGGTCATCCGAATGAGTGCCACTTCTGCTGGTGTGCCAATGAATGCGCCACAGGCGCCAGCGATCATGCCCATGCCCATGCTGTCCAGCACACTTGGTTTCCGGTTGAAATGTTTTTGGTACTCTTCGTTCAGATAAGTGAACATACCCAGACGGCCAGTGGTGTACGTCGCTTGCCTTAACAGCGCTGCGGAAATGCCCTGGTATGGGGCTAGCACTCCTTCTCGGCGAATCACCGTCTGTATACAGTGAAAGGAGTTGCGGTATTCCTTCTTGCCACTGCCAGCGCCCGCAATCTGCATTCGATTCTTGACGAGATCTAGGGGCTGGACACACATGGTGGCGCCCATGCCGCTGGCACCTCCAATTAGATATTTTGAGAATGCGGGCGGCGTTATTTTTTTGCTTGATTCTTTGTCTGACATTGTTGCGAATTCTTTCGATCACTTTTTGACGATTACACAACACAAATTGTTTTGATTAATTGCACTGCGGTTTCAATTGGTTCCAGTTTCCAGTTGATTTCTTTACAGCTGACAATGTTGTTGTGCTGTTAGCTGCGCCTTTGTCGATACTTTTGTTAGAAACGTGTGCAGTTATTAATATCCTTCAATTTTTGTGCACATGCCTGCCTCTGTACAGCTTAATTAATAATTAACTTTTGCTTATAGCCGAGCGAGCAGCTGATACTGGCGTTTGCAGTGCGTTCACACACTTCCTCGATTTATTTTTGCTTTTTGTTGTTGCCAACAACAGCTGCTTTCTCTTTGCCTCTTTGAATGTGAACCAATGTCACGGGCGCGATTATGTCGTCATTGAATTTTTCTATATTTAGGCTGCACTATTTTGGTTTTTTCACATGTGATAATATTCGCCTGCTCCAAATTGCAATATGTTGTGCAACGGAAAAAAATAGATATTAAATTGCCGCAACTGCAATATAAATGCGAACAGTGCCAAAGAGTAACAAAAACAGAATTGGGTCTTTGCCACTCAGCTGATGACGTGCACAGCGACGGCGCGAGAGGCAGACAGGGTTGTCAGCTACGTGCGCCATGGAGGAATTTACTTTCAATGTAAACTTTGATGAGTGTTTAAATAAATATTTTTGGATTCAGTGATCTAAAACATAAGACTTGCATTTAGATACAAGTTTAACTGCCACAAGAACAATTTTTGTTAAAAAGTTTGGGTCAAAACGCGCAAAATCAAACCGAACGTCACATATGGTGGCAGCTCTGTTTGAACGCTGTTGCCCTCTCAGCTGCTCTCTTTCTGTTCAAGACGGTGTTGTTAAACGCTAAACAGCTGTTCCGCTTGCGCAAACTATATTTTACCTAAAATAACTTAACAGATAAAGAGCACGCAACAAGTTGAGTAATTGAGTGATATACAATTAAGCTAAAAATTTATGTTTATACATACTAGCAACCGGTAAATGTCAATACCCACTTAATCTCATAATGTTTACTAGATTATTCACATACATACATACATCAACATTATTTGTCTGCTTTATTGCCGTTGTTCGAGCTCTAATTGTCGACTTCTAATCGCTATTCGCCATAGAAATGTTTGTCAAATTCGTACCATGTTCCAATCGACTGTGTAATCTTATTGTGTGAATACTGATTCGGATTTATGATATAATCGATTATTTTAACAACCTGTTTCTAATTGGACGAACACAGAGGTTTTCTTCAACCGTCAAAAAAGCATTTTATACACTTCATGCTAAGTATTTGCATAAAAATTAGCTCTACGCTCATGTATCTATTCAGGAACCAGCTTGCAGTTTAATCCAAGTAAGATGTTAAAAAGCGTAAGATTGTTTGAATTGACTTAACTATCAGACAGACAATCAGTTAAAATGTGTTATGGTTTTTTTCTTTTAATAGATAGACAATAGTTTGCGTAAAATCAAACATTGTAGTTTACTATATGTAGTTGTACATTGTCATGAACGAACGACCTGGCACATGACAAAAAGTTGATGGCAATCAATTAAGAGACATATGCATTTCTCGATTACTTAATGGCATTATTATTATGCGCTTGAAGAGGAAGGTGTATTGTATATTGTGAGTGTGTAACGGGATGGTATCGCCTAGCTGCATTGAATCACGGAGCATCTCCGCATTTAACCAGCGAAGCGCAATTCGCGCGTTCGAGCTTCATTCAATCGGAGAGGCTCAACAGATTGCCTGTCGTTGGACTGTCATTCAAGCTGAAGCGATTTCAATTGAATTAAAGCGATAACGGAAATTTTCCAGTCTCTATATGTGCGAGAAATCGAGGACGAACAAGGACAACAGCGAAACTAAGAGCGCACATTGTAAGCAAACAAACGAAGTGACAGCAACAGCAGCAGCAGCAGCCGTAAAGGATAAGCAGAAATCGAAAATGTGGAACTGTCAAGCAAAGGGTTCCATCTATATACAACTACTCATACTACAACTACAGGGACACAACCATAAGTGTTGGGACAGTGGACCAGTGCCACACAACAGCAGTGGCAGTTAATATGGTCGCGAAGACGGCAACTCCTGCCACACACACACACACACTCACATTAATAAATATACACTCAACACACATAAGCATTCAGCGTGAAGGACATTATGATTGAAATTGAATGCTTGAACGTTTTACACAGCCAACTGCAAAGAGATAAAAAGGATTTGATTGACTAGTTGGTAATGGTTGTGACATGAAATATATTAATACTCACTTACCTGAGATGAAAATCATTTCCGTAGGTTTAAGGTTGCTTGGGCTTATAAGTATTCGTTTAAAATATGAAATTCTTATTTTACTCAGAAAAAAATAATCATAGCTTAATATTAACACATCAACAAAGAAATATTCTATTATTTGTAGAGAGCATCTTGTAGTTAAGCTGTTTATTTCGAAACACTTAAGTTACCGTTTCGTTCGCTGGCATTATTCGTATTTTAACAGGCACTTGCCCTTATTTACGTATAGAAACGTCCTTTGGGCGGTTACTGGCTCATCATTCATGCGACGTTAGGTGGCCAATCAATAAAATTTCACGCTGCTGTAATCAAAGCATGTGATATTAGCGTTAAGTTGAATGAATCCATGTGCCAGATCAGAGCAAGCCGCTGGCACATGTACAATAGCAACGACAACGGCTACAGTATATTCAACCAGGGCCAAAACAAAAACCAAGCCAGCTAGTCAGCCAAGCGAAGAGACAGCTACATATATCAGCAGCATCAGTTAAGGTAGCCTGGAAGCTGTGTGTGGCTTTTGTGTGAAAATGCTTAAATGATAAGGTCGCTCGTTATTAATGTTTGTATGTATGCCTGAATGCAAGTAGACTTCATCAACGCTGAGCATAAAAAGCCGAGAGTTGAATCAACAGTTTGGTGTCGACACCCGCGCTACTTTTGCTAATTTTAAAAGGAAAACTTGAAGAGGAGAATGATGATAACCGAACATCGAACAACAACTCACACCTTCAGCGTGATTCGTTTGCAAGTTGGGAAATTTATTTTTGTGTTTGCAGCCCTGCTTAGTGATGCGTTATGGAATAGAAAACAATACAAGTACCTACATACTATGTATGAAGTATATAAAATCCGATTTATCCAGACTCGCAGGTAAGCATTGGACGTTGACAACAACAACACGACAACGAGTTACGAGTGCAAATCGACTGGAAGATTCTTACAGCGTTGTCGAACGACAATAAGTATTTTACGGTGCCAACATTCAGTTCAAGCTCATTCCATATCCGTTGGTTGTTCTTGGCGTCAAGTATAATAAACAATGGCGTCCTTGAAATTCGAACAAAGGACACTATTCTCAGACATGCATGCTGCCATTTAAGTTTCTTGGCACTAGTACTAGCACTCTCTATCCTTTGGCCAAGTGCTGGAAAATTGAAAATTCCATACATAAAACACGAAAGTTACACTTGGAATGTGAGCTGTCTAAATATTTTCTTTTGAGTTTAAGCTTTATTGAATTTGATTCTTCACTTTTAAAAGGCATTTAAAGAAAATGGATGATAGTTGTTGGTATAATCTGTATTTTGTAGAAGCATAGATTAGCAGTAAAATCGGAGAGAAAGATAAATAAATAACTTATTCAAACTTTATTTCAATTTGCATTCAACAAGATATTAAATTTATCTCTGTGCGCTGGTTGCCTGTCGCTAAATCTACAGATGCATTTAAAGTGATTGCAGGTTTTTGTAATGGCATTGACTTAACAAATTCCGCTAGCAGCTCGCTAAAAAAAAATTCCGTGTACTTGACTGTGGCAGAGCACGGGAGGGTCGGAGCTGTCGCAGCCAAATTGTTGCCTGGCAGCAGTCGTTCGCAATATGCAAAATGCGACAAAATAGTTGCTGGTGGAAAGTGCCACGCCCAGTCACTCGGCAGTCCTTTCTGCTACTACAACTGCTGCTGCGTAAATAAACATTTAGCATTCCATTAGAATTTTCATGGCAACAGCAAAGGCTACTCGTAAAAGAGAAAAGAAGCAGCAGGTTAAGCGTGGCGGTGGCCAATTTGTGCGGGGTGCCGGGTGCAAGAGGCAAGGCTAGGCGGCTTGGCTAAATCTGATTGTAGACTAAACACGCTAATGGCATTATAATTATCCCTGGGGTCCCTTAGGTCCCAGCCAACCAACCAAACCAACAAACCTGGCAGGTACATTCTAAAATGCAAATTAAAACTTGCACTAAACTTTTAGACGCCACTTAAAGTCGCGCGTAGCTGCAAAGCACCACGGGAAAATTGCATAGTGGTTACTGTCACGCTCCACTCCGCCCCCAGCCCACACCACTTATCACCTGCGGTTGCTGCTGCTGGCTTCCATACCCCGTCGGGATAGCTTCTCATCAGCCAGTTGGTCTGAAGTTCCTTTGTATTAACATATAATCAACATTAACCGAGCAGACAATGCGCTTCCAGAGACGGGGACACAATACAAAATCCGCACACACACACATACACACACACACAAAGTGACCAGCTGTGAAGGACATTCCATTTTATAGAGTTAATTGAGCTAGCCAAGTGAAAATGGCCCGTTGCTCCACATAGTCCCAAAAATTGTGTGTGTGTGAATTTTCCTTTTGCATTTGTGCCAGATGTCCAGCTGTCCTTAAATCCCAAAATGGTCGACTCCTTTATTGGTTTGTTATGTCTAAAAAGAGTCTACTTATTGTTATCCACTTCACTTTTCTTATTCCAAGCTAAAAATTATATATCTATTTATTTCTAGCTTTCTATATCTATCTTTCGATTTGCAACCTTAACTTTTGGACATTTCACATGTGAGCCAGTTAGCTGGAGCCATTAGTGTATATTGATAAGGAATACGCCCACTCCAGGTAGCATTGCGTATATGCCATGTCGACTTAATGGAAGGACAGCGCTCTGAATGAATGAGAAAGTATATGGCTGCCATTGTGTGTTTGTGTTTGTGTTTGTAGGTGTGCTCGAGTAAGCACACAATTTTTGTTCATATAAATTAAAAGCAACTAAGTCATGAGATATGAACAACAAAGCCACTGCCATTTTGTGCTAAAATATTTCTGTCTGTGGCTATCAACTTGTCACTTAAGTCAGATTCAGATAAAAAGTTAAAGTCGGCTGTGGCTGCAACTTATTGTGGCAAGCCACCCAAGCCAAGCAACTAGGTGCTGCTACTACTACTGATTGTGATGCTGCTGCTTGCAGTTGAAACACTTTTGTTTTGAGCCACTTTTCTAGTCGTCTGCTGCAACAATACAAACAGCATCAAAACTGGTGAAAACCAAAGGGAGAAATGTCCGACAAATTGTAGCCTACAAAATTAATGGTGCTATTGCCAAGTGGACTTATGTGTGTAGCTGTGTTGTGTGTCTGTCTGTCTGCCTGTGTGTGTGTTTTTTCTACCGAGCTCAAATCTCTGGCCAACTTAATTCTGAAGCAGACGCCTTGTAACCTAAAACCACTTTGCAATATGAGCAACAACAATCTCATAACCGACAGAAATTTGTTCTTGGCTTCAAGTGCTGTTGTGGGTCGGCTAAAAATAAAGCTAGATACCAAACTGCGTCTATTTATATACTTGCACGGTTCAGCTTTAATAGTTGTATAAGTAGGTTATAACAAAAAGTTTACTTAAGCTCATAATTTACTTTGGAATATTGTCAATATTATTTAATATTTAACAAAATATATTTAGACAATGAATTATAATGTTAGAACTTATCAAACACTTTACCATTGTTTAATTAAATTTTATTAAAAGTTCCATATATAATTTAAAGTTTGTTTGCTGTTTTAGACAACCGCTTTCGCCTTAGGTTAAAAATCAACAGACATTTACTGTCGTCATTTCTTTTGTTGATTTATTATTCACTAAGTTTTTCTACATCCATGGTCTGTTTGGCATTACTTGTATAAGATGAAATTTGCCACTGAAAGTTTGCCAGTTCACCAGCCACAATGTGTGATTGATAGCCACCTAAATAACCGAGACTAGCAACGGTTGGGTTAAATGTTTCCTAGCGCATATGCCAACGATTTAAATATTTGATTTCTTGACCAGCATAAGTCATAAAAAATGGCACCGCACAGCAAACATAAACAAAAATTGGCAATCAATTCTTTTGATGCAGTATTTTTCTAGAACTGAACTATTTGTATTTGTCATAATTCAGTCTTCAACTCAGCAAAGTATAACATTTTAAGTTTCTCAATCATTATGTAGGCATATATATAAAACTTGGTCACTCAGCTAATCTTTGTTGTTGTGGAATCGTTATTTAAAGTAAGCAACTGGAAAAGACGCACAACAGACGGGAAAAATATGAGAATCGAAATTCCCCAGTCTAAATCGAGTTGCTGGCATTTCCCACACTTACTCTTTGTTGTCACTAGTTTAAATAATAAGTCGGGTATTAAAACCATTATAAATTGTACAATATGTTAATCAAGACGCTCGAGATGATAAACAAGCTGGAATTACTTTCGCTTGTTCTGCTAGGTAAATATGTTTGATCAAATGCCTTTTTTATACTTAATACTTATTCGTTATATTTCTCTTATTTAGTAACGTTTGCTCAGGTACACATTCAGTGTTCGCTAACCACACAGAATATCGAAGAATCAAGTGTAGTATTTACTTTTAAAGATCCGACTGGAAATATTCAGTTGCAGAGGCCAGCAAATGTTGACGCAGGTGTTATATTACCATGCAATTTCTCAAAATAATTTACGTCAGACGACGTGTGAGTGGAACAAGAAGTTCAATCCACCATTGCCTTTGATTTTCCAAAAAAGAAGATATTACTCGGCCTTTCGTCACATTTATGGGCAGAATCAAAAATATAGCAACTGATAGACAGATGGCCATTAATCGTGGTCACCTAACTGCTTTGTCTGATAAAAACAGTGGCACCTTCATATTTTTTAATGTAGGGCCACAGATAAAATCTATCGTATCTATTTGGAGAGTCATCGAAAAGTGGGCTCATAGTACAACTGCCAACAACTCCGTAATGCGCTTTCGAACAAACAAACAAAATAACAACAGCGCGTATGAGTATAAAGATGGACTTAAAGGCAAGCACGACGTCGGCGACACACACATAAACACACCTAAACGAGTGCACATGGCGTATGCGTTATGGCATTTGGCGTTACATTTTCTTTTTACTACATACTGCAAGGCGGTTCGTCTGCTTCAGTTTCTTCTATTTCATTGTATTTCCGCTTTGAGCATTACGTCGCACTCCTTGTTTACGCTGTAGTTTTTTGTTGGTATATACTGCTTTTACTGTTGGCCTTTGTCTGCCGCAATTTCCGTGCCAAATGCGAAAACTTTAAACTGCCCAAACAGCTGGGAATAAGCCGAAAAACAAACCATGACCGATACTTCTAACTTTCGGTGTGTTGTTGTTCTAGGCTTGATCCCACATAATAATTCCGAAAGTCATTCGTAAGACACAAAACGTGGCTCATATGACTTCGTGCTTGATTTGACTGTTAAAACATTGTCAAAGTTTGACATCCGGTTTGGGCTTGCTTGACTCACAGAATACGCTACAGACGTTCGATTTGGATGGGTATGTATTAAGCATGTATTATATTTGTATGTTTGACGTGTGACATTCAAATGAGGCGCTCATTTACAGCAGCAAATTGGCAGCAATCAGCCGAGACTCAAAATATTGCCAGCAGCAGCAAAGTCCAATTGTGTCATTTTCATTTATCTTTAAAAGTATATCATTGAATATAACTGCGAGCTGAGATTAGCCACAAATCTGCGCGTTGCGTAGAGTCTGAGGCAGATGCCAATAAAAACTGAAGCCGCGATTATATACAAATAAGGCATTAAGTGCAAAGGCGCTGAGGCACATAATACAAATTGTGACGATTGCCATGGATAAGAATAAGACGGCAGGCGGTGAGCAGGAGAGCGGCAATCGAGTTTGAAAAACAAGACTGCCGTCGGACATATTGTGAGTGTCTCGCAAAACCGAATGCTTCAATGTAGATTTTCATCAAAAGGGAACATATTTACTTTGGCATCGCATATGAAAAATTATGAAATAATTTTTATATTGTTTTTTATACTATTTTATTTGCAACAAAAACTAACAACTTTATCCTGACCGTTTGGAATACTCCATAGCTTAAGTTTTTTTCAGCTATGCAAATGCCACAGTTTTTATATTTGCATATTAAGTGAACTCATTCAGAGAATGCAAGTGCATTCTAGTCCAATGAGTGGTTTTTTATATTACGCCGCTTATAAGTAGGCAACGTTTTTATTATTCCGCTGGGCAAATTTTTCATTCGCATGTACAGCAAAGGGTGGATGTAGAGGGAGCAGGTCTTATATTGCGGCTAGACGCGCTTTCTCTGGCATAATGCAAAGTGAAAGGCAGAGAGGGAGCGACTAAAAAAAGTGAGATACAAAAGATACGAGAAGAGTGAGATACAAATCGATTTGTTTATATATGAGTGTCTTCATTGCCTGACTGTTGGCCAATTTTTTATGGCAGGGCCAAGGCCATTTAATTCTATCATATTCCATCCGTATATATCTTTGGAGCCTTAATTTTGGCCCGCCCCGAACTCGTGTGCTGTTAATGTTGTTGTTGTTGTTTTTGGATTCTGCTTCTTGGACAGCTGCACAATTTTGCGGTTCATTTAATAATTTTGTGTCTTGTTTACCTGTGTGACGTGCTTTGATGGGTGGTCGTTTGGTCGTTCGGACAAGTGGCTATTTAACCTGCGGCCATTGGCATTAGCCTTGGTGTGGCACTCTGCTTTGGGCCAGGGGGCTCTTCAAGATAACGAGCTGCCATAGCAATTAGAGGACGATGTCGCCTTCAAGTTTTGCCTGTGCATAGAAAATCACATGACTGCCATTTTTATTGCTCCACTTTTTTTCTTTTTTGATTACCAAAATAAAAGAATGACGAAAAGCGCGCCGTCAAGGTATATGCACAGTCGTCGCAATGTGAATTAGTCAATATACAACGTGTTGTTGTTGTTGTAGCGCAGAAAGATGATGATGATGGTGATTGTGATAAGCAAATTGGCATTTTTCAGGTGTCTGCCTCTGTGTATGTGTGCTGTTAGCGTCAAATGCCTTGACACGGTTCAACTCAATTCGGTTTGGCTTGCTTTCAATAATATTTATGCACTCGGCTTGTATGCAAAGTCAACAGGGCATACCTTTCCAATTAAACAGAAGCATTCAACATAGGCTTCAACGAAAAATGCACAAACAAGAACACAATCCATGCCCTAACACACAAACATTCTCAATTTGTACAGATACTAAAGCAATTGTTTGAAAAGTTGTGAGGTTAAGTATTTGGATGAGTTTTCGTAAAGATGGTTCTATTATTTGAATTGATAAGTTGTAAAAATATAGACTGTGAAGATATTTTGGCTATAAACTCACGTAAACTTTTTAATCAAACTTTCTATATAATCTTTCCAAGAGATTTCAAATGCCAACAAATTTCCAATTAAAAATCGCTCCTTCTCATTCGGTGAAATAATAAAGCGGTTGACGCACAGTCATTTCTTTTTGGCAAATTGTGCACATTGTGCTGTGCCCAAATAACCGCAACTGGCATCGGTTAGGTTTAATGCTTCCTAGCGTATATGCCAACGATTAAAATATTTGATTTCTTGACCAGCATAAGTCATACCAATTGGCATAAACTTAAAGTGAACAAAAACAAGCAATCTATATTTTTGATACTTTTAAAATGAATATGACATCGAATAGCATTCAAGTATTTTTCTAGAAACGAACACAATTTGTATTTGTCATAGTTCATTCATAAATTATGCAGTGTTTAGTATTAAATTAAAAGCTACTGAAAAGGTATTAACGCATATAAATGAAGCTTTGTCGCTCAGCTAGTCTTTGTTGTAGTGGCATCGTTATTCCAAGTGAGCGACTGGAAAAGACTCGCAACAGACGGGAATAATAGGAGAATCGAAATTCGCCAGTCTAAGTTGAGTTGTTGACATTTCACACACTTACTTAATTGTGCTCTCTGTTTACAGTCGTCGAAATGATAAGAGGGGTATGAAAAGCATTATAAATAGACCTTCATCGTGCACAAGTCGAATCAGTTAATTAAGATGATCGAGATGATAAACACGCTGAATTTACTTTCGCTCGTACTGCTAGGTAAATATGTTTGATCAATTGGATTTTTAATACTTAATACTTATTCGTTATATTTTTCAAATTTAGTTACGTTTGCTCAGGTACACAGTCAGTGTTCGCTAAACAGAGCGAGTATCGAGCAATCCAATGGAGTATTCACTTATGACAATCCCACTGGCAATATTCAGCTGCTGAGGACAGCAAGTGTTGACGCAGGTGTTACACTCACCATGCGTTGTCTTCAAAACGAAGTGCGTCAGACAACGTGTGAGAGAAATAGAAGGTTTAATCCACTGTTACCGCTGATTTGCGAGAGCCCACTTGAAGTGCCTGGTGTTCGTTTAGTGCAAAACAATGATCGCTCCTGTCCCGCAAATATGTACCAAGTTGGATATACCTTTAACAATCAATTCTTGGAGCTATATCGTGCATGTTACAATCCACAGACTGTGCAAGCTTACTTCTCGGAGGCAACACTCTATCCGAAGTCAATCTGTATGTTTAGAGTGCTTCTTATTGTAAGCTTACTAATTATATATCATTTGCTATTAACAGATCCAACTCGTCCAGATGTGCGGTTTTCAACTGATCAACTTATCACTCCCGCGCAGGAAGCTTCGTTTTTAACAAGAAATATTTACTATGCCTTTCGACGCATTTATGGCCAGAATCAAAAATATATAGACAATGATAGACAGTTGGTCATTAATCGTGGTCATCTAACAGCTTCGTCTGATTTTCTCTTCGGCGACCAAAGCAGCGGCACCTTTAAATATTTAAATGTAGTGCCTCAGTTCAAATCCATCAATGATGGTAACTGGAGAGCCATCGAAGAGTGGGTTCATAGTATAATTCCCGCCAACTCTGTGCTGCGCGTTCGAACTGGTGCGTTGGGTGTGCTGAGCCTGCCAGACTCGACTCCTAGTGCCACCCTGAAACCTGCCTTCCTCTACGGAACCAATCAGAATCCTGTGCCTATGTGGACTTACAAAATAGTGCGAAACGCAAATCAACAACCTCTATTCGTTTTCATCACAGATAACAATGGCTTTCCACACGCTCGCCCGCAAGCACCGAATGTCTGCCAAGTTCCGATTGCATGCCCTGTGAACCTATCTAATACCGCCGAGGATGGCTATACCTATTGCTGTGATCCGTCACGCTTTAACGTCTAACGAAATTTCTCAAAAACTAATAAATAATGATTATTATAACTATAATTAGTTTTATTATAAATATTACATATACTATTTCGTAGTTTTTTTCCAATAAATTTAGTAAGTAAGAAATAACAATATAAAACTTATAGATTAATCGCCTCAGACACTATTTAATATATATGCATGGCATCAAAGCTTTTGCTGCAGATCTGTGTATGATGTCAATTGCTATCCTCCTACCAAATTTGGTGAAAGTAGCTCAAAGGTAATAGAATAATTGGGAAGGGGGTGGTGGGCGGCATCCACATTTTTTTGGGTATCTTAATCAACAATCTTGGCACCAAATTTGGTGGTTTAAGCTCAAAAGCTGTAGAAAGTATAGCCATACTTAATTTCAAAATGCAAGGGGCTGGGGAACGCGGAAACGTAGCTCCAAAACATTCATGCAGTTTTTTGGGGGTCATTAAGAGTTACCTACCTAATTTGGTGACTCTAGCTCAAACACTATGGATATACACTATACACGCATTACCGTTTTTAGCGAAGCGTTGGGTCGGTAGAGGGCGGCTAGGGCAGTATGGATGGATCCAAAGTTTTTATGAATTTGGTTGAGCGTCGTCAATACCTATGTATCTTGGCAACAAATTTGATGGCTCTAGCTCAAAAACTTTAGAAGAAATAGGCATTTTTGGTTTTAAACCGCGAGGAGGCTGGGGGTGGAATGGGTAGGCGTGGCTCCGTAATTATTGATGCAGTTTACCTTCGGTATCGAGTATAAAACATTTAGCTTATTGATTGTATGGACTAATGATAATTAATCAATATACTTTTTATAGACAACGTCCCGACTGAATTCTTAGCTCATCTAGTGCCTCATTAGCTGACATATTTATAGTTGCACATATTAAATCGGCTCGGAAGTAAGGTCTTGACATAATCTCAAAGTTAGGCCATGCAATGGATGGTCATAAGGTCATCAAACGGATAGCTATAAAAGTGTGTGGGAGGTACACGTAGAGCAGTCAAGTGCAGCTGCAAACAATGGCATGTCAAAAGGCTAAGGCGTGCCTAAAACTACAAAACAAAAGCAACAAACAAAAAATATAACAACTACAAAAGAAATAACAAAAACTAAAGAGATAATCAACGCGTTTGAGTATAAAGATGGACTTAAAGACAAACATGACGCCGGCGACACACACATAAACACACCTAAACCAGTGCACATGGCGTATGCGTTATGACATTTGGCGTTAAATTTGCTTTTTACGGCATACCGCAAGGCGGTTCGTCTGCTTCAGTTTCTTCTATTTCATTGTATTTCCGCTTTGAGCATTACGTCGCACTCCTTGTTTACGCTGTTGTTTTTGTGTTTTGTTGGTATATACGGCTTTTTCTGTTGGCCTTTGTCTGCCGCAATTTCCGTGCCAAATGCGAAAACTTTAAACTGCCCAAACAGCTGGGAATAAGCCGAAAAACAAACCATGACCGATACTTCTAACTTTCGGTGTGTTGTTGTTCTAGGTTTAATCCCACATAATAATTCCGAAAGTCCTTCGTAAGACACAAAACGTGGCTCATATGACTTCGTGCTTGATTTGACTGTTAAAACATTGTCAAAGTTTGACATCCGGTTTGGGCTTGCTTGACTTACAGAATACGCTACAGACCTTCGAATTGGATGGGTATGTATTAAGCATGTATTATATTTGTATGTTTGACGTGTGACATTCAAATGAGGCACTCATTTACAGCAGCAAATTGGCAGCATTCGGCAGAGACTCAAAATATTGCCAGCAGCAGCAAAGTCCAATTGTGTCATTTTCATTTATCTTCAAAAGTATATCATTGAATATAACTGCGAGCTGAGATTAGCCGCAAATCTGTGCGATGCGTAAAGTCTGAAGCAGATGCCAATAAAAGCTGAAGCCACGATTATATACAAATAAGGCATTAAGTGCAAAGGCGCTGAGGCACATAATACAAATTGTGACGATTGCCATGGATAAGAATAAGACGGCAGGCGGTGAGCAGGAGAGGGGCAATCGAGTTTGAAAAACAAGACTGCCGTCGGACATATTGTGAGTGTCTCGCAAAACCAAATGCTTCAATGTAGATTTTCATCAAAAGGGGGCATATTTACTTTGGCATCGCATATGAAAAATTATGAAATAATTTTTATATTGTTTTTTATACTATTTTATTTGCAACAAAAACTAACAACTTTATCCTGACCGTTTGGAATACTCCATAGCTTAAGTTTTTTTCAGCTATGCAAATGCCACAGTTTTTATATTTGCATATTAAGTGAACTCATTCCAATGAGTGGTTTTTTATATTACGCCGCTTATAAGTAGGCAACGTTTTTATTATTCCGCTGGGCAAATTTTTCATTCGCATGTACAGCAATGGGTGGATGTAGAGGGAGCGGGTCTATGTGTACGTTTATATTGCGGCTAGACGCGCTTTCTCTGGCATAATGCAAAGTGAAAGGCAGAGAGGGAGAGACTAAAGCCGAAAAGAGTGAGATACAAATCGATTTGTTTATATATGAGTGTCTTCATTGCCTGACTGTTGGCCAATTTTTTATGGCAGGGCCAAGGCCATTTAATTCTATCATATTCCATCAGTATATATCATTGGAGCCTTAGTTTTGGCCCGCCCCGAACTCGTGTGCTGTTAATGTTGTTGTTGTTATTTTTGGATTCTGCTTCTTGGACAGCTGCACAATTTTGCGGTTCATTTAATAATTTTGTGTCTTGTTTACCTGTGTGACGTGCTTTGATGGGTGGTCGTTTGGTCGTTCGGACAAGTGGCTATTTAACCTGCGGCCATTGGCATTAGCCTTGGTGTGGCACTCTGCTTTGGGCCAGGGGGCTCTTCAAGATAACGAGCTGCCATAGCAATTAGAGGACGATGTCGCCTTCAAGTTTTGCCTGTGCATAGAAAATCACATGACTGCCATTTTTATTGCTCCACTTTTTTTCATTTTTGATTACCAAAATAAGAGAATGACGAAAAGCGCGCCGTCAAGGTATATGCTCAGTCGTCGCAATGTGAATTAGTCAATATACAACGTGTTGTTGTTGTTGTTGTAGCGCAGAAAGATGATGATGATGGTGATTGTGATAAGCAAATTGGCATTTTTCAGGTGTCTGCCTCTGTGTATGTGTGCTGTTAGCGTCAAATGCCTTGACACGGTTCAACTCAATTCGGTTTGGCTTGCTTTCAATAATATTTATGCACTCGGCTTGTATGCAAAGTCAACAGGGCATACCTTTCCAATTAAACAGAAGCATTCAACATAGGCTTCAACGAAAAATGCACAAACAAGAACACAATCCATGCCCTAACACACAAACATTCTCATTCTCAATTTGTACAGATACTAAAGCAATTGTTTGAAAAAATGTAAAGTTAAGTATTTGGATGAGTTTTCGTAAAGATGGTTCTAGTATACAAATCGATAAGTTGTAAAAATATAGACTGTGACGATATTCTGGCTATAAGCTCCCGTAAAGTTTTTAATCAAACTTTCCATTTAACATTGTTGTAAACATTACGAATTGAAATTTATCCATCCGTCCAAGATATTTCAAGTTCCAACCTATGTCCAGATGTGTCGCAAGCCAAACTCTATCGTGAAGATTGATGACTTATCGTTAAAAATCGCTCCTTCTCATTCGATGCATGAATGAACGATTAGGTAAGCGCACACTCGTTAATTTTTGAAAATTGTGCACAATGCGCTGTACCTGATGTTTCAAATTAGGACGCTTCATTCTGCTACAATTGGAATTTCGAGCTGCGGGCAGCAAGTTGTTGCAAAGCGAAGGGCCTGGGTAGACTAAATGACTGACAGGTGGCTACTGACTTTTATCTACACTGACTGTTGACTGAGCAACTGGCGAATGGGCAGAGAAAGAACAAATGGCAAAACTGCGGTTGCAGCAGTCGCTGTTTTCATTGTTTTTGTCGTTGTTGTTGGTTTTAAAATTGCTCCACGCTCAGTTTGAATTGATTAAAAAATTGACAGCAGCGGAAACAAAAAATGAAACTCACTATGAAATTTTTAGACATGGAATAATCAAACAGCTGATGGCATATGAAGGGCGCTCGTTAGATGTATATAGAGATACTCGACAGGTTTCGACAAGTTTCATTTCACAGTTTTCCAATTCGACTATCAAACACTGTGTTTGTGTGTGTATTTTGGGTGTGTGCATGCGCTTCTGTGTGAAAAAAGAAAACAATTTTGTTTGCTGAATGAAAAATGCCAGGCCAGGGTCAGGGCGAGTCCATGGTTTATGTGTGATAGTGTTGGCCAAGAGTGGTGGCCCCTAACTGACTTCCGCTAGTCATATGCATATGGGGAATACACAAAGAATACACACACACACCTGTCAGACGTTTTCGCAATTTTGTTAAACGTACAGGAAGTCTGCCTTTTTCATCATTTTTTCGACTTAATCTGCAGCAATGCCGCATGCAACAGTTAACGTAAAAGCAGACCATGCAAATGGCATTTGGGAATGGCGCGTGAACAGCCAAACGGCTTGCAAACTCTACGCACCTCTGAAGTGCCCTAAAATGGGTCAACCTTTAACCGAGAGCTTTCAGTTGGAATGCCTATAGCCAAGTTGTGATTTCATACAGATTGAGCGGGGCTCAACTGAAGCTGAGAGAGTTCATAATTTTTTCGAAGGAACTACATAAAAAGGTTCATAACCGAGATATTAAAGTCGAAT
The DNA here is from genome assembly GCA_035044585.1 of Scaptomyza polygonia. Taxonomy (NCBI): domain Eukaryota; kingdom Metazoa; phylum Arthropoda; class Insecta; order Diptera; family Drosophilidae; genus Scaptomyza; species Scaptomyza polygonia. The sequence goes on along the minus strand of JAWNNU010000949.1, from coordinate 1,731 downwards.
TTAAGGTGTATAACGTTTGCAAAACTACTACTGCCAAAGGCGTTTTCATTATAAATATCAATTCAGCAAAATTAATCTATGAAAAACATGCAAAAAAAAAAAAGAATACAAATATTCTCTTCCTTTCCACGAGCATCAAACTCATTAGGTTGCAATTTTCTATGTTTTTGCATAAATTTTCATCTGTTTACACTCAGCTCGGGGCTACAACTAGCTTAGTAAGAGACTATAAAAAAGGAGACAAAATCAACAAAAAAAAAGCAAAAAAAAGTTTCTTAACAACGCGTTCTTGATACGGGCAACGAGTTGCAACAAACCGAACGAATAGAAACAAGGATGCTTTTCTTATAAAGCAATTTGCATATTTACTGTCAATTTTTGTTTTTGTTTTTCTCTTTTAGATTTTATTAAACGTATTTTTTAATGCATTGTTGTTGTTGAAAATTGTTTTGCCAATACATTGACTAGGCAATGGCGCCCACCAAGTGGCCAGTCAGTCCTGTGGCCTCGTTCATTTTTTATGCTTGGCTGTGTGGTGAATTCTGTTCAAATCCTGGCACATAAATTCGTGTGAGGATTTCGTGCTCGGTGCTTGGCCAAATGGCCTGGCTGCATACAAAGTTTAGGACATATAAAACGCACATAAACAAATGCATGTAGACATAAAACACAAGAGCACGCAGAGAATAAGCGACATACACACACACACGCACCCACACTCGCACACACTCATACTCATACTGAACGAGAAACGTAAAAAAATGTAGGCACTGATTACATTTGCATATTATAAGCAACCACAGCAGTACTACCCTCTTCCTGTTTTTTTTTTTCCACCCACCCTACACACACATATTGATGAGGTTGCCATGCCGCAAGGGTTTGAAAGGCGATCAAGTCCTGCCGCAACTACTGAGTCAGCTGCAGTTCGTCCGTGTGTGTGTGTGTGTGTGTGACTGTCCAAGGAATTTAATTTACAACTTTTACGTTTGGCATGTGGCACACACAACTTTGGCAGTGGCAAAGTTTGAGCCGCAGAGCCACAGACTTTGTGTGTGTGTGTGTGTGCGCTGATCTAATAAAATAGGTGTTGGAGCATGCAAGGGCGTGTAAGATGTGGGTCAGTGCGGGGTACAATGGTTGGTGCGGTGGTGCATAAGCAAGTGCACCATTTGCGGCACTTGTTGAAGCAGCAGCTGCAATCTCAGGCTGGGCTTATGCAGTTGCGAAAACTTTAAATTATGTAATTCAACACGTTTCCAATAAGGGACATCCGGTCCAACAACAGGCAGTCAGGCAGTCACTTAAAAGCACACACACACACACACATGCAACCCACACGTAGAGTGCATGCAGGGTGCTTAAATGCAAGCCCGAAACTTCAATTGTAGCTCGTTGATGGATAAATGCCTGCTACAGCACCTGGGACCCACGAATTTCAATTAACGTGCCAACACGAGCGAGTTAAGGCATGTGTATTCCTCAACTCTCATTTGATGAAACGCCATTAATTTGCAACACCCTGTTGAAATGAAGTCGGCATAAAAAATTTTATTAAGGGGCTGTTGGAAAGCTTTGTTAAAGAGTAATTGTTATGAATTTCACTGATAAATATATGTTTTGATTTGTATATGTATGTTTGTATATGTTGAGAAATCGTCGACCATTCAATTCAACGTTTGTTAAAAAGCAAATATACTAAACATATTTTAAAGACAGTTGACGCTCTGT